>WARS01000029.1:5513831-6113831 GCA_008933995.1 Datnioides undecimradiatus
TTTACAAAAGAGCGACATTTATGCGCTTCAATACAAATTGAATCTAAATAAAAAACTTTGTGTCTTCGGGCAGGCAGAACCGCACAAACACAGCACCTTTATGTGCAATTTACATTTCAAAAGCCTGTCTCCTGAGGTGCAGATCACGGTTGCAACTCAACGTGTATTTCATGCCAATCATGCTATTGTGCGCTCGGTTCTCCAGGTGAATAGCGCTGCAACACAGCTGCTTATTGCTGCCCTAACATAAAGCCTGCATGCGACAGGCTCTGCAGGTGGTTGAGGTCATGAACGGGGTCTCGGTCATGTGGTTAATGTAAAAATATGGCCTTTTCAAAACAGACTTATCATTTTCATCACTGTACGACAATCTCGGTTTTGCTATATGGGCTCTAGAGTGACATTTAGGGTGAAAACAAGTTATTTTACTCAAGTATTCAAGTACGATTAACACTACAGTGTGAAAGTAACAAAGTACCAAAAGTAAAGGAGACCAATTTCCCCGCATTGTCTTTTTTATTTATTGTCTTATATTTATCACGTATAATATAAATAATTTAATTTTGCTTTAAGTATAAACGACATCTACCTATAATGTAATATTCTGTAACATGAAACTGAAATGCACATCATGCATTAACACCACAGAATTGAAGCAGCCTATAGTACTGAAGTCAGAATACTTATTCTGTTACCTTCCATCACTAGTTGACAAAACGTGACAAAAACATGAAGAAATGTTTCATTTTTCTAAATAAAAAAATAAGAATTTATCTTATAAATAAATCTATTCATTTTAGAAAGGTTTTTTTTTTGTTTAACGTCACAGACTCTTTATGGATTTTGCTGCTTTTCACTTGTTTGAACAACATGCAGAAATTCTCATACTAGTAAAGTTAACCACGGTTCTGCTCCGTTCAGCAGGTCATGACATTTCCAGGACCATTAAACCATTTTTCCAGTTTATCATTTACACCTGCTTCTCCTACTGTAACAAGTCAAAATGTCAGGTGTGAAAAAAGAAAAAGTTTATATTTTGCAGATAATTAAATCACACTCATACATTTGCTGACTTGGTGTAGAGTTACTAAAAATTAGAGTTTAATTTGATTTTTTTTAGTACCTGCTGTTATTAATTTTTGGACTGTGTTCTTACTGTGTATAAGATGGTATAAATACTGTAAATATGTAAACAAATTAATGAATGAATTCATTTGGTCTCATTCTTTTTTATTTTTAAGAGAAATTATGTTTTTGTTAACTTCAGCTTTTAAATCCTAACTCTAAAACAGCTGACAAGAGACACAGGTTTGTTTTCATACTGCATGTGAAGTCACTTTATTTCTAGATCTATTTATGACTTATTTATTTGATCCTAATGGATTTGATTTATCTTTCTTTGAGACGAAATCACAGAGGTCCATGAAAACAGTGTGGAAATAGCAGATGTGTGGTTTTACTTTTAATTTCTGAACATGGGAAGCAGCATCTGAGGCAACATACAGTGTTTGAAGGTTTTATTAAATTAAAAAACAAACCCCAACCCTAAAATTCAATATTCCTAATCTGACAGCACCAATACACCTCATCAAATCGTTTTATTACTGTCAACCCGGCTCAAAATGGGATTACAGCATTTTTTAAATCTAAACTGACTCACGCGAATTCTGAAAACCTGTGACAAAGACACCAAATCACACGCAGAAAGCAAACCAGACCCCTCGGCTGTGTTCCTGTGGAGGGCGTCTCTGTGCTGCTGCTGCTGCTGCTGCTGCTGCTGACTCACTGAGGTGGAGGCTGGATGCAGCTACACACCAAACTCCAGCCAGTTCATGTGATGCCCCAAACTACCAACCGCACGATTAGCAGCCTGTTGTATAATAAGCTCTGCTGGGCTTAAACACGTTGAGTTTCTCTGCTATTAAACCTTGTGATGCCCACCGTGGATGCCTGCTGCAGAATGGACGACTGGAGAAACGATGCAAAACACAGGAAGCTAGTTACATTTACTTTAAAGTTACTGGATCCCATATTAAACTGGATCTGCGGCATTTCTTCAAAATGTTTTTAACCCCATGTCTGAGCCGTATATCTGAGACTCACACTGTAGCTTTCCTATGCGAGGGAAGACAGTAAACGCCTACTGCCAATTAACATATATAAATCTGATAATCCGCTCGTAAAAGGAACCACACGGTCGGCAGCACATTCGGGGGAAATACCAAGAGGATTTCAATTACACTGACTCGTGTTTTTTTCAGAACAGTGGAACGGATATAAATGAACGCAGAAATGCCAGCAGCTGTAACGATGATGGAGACAAACAGAAGAAACAAAACAATCATTTCCATGTTTTCTTCATTGTCCAAATGAGCAGAGTAAGGCAGCCTCTCAGCGCGCGGCTGGATCCTGACAACTCTCTACCTCCCTTTAAACTTCTGAATATCTTCCAATAAATCCCATTGGAGAAACGCACCCATGATAATAGATGGGTCTCAGTGAAGCTTTGTTCAAAAGCTTCTATTCGACCTCAAAGGCGACAAGCTGCCTGAAGACACTGACGGGCAATAATGAAAATCAACATAACGACAAATGCTACTCAATCAATATTGTATCCGAGAGGAGTGCACAGAGGAAGAATAAATCAGAAATATTATTTATTTAAAAATAAAGTCTCCCTGTGAGCAGTTTGCCTCAATCTGTCCTCACTGGCTTCGTTTAGCATGAATTACGGACAACAGCTGAGAAGATGCTGCTCAAAACTAAAAAGCTGCAGATTCCTGGGTTTGTTTCCTACCTGCTGATTGGATTTAAAAAGTAATCCCAAAGACGTTACTCCTACAGGAACAGCTCAAACATCGAAACAGTCACTGGGAGGGGGAAATGGGTGATTGACAGGTATAAGGTGCTGGTAACATGCGGATGAAACATTTTGGTTTGTTTGCTTCTTCACAGTCTGATAAACAGAGGACAGAGAGATTGCAGCCCATGTCTATTCATTACCCCGGCCGGCGACAAAAGACGCGGTCCGGACACACATTCCAGTCTGCTTCCGCTCCAGCACACAAGCTCAATCCCAGGGATTTCCCTTTTCAAAAGGGAGAAAAAGGGCTACAATATCACCTCCTTTAGATTGAGGGAGAGACCGGCCGGGGTAGCCGGGTGGAGGGACTCCTGTCATTCACTCTTTGAAACGTTTCCTGATTTAGGTTTCAGGGGAAGTCAGGATCTCTCTGTTGCGAGCAGAGAAGGGGTGAGAAACTTTCAGGTTTGGTTGCAGGCCGTTCGGGGAGGAGCCGAGTGGTTTCCATCTATAACTACAGCTGTTTTGAACCCTGCCGTGGTTGAAATGCATGTAGATGTGTTCACACAAAGCCTAAAATCCACAAATGGATGCAGTAAAAGGCCAGTCATTAACGAAGATAGAAACAGCATCTTCTCGGAGACCAGTGTGGAGCAAGATAACGAGTCCTCGCAGCTGATAACCCCTGCAGGGAGAACATCCAAATACAAAGTGACCAACAATGGAAGAGCTTCCAATTACAAAAAAGATGGAATCTCAGGACTATTTGACAACTCAAGCAAGAAGAGATTGAAATAAGGGCTGTTCTCTGCTGCCTCTGTAATGGCATTTGCTTAGTCTTTCGGAAACAACAGAGGAGGCCGAGGGACGAATCAGGGACTCGAACAATAAGCTGTAATAAAGACATTTCTCTGGGAGCTTAACCGTGATCCGCGTCACTATCGGTCGGTGTTTATCTCATTTTCGAGGCTCGTTAATTGTGCGAGCCACGAAGCGCAGACACACACACACACACACGCTGCGTGGAGTGTGGACATCCAGACGCGCTCGTTGGCGCAGGGGCACACTTCAGTCTGGAGTGTCTGGTCTGAGCCGCTCTGTGAGACTGAGAAGCGTCTCCCTAATTAGAGGGAGCCTGGTGCAGGACATCTCTATAGGCCATCAACAGGGCCCTGGCTGGCTTTGTTCAGCAGCCTCTTCTTCCACTGAGCCTGTCACTTTACTTTTCTATAGGACGGAGGGCCGTGCTCTCTAACTGTGTTGTCTGTTCCCAATCTCAGACACAGTTCTGTGGACATTTTTCAAGGCGAGAGCTGCAGCACAACAGCCCCGCACTGAACTCGTGCGTCCCCGTCCATTTTTGCACCGTGCACCGTTATTAAACGGTAGCTTCTTGATCTCGACCAGCGAGCTGAGGGAAAGAAAAAAAAGCAAAAGCTCATAAACTCCTGGTGTGAGACATTAAAAGGAGCTGCTTTCCTTTGTTTATCCCGCTAAGTTGTCACGGCGTTTTAAAATGTAATTATTTCCAACTCATTTTTGCATAGAAACCTAATTATTCACCCAGATATAAATTAGATTCCACATTCATGGGGACCACGAAACCCCCTAAACTCCTGCAGGATGCTATTCACAGGCGAGCCTCTTTCTCTCCCCGCTCTCCTTTTCTCTGCAAACCATGAGATGGAGAGTAGCCACTGCAGCTGCTATTCACATCAACCAGATAATTGTTAATGAAAAGTCATTGCGTGGCATTATGTTGTCCACAGGATCATTGTTCATTTTCCCCCCATCGCCATTGAGATCTATATGGAGGACCAGAGTGTTTCCTTTGAGTTTTGGTATTCAGGATCTGTTGCCTGGTAACTAATAAAGGGGCAAATCATCCACTGTATTGGCCAAGATGGGCCGCAGACTGGCCCTGCACAACAATGCAAGGTTTGTAAAAAGGCGTTGATACAAGTTAATGACGCTTGTTCAACAAAACATTAATGGACTTCTTCACGGTATAATATGGCATGGGATGCGACGTGAATGAGAGGGGGGGACTTTAGCACTGCACTTTAACAAGTTTGTGTGTTTTTTACTACTGGGAGGAGCCACACACACACACACACACACACCTATTTCTACCTCTTTGAAGCACTTGCCCAGACTTTGATACTCACACTAGAAATGGTGCTTTCCACTGAGGAGACTGAACTCGCGCTAACGAACCGCTAACGAAGTGACACAAGTTTTTAAAGTCCGCTGTTTAAACGCAGTTTTCATGTTATTGAATAGGCCAGTGATTAATTGCCCATCAGCATGATTTGAAAATGGGGGGGGTGAACGGTGGAGGGTAACCGCTGCAGTATAAAGTAAAAAAGGCGCACAACACTGCAGAGAAAGAAGAAGCAAGTGAGAGGTGGGGCCCTGAGAGCTTTACACATTTCTGAAATTCTTTTTTTTTTTTTTTTTTTTAAATCTAACGTTTAAACTGTGAGTGATATTGCACCGGCTTCTTAACCGAAGCGGACAAAAAAACTGCAGCCCTGTCACCCCGAGCAGAATAAAGGGAATCAAAGGATTTTTCCCTTAAATGGACTAATTTTCTCCTTGAATTATGAAAGTAATGGCTAGGTAACAGCCTGTGCTCAGTACCCGACGGCTTAATGCTTCCTAAATCCTTCCACGTGGCTCCACTAGTCCTGGCAATTAGGCCTCATTATAGCCTCATAAAGGATCTCATTTGTGGGATTACTTAATAGACAATGAAATTTTATCGTGCAGAATTATGGAAAAATAATATTAGAGCTCGCATGGTGTGATGAGGGCGCGCGCCACGCATCATTCCGCTTGGTTTGCTCCCTCTCTCTCTCTCTCTCTCTCCCCTCTGTCTCTCTCTCCCTCTTGTTTCAGACTGTTATCTGTACCATAACAACTGTGTGCGTCTCCCGTGTCAAACGCTGGATTCACTTTATTAGAACAATTACTGTCTGCGCGACAGACGTGTTTGTTTTTGTCGTGATTGTTGTTGGATTTTAAAGACTTTCTAATTCTTTCAAAGACTGCACCTGAACTCACAGTTCAGTGAGCGCGTCGGTTGCCGCTGGCTCCGCATATGAGGCAGCTTTCTGAGGAAATCTGGAGGAGGAAAAAAAGGAGCAAAATAAACAAAATATTCAGCCTTAGGATGCCCAACAGGCCTGCTCCACTTGTGATTGTTGAATACGATTCTGTTCTTTGTCTGAGGTCAGTGGAGAAACTAACACATGTTGTTTGTGTTGGACCTGGACCCACCGACGGCTCGCCTCTGTCTGAAGGTCCGAGGCGTTACTTGGCAGATGAAAGCAGAAGCTAAACCTACCGGTGACCCGCCTGGGGATCAAACTCGCTAATTATTGTCACAAGATGAGGGATTAACGCATTTCTGAAATAGCTGCCTGTTTACCCCCGCACAGACCGGCCATTATAAACACTTTCTAATTGAATCCTAATCGCCATCAAATAACTGCAGCCCAGACTCGCCGCCATCACATCATAATTCTTTAATTGCTGGAGGTGAACCTGGACCAACCGGATTCAAAGTATGATTGGGCGGCAAAGCAATTAGCGCGTATAGTCGCGTGCGCAGTTCCTTAAACCGCATTTAGGGAAAATCAATAGATTATGGAATAAAAGCGGGTTTGGACGAAGCCCATCATATAGATGTCCATCACAGAATGCGTCACTTTTATTTGATCTATAGGCTGAATCGGGAAAATAAGGAGTAACCAAGAAGTTAAAGTCACGAACTGTGTTTTCTCTCAGCTTTTCCGGTTCATCTCACGCAAAGAACATAATGCATGTTTGCATTTTAAAATGTTGTTTGGTGATCAGGTTTCCAAATTTACATTTTACAATTTCAGGTTTTATTTTAACCAGTTCCAAAAAAAATCTAGAAGTCTAACTTCCACATCAGAGATACAAATTATAAAAAGCAATTTGGGGGAAAAAAAAAAAAAAACAAAACTTTATTTAATTTTATTACATTGCATTATATCATTACAAAATGATGGTTCGGTTACTGAACAGTTTAAGTCCTCTGCAGTTTGTTAGTAAAATCTGTTTATTTAAAAATCTACAAATATATATTTAAAGCTGTTATGTTATTTTATGTTCAAGACTTAAAGTAAATTCTAGGCTATAAAGAGTAAATCTGCAAGTTGTGATTGGAGGCCCATGGAGACATCACGTGGTTTGGGTCGCTGACAGTATAAACCCTCGGAGACGGGTGCGCACGTGGGTGACGCTGCAGGGCCAACCCTCTTCGGGGTCCCTTTTGTTGAACCATCAAACATAAGCACCTTTGGAGATCCCGAGGGGTTCAGATGAGAAACAGCTATCATCTTGTGCACGGAGCGATCACTTATCAGCGGCGCAGCCATGTCGAGGTCTTTTTACGTCGATTCTTTAATAATCAAGGATACGGTGCGACCTGGACCAGCTGAGCATCCGGGACAAGACTTCCTTATTCCCATCAGCATGCACTCTCCGAGCGTAATGACGGTCACCGCTCCGGTGTGTCCGTCCAGGAAAAACGGGACTTTCTGTGTTTGCCCACTGTGCGTCACGTCCCACATCCACTCTTCCCGCAGCGGCATTCCCATGCTGAAGAGTCAGTTTCCAGGAGCGGAGGCACAGTACTGTCAGAGAATAGCGCATCAGCAGTCTCCCGCACTCGCGCACCCGGGACATACACCCGTCTGCACGCCCACCTTTAGCGTCACAGATCCCAGGAGATACCACTGTCTTTCTATTGGTAAGCCACCTGTTTGCTGCGGTCTCACAGCTGGGAGCACTGCGCGGCACCTGTTTGATAGTGTTGATACTCTTTATGCTGCAACTTTCAGGCTACATGAATGTTACCGCTCGGCTTTTACGCACAGTGTTTAATGTGTGGCGCACGATGTTTTGCATGTTTGATTGAGATGAAACTTGCAATAATAACAAGCGAAACGTCTGACATGCGTTTTTCTTTCCACCAGGCGCTTCAGAGAGCAGCCACATACAGAATGGCAAAAGGATGCGCACGGCGTTCACAAGCACGCAACTCCTGGAACTTGAAAGGGAGTTTTCCACGAACATGTACCTTTCGAGACTGAGAAGAATCGAAATCGCCACGTATTTGAACCTGTCGGAGAAACAGGTGAAAATCTGGTTTCAGAACCGCAGGGTGAAGCACAAGAAGGAGGGGAAAGCCACGCAGAGGAGCGCGCACAGCGGTTGCAAGTGCACAACCGGCCACACAGACTATTCAAGGTCAGAGGACGAGGAGTCTCTGTCTCCGGCCTCCGCTGAGGAAGAGAAAGAGGTGTCACCCATCTGAGCGCGACGCGACTCCCCGATTCCCACTGCTGGCACTTAACTCTGCCCTGCTACAGTTACGGGTTACGGCATGTCACGACCTCTGAGCCAAACTAAACCTCCCGCATGAAGTCTAAGAAGAAGTGTTGATAATGTCAGTTGTCCTTCGCGTCACGTTTATCCGTCTCTTAAATGAAATATGTGAATACATGTTTTAAAGCTGTCGTGAAATATCGGGAAACTTCACCTACTGTTTGCCGCAATAGACTGACGTATTCCCACCTCAAACACCCAGGTCTGGTTAATTATCCCCCAGTAAATGTTTTCATTATTGCCCGACACTCCGACGCAAAAGCCCTTAGAAATAGCAAAGGCCTAACCTGTGTGGAGCCTGTACGCACCAATTTGTAAACTATGTATATTTGTATTTATTGTAATAAACATGACGAGTTGACCTAAGTAGTTGTCAGTGTTTTGACTCACTGTGACCAGTGGTGTGTTCAGTTCTAAAAATGAGAGGCCTACTGCTGGAAAGATGTACAGTATATACATATTTTATAATTGACAGAGACTTGAAAACCAGTATTTCGGTACTTTTAAATCAAAGCAAGCTGAGAAACGCCAATTAGATGGGTTAGAGAGGTTAGAGTATATAATCTGCATGGACTAAAATGATAAGATTAAACAATTAAATTAGGATAATTATCAATTTGCCATGACGTAATAATTACCAGGAAGCACTGATCATCTAGTTTTTATCATATATCATATCATATCATATCATATCTCGTGAAAAACAGCACCTATAACTGTGCACACTGCAGTAACTCATGAGTGGACAAAACGCATAAGAATACATAACAATCCAGTAAAAGAACAGCACTAAGTCAGTCTTTTAAAGTGCGAGTAGTTGTTTCAGTGTGTCTGACACAGTTTCTGCAAAACGTACAGGATTTCTTTGCATGAGTGAAAGAAAGTGGGTCGAATCCTGAGCGCAGGTTTTAAAAACGCGTGATATTAATGGGCGGCTATTATGATTAAGCTGTCATTACCAGGCTATCGGTGTTACGTTTAATGTGCCCGTAGAGTCGATGTTCTCTGTGCGTTTTCTTATTTAGAAACACTGGGCCTGTGTAGCGCAGCTCCATTTACATGATATAAGCTCTTTAATTCAAAATGGATGGAGTGAGCTATATGAAAGTGTAGCTGTAATTTCTCCTTAGATCTGACCACAAAAGGGTACCCGATAACGCCCCTGGGGAGCAGCCAATAGTCCATTAATGTTCGCTTTTGAAAAGATTTTGCTTGTCCAAAGCGAGTTTAATTGCGTTTTCGGTCCCACGTTGGTTGATTATGCTGCTATTGCTTGAAACCACAGAACAAGGATATATAGAAGTGGGCAAAGGCTTTGACAGGTTAGATTGTCCTGCCTTGGGACTCGCATTTAGCCGGAGACCCCCGACGGCTGTGTGCTCAGAGAGCTTTGAGAGACAGCTACAGGGTTCCTCCCGAGCGACAGAGAACGATTTAGTCACTGTTTCATTAGGCACTATTTGAACCTTTCAACTTATGGTGAATTAAAGGGGGCACGCTCAAATGGAAAGGCTCTGAAGGGGGGATTACGTAGGAGGGGCCACTGGAAATTAGCTGACGCCTAATTTAACTCGTTTCTGTCAGAGTTTGGGATACATTCCTAATTGAGAGGGGAAGCAGGTGAAGTTTTGGTCCCACGCAGGCCCATTCAGAGTGGGAATAAATGGTCCCCTTTCACATCCCGCTGATGATCATATATTATTGGGGGAAAGCCACCTAATGAATATATATTGAAGTTCCTATTAATCGAATTAGGGCTCCCTTGCAGGTGTGAAAGACCAATGCAGCATTTAAAGAGATTAACAATAGAATAAACCGCAGTTTTGTAGAAAGGCTCCCCACTCTTTTCAGCCCCACAGGACGTGACCTCGGACTGTAAGGCCGCTATAATGGGCTGAGGCTCATTTTGAGAGTTGATCTATTTGTCCAGGTCAAACAGACAGGTCTTCCCCCAGACTGCCAACACTCGCTACGGCTTTATCTGAGCAAAACGTATAAAATAATGCCGGGCCGAGTCCGCGGAATGTAAATATCCAGATGAAAGGCACTATACCTACTAATGCACAGGCAAACGAGAGCACTCCAAAAGACGTCAGGCCTCGGCCACCATTGAAAACGTGGCAATTACGCATGACAAAAGACAATTAATAAGAGCGCTTTTCAGCCGGTTGCAGCTGCTGTCTCATGCGGAGAGATAGAGGCGAGAAGAAGCTGAAGTGCCGGTGTGGAAAAGAGGGGAACGGCGTTGTCGTTCCCCGAAGAGACCTCCACTTTACTATTGAATCGGCAGTGCAATATTTTATACTGAGTAAGAGTGGCCTATAGCTAAAGCTCCGACCAATCAGAGAGAACTGGAAAAGACTTTAGTGTAGAAATGCGTAGTGTAGTACTGTTTGAATCAGGAAGGGTTTGCACATTTTGGACATATAAAGGTTAAATGTATTTACAGTTGTCGGGACACAGTTGGAAAAGTTGTAATAGCTGGGTGTGTGTGTGTGTGGGGGGGGGGTGTAAGTCCATCTTTGCACAAACAGGGTCACGCACATTCAAGCGCAATATGATTGGAAGACAGGAGAGATCAGTAATTATAGTCCAGCTGTTTGCCTTTCCGCTCTTTACATGATGCAGTAAAATGGTTTGACTTGTCCTGTTACAGTGTTCAGATCATTTCAGAAGCCCTAAGCTCTGTCTAGCACACGCCACATGTGATAGGGGTGTCCCAAATCTGTCAAGGCCGGGCCACTGCTGCGTTCAGTTACCATTCAACCTCCGGGTTTTTAATTATTTTATTTATTCATTTATTTATTTTGATCAGATTGTAAGATCCCCCCCCTCTGCGTTTGAGTCTTTATAAAAACCTCACCTCCACTTGTGTTTCATGGCTGGGGTCGTTCGCTCTCCGCACCGCCTGTGACTTTGTCTCCAGTGCACTGGTTCAGGGAGGTCCAAGCTCTTGGGAAATAAAATAAGATCTTTATTAAAAAATAAAGTCAAAGAATTTCGGCAGACAGACAGCCAAACGGACACGCAGACAGACGGACAGACGGGACACAAACGCTACAGGTTTCAGCACTCTGGACAGCTCCCACGGGGACCACCGCCCACACTTATTATCACATGTGTGTTACTGTCACACATGTGTCATGCGTGTTCTTGTGCTGTGCCGACTTGTTCTTAACTCTCATCTCTTAATCTTACAGTTACAAGTGAGAGGGCGACATCAGACTTTAGGGACAGATACATTGTGGATTACACAGGGTTAATCATATTTAGGCCTGGTTTTGATACAAGGAAGGACGAAGCGATACGCAGGACATGCGCCATTTGTCTGTCCTGTAATTTAGCATGATTCCTGTTTAATAAACTCCACTCCGCGCGGAGGTTGTTACATTTTTTTTCTCATTTTGACAAATAATGTGGGGTTTTTTTTTTTCCAAAGCCCCCTGGTGGACAGTCGGAGTCACCACCATGCAAGTCAAGAAGCTGAGTAACGCTGGTAAAGGGTCTGAGTGACGATGATGATCCATCGACCTCCATCTTTCTGTTAACGGTGCCCAAAAACCTCACGCAGCAATTCAGCTTCACACAACATTTCACCTCATTTGACATTTAAAAAAAAAGTGCATCGTCATCAAACGTAGACAAGAACACAACTGTCATGACTCAGCAAACCTTTCAGTGATTCTCAGCTGTAATCATTTGCAGAGGCCAGACCTGATTGGGGGCTTTTTTTATGACCTGTTATGCTGAAAAGTTGTGCTGGAAGTTGTTTTATTTTAAGTTTTAGTGAGGGCAGATATTTGCCTTTTATTATATTGATTAATTCCAAACAAAGCCGGATATTTCAGCAGCTTTTTGGCCTTAAAAGCGCCTCGAGAACTGAACGCAGCCCACCTGTAATTTGATATGTAAATTTGACTTTTTAAAGTGAAAAGTGTCAGGAGAAAATCCCTCAGAAGTGAGAACCTCAGACTGGTTTGAGGTAAGTTCGGTTTTTACGAAGCTGAGTTCCTTTGTTTGGAGAACAAGGACACTGTTCTTTTCGGCAACATGTGGAAGTAATTGCGCCAAGCGGCTGCATGGAGCTAAAAGAGGGGTAAGGGGAGGCGGTGGGGGAAGGGAGGGGAGAGCGGGGTGATCATCGGCCCCCGGGGCTCTGCTCCACGCAGAGACACCGGTCTGATGCCCCTCTTCTGAGCCCAGAGATAGGTGATTCATAGGGGCCCATTATTCTTCTGTTGCCCCTCAGCAGAGCCCCGAGGTTTTTGTTTTTGTGTGTGTGTTTTTTTTAAAGTAAATAATAATAATGGTTGAGCTTCGGGTCTCGGTGAACAGCTGACGCATGTGTGCCAGTAAACAGAGGCCCCATTAGTTTCTGTGGTGAAAAAAGAAGAACCACCATAATAGTGTGATTTCTTTTAACATTTATGGGATGTATGTGTATGTGTGTGAGTCAGTAAGTGCGTGTGTGTGTGTGTGTGTGTGTGTGTGTGTGTGTGTGTGTGTGTGTTCGAGAGAGACTCAGAGAGATGGGAGAGGGGTGCTGCTGGTGGTGATATGGTGGTGTTAGAGCGCCCTCTATGAGTTACGCACTCTACTGTTCCCCAGCTCCTGACTGATTCACAAGAACTGCGTCCATTCACTGAGCTGCCGTGCATCATGCAAAAAAAAAAAACAAAAAACAGCAATAAGTGGAAATTTGTAATCTGCCTTAACGCTTGTCAAGCTGAGCTGCAGACACTTTAACTCCCAAAACAAAAACACTCATGCATATTTAAGCCAGAGAAACATCCTCAGATGCAACATAAGTCACTCAAAAACACACCAGACCTACTTGTGTCCTCCAAAAGTCCTCGTATCCAAATAAAACCCCATGAAAATGCCATTCCTCCCCTCACTTCGGCGGGGATATTCGACTGTATTTCCCCCCTAAAAGAAAGGACTCTTACTTTGAAAAGGGGTCCAGCGCTCGAAGGGAGGAGAGAGGAGGAGGAGGGGGGGTGTCATTTCCTGAGAGTTATTTACTTTGAGCCAGATGATTTTTCGGAGGGGGGCGGAGGGGAGGAGGGTGGACTGTAACATTGAATCAGTTACAGGTCGCTTAGCTGGAGCGCAGTTGTGAGGACGGTCGCGGACGCGGACAGAGGGTCGCACATATGCTCTCACAGCGCAGGATCTCTGAGGATTACAGCCGCTGCAAAGGACCCTTACTGCGCCTTTTGGAGCCACCAATTCACTGTGGATATACTTACACGAAAGGAATATAAAAGAGGGGATTACTAAAAGGTAATTCAAAAGGTTTTGGGGGAACCTAAAAGATGATTGAAAACATTTTTCCTTAGTCTTTTAAAAAGTTTGGTTTTTTTGTATCGAATAAAGCGCGGGGGATCTGACTTAAGTCATGTTCAGCGGGTGTAATAGGAGTTTAATTGCAGACTTAATTAGTTTATCCAATTACTAGATTAGTGTCCGTTTGCGGAAAGTTTCTTGAAAAGTTTTATCCTCTAATAAGACAAAGCTCCGCTGCCTTGCAAGTTGTATGCAACTTCTGCAACAGGCGATGCATTGACATTTTTTTTAGATTACATTTCTGTTCCCCGCGCACCATATGGTCTCACCGCTGGACGCCGAGCACGGAGACGTCGCAGGACTCTGCGGGATAAAAGCGGGTCGGTTTCGGCCTCACAGCTGGAGGTGTCACCTCGAAGACTGAAGGAACCATTGTGGGATGCTGCCCGGCGTTAAATGGGAAACACATTGGAAATTGTACATCACATTGTTTTCTCGTCTGGTTGTGGAATGTGAGGAATTAAAATGGAAAATCAGCGCCGGACTGAGCGGCTCCGAGGCTTCAGAGCGCCGGCTGAATGGATTCAAAAGGGGAGAAAAGAAGAGTTGAGGAGCCACGACGCATTCTTCATTAACCACCGAGCCTGCTGTGTCACTGGGGGATTCTGCATAGGAATACTGCTTGTGGCCAAAAACAGCTCTAATACTAGGACAACAAGACATTTTTTAAAAACTTGCATTCATGCTCATTGCGCACATGGGTTTAGATTCCATGAAAATCAACCTTTCCGTCGCGGGATTGAACCTAACCATAACACTATCTGTGGAGGGCAGAAAGTTGAGACAAGTCTTATCAGCTGTTGCTCAAATGCAACCAGGCCAGCGGAGCGATGCGTTTGTTATCTGCCACATTGGTTGAGTCGCTCGAAGGGAGCGGGGACATAAAACGAAGAGCGGGACTTGCGAGCGGTCTGACCGCCAGTCCGGGCTCAGATTTACGCGCAGTGGCTGCAGGATCCCCGCCAAACCGAGGCAGAAAGAGGAAAAAAAATCCCCTGGTGAAATTGTTTGAGACAAGGCGTGTGCACAAACACGTCAAAAAAAGATTAGGCATATTGTCAGCCGATTCCCACGCGAATATGTACTTTTGTGCGGAGTGGGCCCACTAATTAAAGAGTTAAACAAACCCAGGTTGCCCATGGATAGTTTAGCTTGTTTCGGATGAGCCAGAGCGGACAGCCACAGGAAGCTATATGGAAAGGGCCAAAGGTTTCATTGTCTGGGAACACTGTCCGTGGAATGTGCGGACTGGATCCATAGAATATGATAAAACAGCAAAAATAAAGAGTTGCAGGTGAAATTAAAGACTATTTCAGGTTAAATTGCTCCTAAGGTAGAGGTGCTTTGGGGTAGAGATAATTTGGACGGTGATTTGAGAAGGAACAGCTATGATTCATGGAAATTAAAATGTTTAGAAGAGCGCCTCTCAAACTGTGTGGCCCCTGATGAAAACCCTGATCCAGCATCAGACAGACAAGTAGGCAGACAGTCAGACAGTCAGACAGGCAGGCAGACATACCAGGGTAACGTTTGCTGAAAAGCTCCATGGCAAACCTGACAGGATCTGAGTTGAGGGGAGTCTGAACTAAACTTGAGAATGTCTTCATTAGGCGTCTTTTGTACACTTCGCTTAAAATTATGTTTGGATCAAAGCAGAAAAGGTTGATTTATGTTTTTAATCGATTGTTTCTTCAGAAAGTCGCAGTTCTTTGTAAAAGCAATGAAAAGCGGACATTTTCCTTAATTAGACTGAAAGAAAAACTTTAGAGAGGCCAGTGGGCAAACTGGAGACGAGGAGAACCGAGGAGGTCCAGCGCTTTCAAAAAGATGGACTGTGTCGCCCTCTAGCGGCAGCCTGCGTGCACACCAGGAGCGCAGCGCAGCCCCGTCCGCCTTCCCCCGACTCCACCACCCCGTGGACGCACAGGATTTGCCATCTTAACCTCCCCTCTTACGAAATATGATTCATGTAATCCTGTGATCAATTTTAAGAGCGTTACATTTCCAATGCTCAAGTAATGTGTGTGTGTGTGTGTGTGAGACCACAAATGTTGCGGTTAACTCCCCCAGAGACCAGTAAAGGCTTGTTACAGCAGAAACAAGTTCCCTGAATCTGAGTAATCTAACTCAGCAAGCCATTGATTTATTGATCAAATAGTTAGACGGTCAAATTTGATAAAATGTGGAGACATTGGTATCATATCTTATCAGGCACAGGTAAAACAATCCAGGTGTTTGTTTTGCTTGTTGACTAAATAACTTTTCTGTTTTTGCAGGCCACAACATCCATAATCATGGATGGGGTAAAGACGTACATCGTCTTTGGGGGTATCTTGGTGGTGCTTGTTTCAGGTAAATATAGAGCTGCGTAATATTGATTTGTGTGTGTGTGTGTGTGTGTGTGTGTGTGTGTGTTGATGTGTCCTCTAATGTCTTTAAACGTATCTTTCAGTTACCTGCGCCATGTCGCCACCGACAATTGTGTCCAATGAGGAAGAGTTCATCCTCCAGCCCGAATCCGTGTTCAACATAAGCTGCACCGGGAAAAGAAACGTCGTTTGGGCTGAGCCCCTGCCGAAAAACACCTTTGTTTACCCGGGATACTACACGGCGACGCTTTTTATTTACAACGCAACTGTGGAAAACACCGGCTATTACATGTGCGTCTATGAAACCCAGGAGAGTGAACTGGAAGAAGACAGCGAGGCGGGAATATATGTGTTTGTCCCAGGTGAATATGTTGTTTGTTTGCCTGGCGCCAACAGACGTAAATATGCTGTTACTGTGGATAAAAGAGAAACCATGTTACTTTCACGCAGTTTGATAATAGATAACACGACAGTAGCACAAAGTCACTCCTTACTCCTTAAAATGTTACATGCTAAAATTAAAATAATGTATTTGTTATGAAGTTAGGGATGGAAAAATAAGCAACAATAAACAACAATAATGCCTTTAATACAGACTGACCTTATTCCTTTCCTTTCTCACCCAGATGCACTGGCTCCATTCGTCCCTGAGATGCAGGATAACCTGGTGGTCCCCATGGACCCAAATGGTGTCTCCATCTCCTGCCGTGTGTCGGACCCGTATTCCCACGTCACCCTGAGGAGTCTACCCAGTGGAGAGGAGATGCCTGCTTACTACGACAATAAGATGGGCTTCTTTGGCGGCCTCTCGCCGGGCCAGTACCAGTGTGAGACCATCGTGAACGGCCACCCATTCAGAAGTGTCATTTACACAGTGGAGACTGATGGTAAGTCAAGATGAATATGCATATAGAGGCACGGCTGTAGTCAGATGAGTCATTGCATAGTTTTGGTGTTACGTTTGCATCAGCATTGAAGGTGTGCTGTACGGATCCTCACCTCACGTGGTTGATATACCCTCAGTGAACCAAACAAAAGGGTTTATATTGTGCCTGTAGCGCTAAAATGAAAGATTCAAGAACTACACAGCTGGAAACACTCTGCATGTCTGTTTACCATGAGAGAGCTGCAGGATGATGTCACTGCATGAGAGCCATGACATTATGTCATTATCACAGGGGGGAGATGACTTAACACGCCTGTTTTCACTCTGTGTATGTGTGTGAGTGAGTAATGACGACCTACTGAGCGACCACTCTGTGATAAATGAGCTTGTGGTGATCAAGTTGCCGCTATCTTGGGAGATGACGGCGCTGATATCTGTTCTTCTGTGGTCCCTCTAGACCCCGTGGACTTGGAGGACTTTGTCGTGGAAATGAAAGCCAGCGAGGAGACGGTGAGAGCGGGGCAGCCTTTTAACATCACCTGTGTCGCTCCCACCGGACTGAGCTTTCAGCAGCAGTGGCTCCACCCTAAAAAACAGGCAAGACGCAGCACTTTCCCTTTCTGTGAAATTTCACTTTGGTGGCGTCATCCATAATCAGCTTCGGCTTCTCAGCCTTCTTGCCCTATTTGCTTCAACCCTTTGTCATATTTCCATGTTATTTCCTACCCAGCAGCAACAAGCCTTAAATTAGCAAATAATGGTTTTGGACCTAAACGTAGCAGCGTTGGAAGTGGAATATAACTCTGAGGACAGCCGTTAGTGGTTATGAAGTATGTGTTGGGAAAGCAGCAACTGACTGTTGTGTCTTCATTACGAGGACGTCAGCCAAGCAGCTCCTGCTGCAGTTAACCCCGTGTGAAACGGGGAAGTTAAAGTTCAGAACAAATGGCTTGAGGGGAGCAGGCTGTTCAAAAGAAGACAGAAAGACAGGATAGTAAATCGTTTGACCCCAGTGACCTTGGGACGTGTAGGACAGATGCTGTCTGTACGTGACAGCCAACTAAACATTTAATGCTTTTGAAGTGTTTGCCACGAGGGTCCACCGGAGTTTCATGAGCAATTTATGCTTGTTTGTATTTATTCTCAGATTCTTAATCTGTACAGCACGTTGTCTCTTTCTCTGCACGGGGCCCCTCTAAGCCCTTTTCCAGAGACGGTTAGCTTAGGAACGCTGCAGTCTTGACTCCTGGTTTTGGTCTCAGTTGCAATTACAGGCTTTTAAAAGGCCCTGTGATCCTGATTTATCTCCTGTGGCATAGCAAGTGTTTTAACCATTAGCCTTCAGCAGCACGACGCAACCATTCTTATACAGTGTACCTGTAAAATGGAAAAACACTAAATTCAAATATCTTATTACCAATTTTTACCAATTATTAATTCCGGTGACTAGGATCTCAAACCCATATTGTTCCTCTGTTCCTATAGGCTGTGGATGCAGTTCAGACGAAACAGAGCTTTCCTGACCGGGTCGTCTACACCCTCAGTATCCCACAAGCCACCTCTCAGGACAGCGGCACATACGAGTGCTCCATCACCCACCACATGACCAGAGAGGTCAGAGTCAGCAGCGTGGCCGTCACCGTCTTCGGTAAGTCTGCTCAGAAGCGTTTTAACGAGTTTTCAGCAGAACTGTAATAATGTGAATAAGTGCTCCCACCGCTGATTTATGCCCACTTGATCCAAATTTAATATTCTCATCATCATTGAGGTAAAATTGTCATAGTTTCACATATGTGCACAAGGTGCTTTGAGTGGTGTGTGGAAGTCATTTGCAGCCGTCCGACTGTAAAGCTTCACCTCTGCTTTCAACATCAGCTGCAGTGTTTTATGGGATGGCTTCAGCAGATGTGTGTCAGGCCTCGGTTTAACCTCAACCCTCTCTCTCAGTCCTCGCCTTGCTCCGCCGTCATCTTCTTTTTACTCATCAGTTTCACTTCTTTAGCCGTTTTCATCCACAATGACCTGCTTCTCTGTTCCTGCCTTCAGAGGAGAATTCCTTCGTGGCACTGGACCACAGTGGGATCCTGGCCACAGAGTTTGTCAGCCTCTTAGAGGAGACCGAGTTTACCATCCTCATTGACGCCTACCCAGCCCCCAAAGTGATGTGGCTGAAAGACGGCGAACCCTTAGCTGGGAACTACTACGTCCTCACCAAGACTAGCCACCTTGAAGGGAATCGGTGAGAATCAACATTTTGATTTGTTAACAGATTCACAGACGAACCTCTTTGGTCAAAAGTACATTCAGTCAAAGGAAAAGTTTGACATTACAGAGAAACATGCTGATTCGCTGCCTTGCAGGGATTCAAGACTGTTAACACCATCATGTCTGTATGATAAATATGAACCTGGAGCCAGGAGATGGTTAGCCTAGCATAAAAACTGGAAGTCGAGACAAACAGCGAGTCTGGCTCTGTCCAAAAGTTGCGCAGTGCCTCTGAAGCTCACAAAAAATAGTTTTTTGGACGTGATCCTCTAATCTAATTCCCAGCAAGAGAGCTGATGAGCATATTTCCGAAAACATAGATGATTAGTTTAAATAACAGAAATGTCTGCTAATGTTTTTTTTTAATCTTCTCCTCCAACAGGTACCAAAGTATTCTGACATTACGGCAGCCTCTAGTGAAAGACAACGGGAATTATACCATCACAGCCCTCAGCGGCTCCCGCAGTGCTCAGTTCTCCTTCACCCTCAAAGTGAAAGGTAAGATAGATAGATAGATAGATAGATAGATAGATAGATAGATAGATAGATAGATAGATAGATAGATGACTAAGCGCTGTACATGTCTTTCTTTCAGCCCCCACCGCAGTGATGTTCCCACCATCCTCAGCCCCTGTGCTGCTGCCACAGGAGGAGGAGATGGTGGTGCCCCTCCACACTTCTTTCACTCTGACTTGTCGGGGAGAGGCCAAACTAGCCTGGGAGACGCCGCTCGATGTGCTCGAGAAGTCTCAGGAGGACAACAGCGGCCTGTTTGTCACCACCATCACTGTGGACAACGCCACTGCAGCGCACACTGGCTACTACACATGTTTCTACAGCAGAAACACCACTGAGTATACAGAGGACAGCAGCATTTACATCTATGTGCCAGGTATGGAATACGCTGAAGCTCGGAGCTTATGTTTTTTTTTTTTATTATTTGGCTTTTATTAGGTCTGAGAAACTTATTTTACTTCAACTCAGATCCCGACGTTCCCTTTGTGCCATCGCCGGTGCCTTTTGGCAACCATGTCCTGTCTGACCACGAGGAGATGGAGATACAGTGTCGAGTGTCTGATCCCAGTGCTAACGTGACCCTGGTTAACGTTGACACCCAGCAGCCTGTGCCTAGTGTTTATGACAGCAAGAGGGGCGCCTTGGGAGTATTCACTGCTGGGACATACGTCTGTATGGCCGTCATAAATGGAGAGGAACACTACAGCGGGGAATACATTGTCCACGGGTGGACAGGTGTGTATTCGCAAACATCTATGTAGGTGTCAGTAGACCTTTTGACCTTCAAAAGCCGACCTGTCAGCTCTGCATTTCCTCTGGAGGATATGTACCCTCCTACAGGCATTTTGACCCTGTCAGTTGTTGTGTCTCAGGTGGTGCACTGCATGTTGAGCTGACAGCCAAACGGACTGCTCTTCTGGTGGGAGACACCATCACAGTCACGTGTCTCGCTCGGGGATCTGAGATTCTGGAAGACCACTGGAAATACCCTGGAAAACTGGTGAGGACACAGTAAATAATACTGTTACTGTTGATCACTCTCTCCAACTGCGGTGTGCCTGACGTTCATTTTTGTTTGACAGGCTAATCGAGCTATCAAAACAGTGCAAGAGAACAAGAAGGACCAAGAGATCCTCTACACCCTGACCATCCCACAGGCCTCAACCAAGGACAGCGGCATCTACTCTTGCTCCATCACTGATATCATTACTAACGAGAGCCAGACAAAGCAACTAGCTCTTACCGTCTTTGGTATGAAAGCTCTTTTTTGTTTAGTTAATAGTGTGCAGTGTTATTTCATAAATTCGTCTCTGCCCTGTGGTGATGAATGACTGGTGAATGTCTGTGGTCCTCTCCTCTTTTCTAACAGCCAACGAGTTCTTGTCCGTCTGGCCGAAGTTCGGGGAATTCGAATCGGCAGAGCTGGATGAGGTCCGGGAGTTCAGGGCCGAGATCAGCTCCTTCCCCGGCGCTCACGTCACTTGGCTCAAAGACGGCGTCCCACTCAGCGATGTGACAGCGGAGATCTCCACCAGCCTCCGGCAGCTCAGCGAGACCAGGTGAGGCTCCCACACAAGGTCGACTAATGACAGCAGAGCTAATGACAAGCTCAAAGTTAACATTCCTACGTATTAGCCGGGCCTGTCATTAAGGGTTTAGTGCGATTGTGAACTTCTACGACTGCGCGGTCATTGCGCCTATATGTTTTGTTGTTCTGTGTAGCTACATGAGTGTTCTTACCTTGATTCGGGCCAAGGAGGAGGACAGCGGGAACTACACAATGCGAGTGGAGAACGGAGACCAGAGTCAAGACGTGGGGTTGATCCTGGAGGTCAAAGGTCAGAGGGAGGAATGTCCCAAGCCCCTCATTACCTTTATTTCCTTGAATACTACTTTTACAGCCTTTTAGCCCCAGTTACTGTCTTTTTCTCACATATTTACTCACACACTTTACTATGCTTAACAAACCAACCCCCCCTCTGCTGGACTGTGTTACAGTGCCTGCAGTCATCGTGGACCTGATGGACATCCACCATGGCTCAGCCACAGGCCAGTCTGTGGTGTGCATTTCTCGTGGGCAGCCCACTCCTGTGGTGGAGTGGTTCATCTGCAAGAACATCAAACAGTGAGCTCAGTCTTCTTTAGCACCGCATGCTGACCAACAGACTTCTCAATCTGCACACATGCAGTCACTACACACTTTAATCAGAATATCTCTGCCTTTGTTCATATGAAGTTGTGCCAATGATTCATCCTCCTGGGTGCCCCTTCCCGCCAACTCCACGGAGGTCACAATGGACTCGCATTTTGACGAGGACAACAACCTGGAGAGCCAGGTCATGTTTGGTCACCTAGAAAACACGCTGGCCGTGCGTTGCCTTGCCAGGAACGAGATGGCCGCCGTCAGCAGGGAAGTCAAGCTGGTGTCTAATGGTAAGAATACAAATATGCACGCACGCACACACACACACACACACACACACACACACACACACACACACAGACTCACACACACACTTTTTAGCCATGTGCCCTGTGAAGTTCCTCTTTATCCAGCTTTCTTTTAAACTGAGGTCTGACGTTGTTGTTTCCACCTTGTTTCCTCTGAAGCTCCTTCCATTAGTGACACTCAGAGCGTGACAGGCTTTGAACAAGTGACTGTATTCAAGGCTGGTGGTGGTGGGGGGGGGCTGTCAGTGTTGCAGCAGCTGTCAGATGATGAGTTTGTGGCGAGACAGCTGATAGGGGGCTGTGCTTTAGCCACAGTGGAGAGGCTCTTACTCTGACAGCTAATTCAGGGAAGAGATCGTTAGGCCATTTGCTCCTTCCAGATGAGCTAAACACCCCCATCCTCGCCCCCTACCATTATGCACGCTCCCTCGAAACGAGTGCCTGGACCCCTCCCCCTTCACCCCACTTCCATGTTATCTTCCTAGCATACCTTTTGGTCCTAGTAATCTGGACACCCTGCCGACTTCGTTGTGTTTTACTTCCTTTCATATGCAGCACATAGAATGTATTTCACTGCAAACATTTCATTTGCCACTCCACTCTTACGCTGACCCATGCGATCTAACATGTGTGATCGCTGGCTCTCCTCCTGAACAGGGCCTCACCCAGAGCTGACTGTAGCCGCTGCAGTGCTGGTGCTCCTGGTCATTGTCATCATCTCACTCATTGTCTTGGTTGTTATCTGGAAACAGGTATTGTTGGCGTCATTCTGCGCTCATTCTCGCATAGTCACTCATTCATTCAATTTTGAAATTTTCATTGTGCTTTCGTTGCACATGCAGTCTTACTTTTACTTACTTTTACTAACCAGAGCAAAAGTCAGCTGAGCCAGTAAATGAAACTAAAGTTGTGGGCAGGCTTGCGCTGTGAAAAACTAGTCAATATGTTAAAACTGCCAATTATGAGACCCAACAGCAAGTCCAGCATTCATGTGTGTTTTGTCTTCCAGAAACCTCGATACGAGATCCGCTGGAGGGTCATAGAGTCTGTGAGCCCAGACGGCCATGAGTACATCTATGTGGATCCCATGCAGCTTCCCTACGACTCAAGATGGGAGTTCCCCCGTGACAGACTGGTGCTCGGTGAGCTGACTGTCATTTTCAAAGTGCTAACGAGCCGTGGTCCTGTGCCAGTGGCTCTGCAGCCTCCCTGCAGGGATGTTCCAGCCAGTATGTCTCCTGAGGTCTTTGAAGTGAGGCTGTTTATAAGCTAATCTGGCTTGGGCAGTAAGGGGGGTTCGCTGGCTGGGGGTTTGGTTTGACTCAGTGATCAAGGAGACATTCAGCCACTCACAGAGTCACAGATGAGAGAGCAGTGGCATCCAGAGTGCATGTGCGTGATTGGATGTTTGTGTTTGTGCGGGTTCTTTTGTTTTTCTTTGTTGATAACGGAGTCTGTGTTGTCTTTCTTAGGTCGTATCCTGGGCTCTGGAGCCTTTGGGAAGGTGGTGGAGGGCACCGCCTACGGACTCAGCCGCTCCCAACCCGTCATGAAGGTGGCAGTGAAGATGCTGAAACGTGAGTTCAGCATGTTACGGTTGGATGACAATGGCAAGAATCCATATTGTTGCCAGCCATCTGATATGTTTTATTGATACCAGTGGAGCCGACAGGGACAGTTTAGGCTGAAGGGTAGATGTGAGATAAAGATTCTAGGTGAGATGTGAAAGTTATTGTATTTTAACAAGGTCGGCAGTTGGTGCAGCAGCAAATGGCAGCGGCAAATAGGGTTCTTTTCGACCCTTTGCACCCCAGAATCACGCTCACAGTATGAACACGCAGACAGGATACACACACCTAAAGACTGAGTGTGATTGACACATCCTAGTACCATTATCTCACACATCCAATAGTAAAAAAGCCTTTAAATCTGCTTAAAAAGAATTGGGGAAAAATGTTTCCTATAACCACAGAATATGCCTGAGAATCTTAAGGTTTTTAAGTTTTCCTCAGTATCACACAGTCCAGTGATAGCTGCCTGATTTCCATGACTACATTATAAACAGGCTTTGTTAAAAGCTATTTCAGAATGCTTTTAATTAATACCAAACTGCCAAACAGGCAGTAGGCGGGTGGTGTTGGGGGCTTTAAAAACTCCCAGCACAAATTAATATGCAAATAAAACACTGCAATAATAATAAAAATGGCCAAAATGTTAGACCTGCTGCTAAACTATTTAACATGAAAATGATGCTGACAAAAGATATAAATGTAGCAACACCTCACCTGACAGCTGGTTTTATTCAACTGGTCCCGAACTTTACATTTGCCGGGGCAGCAGCTGGGAAGTGGAAAAAGTGATGGAAAGGAAGATACAAGAGAATCTGCCAAATAATAAAGACTCTGTTGAAGAGCAAGATAGAGCAGCTGATTGCAGAAATCTGATGAAAGAGGAGCGGACGGCTGAACGCATGGCTTGGTTGGCGTCTGTGACGGTCTCGCTTTGTGTGATTCTCATGGCTGCTGTACCCTCTTCCAGCCACGGCACGCTCCAGCGAGAAACAGGCCCTGATGTCTGAACTGAAGATCATGACTCATCTTGGACCACATCTCAACATTGTTAACCTCCTGGGAGCGTGCACCAAGTCAGGTGAATACCACACACACACACACACACACACACACACACACACACACACACACACACACACACAGTGTTGAGCCTTCACAGGCAAACACACACTTTGTTTTAACCGTTTAGTTTGACCATTGTAATTCAGGCACCACCCTACAAAGACTCACCAAAACGCCCACGTTCATGCTGCCAAAAATGCGCATGCACATACGCACGCTCGTTCCGATCAGGCATTTGTGCACATTTACAACTCCAACAGCCAAAAAAGATTGACAGCCCTGCCTCAGCTCTCGGTGGGTGTGGTATTTTAACAGGCTCTTTATGGGAAAGTGGAGGCTTGCCCTCTCCGACTGTGCTTTTAGCCTTTACGAGCCTCTGATAAGATTAGCCTGGAGACTGACGCCGATGCACGACTTTTATCTGCTGTGCTGTTTCCCAGGCCCGATCTACATTATCACTGAGTACTGCTTCTACGGGGACCTGGTGAACTACCTGCACAAGAACAGGGAGAACTTCCTCAGCCTGAGCCCAGAGAAGAACACGAAAAAAGAGCTGGACATATTCGGAATCAACCCTGCAGACGAGAGCAGCAGGAGGTACCATATATAAGATGTTAAATTTGAATATGTGCATCAACAATTTATTTGTTTATCATCCTGAATTGTTCTTGTAATTCAAACAGTTATTGTATTTGGGAAATGTTAAAGACAGGACAAAACCACACAGATTTAAATATGTTGTGTTCACTCCCCCCTTGCCACTACCCAGATATTGCAGCCGTTGTCACAACAATTTGCACAATTGTCTCGCTCACATTCTCCCCCGACCCCTCATCGGTAACCCTATCGCCTTTCCCTCCACGGCTGAGGAGATTGTCTGGCGTCTTCAGCTAATCAAATCGCAGTCTGAAGTGGTCTCAGCTTTCAAACTAATTTCATTGTATGGGGGGTACCTGTTAATTCTGCCCGCCCAGACATTCGTGGTGAAACAGCAGCCCTCTCTCCCGCTCTCTCTCTCTCTCTCCCTCCGGGGCTCATCTGTGTTGATGGATGACTCACAGTGACCACACCTCAAACTGACCATAACATGATTTAATTGTTGCTACCATGTTAGTGCTCAACCGCATCTTCCTCTAACCCCAGCCAGAGGGAGCGGGAGACACACTGAATAACATGTATAACTAATGTCTTATCACCATAAGGCTTTGTATGGCTCAGTGTCCCCAACATCTCTAACACATTCCCTCTTTGTGTCCCTCTTGTCTTTGCACTCAGTTATGTGATCCTGTCCTTCGAGAGCAAAGGAGACTACATGGATATGAAGCAGGCCGACAGCACTCAGTATGTGCCCATGCTGGAGATGAGCAATGCCTCGAAGTACTCAGACATCCAGGGGTCTAACTATGACCACCCTCCCTCTCAGAAGGGATCAAGTGGTACGCACACGCAGTTTCTCCTCTCTGTCCTCATTTTCACTCTCCCCTCTGAGTTCTTGGTGTGTACTCGTTTGGCTTCAGTGCCTTGTTTGAGTCAGTGTTGGTCGAGGGGTCCACCCTTGTCAGGATTTAGGCCTGGTACAGCCCTGTAATTACACAGAGAGGATAATTGTAGCACATGCATAATAATGCCCGGTTTCTCCCTGCCATTAGTAAAAGTCAGGTTTGCACAGCCAGCGCTATATTTGCAAACGCATGATGAACATATACTGTGTGTGTTTTTCAAAACCAGAGGGCGAGATGGAGGACCTGCTGTCTGCCGACATGAACGAGGGCCTCACCACCACCGATCTGCTCAGTTTTACCTACCAGGTGGCCAAAGGCATGGAGTTCCTGGCTTCCAAAAACGTAAGTTTAGAGGGACAGCGAGTGAAAATCATATCTTTTCTTTTCCCACAGACTTTCTCGTACTTCTGGGGTTTGCACGCCACTTAGATCCTGCAGCCGTCGCATTCCCCTGCTTCCCCACTGCTTGTGGATTTTGCACCGTGTCCTATATGATGACAGCTGTGTCGGCCAAAGGGGACTGCGGAAATCAGCAGTTGTGTGATAAGCAGTCCCGTGAAGGCTGCTGAGCCCACTCAGGAGACAGGCCAGTGGCTGAATATAGTAGCAGCACAGCCAGGGCTAGAATTACCCGTCAGGGCCACGCTGCAGCCAGAGGCTATTCATTCAGCTTCATAGTTATTATCCCTAAATATCCAGTGGTCACAGCCATCCCTCCAACTGGCATGTTTACACAAAGACTATGCTTTATAAAGCAATACGAAGCGGCATTAAAAATGAACTCAGCTGAAATGAAATACACACAGAAATAGATGCAGGCAGTCGTTGCGGGATGGAAATGGGTTGAAGTGGGAGTTGAAAACGATGATCCAATGAGCTGCTAATCATGTTTGCTTGTGCGCTGTTTTGTTTTTGCAGTGTGTGCATCGGGACCTCGCTGCCAGGAATGTCCTCCTCTCTCAGGGCAAGATAGTGAAGATCTGTGACTTCGGACTGGCCCGGGACATCATGCATGACAACAACTATGTCTCCAAAGGGAGCGTAAGTCTCAGTTCATACACGATGTTCACTTCATGCCCGAAACGTGGCCTTTTTTCTTCTTCTATGTTATTTGCACATGCCCTGAACATTCCCTCTCTGTTGTTGCACAGACTTTCCTGCCGGTGAAGTGGATGGCTCCAGAGAGTATTTTTGACAACCTGTACACCACCCTCAGTGATGTCTGGTCCTACGGTATCCTGCTGTGGGAGATATTCTCTTTAGGTGAGACGTCTGTCAGAGCACAAGACACGCGTGAGGCTGGAGCTGGCTGATAAACTCATGAGAATGTGCTTTTTGTTCCGCAGGCGGCACCCCATACCCCGGGATGGTCGTGGATTCAAGCTTCTACAACAAGATCAAGAGCGGATACAGGATGTCCAAACCGGAGCACGCACCTAGTGACGTGTACGTGATCATACGCATGACGACTGTAACGTCCTGTCGGACCAGGAATGCACTGGGCTGTAACGTCGGAACAGTTTGTTTCTGAACTGTGACATACAGCGGCTGACATGAGTCACAGCCAAATTGAAAGGTGCAGCGCAGGTCGTACAGTTCTCCATGGTAACGGTGCCTATTTCTGCTTTTTCAGGTATGAGATGATGATGAAGTGCTGGAACAGCGAGCCGGAGAAGAGGCCTTCTTTCATGGGCCTGAGCGACACCGTGGCTTCTTTGCTGCCCTCCAGCTACAAGAGGGTGAGTCTTCTTGTCCTCAGACCTCTTAACACCTGCTTTCTAATTAGCCGCCTCTCATACTTGACCCCCGTGGTTGGACCTTCACCGTCTCTTTCTCTCTTTCTTCTGCATCTTCTGGCTTTTTTTAGCCATCGAAATGTTCCCTCTCATGCTGCAACCCGTATTTTGTTTTTGTTTGCCAAGCAAAATACAGGTTGAAAATAATTTTAATTCAGTCTTAAAGTTGCAAGCTGTTCATTTAAAGCCCTTTCCACTTCCTCTGAGAGTGCATTAGGAGTGTTTCTGCGGGCTCTCTGGGCTTTTGTAAAACAGAAACCTACAAGTGATTAGAGTGCAAATGCAGCAGCTGGATGTCAGAGCGGCTGGCCTCAGTCTGGCTAATGACGCAGCCCCAGTTCTCGCCTCCACCACCCAACCTTAATTACCCCATTAAACTCCACACCACACATGGCACATCAAAACAGCTTTACCTCTGCCTCCTTCACAGAGCTTTAATGGCCGGGAGCAGAGGAGGAACTAGGTCTTGTTTTAGCACCTCGGGCTTGTGTGATTTTCAGTTTGGTTAGCAACGTCCAGCTGGCAGCACAAGTAGTGATCACACTCATACCACAGCTCTCCTGTGGCTGCGGAGAGCTTTATTAATTCTGCTCTCACACTTGTACACGCGTGTTGTGTCATCACGAGTTCTGTGTGGCAAACACACATCATGTCTCCGGTGTTACTGCCTTCCGACATGACTCTTTATTCTTCCTGCTGCCGTTAAGGTGTCAGCTGCTCTTCCTCAGGTCCAGCCACAAGAAAACACAACATAGAAAAGAAAATACATGTAACGCATTAAAATAGAGCTGCACCGATCAAAGAATGTCATTTTTAAAAACTAAAGTGTCAAAACTCTTCATTGTGAGGATTTGCTACTTTCTTTGACTTTTATGATAGTAAACGAAGGCACTGAGTTTGAGACTGTAAGTTGAATCAATTTGGAGACGTCACTCTCAGAAGTATGTGATGAGCATTTTTGGGTTTTTGTCCAAGCAGTAGCCCTGGTTGTGTCATTAGGTTGGTTAGAGTTCGCATTGACCTGCCCTCCACTCTGAGCCGTGACACGCTGGCCTCGCACCTGACGGACAGATTCTAACGTTTTCTGGCTCTCGCAGCATTACGAGAGGGTGAACCATGAGTTCCTGAAGAGCGACCACCCCGCTGTGACCCGGGTGTGCATGGAAAACGACGACGCCTACATCGGCATCACCTACAAGAACCAGGGCAAGCTGAAGGACAGGGAAAGCGGCTTCGACGAGCAACGGCTGAGCTCCGACAGCGGCTACATCATTCCCCTCCCCGACCTGGACCCCATATCTGATGATGAATATGGAAAGAGGAACAGACACGGGTAAATAAAACCAAACATTTGCCTGTACTGATCTATACTGTCTGTATCACACCACAGATGGTGTCAACCCGTGTTGTCCTTGTCCCCTCCAGCTCTCAGACGTCCGAGGAGAGCGCCATAGAGACGGGCTCCAGCAGCTCCACTTTTGCAAAGCGCGAGGGCGAGACTCTGGAAGACATCACGCTGCTGGACGAGATGTGTCTGGACTGTAGTGACCTGGTGGAGGACAGCTTCCTGTGACAACTACCCAGCCCGTAGAGCAGAAGCAGCAAAGGAAAGGGGTGTAAGGACACGGAAAAAAGACTTGTACATCGACCAAAGACTCTGCTGTCTACCCTCTGGTCCCTCTGTTCCTCCTCCTCCACCGGCCCCTTCAGAGGAAAGAACAAAACCACTCCGCTGTCTGGATGAGTCTGGTGTGACAGCACGGTACGCCCCTCACTTCTCCCCGGACATTGCTGTTGGGCTGGTGGAGTGAGTGAGCATCGACGAAAACGTGACGCCAAGGACTCAAAGAACCACCGAGCCTGCGCGTCGGACCCACGGAGATCCAACAGATACAACGATTGAGCTTTATTCTATCGGGCATTCTTTTTAACAGCAATATAAGCAAGAAGGGACGAAGTCAACATGTCGGTCTGCAACTCGAAACAACCACAGGATGTCATTCATGTGATATATTTAACCACTACAGAGGCACTAAACTAAATGAGTCCAATACTAGCAATAGCATTGGCAGGTGAACTCACTTCACACTCACCTGCTGAAAGAGAAGCACCTGATGCTGGCACAATCGGTAGCAATACTCGGCTTAAAAAAAGCACAAAATTTGGACTATGTGCATTTTTTTTTTGTTGTATATGACCATATAATGTTTTCAATGGCTAAATACGTGCAGTAATTCAAATTTATTTTTGTACTTCATCAGTATGTAAACATGTATTTTTTGTGAATACCGAGTAGATGTTGACCATAGCTGTTTGAATGGTTATGAGATAAGAGCCTTTTGAGTTGCATGCATCTTTGCAGTGTCTCGCCTTTTGCCCGAATACAACGTGAAATGTTCTCACCCGCCCCATGAAGACTTCAGTTACAGCTATCATATCTGTCATATGGGCTTTGCAAGACGAAGTGTGATTGTATTGTAAATAGCTCCAGAGTTGTTTTATAAGAGAGAGTTATTGGGATAACAGTATTTTATGTAAGCACATATTAAGCTTCCGCACCCTCGTTTGTCCCATTTTGCCTCACAACAAAGGAAATAGATCAAATTTTCCTCAAAACGAGTAACATGGAGACATTTGCTATCACAGTGGACAGCAGCACAGTGAAGTGCATGAGAAATAGTCATAATCTGTCACGTTTTTAAGGTGTGAGATGGATAGTAAAACATTTCGGTACTACACAAATAAGAAGGGGAAAACGAGAGGAATCAGAGAAACACAGTTCATCCTGTCTGTAAAGAGCTTTGAAATGAATAGCAGTCGTGTGCTCCAGTCTCATTTTATTTACTGTTCTGAAGTCTGTTAACAGGATACGCTAGTTATACCAAGACACTAGAAGAACCAGAGATCCATGCTGATCTGATGTTATACATCAGTTATGGGTAAACTCGTCGTAATCCAGCTGCGCCACTGCCTCTCTCTGTTAACTGTGATATAATCTGCAATCAGCTGTTGCACTTTCCTTTTTTCTTTCATTTTGGTTTGGATGTTGCAGAGGAGCACGCCAGGCTGAGCTTGAGGAAAAACAAAAGAAAAGAAAGAAAAGTCTCGCTTTGGCATTAGGTGTTTAAATCGGTGTGGATGTGAATGTTTGTGCCGCAGGTGAGTGATGTGATGTCGACGGTACAGTTATCTGTTATTCTAGGTAATCACACCCAATATGTCGATCTACTACTATGTTTCATTATTTTACATCATGTACATTCAGATGATTTATATTTCAATAAATGATTTATAATGTAAAACACGTTCACGTCCTTTGGTTCTCTGGTTTCAAAGCGTTACACAACCACACAGAAATAGAGGTAATAGAGAAGGACTTATGCGGCGCATGTCTGTGTGGAATAGGGCAGAAATAAATAAACAAATTATAGTGCATTTTTGTCCACATGGAATCTTAGATGCAGCAGATGATTCAACATTCCTGGACAAGAACAATGAAAATATAAAACAAAGATGAACGTTCCTCCTTTTGTGTCTTTGGCAGGATAACATATTGGCCAATAACATAAACATAAATAATAGAAGAATGGGGAAAGAGATGCCTTCTCTATGTACGAGTGGAGGAGGAAATATCCAGATCATGCACCAGTACATTAATGTATACTCTATTACAGTAAAGGTCCTGCATTTAAATGTCACATCATTAAGTTGCAAATGCTGCTGCAACAGTGTGCCAGTGTAATTTAACGGATGTACTTGATTGTTGTGGAGCTAGTTTAAACTACTTGTATAAGTACAGTTTATAGTTTGGTCCAGTGGTTCCCAAACTGTGTGTCGGGCTCCTTCTAAAGGCTCACAAGATGAATGAGAAGAGTGATGGGATCATTAATTGAAGAAGAAATGAGAAACAAAACAAATCTGTTTTAATTTTGTAAACGTTTCTGCAAACTTTTATTATAAAATATCAGATATGCTGACCTCTTCGGACCTATACAGTTGTATTTAAATCAAACTCTCTTTGGTGGGACTACTGACAACTCAAAGGTATCTAAAACATGACAAGGGAGCCTGAACGGGCTGTTTTCTGTCTAAAATCTTCATCTTCATCAGTAACTACAGCAAGTGAGATGTACTCAAGGAGATAAAAAGTACAATATTATGCACTGATATACACTTAAGAAGAAATAGTAGCATTCGATGGAAATATCCAAAGTCACATATGCAAAAACAATCAACACTAATTATAAAAATAGAGTCAGAAAGCATGTGAATACTCTTTACTAACATGCAGCATGTAGTGTGAGCTGTTCCACGCTTACAGATGCAATCTGAGAGACAACCGTTAGAGGGCAATAGTCTCGCCACACAGATCGCTGCTGCCATCTGAGAGAAAGCAGTTAATAAGCAGATACGAGATACTGCCCAGTTTTCTCAGTGTCACTACTTTAGTGATGGTTTGAATTTTAAGATTACATCCAACCAGCTGATGACCTCCACTGCTCCACTGTATTTAAATAGGAGTTGACGTGTCATCACCATTTTCTCCCACTGGAGGGAGGCAGCACCTAGATAACGCCTGGTGGCCTTCAGGGTGGGAGAGTAAGCGGGAGGAGGGTCAGCACAATGGAGAAGTGCGACCTGATGAGCTCAGCCCTGCAGAGGCTGGAGGACCCTCACCCTCCCACCCTGACCACATCCACCTCTGCAGGTGTGTGTACAGAAGAGTGTGTGACATGAAGAAGATACCGCTTTATGTCCCATCAGACCTCAGATGTGAACACCTGCAGTTAATTTGATCTCAGGGAAGGTCAACCTTAGTAAATGATGATTGTTCACACGCTGTTTAACTGTGACTTTAAGCAAAATGGCATCATGTCAAGAGGACAGTTGTTTTTGGGAATGGAGTTTATCCTACTTTACCCAGAACTGAACAGTTATGCAAGTTTAACAACAGCCACTTTTATCTTATTTGTCTTTATAATTCTGTCTTGTTTTACCGGTTTCCCTTTTTTTCTCCTCTGTTTGCTCAAAGTGTTGAACCCTGAAGGTGCACCACTGCTAGAACAAAACAGGGTCAATATCTGCTCCAAACCACAACCGGCAACCCCAGGGGAGCTTGCAAAGGACTGGCTGGACAAGTAGTTGTAGTCAGTTGAGATGTGCTTGAGGCTACGTGTATGTGTGTGCGTGTTTCTAAGAACAGAGCAGTGTAAAATATCTTTATAATGAACCTGGGCCAGAAGGAAAATAATGAAAAGAACATTTACATCTGGGGTTCAGCAAAATGACTGAGAGAGTGTGTCAAAGTCAGACGCTGACTGCAGTCTGTCAGCAAGGGCTTGCAAATGGAAGCAATAATTTTTCATTAAAAGGGGCACATTACTTCCAAATATGTCAGAATAACATTTTCTTGCATTATTTTTATTTTTCAAAGCAACATCTGTGCCCGGAACAGCTCCATAGGAAGCTTTGTTCATGAGGAAAATGAAGCCCCTTGTGGTGTGTGGGCTGGAGGAAAGCTCCCCTTCATAAAGATAACAAATGTGCCATTCACTGAGTTTGAGCCATGCATGCAAACAGTTGTGGTGAGCACGCAGCAATAAAGTAACTGAAGGTTTGGCACAACTGCTGAATTTATGGAAATGAATTCCAGAGTAATGTATCTGATGTTTTTTAATATTTATCTTTGTTTTTGCAAAATTTAGATGGCAGCTGTCACATGCTGTCTCTGGAGCGTAAGATTATGGTGAGGGAGCACTTTGAGTTCACGTTAGCATGCTAACATGTTGCAATGATAAAGCATGCTAACAATTGCTAATCAAGACTAGACACAAGGTGCTGCTAAGGCTGTTGGAAATGAATCAGACATGAAATGAAATGAAAATCAGACATCTTGACCTCACATTGGGGCTGAAGTCATTCGGATTCATCATTTTGGAACCACGCATGTCCGTACATAATTAGAGAACAATCAGCTCAGTTGATAATTAGATATTTCACAGAACAAGTGAAACAGGGCTCGCCGGTTGCGCTGCATGAAAAGTCAGCAGATCACCAGAGTCGTTAGGATTCATCATCCCAAAACCATGAATGTCTGCACATAATTTCACAGCCATCCATCTGGTAGTTGTTGATGCATTTCAGTCTGGACCAAAGCGCTGGGCCGACTGTCAGACTGCCACATTCACACACAGGCTCACACACATACTTGCAGTTAAAGCAAATCAACCTAACAACCTAACCTAACAAATGTGTTAATGCGAAAAGATAATGATCTTGCTGAGGGGACAGGAGGGCGAGACAAGGACTCGCATTATAAACTGCGGCAACACTGGTTTATTTATAAAGTGATTTGGTGTGCTGCTGATACGCTTCACGCTGTTTGCTTCGTTTCTCAGGCTAGTTCACCGGAGCCTCTCGGGACAGTTAGCGCCCTGTGGTGCAATGGTCTCTGTCAAACTGTGTCCGTGGAGGTGCTATACTCAAATGAACCTTGGGTACAAAAACAACTGCTGGGCAAGGTAGCACACATAAATATGAAACAAATCATATGATTGTATTCTGGTTGACCCTGGCTCTCTCCACAGGATCAGTTCATTTCTTTGAGCTGCTAAAGGCGGGACGAACAGCACATATGTTGTAAACAAGGCAAAGCATGTGGTGCATCTCCTGAATGCTCTGAGAGGCAAACTGACGCTGGATTTGATTTAGAATGACAAATAAAGATCCCTTTTAACAATATGGAAAGACTCGGTGAGACCTTGCCAGATCATAAGTCATGAAAGAGATAGAGGGAAAATTTGATTGTATCATGTTTTACTTTGCAAGAGTGAGAGGGAATCTGATTTTGATATATTTGGCTGCACGAGTGAGTGTGAGACAATTAGATTAGCAATCTCTTTGGTTTGTTTGATATGTAACATCAGTCTCCTTCGTGAAACTCGACGCCCCGTTGCCGTCCATGTGGTCTCCATCCTCAGCTCCTCTGGGACGACAGGTCCAGGAGTAGTCCAGGGTTTTGGATGGATCTGCTGCAAAACAGATTTGTCTCCACGCCGCTGTGTGTCCTCGAGGTCGGTGTCCCATTTCAAGCTTTTTCTCCGAGGGGTCTGCATGTGCTTCCCAGGCTTGTTGTTTAACAAAGGAGGGCATCATACCCAGATTAAAACACCATCTGTTACCAGGGATACTGGTATTGATTTAACACATTGGGTGGGAAAATAAGTTTGCATAAACAGCTCTTAAAGCCTAACCTCCAGCAGTACGGAGACACACAGACATACACAAAGCATAAATGCTGTAGGAAAACCAAAACCCACTGAGATCGACCCTAATTTATAGCTGTAATCACATAAGCCTTGTTTTTGGGAACTTGCGGCAAAGCAGGAAAACATGCTAACTCATGACTGTGAAGAGAGTTTGCTTTCAGGAATCATATGAGAGCGCTCGAGGCTGGGGCAGTACAGGGCTCCAAATAGCACTTTTAAGACATCCTTTTATATTTACTCGTCTAAGTTACCAAGCACAACTTCGGTTGGGTCACATCACGCTCCTTGACAACATATTACAAAACAATCAGAGGGACTGTTGGTGATATACTTGTGTACAGTAAATGGGCAGATATTTTATATGGTTATAACAGCAAACAGAAGTCTGAAAGTTCAAGAGAGATAAAAAAAAAACGGATTTTACAGACATTTCTCTCTTGTCTGCCTTAAAAAATAGATTGTTGAAACTGATTTCAGAGGTTACATTATATTTAACAAAATGCAGGCACCATTAGCAGTGTTAGGAGCAAAGTGATTACATTACTTTTAGTGGTAACTCAATTTATAACTAATATCTCTTTCAAATAAAATAACTCTGTCTCATGTTTAAATAGTGGGCAACTGCAGAGGATAGCAGACAAACACAGTCTGTTTCTCAGATTCTCCAGTTCAGGCAAAGTGAGCTTCCCTTTCATCTTCATGACTGTAATCTTCAATCTTCAATGTAATATGAAGATGTTTGTTTTCATTAAATATTAATTGGACTACTGCGGCAAAGCTTGTTTAACATGTAAATCCAACATCAACTGGTACCCTTTCTACCAAATCAGGCCAAGATCTAACCAAGACAATACAGGTATAGTCTCCAGGTAGTAAAATCAGTCATAACTTCTATCACTGCAGTAATAAAAGGTATAATAATATATAATATGGCAATAATGATAGTTGTCCTATCCCTCAATGTGTCACAACAGCACTAAAATAATATATTGTAGCTATTTGTGTATATTAATAAGAGAACTGAAGAACAGGGTTTAAAAGCAACACAATTTACTTTCTCTAATAACAGTTACCTTTTAAATGCTGTAACTGTTAAAGTGGTTTATTTAACTTTTGAAAGAGCTTTCTGCAACTAATTACTTATATTTGTCATGGTTTTGGAGTTGAGTTCCTTGTCTTGTTATTTCCTGTCTTATTTTGAAAAGTTTTTCCCTTGTGTGTTTCTGTCTACTTGTTTCCTGTCCTTGATTAGTCCATTGGTTTCACCTGTGTCTCATTTTCCTGCCCTCCCCTGTCTATTTAAGTTGTGTCATTGCCTTTGTTCTCTGTGGGTTAATTTGCTATATTTGATTCTGTGTTCCTGCCTCGATTCCTTGTGTTTCCCCGTGTGAACTTTGAGATTTTGGATTTCTGCTTTTTGGGTTTTTGCTTTTCATGTCATGTTCGGACTGATTACCTGTTTTTCGACCCTGCCTGCCTTGACCACTCGTAAGCCTAGCCCTGAAATAAACTGGTAAAATATATTTTGCCCCCGGTCCATGTCTGCATTTGGGTCCTGCTCTCTCCTGGTAACCAAGCCGTGACAATATTCAACTAGCTCAACATTGTTGATTAGTCCCATGCAGTGGTGAGGTAGTTTATTTACTTAGAAGTAGCAATACTACAGTATGAAAACAGTAAGGGTCCTGCATTCAAAACCTTACTGAGTAAAAGTTTAAAAATATGAGTATGAAAATTTCCTTAGAGTATAAAAGTAAAAATATTAAAGTTTTTAAAAAGACCCATTTTAGAACAAATATTGATACATTATTTTGCGTTCATATTCTAAATCTGAAAAGTAATTAGAGCTGCTGTCAAATAAACGTAATGGAGCAGAAAATAAAATATTTGGCACAAAAATGAAGTGAAGTACAAGTGAGAAGAAGCAGAAAATAGAAATACTCAAATAAAATACAAATACTTCAAAACTGTACTTAAGTAGAGTACTTGGCATGTTTCACTGCTGACCCCGTGTCTGTTCAGGGGTAAAGGTCGGAAACCAGTGATGTCATATTATTACTATTTATATGTATGTTTGTAATATCAACATCAATTATTCCAGACGTCTTATGCATGTTCTGATTTGCGCGCATATATTTTCACTCTAAAAATAGAAAAAAGAAACCATTTTAGCTCAAAGCTCGAGTAGCTTCAGCTGACCAGCTGCTGTGTAAACCACTGTAGACTTGAACAGAATGGTAATTGTCCACTAAAAGCGAAGTTAATGTGAGAAGATGAAAAGGTTTGACAAGCACCACTTGGTCTTGGACTACAGTGCTGATTGTTGAGGATACCAGACACCAGGCTATTCAGTTCCACTGCTACTTACACCACTTCAGCCACATAGTACACTTTAAACATTAATGTACCCAGTCTGACTCACATTACAGTGTTTCCTCTATTCTGAATAACCAAGTCCAGTAAAATTAAAAAGGGTTTATTATTATTTTTATTACCAAAGTTGTGTCAACAAATGTGTGCTCAATCTGAAGCGTTATAGATACGAGTCATCTCTCTTTGGCGCCTCTGGAACACTTGAACAGCCTTGTCTGCCCCCTGAGGCCAAATGCACTGAAACAAGCAGATTTTGTCGCAGGCCGCTGCTTCGAAACGTCTACAAAGCAACAAGATCCATGGCATCTGCATCACCCCCTAACCCCTCCCTGTCCTCTCGAAACACACACAGACATTTTGGAAAGTCTAGACAGAGTCATGATTGTTTTCTTTCTATTTCTTTTTTAACTTCCCTCCCCCACTCCCCCATTTCTTTACTTTATAGCTTGTGGTCTGTGCTTTTTGTTGCATCCCGGGGGTTTGACCTGAATACAACGTTTACTCAAAGCAATTTTGTGTGTGGTTTGTTTTTTTTTTAGCTTGTGAGTTCTTGTTTTTAGATAAAACTGTTCTTGTATCTTACAGTATCTTATGCGAGTCCTTGTGTGTGCGTGTCTGTCTGCATGCGTGCGCTCGAGTGAGTCTGCTTGTCTGTTGGGATGCATGTGAGCAAACAAAACTAATGTAGTAGTCATGTGCTTTTTGACTTGTGGTGTTGGCCCGGGGATGACACCCTTCCATTCATGTGATCAGTGACAGTGGGCTGTGTTGGTACTCGGTGGGAGCCTGAGGCCAAAGTGGGGAAGACTTTACTCTTTTTATGTGCCAGACCAGTGGTGGAGGAAGTGCTCAGATCCTTCACGTATGTAAAAGTAAGAAATTCACAATATAGTAATACTCAGTTTCAAGTAAAAAACCAAAAAGCATTAAACTTTTTACTTAAGTAAAAGCACAGGTGTACAGTGTTTGCATCAAAATACACATTAAAGCCTAAAAAGTAAAAGTACTTAATTCAATTCAACTTTAAATTTATAATTACTGATGTAATAGTATGTGAATCACTTTAACTTTTATCTTTTTTACAGTACACTTCTGGATATCTTGTGAACGTCACCCTGGTGGTCTTTTAATCTTACATGAACTATTTCTTAATTCAGTTTTTATCCAGTTTATTTAGTCTGAATCTGCAGTCTTCAGTTATCACATAATAGAGTGAAGTAAAAAGTTCAATATTTGCCTCTGAAATGCAGTGGAGGGGAAGAAAAGTGAAAATACTCTTAAACTACTCTTAAAATACTCTTAAATATTAATAATAATAAGAAGAATCTGAGTAAATGTACTTGTTCCTTTCCTCCGTAGATATATTCTCCATGTGATGCGAAGCAAACATATTCTGAGCCTCACTGACTGCACATATTTGCCTTGTGTGCCGTCAGGCTGTCTGAACTGATTTTGGTGGAGATGGTTTTAATCCTGCAGACTGGCAGAGCCAGAGCAGCTGCAGCTATACTGATTCAGCACAGACAACGCAACACTCTCACTCTCTCTGAGGCTGTGCTCATCTGTAACATTTTTCTAAGCAGAAAAGTAAGACTGCTCAACTGCTGGTCTTGTATTTCCCAGTGAGTACGGTGACACTAACTTTAATGTGGTCTTTTGATTCCCTACAGTGTCGTATGTGAAGTCCGTCAGATGTTGGACTTTTATGGATCTAAATATGAATGAAATGGGGGAAAAACACAGAACTAGATGCCTGAGTTAAACAGTGTTTACATATTTACTAAGGCCTTATCTCCCAAACTCCGCCCTCAGGATACTGCTCCCACGATTGCTTTCGTGGAACCGCTTTTAGGGCTAATTACGATGGCCCTGTGGACTTAAAGCACTGCAGAAATGCAATTGACATGCAAAGAAAAAAACAAAAACGAAAGTGTGTTTATCTGTTAGACAACAAATAGAAAGTAGGGTAGCAAGGTAGCACATTACAGCATATTTCTGTATTTGCAGCCTGTGTTTAAACAGAAAAGTAAAAAGCTGCAAATAACAGAACATGCTGCAAATATGCATGCAAATATCACAGAAACTGCATTCATTTTTTGCAGAAGTATCTGTATTTGGTTGTAGGTTCTTTCTGTTGTGCCCTTCATTTGCTTCTCTATTTGCATGTGTTTTTGAAGTTGCAGGATGTTAAAGACTTGGACCTTTGGTTTGAACAACACACCAACATTGCAAGTTCTTATAAGTCACAGTTTGAAACAAAGACCATAACTCAGCTCCATGTGTGGAACAGAACCTTTGAAATCAGCGATCAGCACGTTGTTGATTGCTCCGTCACAGACGCTGAACAATCGATTGTTTTGCTCTGTCTGTCATAGTTGTCTCGTTGTCCATATGAGCTGTGATAGCCCATTTGAGAAGAAAACTGTGGTCGCTAACAGTGAAGCAGCCAAAGCCCAAAGCGATCATAATGGTTCTGCTACAGTAAAGTCCATGAAATCGTTCAGACCTCTGTGTTATGATTTTCATTTGCGAGAAATGAAAATTATAAGGCTGGTCAGGAAGTGAACAGATAACATTTTATCATCATTATTCAGGCACGTTCCTTGTCGTGTCAGCCTGACTGAACGCAGCATGAAGGGAGGGAAAAACACTTTGGTGTACATACAGATCTGTTTTGAATATAGTCAAATTCACAATTTACATTCAGAGACAGTATTTGCAGACTTTCAAGCGCTTAAATCTATATACATGCAATATACACAGATCTTTACTGTTTAAATGAGGTTTACTGTTTAAAGGTCTATTTTGACTTATCAAAAGCAAATTTATAGAAACTCAATTACAATTTATAGTGTAATTATACACCATTAAATACTCTTAATTTCTCTGAAGTTGATGCTGTCTTGTTACCCAAACTCTTCTGTTGTTCTCAACCCAATATATACCGTAAATGACACGATGTCTGAGAATAAATTGCGATTGCGTGAGAACTACTTAACAGCTCTAAGGAAACAGCAAACTTGAAAACAGCAGCCCAGATATAACAAACTAGAACTTTCTGTAGGTAAAATATTCAATTGCAAATATATTATCTGTAAAACTATGCATTTGATGTCGAGGAGGAACAAATGGGTGATTCTAAAATCAAATAAAAACTCCCTTCACACAACAACTTGCAATTGTTGGTCACAGTCTGACTGGCAAACCACTGTGGATAATCACTCTTGATCAGATTTCTTCGTGCGGGGAGAAAAAAATGTGTCTGCACTTTGAAAGTCTTTGTAGTCTTGGAGGAGATGAGTGTGAACCTTAAACTGTCTTAAAAATCTGGGCATCAGTCCTTGAATCCAACGGAAATGAGTGAGTAATAGTTGTAATGCATGCATGTGAGAAAAGCCTTGTGTGTGGGGGCTCTTAATCACTGCAGCACGCTAGTTTTCTATGCTCGATTGGTAAACTTGAAGTTTTAATCCCTCCGTGATTCCCAAACCGATTAACTCCCCTCTCAAATGCTTGTTTATTTTCTCATTTTCCCCCCTGTTTTGTTTTTTCATCACTTGATTTACTCCGGCGATAGTTCCTCTGCTTGCTGAGAAATTGATAGCATCGATTCCCCTGTCACACCAACGCTCCTAGCTGTTCAAGGGACTGATTGACACATGTTTTAAATGTGTTAATATTGATGAAGCACAATTAGATCACATAGTTTTCATACTGCAGCTCTCTGCAGCTTTAAGTTACACCAGATGGGAAAATCTCCCTGAATTCAATGAAATGTTTAACAATACTGTACAAATGATAGTACTGATGATATGAAATGATAAATGATAGGACCAAAGATGGATATATAATAGGAAATAATATGTGTCTGTAGGCCAACACTAATTCATCTCTTCCCTTTCTAAAGGGGGTTTAATCGGCTGGAGCTGAACCAGCAGGATTAAACACATGCAGCAGAGATAGAAAGTCTACACACCCCAATGAAATGATAAGTTAAATGTTAAGACAGCTGTGACATGTAAACGTTCTACAGTAAATGTTCTTTAATGTGATCTTATAACAAATAGGAATCAAGAGGAACAAACAAACAGCTCATTACCAGAAACACTGAAATAAAAAATACAATAAATCTGCACTCCAGGACCAACTTTATGGAGGCACCTTGTACTTTTATTCCAGCAGCAAATCTTTGTGAATGAGTTTCTATTCACTTTGCACAATGAGACATTTATTCCAATCTTCTTTGCAAGAAAGTTCCATCAGACTGTGAGAAGATCTTCTGTGTGCAGCTTTCTTTAGGTTATTCTTCATGTTTTCAATGGGACAGAGGTCTGGACGCTGACAGAGCTATTCCAACGCTTTTATATTTCTGAAGCCTTGGTCCTCTTGGATGTGCATTTTGGATCACTGACATGTTCCGCTACAGTTTTTCCGATGGAGGCCAGCAGGTTTTATGCCCAAACATCTAGATATCTGGCACTATTCATTATCCCCTCTATCTTGATAAAAGCTGGAGAGAAGCAGCTCCAAAGCGCGATGCTTCCACAACCACAGATCTCAGAGAGTATGGCATTCCTTGGATGGAGCGCTTTCGGCTTTGTGACAAACATGTACTTTAGAATTGTAAAGCCTTTGTCTCATCAGACCAGAACAAATTTCCCCACATGGTTTGAGGTACTCTGATGCATAGTTTGACATAAATCAGACATGTTGGATGTTCTTTTTGTCACACTACCCCGGAGCCCAAACATATGCATAATGCGTAAGCAGTTGGCCTCTTATTAGCATCCCTAATAAGTTTTCTCCTTGTACTCTCATCAACTTTGGAAGCTCATCTTGATCTTTGGCACTATTTCTCCACTTGATGGTGACTTTGATGAAGCTCCATGGTGCATTAACTATCTCTTATTTCCCTCTCCTGAATGGCTCCTTCAACAATTAGATCTCATAGTTTCTCTTTGTGGCCCATGACTCTTACAGTTAGATGCATCGCCAACCATTCAAGTAAATCCCACAGCATTAGTAATCTGGTTTAAATCAGAACCAACTTCATTGATGGTAGGTGTATAATAGTCACCTATAGGCATGCTTTTGAATGTGACTGTGTCCTTAGAACAGAGCTAGAACCCTTTACATGAGAGGGTGTGCTGACTTAAGCTTTCAGGGTTTTATTTTAAAATGTTAACTATTTTGATTTTTTCTCCTTTTTGTTTGTTATAATATTATATTGAGGTTTGAAGATGAAATATCAAAAACTTGAAATTCCACAAGTGTGCATGGACTTTTTTTAGATGATCAGTTATTCATAATGATATTTTTTTATTAGCCTTAACATTTTATCTTCCTAGATATTCATTTTTATGACATGCTGTTGCTCCACAGAGGTTACTTCAGTATTTCTACACCTGTGTTGTTACACTGTGTGCTCATTGACTATGTCAATATTGATAAAAGGAGACAAGACCTGTAGGAAGTCCTGCAGGAGCACTTTTGAAACAAAAGGGCTATGGAAGGTATTGTAGAGTTGCCTGATTGTGATTCAAATTCAAAGCAAACTTTCTGGAGTAAAATATCATACCAGCCTCTGTGGAGTAAATATACATAAAAACATCTCTTCTTTCAAAGCTGCCCTTTTTCAGTCATATCTACATCATAAATGTGTCTGAACTCAAGCAACAAACAGCCTTCCTTCTCTGGGAAACTGGATTTTCTAATGTCTACAGGGTGATATGACAGCTGGGCCCCTGTGCTGTACAAGCAGAGCCCAGACAATATTACAGTATGGCCGTGTCAGACCTGCTACTTCCTCTCTTGTGACTCTCAGAGGCTCATTGCAGTCAGTTAGTATCATGCTGATAGGTTTATGGCTCATAACAAACAAAGCACTATATTTACAGGTGATTGAAACAAGTTCATGTGATGCGTATAAAATTGAAGGAAGTGCAAAGTTGACAATTCACACCAGAGAGAACTACAAGTGATGAGTGCTCATTTCTCATTATGGCCTCTTTTTTAAAAGCAGCACTTAATCTGACTCTGGGGTCCTGGGAACCATGAGCAGCAATGTGTCCACGCTGGCAGGGATAGCACAATGGGGCAGGTGTGGCTCACATACACACACAGATGCACACTCATCAGAAAACCAGTAATTTACCGTTTCTCATATCTACTGTTATCACTATCACTAATATTCCTACGCTTTTCTTCAAAGGTAAATAGTCCAACGGATCACAACACAGAGTGGCTCAGTGCAAATCAAATATAAAGGTGGTGTTTTAGACCTTAAAAAAATCCAGAAGTCAGCTACGTTCACGAGAAAACAATCCACATTCAAAAATGCAAATAGTTGTTTCAAACTAATGTCCCGCCTTTTACTGGGCAGACAGCCAATCATACTTTAGGGCCAAAGTGGGGCCAATGTGACCAGTGCTGGCCCAGGGCGACCCCACTGGACACATCCCTGAGGAGCTCACCTGCAAGATGAATAAACATGATTCCTCATTATTGCATGTGAAAGGTGTAGAATGATTAAAGGACTCTGAGGCACTTGAAGGTGTAATGATTTAGGAACCTATATATGTAATAACTCTGACTCACTAAGTCAAAATGAACACTAAAGAACATGCCCATGTGTTTCAGCTGTGACGGTCTCATCGGGATATGCACAAAATGCTCACCTCTGATTGTTTCTTATATATACTGGCAACTTGTCACATGATCAGTAAGGACGAGTAATTAGTCACATGACAAGAGAATATTGAAGGGAGGAACTAAAGTGTCCAAAATGCCACACAATATTGGGACAAAACAGCACAAACGGATCGGTATGTACAGAACATCTTACAGAAACCTCTTAATATCTGGGTTTTCTGTGCACACAGGCAAAATGGCATATAGTGATTTTGAAAGAACCCAGAGGCCTGAAACAACAAGAAAAAACAAGGAAAGGAGGGAAATCAAGTTTCCCCGTGTGAACCAGGGAAAAGGATTCTCATTTTAGGAGCCATTTTAGTGTGCCTCCACCCCTTCGTTGAGTTTTCTATATGATGGATCTTAACGAATTGTAGCTGCCTGCCTCTTCGTATTGCAGAGCCATGGGTACTGGGGGTTGCTCTTATAGCATGTTTATGTTTGGCTGCCATTGCCTTCAGCTTTCACTTTGTTCTCCTGGTATAAAAACAGCTGCGTGACATGACTCAAGTCTGTAAACCACATATGAAGTGTCATGATTTATAAACAGCCTTATGTCATATTTACGACCTTATGTTATGGTGGTAGAATCGTCAGTATTAGTCATATTACCTTTTGTGGTTACCTGCTCTGGTGGTTCAGCACAAGTTGTACAGGGGGAGGATGACTCTTCACAAGCTTGGCTCTGAGAGTTGGAGCTCTGCTGAAGCTGATGGTAGGAACATCTGCGAAATGCCTACTACTAACTACTTGGAGACCAAAACTAGATCTCAGAGGGACGCCTTCTTCCACACTGCAACAGCACTCCGTGAAGACTGTTTTGTGACATTTGTCAGATGTAACTGCAGGAAAACTGTAGCTACCGTGATTAAATCTTCCACTCTTGTCTTCATGCCTTCCTCTAACAAGGAATGCAGAATGATATTGAAGAACCCACGATATGCTGTTTGGGTTTTTTCCCTTTAGTGTGTTAGGTACATTATTCTGTGCATGTTAAATGTCTGCAAAGTTTCAAAGCACAAAGTCCATGCCAAAAGCAGTTACTCTCTTCTACAGAAAACGCGCTGAACGTGTATCATCAGGAACATTTGCATAATGTGCACCTAATGGCTAGTTAGCTGCCGACACTGTTCAAAGCTGACATGAGAAAACAGCTCGGGTCTTTCTCAGTAGTGTGAGACCAGCGTTGTGTTTCCCTCCACGTTTGCTTGTGAATGAGTGCGGGGGTATTGTCTCATCCTATAACTCATTTGAAAATATCGATATAGAGCTCAGCCCTGTAAGAGACCCAGCCTGAGTCTATGTTTCAAACACATTTCTACCACAAATTTATACAGGTTATGTTGCAAAACATGAAACCGATAAGGCCTTTCCACCCTCTGGCATCCTGTTTTTCATGTGATAAGGTGGACATTTCAAAACTAGACTCCAAACAGCATAATCTCCCACTCAGGAATGAAAAGCAGAAGTAAGAAGCAGAGTGAAACAACATCCTACTTCACCTGCTACAAGCGCTGGCTTATCGCAGCTAATATTAACTAACTCTAGAAAGGTTACTGTGTAACTGACATTACTGGGTCATAGCATTGTCTTTGTGACTCTTCTACTTGTGCCTATTTTAAAATGCGTTGCAGCATGTAACATGGTCCTGTATGAGTCACATTTGGCCACACTGGCTGTACGTGGGCTTATTTTGATAAACGTGCCGACCCCACGGTCTCTCAGCTGTTCTTTGGTTTCCTGATTGTTATAATTCGAGTTCTGCTTGTGGGGCTTCTTGAGTGTTTCTAAACACACTTCTATGAGTTATTTTGTGGCTCAGATCTTTTCCTATTCTTTCAAACGCGGCCAAGATTCCATCAAGTCTTGAAGAAAAGTCGCTCATAGTGTTTATTAAAGCCAATATTGTCTTTTGTTGTCTTTTGCGCTCTCACAATCCTCCCCCCAGTCTCCATGTCAGTTTCTTTGTTTTTTTCACCAACATTGTGTGCACCAAATTTATTTAACTTCCATTGCTTTGTTTTTCATTTTTCTATGTGTGTGTGTGTGTGTGTGTGAGAGAGAGAGAGAGAGGGCTTTTGCTCTGAATGCCAAAATGTCCTTTTGTTAACCAGGATGTGGCTGTGCCCTAACACAACACTCCCATGCTTTATTTTAAAGTCAAACTACAGACACTTCAGCAGCACCAAGTGCCCCCAAAGTGACCCTCCAGTCAGCCCAAATGCCCTGTTGTTTGTCCATGTGCCACTCTGTACTGACCTTTGGGTAACGCTGCCTTGTCCTGTCCACAAAAGACATCCTTTTCCTCTCGTCAGCACTTTTTAAATTTAATTTCTACACAAGATCAGTATCACAAAATGAGACCCAAAATTTAAAATGTTTTTTTTTTTCAGCTTCCAGACGTACAGACAAGGGCTACAGCCTATAATGAAAGCTCAGTTGTTCCACACTAAAACGGCTGTTTTCACGTTTCAGTCGGCAAAAGTTGTGCGTTGTACCAGTGGATTCTTTACAGTCTCCACTGTTTGACTGATTGATTACCCCTCTTATTAGTGACAGTGAACCGCAGGGACCAATCATCTCATCTGTACTCTGATGTAGGATTTCCAAAACTCTTTTTTTCCCTTTGTCTCTCCCAAACAAAGCCTTTTCTCGTGTTTAAATTGTTGCTCTAATGTTGACGTAAGGATAGCTTAGCTCAGTGCGAAAGGTGCGCCAAAACATTGCGGTGCAAATAGGCGGAGCAAAGGCAGAGAAAGGTTAGCGGTAAGTTGTCAGTCGGGCAGTAAATGCAGAGAACTGTTTGACCGTGTCAGAAAAAGAAAAGTCTTATCTGTTGTTTCCAGGGTTGCATTTAATCATGTGGGTATGAAAGTGAACTTGGGCAGGTGGACAGAGTTTTTCCAAGGGATGGGCACGTATTTAAATTTGTTAAAAATGGCGGTATATTAAAAACAGATTCATAAATTGTATTGCTAAGTGATGCAGACACACCCAGTCACACATGCTTTTTGACAGCACGGGATTTCATGAACTTTTCATTCCTTCGTCTCTCACCCTCTCTGTCTGACTCTCCCTCTTCATGCATGTGTGTGTGTGTGTGTGGTGGTGACACTTTCAGCTGGAATACAGTCACGGCTTGTTGCAGTTTAGCGACCTATTGTTATTGTTATTTGAGCCCCTTTATTGTTTCCTTATTTTGAAAGCAAAGGGCAGAAATGGAAAGTAGTTTTATGGTTTGCGTTGTACGCTGTAGCCTCCTGTCTGCTTTCTATCACGCTGTTCGCACAAACACTGGAATTGTTTTGTTATGTCATATTGAAAAATGTTGAGCTGCTATTGGGCTGGGTGAAATCAAACCAATCTGGCAGCACTGGTTATTTCCCCAACTGCAAGAAAAGCAAAAGGGAAACCCCTGAAGCCCTGGTAAAGCCCTCACTTGCCTTCAAGACTGTATGAAGTCTGGAAAAGCAAACAGATCAAGGTGTTAGATATTTATGTAAGAAGAAGAAGGTGCCATCTTTTCTGTTTAAAGTCAGGAAGATCCATATTTTACAGTTCTACAATATCATTTGGCAGACACATTTAAAAGCAAAGCAAGGTACATCTGGAGTAGGTACAGCAAAAGCAAAGATCTAGGCAGCAGACGAGTGCTTTGAGATGTTTTGAGTCTAATGGGACACAGGAGTCGACAGGTAGAGCATGATGTGGGGTGCATAGTGGGGTTTTTAAAGTAAATCAGTAGGTAATAGTGTGCAATTTGGCGAGCAGGTATTCCTAAAACAACTGGGTCTTAATCTATAACTTGAAGGCTGCAGATCAAATTGAGTTTGGCATCTCACTCAACCATTTAGGAACGACAGAGAAGAGTCTAGCTCTTAATTTTGGGTCCTGGCGACTTTTACTGGCTGAGAGTATAAGGATTCATATAAGGAGTTCAAGGGTAGCTGTGCTACCTGGAGAGACTGACAGACCGCTACAACCCATAAGCTAAGAGCACTCAAAGTGTTAGATCATCTGCTCGCGTGTTGTTTTGTCGAGAGTCAGGTTGAGCTACATTATTACAAGCCTGCAATACAGCACAGTCTTTTAAAGTCGCTTTAGAATCATGGTTTTCTGTGGAGGGTCTCATAAATTTTCCAAGACTGAGCCTAATGACATCTTCAACCATAGCCATCAGTCATGTGACCGTCACACTCAGGTCACAGCAGTCACTCTACCTCCGACAGAAGGCTTGCTTGCCGCTCAACTCCCAGCTACATGACTACAGCTTTAAACCACCTCAGTCTTTCAAGGTTGGCCAACATCCAAAACAAAGTATTATAGATCTTCTAGTGGCCCTGCTAACATCAAGTTATTTTCTATCTCATTACATCTCTCTTCCCTGGTGTCTTTTCATTAGGAATCATCTCTCCTGCTGCTCCAACTCCTCTTTAACAAAAAGAAGAGGCACTCCTTCGTGTGTAGTTAGAATTGTCCTTACCTTCTTGGAAATGTGATGATTACTCATCAGGGAATAATGTTTTCCAGCAGTATATGCCTGCCTTCTTGGTGTCTCTTGTCACATCCCGATAAGCCCAACTAAGGCTGGGTTTATGTGCCCTTTGATTTGAAACTGTTTTTGGCCCTTTAAAAAGGATACACACATCTGTTCATAAAGCAGTTAACAGCATTTGTGGGAAATGAGACCAAAACACCAGTGGGAGTCTGAGTGTAGGCATGACTCAAACGCCACTGCTAATTGTGAATCTGCAGGCATGTGATGTTTAGTTACAGAGGTCTAATTGGACATATTTTTTTCCCCCAATCTGTCTGTTGAGAACATTGCAGGAGAAGGAGAAGACACAGTACATAGTGTACATCGTGTCGACCGTTTACTATAAAACAACTTTTATGACCAGCAGCAGTAGAAAGGAATGTAAATTGTATAGTGGAAGCAAGCTGCATTTTTGTCCGATGCGCTTGATGTCAACACCTCCACTGGGTTGCACCAACCAAAACACGACGAGTCTGACAGCAGAATGTGTGATTACGTTTCCCCAGGTGAGAAGCTTCTTCCAGCGCTGGCTGTGGTCAAAACAGGTATGCACCTGGCTGCTAGGACAGAATGTAATAAATCAGCCCCGGCTGAGAAGTTTATAGATTTCAGTGCATTTCTTATGAATTGCAGCATTGCAGATGGAGGAATAAAGGAAAAATACAGAAAGCATAAGCGCTACGGGCCACCAGTCATTCAGCTCCTTATACACACTGAACACTGCTTGTGCTCATTATTTGCCTCTCCCTCATATCACATGGTGTCTCTGTGACCCCACATATCCCTTATGACCCTGGCTCATATGCTCACAGCAGATGAAAAGGTGCAGATGGGGGGAAAATTGAGTGTGTTAGGTACGGTGGTAATCCGTAAAAGTGTATGTCCTTTTTTTTTTTGCACATCTCCTTTTTCTGTTTAGGCGACATCACCCTGGGAACAAAGAGCAGCTGTTCTGGTGATGGTGGTGGTGCTGCTGCATTCAGCAGGTCGTTGCCTAAAACACATGCGGAAGTTTTTACAGGCCTCAGTACCCTGAGCCACCCCTGTCCCCCATCCCTTAACGTGTGCATCTCCATCAGTGTTCACTGTGTTACGATGCTGTGCGTGCCCCCGCATGCATCACTAAGTCACTATCAAGGAGGCAACTGATGCAAAGTTGGTGTCCATTTTTATCAAAACTGACAGCAACTCCTTTAACTGTGCACTCTGAGTCCGTTGCTCAGAACTGGGTGGGTACGGACTCAGGCCAACATTATTTAGCATGAAGACAAGTATCATGTTCCTACTTCCTTCTCCCAGCATCCCCTTGCCTTCCCCTACTCTTTTTCACCAAGCACATTAGAGGAAGTGTTTTAGACAGAGGCACAGTAAAAACTTTGTGTTGGACGATGAGCAAGGAGGCCGATGCTTCAGAGGATAGGTGAAACATTCTCACATTGCAGTCATGTCTCTGTGGGTTGAGACAACACCCTGGGTAAAGAGAGAATAAGCAAAATACAACCTTTGTTTGCTTTGGTCTTCATGTTGTTTTTACGCCAGCCATTGATCTCAGTTCCCTGGTCTGCAGAAAGCTGCTCCGTCTTCATTAACATTTAGGCTGTGCCATTAAGAGCAACTTGTGAATGATTAGATTTAATTTTCCCAGCCAATAACCACGCTGTCAGATACAGTCATATCCTTTTGTGAATCAGCAAAGGTGATATTAACAAATCATTTAAAATAAAGTGATATACACCAAAAACAAAACCTGTAATAAAATGCTTTCGTTAGCAGATTGGACAGCAAGCTGTAGTGTCACACGTTGATCAGACACAAAAATCATTTTCCGTTACCCCAAAAGACATTTATGCGAATGGAAAAATCAATGTGTGATAATTGATGTGTCTTTTACAGGAGTTAATGCTTCGAGGAAGTTAAATTAGAGATTTGGTTTCAGCGTGGAAGCCATTAGAGCCTGTACGAGTGGTCTGTGATTCTCACGTCATGAGAAGTGATTCTGGAAGCTATTAAATGACAGTCGGGATCTATTCAGGCCTGAATTTATGGTTCATACCTGTAATGGTGTTAAGATATTTTTACAACATGCATGTGTTTCACAAATGTAGCGTTTATGGGGTCCGACAGTGTGCGATTGTGAAGACACATCAGGACAGAGTATGAAAACCAGAGCTTTATATTTCAAACGCACACGTATGCACTGCAGGACTGAGCGGGTAATGGATATTTACAACAAATACAAGAGTCTACATAGAGCAAAGTACCACATGTGGAGTAACACACATATGTTGTTTTAGCGACATTTTTGGGGTTTTGGTGGATTACGTGCTTTTCAGGCATGCAAATCAAATTTCATGACATTTGTTTACACAGGGTGGGAGTGACATGTCTGGCCTCATGTTAAAAATGCCACAGGAGAACTGTTTGCCATCACTTGTTGAATAAGTAGGCCAAGTATCACATAGGGTGTTTGGGTTTTGGTTTGGTTTAGATCACCTGACCCGCAGTCATTTGAATATAGCTGGCATATTTGCGAGAAAATGGTGAAGAATGTATTTAAGAGGCAATGTCAAATGATGCAGATTGCAAAAAATTAATAGATGTATAAACTGTTATTTCAATTTACAGCTTGCAGGTCGACAGAGCTTCTTTTAAATCAGCCCAAACATATAAACTGTGAGTTACATGGCTTATATAGGGCCTCTCCACCAGGTTTACACATGACAATCAGATCTCAAGGAAATTCATTGTTGTGCGACATCCTTGCTGACTTTCATGAAAGTAACCCTGATGCTATCATTTGTGTTTCTCTTCCTATGTTAGAAGCTTCAAACATTAGACAGAAAACCCGTTTTACAAGCTGGTGTCAGGACTTGGTTACTAGGTGAGAGCAGGACCCAGATGCAGGCACGGACAAGAACGCAAAGGATCTTCCAAGAGTCTATTTAAAGGCTTAGGCTTACGGGTGGTCAAGGCAGGCAGGGTTGAAATCCAGGCAATCAGTTCGAACATGACATGGCAAAAACAGAAATCCAAATTCACAATTGGCACAAGGAAAGCACATGGACACAAAGTAGGAACATGGACGCGAACATGGCTAATGAACCGACGGAGAACAAAGGCAATGGCATAACTTAAATAGACAGGGGAGGGCAGCCAAACGAGACACAGGTGAAACCAATGGACTAATCGGGGACAGAAAACAAGTAGACAGAAACACACAAGGGAAAAACTTTTCAAAATAAAACAGGAAATAGCAAAACAAGAAACTCAACTCAAAACCCTGACAGCTGGTGACAAACTGAGAGGTAAGGGTATGAGCAGATGGGGAGGGTACAGGAAAGATGCTACTGAGGTGCATTATAGGGGAAGTACACTCCAGTGCTTTTGGAGCTTCAACCATATGTGAGGACTAAAAGTCAGGCTGCCATAAGGCTGGCAAGTGTGTTTATATTATATATCCTGATATGAGACTAGATATCTTCTTAGATGCTGGCTATTGTATTTTGAAATTGTATGTCTCCTGGTTTTAGAAGCTGAATTGCAGCCTTTTTCTGGACCTACAGACTGTTGTAGTGATCAGTTATTTAGTTATTTGCCCTCACCCACTATATACCCCACCCAATAAATGTGCAGCGACAAACTAAAACCCCTAAACATGCAGACCTCTGACGAGGTTGTGATATGTACTATATGGCACACGCTGAGTGCATGCTTTGTGATTACAGGAAAACGTAACGTGAAGGGGTAAAATTAACCAGAGACAATCGGTCCTTGTGATTTGTCCCAAAAAGTCACTTAAACTGGGAAGCAGCGTTTGATGTGGTCACAGCGGGGAGCGCAACATTATGTGCAATCATTAACGGAATTACTTGGAGGCAAACTTGATGCCGTTACATAGCATGTTATTTTAAAAAAAAAAAAACATATGCTTTCAGTTCAATGAAAAACGGAATTACTCATTGCCGTCGACGTCGTGCACCATCAGACAACAGTGACCGTGGCGTGCGTGTTTGACAGCCAGTGGGGAAAAACTAGGCCAGCAGCCTGTGAGTTTAAAGCCTGTGAGCGCAAAAAATGGGGGTCGTGGCGTGGTCTGCAGTGCAGTCTCAGTTTAATTAAAATTAAAACAAATGATCAGATGGAATGTGAAAATAGCGGGCAAACTGTATCGGCTCGGAGTTAAAATGGATGTGTTTTCAGATTTGACTCACTGTTGTGTTGGGTTTTTTTTTATTTGGAGTCACTGATCTGCAAGAGGAACATATAAGCTAGATGAAAAGATACTTTGCGCGTGCTGGTATTGTGTAATCTCTCGGGAGCAGACCAAAAAGACATGTAAAAACTGGACTGGATGTATCTTTGTCTTGATCTGTCAAAGTGTCTCTGCAGTCGGTTTTCTTGTCTGCGCTCTCGAAAACACCTCCCTCCCTCTGTGTGTGTGTGTGTGTGTGTGTGTGTGTGTGTGTGTGTGTAAGGTATGCGTTAACAGGCTCCACCACTGGCTCCTTCAAACATGTTGTTGACGCCACAGTCAGTCAGAGATACCTGGTCGGCCAGCACCGTCCCCTCTGACGCGCTCCAGGAGAACAGCATGTTTGCAGACTGGCGACGACTGCTGCTGTTGCGAGCTGCACTGAGCATCTGTGCCTTTAAAGACTTGTAAGTGCGCCTCTATCAGAGCCCGCAGTCAACTTCCCTCAACTCCGACGCGCTCGGCGAGTAGCGTAGAGCTACCTTAAACCAGAAAGGCACTGGCTCACCTTCACAGCTAGACCCATGGAATAATAACTATGGAATACCACTGGATACTGCTGTCTGTCTTTTTACAGTTAACCTTCCATCCAGGTAAGACATTTGCGCTTGATGCGCCACTTTACGCATTCAGGCAACTTGTTGCTGTTCACTTTTGAACAACGAACGGGGTCGATTATCTTTTGCTGGCTGCGGGTATTCGGTTCCTTTTAGCCCATTAAGATAAAGATAATCCACGTTATGGTGAACTGAATTGCTCCACTTGCTCCGCGTCGCCTTTATGATGCGTTTCACCACAGTTTTCTTTGTTCGGGGAAGTGGTGCAACGAGAGCTCCGAGGCTGCCGATAAGACAACCTGAAGTCACTGGAACCTGATGAGGAAAGTGGATACTTTGGCTGATGATCTGGATGCGAGCGCACTACTTTAATAATACATGTTTTATTCGGGGAACAGGGCGCCATTCACAACCGAGAAAGTAATCACACAGTAGGGCTGAGTTAGGATGGAGAATAATAGACGTGTGCGATGCCGAGAGACTTTTTGATCGTGTTATGTTCCATGAGGGCGACAGGTTCACACGGCTTGTCTTTACCGCACGTAACTGTCATTATGGAAATATATTGGCAAATCCTGATTCCTAGGTAGTATGCAAACCAGCAGCTGGTGGATCCAGAGTTTGTTATCGTTCTTACGTAATGTCTCACTTATTGGATAAATATTGTCACATGTATGAGCCTAAGAGTGGGCAGTTTAGAGCAGTTTCTCCGCAGTCTGCTTTGGTTTGTTGCGCTTCGCTCCGGAGACGGACCCTGAGAACACATTGCAACTATTATGGCTTGGCATCATCTCCAGAGTCTAGTTGAGGAGGTCAAGGTCCATAAACAGCTAATTGTATTTTAACTGTCTTTTAGCTGAATAAACACGCCGTCTCGGTTTGTTTTTACTGGAGCGGTTTTATCTGTCTTCTCTTACATGCGAGTTCACAGAGTATTCAAAGTCAACTTGTCATTTTTGTAATCTCATGAGGAAACCGAGTATGGGATTTCCCCAGCGATATCTGGCACATTTATGGAAAGCTGTGTTGGAAAGCTGACAGAGACACATATGCTATCTTTGCCTAGAGAGCGTTAGTGTTTAACTTTGCGCTCCTCGGCGCGTCTGCGATCCGAGCGCAGCTCAGGGCGGCATCAGGTGGACTCGGGTTTTCTGCCCCGACTTCCATCTGATCGACAGCTTGATGGGTGATGCGGCTATGGGAGGTCGTTGATGTTCACGCTACATCTACGGTGTCGGGTGTTGATATCGTCAGGGAATTTGAATGACTGCCACAGCTCCGGTGCAGTGTGCACAGGCTTGTCTGTCATGTGATGCGCTAAGGCACGCCACGAAGTTTGCCTTAAGCCCGTTTACGCAGGCCACAGACCTCATTAACTTTTACCATGTTTTCCTGCGCTCTGCGACGGTTCAATAAGCACATAAAGGTGTAATTAAACGACTCAAACAAACCCCCACAAGGAGAACTTGTAGAACCGATTTCTTATGGTCTCATTGTCGCGTTTATAACCCGATCTTTACGTTACATTGCACAGTTGTATGCCAAATATTTACGCATAGACGCTCCGCAAACACAGAGACCACGAGCAGCCTCAACGTAGACACATCTTTGTATAAAGATACATTGCTGTTTGCTGTTCTGTGATTCCGCGAATTTCAGTGTTTCTGATGTGTCTGCCGTGCCACCACACCCTCCACCCCCCACCCCCCGCTGTCTCCATTTATGATGGTTGTATAGTCTGTGAAGTGCAGACTGTGGGGATGAGAGCATGATTCATCCCATATTTGAAATGCATTTATTGCATTGAAGATGGATAAAGGTAAGGAAGCAGGGATCTTTGTCACACTGTTTTCCATTCCCACTGTAGTCACCAGTGGAAGCTGCAGCCACAGTCCTGCGCTGTTTACCAGGTGTGGCAAGAACAAGTCGGGGCCGTGTGACCCCACCTTGATGATGATTTTCCAGTGAACAAAACACGTTACTCATTCACGTTCCCCCACCTGTTTTCAGTTGGTGCAGCATATTGAATCTTTGGGTTTACACCCCCTTTTAGAAAGCGCCCACTCCACAGGACAGTCATGTCCTCCTCATGCTACACACACACACATTTGTTTTATTTTACACCATGACTGGAACATTTCATGGAAGGGATTTCGAGTTCGCTCGTGTTTAATATCATTTGATTTCCTTGGCGATTACAGATCAGTCAGGAGGTTGAGGTTTCAATCCCTGCTGTCACACCAAGCCTCTTTGCATGCAGTACAGACAGAATTTACAGGCTCACTCGGTCATTTCTTAAACAATCTAACATACAGATATAGTCACATATATTGTTAAGGGTGTGTGGATAAGAACTAAGAATCTCTGCGTTCTGAAATGATCAAAATAATCATATTTGTGCGTCTTTGGCTTTTGGAAACATTAGCCATGTAGACAAACCTTTAGTGAAGACATGCCCAAATCAAAGTTTGGACCCCCAAATGAGGTCCAGAGATAAATCTGAGGGGTTATTAGATTATTCAAACTCTACTTTTTTTGCTTTGTATCTGTGAAAACTGCACATTTTAACTGTTAATACCACAATCTCCTGGAGCAACCCAATGAAAATTAGCCCCTGTTAGCTAGCAGTTTGTGACTAGACTGAGGCTAAAACCCATCATGAGGGGATACAGGTAGACTGAGCTCCACTTTAAGACATCACGTGCCTTAAAGGTTGGGAAACAACTGCTTCAATACAACAATTTCTACTTATATGTTGGCGCTGTCAAGTGTTAATCGTTGTATCAAAAGACCTCTCAATCAATTTGAAAATGAGAGCCAGTGCAAGATCCTGTTTGATCCTGTTGTTTACTTTCAGATCAGGGATTTTACCTTTAAGCTTTTCTAATCACCAGCAATCTTGTGGGGTTGTAGGTGTTGACACATCTTGACTTGACAGTGGTGAGAACATGTTAGCAGCATCTCACTCCTGTAGCATGACTCAGTGATTTTTCAAGTAATTAAAACAAAAACAGAATTGTCTTCCCCAAACTTTAAAAGGTTATTGAATTGTACTCATCCTTCATATGTTATCAGCAATGTGGCCATGACCATCAGCCGTGATGTTTTCCTCCAAAGTGTGGTGAAAATGGGACTGCACTGCAGCATTTAAGTAATGCCAGTTGGTTTGTAATGGTTTTTGTTAGTCTGATATGCAGTTGATTTCTCGCCATATCGTTACAGGCACCACCAAGCCCACTATCAATCCCGCAGGCCCCCACATTGTCGTCTCGCTCAACGCACCCTTCGAGCTGCGTTGCCAGGGTGTGAAGGCGATGCAGTGGCAGCGGGAGGATCGGCCGAAGGTGCGGGGAGAGAAAAAGATCGATGGGATGTCCACGCTGCACATCCCCAGGGCTCAGCCCGTCCACATGGGCCGTTACATCTGCCTGGAGGAGAGCTCCATGGAGAAAGCCTCCATCTACGTCTATGTCAGAGGTAGATGGCTGAAACTCTCAGTGTTTGAGTGCATTAAGGCGGTGTGCATGTGTTTGAGATTTCGTGCTGTTTGTGTGTGAGCAAGAGCAGAAAGAGAAGTGAAATCGAGAGCAAGTGGAAACAGACTGCAGGGCAGAGCAGAGAGAATGTTCTGGCATTTATCGCTGCAGTGACAGGGAGCAGTGTGTGTGGGTGTGTTTGCAGAAAAAGGTGTTTATAACTTTGCCCCGGACAGGTACAGTAGATACTGTAGCTATTCATTGAGTGCTTTACTGTATTTCCTCCTGTATGTGACTCCACATTCCCTTGGCTCACTGCCATCTCTGCAGGCTTATATCATGAGTTGGTCACGATCCACACATCGATGTTTGAGGCAACAAACACTAACTACTGTTTAGATGACAGATGCAGCATTATTAAAGAAATGCATATTCTGCTGATGAACTTCAATGAACTTGAGCCAATTTCATTGGGCTTTTCAAGCTTTTACAACCCGGTGTCTTTGTAGAGGAAATATCAGTGTTAAAGCGAGGAAACAGAGCTACAGCCGAGTCATCAGTTTGGCATCACAATCTTAGTTTCCACGAATTTGGAAAAAAAAAAAATTTGGACAGGACTAGACAATTTCAATTTTGGGTGACTTGGCAACACCTGTTGTTGCCATGGTAACACAATAAGTACAGTTTAATAAGACAACATATCAGAAATACAACAGAAGAGCAACTGGTGTAGCAGTTTATAGTGCAGAGTTGTTTTGTTTTTGATAAATGCACATTGTGGGTGATCTGGTCACACTGTCACTGTCAGATACATCCGTCATGACGGCTTCATAATAAAAGCAAGTCTATGTTTCACCAGTGCAGCAGCAGGAAATGGTCCATCATGTAAAAGCGAATGAACAGCAAACAGTGTGGCCGTCAGTGGGTGCATTTCCAGCTCCCTTTTATTAAGCTTACGTGCAGTGCTGCACTTAAAAATGTGAAAAAAAATTGAATAAAAAAAAAATCAAAATATTCCAAAACTTTTAGCTTGCAGAGGAAAATTGGCTTTCTGAACAAATTACAAGTACATGAAGCGCATTACTTAAAGGTACCATGTGGAGTTTTCATGTAAACAAATAAAATTTATGTTTATGTATACTGTGGCTGACCGAAATACATTGTGTGGATCCCTGAGGTCTAAAATAATATGTTTAATCCTTTACATGCATGTTTACTCGCTAATTTTGACAGTTTTATGACTTGCTGTTTCATTACTGTTTTTGTTGCTGCGTTGCTGCGCCTCTTGGCATGTTTCCACCACTTGCGAATCAGTGGAATAATTAGAGACCAATGGCAGGATGGTGTGTTGCATCACCTAGGTTGCACATAGGCATGTGCGACCATATGTGTGCGTGCATGAGACAAACAACATGGGGATCTGCTCACAGGAGAAACAGCTCCATCGTGCCACTAGAGGTGAAAAACTCCACAGGGAACCTTTTAAGGTCCACTAAAATGTCTGGAGGAGACAAAAACATCAGGTTTGCGTGTGCATTTCACTTATTAATACGTAAAAATAAACATAAATGCCATATTTCAATCATGTTCTCTACGTAAGGTTTGACTTGTGCTGTACACTGGTTAAATGTGCAAAAGATAAGGACAGTACTGCAGAATTAGCAGCTATTTATCTTAACCAACAATCAAACAACAAACTGAACAAGAATTTCAACCACCCAGAGTGCATCCCCCCTTACAGCTCTGACACCACCTCTGATTTGCGATTGCATTTTTTCTTGGCAGATCCTGACAATCCTTTCAGAAAATCAATGGTGTTCAAGATTCTCGCTCGTGAGGGCGACAGTGCATCCATCCCTTGCCTGGCAACTGATCCAAGTCTGGAGAACCTGAGCCTGGAGACATGTTCCGGTGAAGCTCTGGCCCCTGGTCTCCAGTTTTCTCCAAACCTGGAGCAAGGCATCACCATCCACAACACGCAGAAGGCCTACGATGGTTGCTACGTGTGCACAGGAAGACTTGGGGAAGTGTATGTCAGATCGCATGATTATTACCTCACAGTAAGACCAGGTAAGGTAGCGTAAATGCAACGGTTGCTCACAAACACACATTCAGGGTGAAAAATCCAGTCACATTTGTTTGTTTTTCCCTCTTCCGTCCAGTCCCCGTTACTCCTCCTGTGATTGAGATGCAGGCACCCAAAAGAGTGATACTTGTCCGGGGCGAAAATCTCTCCCTCACCTGCAACACCACCAATGTCAACGTAGAAATCAGGCTAAAGTGGCTCACCCCACCTGGCTCGGTGAGACCCTTCTGCCTCTTCTTTGCTGTGTGCTGCGCTGTTGGTGGCAGTTTCAACTACAAAACCACTGCACATTGAGCACTGAGTCTTGTAATTTAAAAAGGGCTTTGATGAATTCGAGTAGTTATTTGCCTTTATAGCGAGGAAGAGTCAACCACTAAATATCAGCTGCCCTCGAGATAGATCCATACCCACAGCTGGTGTATTTTTTAATCTAAATCCTTTGTTTAAAAAATGTAGACTTACCTTTTATGTGCATTAAAGTGTAGAAATCATCTTCTCGTCTGATTGTTCGGCTGTCGCAACTGAAAGTGTTCCGGTGTCCCGGACAAGAAAACACACCTGATAATCGTGAGAAAAGTGGAGTTCTGGCAAAAAAAAAAAAAAAAATCATAAATTTGATTTTTAGTATTTTATTGTTTTCATTTCTGAATTTTAGTTGTCTGTGTCTACCAGTGCACCTGGTATCAGTGGTTGTCTGTTCTTATCAGCAAGTATAAAAGGGGTCATAGTTCATGCTGTCAAAGCTTTAGGATCTTGACTGTGTGTGTGTGTGTGTATGATGTGGACGACACACGTGTGTACGCAGGAGAGTGTGTGTACTCACATGCAGACAGTTGTGCGTCTGTGTCAGTATTTGTGTGCTCGGCGAGGATAGACACGCAGACGGGGTTAATCTCTAGAGATCTCTGGGCGTTGACAGGGTGCCGTCTGGTATCCACAGCAACCAGCAAAGGTTGACAGTGCTTCACGTATCATGACTGAGCACTTCACGTTCAGCCTCACGTTGCACATCGCGGCGGTCCAACCCCAAGACGCTGGGAGCTACCTGTGTGAGGCTGCGAATGAAAAAGGGATCAGCACGCAGTCAGTGCAGCTCGATGTTTATGGTGAGTTCATGAATAGATTTGCTGCTAGTTAAAGCTGCAATTTGTGACTGAACTTGCTTCAGAAAATAATAAATTAAACATTTGAAAATTGGCCAATGAGGAGAAATCAGACACAGACTTATGTGTCCTATCAGTCAGTAAATCTGGTGTTTCAAATCCCTGACGTTTCATTTTGTTTCCTCACAAAACTATGAATAGCAGCTTTAACTTTAAACTAATTTCATAAGAGCTAAAAGGTGAAGTAATAGTTTGACATTTTAATAAATATGCCTTTTCACTTAATTGTTAAGAATTAGATGAGAAGATTGATACCGCACACGTCATGTCTGCACAATAAATATGAAGCTACAGCCAACAGTTGTAGCTTAGCTTAGCATAACAATTTGAAATGTCGAAACAGCTGACCTCTACTACTACGGCTTGCTAAGTAACATATTTTACCTTTTTTAATTAATAAAGTCACCAGGCTAGCCATTTCCCTTTGTTTTCAGTGTTTATGCTAAGCTAACCAATTTCCAGCTGTGTTCTCATATTCAATTAACAATTAGTTACAAGAGAGTTATTGATCTTTTAGTCTTACCCCAACCAGAATGTGAAATAATTAACAATGTCAAACTATTGCTCTCATTGTACATATGTGGAGTGATTCAGTGTGTGTTACTTTGTCCCGTCTCTTTGGACTTTGAAGTCTTCATATGCATATGTTGGGTCACTGTAAGTCCCTGGACCTCTGCACTTACAATTTTGACGTCACTTAATATAAATGTTAATTGACCTCTGCAAAGCTTGTAAGAATATCTAATTTCCCTTTTCCTCAGAAAAAGGATTCATCAACCTAAAACCTGCAAACAACAGAACCATCCAGGTTCGTGCAGGGGAGAGCTTGCCTCTAAGTGTTGACATGGAGGCTTACCCAAAGCCACACACGTTCTCCTGGAGCTTCATGGGCCAGGAGCTTAGAAACACCACCGACCACGTTATCAACACACACAGCCAGGAATACAGGTGAGATGACACACGCTTGCTTTAAATGTCCCAGTTTTACCACATAGATGAAAATGTTCATCACCCTCGTTTGGTGGAATTTGACACCTTTGTTTTGGCTGCAGGTCAGCAGAGGTGCTGATGTAACAGCTGCACTTAGCGCAGCTCCCTGAGAAATACAGCTGAAATTCTAAAAACGCCTGGGGGTTTGTAGTGAAACAGGAACTGCCAGAATATAAATGGCTTTTGGAGGAAAAGAAACCATGAAGTATCTGCTGTATTACCCCTGTGCCACAGAAAGAAATATTAGATAATATTATCCAAAGCTGCCTTTTCATCATAAATCATTTTAGCTCACGCCTCATGGCATTTGTTTTTAATATGTATAGGAATAGGATGTGACCTTTAAACTTATGCTGGACATGATTCAAATGGTGCATGAGCGACCACATTTGTTAAACCCCTTTTAATATGTTAAAAATCAATAAATCCATATCGAATGTGAGAAAAGCAAAGCTGTAATTTAAGAATAACGGGAAATGCTATGCATGCACATTCAGTGAACGGATGTAGATCAAAGCACACAAGACAAACAAAACGTTGGTTATGATCTAATACACAAATATCTGAGAGTCTCACATTCTTTCTCAGGTGCCACTGACAGATTTACAGTTGATGCACAATTAATGTTTTCATTAAAAACATTTTTTTCATTGATGTTTCTCACAAACTGATGAATGCATTTGTGCTAAAGCCTCATTTTGTCGATGTTTAGGTACAGCAGCGAGCTGAGGCTGGTCCGACTGAAAATGTCAGAGGGTGGTGTTTATACCTTTCAAGCCTCCAACGGTGATGCATCAGTAAACCAAACATTCACCATCTTTGTGATCAGTAAGTTCTGTCATAGATTCTTTTAAAAGGTTTTTTCTTCCCTTAAGCCACGTAATGAATTGAATTACTCCACCTTGCATTAGTCTAGGGGCGCTGACATGTGGGAATAGGCTTCACTGACCTTTTGCTTTGTGTTAAATGAGGTCCCGCTCTTTACCTCACCTCGCCCTGTATCCTTCACACCCCCCTCAGGTTGAATACAACCAAATTTAAAAAACAGATACTCTCTCTCTCTGGTGCTTGTCATTTTTCTCTAACTTGACATATTCTGACATTAACTTGTGTTTGTTAGGTAAACCTGAGATTGTATCTCATGAGGGTCCCGTGGACGGACAGGTACGCTGTGTGGCGGAGGGGTACCCTGCTCCGCGGATCACCTGGTACTACTGTGAACAGCCGTATGCCAGGTGAGATCCTTTTTTCTAAACAGCTTCAGTCTCACAATATCAGTTATTGTGAGCTACAGGATCACACAAGTTTAATCTAAAATTAGAACAGGTTGGTTGGTTTTTGCTTGGTTTTTTTTAGCGTGCCTCTGCACCTTCGCTGATTTTGGCGGCATGCCGTTGTTAGTAAAATCTGTCCTGTCAACCCTTTAAATAAAACTTCTTTTCAAACTTTAACATTGATCCTTTTTATGAAAATGTAGCATTACAGAGCAGCATGGAAGATTTGAAAAGATTTTAAGAAACAACTTAAGAGTAAGACGTAGATGGGGTATTATCCAGTATTGTATCCAGTATCCATAATTTATACTTCAATTAACAATGAAAAGTAATTGATGACGGCAGAATATGCCGGTAGTGTGCAGTGACCTTTACAACCTCAGTCTGAAGTAATTACACAGATCTGAAATTGATATTAGGCAGACTAGTCTTTCAAAGTGACTAAACAAAAGAAAAACTGCCAAACCAAAATGAAAAGCAGCTCTGGCATCAGTCGAACAAACAAAACGTTCTCAAGCGATCCAGCATCCATTGCTTTTAAAATGCCAGTGAGGCATGTAAATGCCTGGCTGTTGATACAAGGCTTCTTTTCAGTAATAATCCAGTGATGATTGTGTAGTTGTGGAAACTGTAATAATGTGGAGAACTTTCTGCATATTTCTTGGTGCGTTATCTGGGATTTAGCAACACCCATTCATTGCGAGGCATCCACCCACCACTTCAGATCTGTACTTAAGCTGCAGTTTCACATTCAAATGTTCCCAAAACTCATATTAAGTACATCTCGGGGGTCCTAAAGGTCACACTAAAGACACATTGGATCGAGTCAGGAACAATGATGACGGTGGAATGAGGGATTGCGGGATTTGAAGGGGCTGACTTGTGATTGGTTGACAGTGCTAAGATGACCCCCCCCATGTGACAGGGGATTGGAACAAATTGACTTGTGATTGGCAGGGGCCCAGGACATTTGCCTAGATACAACAGGACGCGGCTCCACTCGTGTCAAACATAAAGTGTGTCGAAGGAGGGGCACCTGGTTGCTGTAGCAACACCAATCCCGAGCAGGCAATGAATCATAAGTGATTATCCAAACCTTAATTATAAGTAAATCCACTTAATGCTCATTACAAACAGTCACGCAGATGTATGTACAGAAACAGAAAGTGATGTGACCTTAGTTGGCCTGGGACCACAGAGCACTGAAGTAACTTCTTATGGCGCGGGGCTGTGAAATATGAAGCCCAGTTGTTAAACAGTTCACCTTTATTTCAGGAGCACAGTAGGAATTTTCCCGCTATTCTTATGACTTCTGGTGAAACTGACTGCTGGCGATGTTCTGAAACATGAGGACATGAGTCTGTGGTTCAGCATACTTTCTAAAGTTCTGTTATTCACCGAGTGCTTTTGAGGCTTTTGAGGGGAAAGGAATGCATGTCATCCCAGAGACTTAAGGGAGAGAAGCCTGAGTGTCATGACAATGGACAATGAATGAGTAGCTCAGCGATCCCATCAGCCCCTTGTCAACAATGCGTAATCTTCTGCCTTCAGGTGCTCCCAACAGGTGAATGCCACCCAGGAGGAGCACAATGTCATCACCATCACACTGGTCAGCCCCATGTTTGGGAAGACGGAGGTGGAGAGTCGGGTGAACATCAGCAGGGGTCGGTTCAGTACTCTGGAGTGTGTGGCCACAGCGGAGGGCGAGCAGGCCTACACGCTGTTTTCTATCAGCGGTAAGTTGACGCCACATACGTGCTGAGGAGGGGCGCCTGTCCGGCTCATGTTTTGTTGGTGAATTGATGTAATCCTCTGCCTGCCCTCACCTTCAGATTAGAATTAAGCACAACAGAGTCAACAGCACAAGAGAGGACAAACAAACATGGGTTAGGGTCAGACCTCCCCTTTTCAGAGAGCAAAACTCTGCCGACCTGATGTTAATTTCATTAAAACTTCATAGCGCGATCTCAGTGATGTTAAAAATTCTGTGACTCCCTCGCTCTGTGGACTGGATAACAAAGTTATCTCAGCAGCTCTGCTTTCCTGTAAACCCCACACAGGATTTCATCATCAGCTCCAAATATTTACTACAAGCATGGTTCTGGCCAGGATTAACCCATAAATGTGGCCTTACAACTAGTTTGTCCGTGTGTAATCTGTTAGGTAAACATTAGCAAGGAGAGATACCTCAGATGTGATTGGCCGCGATAAGATGTTGTCACATACAGATAGGAATTAGCTCCAGTCCATTGTTTACTTTATGACTCCAAATCCGCCCTGTTATAACGGCTTCCCCATCTGCTCCACAATGTCCTCAAAGTGGTGTGAGAGCAGGAACTGAAAGTGCAGCAAAGTTGTGCCTGCCTGAGTCCCAAGACCCGGGTTTATGCGGGACACAGGAGGGGATGGGGACGGGGGTGGGAGTGGGGGGGTGGAGGGGGGCTAACTGCGCTACAGCGGGTATGTGGGCGAGCATTATGAGTGAGGAGAGTGTTTGTGGCCAGGCAGGACAGGCCTTTGGGAGCGTGTGCCCAGGATTTTTGTGCTTCACTGAGTAACAGCAGACCAGGCGGAGGCGCTGAGAGTGTGGAGCGCAGTAGGAGTCCTGGCGGTGCTGGGCGTTCTGGGGCTGTGGGAGGCTTGGAGGTGTCAGTGAGCTGCAGCAGAGAATACACAGAGCTTTAGAAACCACTGACAGGTTTACAGGGGATTAGTTCCTGCAGACTCTGCATTCTCAGATTTGAAGTGGCGAGAAAGCTTCTTATCTCTAAAGAGCTTATTACACCCCACTGTACAGAGGAGCAAAACAATAAGGCATCACAAACAGACAGACACAGAGGGACAGAACCGTGATTACATATCATTACTCACCGGCACAGCTGTAAAAGCAACAGCAATGCAGTAAAATACAGCAAAATCAAAACAGATTTAAAGCAGTGAGACAAAATAAAGTGCAGAGTTTGCAAACAGTATGTAGACATATATAATTGGATTAGTTTGCTGTGACTTGACCAAAGTGGGCTTCTCTGTGACTTAGCCCTCCCTGGCTTACTTTAATGCCCCTTCGCAATGTCATGTAGAGTGTAAACATGACAAACCATTGAAAGAGTCACTGATTGACTGTATTGTGACCGCTCTGGTGCCTAACATGATATCATTTGTGTCTCTCCGTGCAGAGAGAACCGTTCCGCATGATCTGTTCACCCCTCTGCTGATTGGCTCCATATCAGCAGCAGGCATCCTCTGTCTCGTCCTTATCATGCTGTTCTACAAGTACATGCAGGTAAGACAGCTCGGCTCTTTTCCTGCATGACACGCCCTCTTTTATTAAAAGTCAGGAAAAAGAGGAGAGCGTGTCGAAACCCCAGCGATGTCATTTGTAATTTATGTTTCGCTATCTTTCTGTCCACATTCATGCCAGAAACCCAAGTACCAGATTCAGTGGAAAGTTATTGAGGGCATCCATGGAAACAACTATGTGTACATTGACCCCACCCAGCTACCATATGATCACCAGTGGGAGTTTCCTCGAAACAACTTGCGTTTTGGTGAGCGCCCTGCACTCCTCTATCACAGTTATCTGCACTGTGTGCTGCATCTCAACCTCCATTATTCCATTATAATAAATATTGTTATTACTCCCCAATTTGTGACACGCTGTAACACTTAAATGTGCATCCTGGTTTTCATGTCTTAGGTGTAAATCATCGTAGGAGCGGAGTGATGTGGAGACAAATGGGGTTTTGTGTCAGTTATAAAGCCTAACAGTGCAGTCGGCATGACATCACCGCTGCCACCCTCGGGCTACTTCGTGCTGATTGACAGACACTCTGTTTTCTGTGTATATGGACACAGCATTAAGGTTTCAGCCATGTCTGTGGTCATTACCGACCAACCAGTTCCACAGCTCATTAATGATGAAACCCCACTCCCTCACTGCAAACACAATATTGTTGACATATTCTGGGTGTTGTTTTTAACAAACCTCCTTAAACAGGATCCTGCGTGTCCTGGTGCCTGCATACACAGCCCGGGGGCTCAAACTGGTGTTGTCCTAGGAACACTGGCATGGGGCCAACTTGTGGGAGGGGAACAGGATGGGGAATAACAGTTTTGTGTCTGTCTTCTTGTCTTCAGGGAAGACGCTGGGATCTGGTGCGTTTGGAAAAGTGGTGGAAGCCACTGCATATGGCCTCTCCAAAGCAGATTCAGTCATGACAGTGGCTGTGAAAATGCTCAAATGTAAGCGCTGTCAACACGCATGCAGATGAAGTGGCACGAGCACAGTGTAGCTATTTTGACTCTGTCACAAATGGACATAACAGCCCTGCACATTTAGGAAATAGCAATAGATTGTAATAATAAAAATAATACATAAATAATTTGCTTGAAGGTGTTGAGATCAGAATTATGTAGTTGTTTTCATCACATTTATTGGGAATCTCTTTCATTTCAATAGCCTCCAGCGTCAACCTTTTCGTAAATCCTGCAAATACCAGATCACGATATGTAATCATAGTTTAACTTCTAATCCTTGTGCACACACTGATTGTGATCCAACATTGTTTTATTCCCACAGCGAGCGCTCACTCCACAGAGAAAGAGGCACTGATGTCAGAGCTGAAAGTCCTCAGTTACTTGGGAAACCACATGAACATTGTCAACCTGCTGGGAGCCTGCACCGTCGGAGGTGCGGCAGCCTTGTTGTCCTGCTTTATGATTTAACCCTATAAAACTATTTGTATCATAGTTGATACGCGAGTTTCTGAGACCTCTATCTTATCAACACGATCAATACTTTCCTTAAAAACCTGTTGTGTGTGATCTGATGTGTGTATTCTGCCCTCTAAAATGTAACAAATGTAAAATATCATAAACAAAAAAAAATTGGGGGGGGATATCAAATTTTCGCACTCTTATTGTTAAAAGGTTTAATTAAATTAAATTAAATTTGAATTTTACAGGGTTAAGACTGTGGAGTGAAACTGGGAACCATTCGAGAGCGTTGGCAGAACTTAACAAGATTCATTTTTTGTGATATTTTTGCGGTCATTGTAGTGCTTTATTTCTCCAAAATACTCATATTTAAAAAAACAAAAAAAACAAAACTGAGACATGTCTTTGGAAAGGTCATTATCATGAAGCAAGCTTCTTTGTTTTCAGGCCCTACGCTGGTGATCACAGAGTACTGCTGCTTCGGAGACCTCCTAAACTTTCTACGCAGAAAGAGGGAATCCTTCATCTGCTTTAAGCTGGAGCAACACAGCTACTACCGCAACGTCGTGCCGCAAAGAGACGCAGCTGGGTCAGGTTCTTTTTTGTGTTTTAGGAGTGGTTTACTGTGTGCGGAAGAGAAAAGAGACTACTAGTATTTACTATCCAGAACGTGCGTAGGAGGAGGGTATTTGGACAGCAGCGTGCCTATGTGTGGCTGTGCTCAGCTGAGACCAGACTGCTCCTTTCCTCTTCACAGTGACAGCTTGAACGGCTACATGACCATGAGGCCTTCTGCTGCTGGCAACCTGCCGTTCAGCTCATCCTCCGAGAAGAGGCGCTCACTACGCAAAGGCAAGCCAGCCAGCCATTCATCAAATTTTCGCAGTCTTAAAATACACAGAAAAGCAGCGAAGTGAGACTGTCAGACCGTCTCTGAAAAATAATCTCCGTCCTGCTTGTCCTCCCAGGTGGCTCCTACGTTGAGGCGGACGCAGAGAGTGAGATGTTTGACGAGGACGGTCTGTCTCTCGACACTGAAGACCTTCTGAGTTTTTCCTACCAAGTGGCCAAAGGCATGGAGTTCTTAGCCTCCAAAAATGTGAGCATTGAATTATAACAGTCATGCTTCATCTTTGGATAAAAATGTCTCTGCAAATGCCGAACGCAGAGTCATGTTTCCACTGCTAGTAAACGGATCTAAAACGCATGTTGGACCATGCTGTTGAAAAATTTATTAGCTGTGGAGACAAGATACTGTGGCCAGTGAGCTCATGTATCAGTGTCACTGGTTGTGTTCCAGGTTCAAGTGTGGAAATTCAGTACCAAACCACATTAGGAAAGGCACTGTTCATGATGAACGTTATATTATTGATTGGTCACGTATGCACAAATGTATATAATTTGATATTAAAGGTACTGGCGCATTTGTTTTTCAGTGTATCCACAGAGACCTGGCGGCCAGAAATATCTTACTGACTCAAGGCAGAGTGGCAAAGATCTGTGATTTTGGCCTGGCCCGAGACATCACCACAGACTCCAACTATGTCGTCAAAGGCAACGTAAGTCTGCAGGAGGATGTGACAGTTTATTCTCTGCATTAAATTGGTCTAAATTTGTGTATTGTTGGGCTCGTGTCATCACGCTACTTGTCAGAGCTACCTCCTCTTGGGGCTTTGGCTTCAGCTTGGATTTGAGATTTTGAGATAGTAAGTACCTCAGCAATGAGGGTGCTCACCTGCTGAACCACCCCTGACTGAGGTTAGCATACTTCTTTGCAGATGTAATGAGCCGTACAGCGCAAATTACGCTGCTATTTCAACTGAACGTGTGTTGAGATGGGTTATCGGCAATATACAATGGACTTTCTAGCAGTAATCAGTCAAATGCATGCATCCTGACCTTGACAGTGTTTTACAACACATGGCTACGACCACACATCACGTCCAGTGGCATTTATTCAGCTTATGTAATATTCCACATTACTTCAGTGCGAACTCAAACTCAGCCTAGTTGTTACACAAGTGTTTACAAAGCAAAGATTTACGCATCATGAAATTAAAACAGGTTCCACCACACGAACTAGTCCTTATGTAGATACTGGATACTAAATATTTACTAATTGCCGGGTGTAACTGTTGCATAAATAAATGACCCAGTTGAGAAGGCTAACCCAGGTGCTAAGTTATGGTTAAATCACACAAAAACCTCAAATTATTACAAGGTTATGCCAATAATGTTAGACTGAAAGATGTCAGCTTTAAGTTTGTGTCACAAGAATCTATCATTTGGTCTTTCTAAAGCAGTTATTGTTTGCGTTTTTTGTGCAGTTGCCTTGCGACTTGTGACTTGTTTTTGATGTTCTCTGGTAATGGATTAAGACGTTACGAAAGGACTTGAGGAGAAGTTGGTGCAACCCAACCCAGAGCTGTTAAAGTCTCATGCCAGCAGCGATCACATTATATCGCATTGTAAAACTAAAACTCACCTGATGCATCTATGGCTCTTGTACTTTAATAGTTCTTCTTTAGCTTTACAGTCTGTAAGACAAACTTATATCTGTGCGCGGTGCAGCTTACCTTGAACCTCATTCGTGTTGTACATTACAGCTTTACTGTCTAGTCTGTTTGATCACTCCATCCTCTAATCATTTGCCTCAAGACACAACACACCTGGCTTACGGCAAGCAAATAATTCTAGTGAAAGCCTTTTGAACTGCATGTGTGACAACTGTAGAGCTGACAGTGATCTGCCTCATGCGTGAGACATATATTTACATTTTCGGTCTCAGGTACGGGCGTCGCAGAAGGGCTGAGCTCTGTGTGCTTTTAGATCCTCAGGCCAACAGTGCGTGCATACCTGACATTTGGTACAGTCTGTTCTTTTTGCAGGGCTCAGTCACATGTTTTTGGAGCACAAAAGCAAAAAACTCATCCTCTCCGGAAAGGTTTCAAATTTTGAATGAGTTCAACTTTCCATCTACTCATTGAGCGCTTTCCTTTCAGGCTCGTCTGCCAGTGAAATGGATGTCTCCAGAAAGTATCTTTGAGTGCGTGTACACATTTGAAAGTGACGTGTGGTCCTATGGCATCTTGCTTTGGGAAATCTTCTCACTCGGTATGTCTAAGCATCCATTGTATACGCATGTGCGCGTTTGTCTATCCATTGGCTATCTCTGTGTTTTCAGAGGTGCAAAATGTAACTGGATCTTCCCTGTGAATGTAGGAAACAGTCCTTACCCTGGTATGCCTGTGGACGCCAAGTTCTACAAACTGATAAAAGAAGGATACAGGATGGATGCTCCTGACTTTGCACCCAGTGAAATGTGAGTTGTTGTTGAAATGAAACAGGAGCACGTGTAAACGGTGTTCAAGTGTAATGCGAGTGTGCCTAAAAAGGATCACAGTAGGGGTTACTGTGACTTGATGGATGGAGGTGGTGAGACTATAAAGGATGTAATGTGGGGGATTTGAATAGCAGCCCGCTCTCGTCCTTTTTGCGTTTGGCTTTTCACAAAACTGAAATGTTAAAGTTTTTAAGGTGGAAGTGAGACCAGAACATAATAAACAATGAGAAAGCGGATGTAGTTACTGTGGACTAATAAAGGTGTTTGTGTTCTTATGCTGCTGTGCAGGTATCAGATTATGAGGTCCTGCTGGGACGCTGACCCTTTCAACAGACCCCCCTTCAGGAAGGTCGTGGAAAGGATTGAACAGCAGCTGTCAGATGCCACTAAGCATGTAGGTTGCACCACTTTGATGTTGTTTACTTTCACAAAACAACAAAACAAGGTTCAGAAAACCAAATGCGAAAGACGTTTGCTCAGGTGGATTATGTAGCAGGCTCTGGGGTATTTAAGGGGGTTAAAGCTAATGTGACATGGTTCATGTGACACCTTTCACACACCATTTTAGTCAACACAAAGACAGAGAATCGATGCTAATGCTAACCAATAAAATACCTCAGCTGAAATGAGGCTTTCAACTCTGTTTGTTGTTTTAGTATCTTCTCACATGCACTTTCACAGTCAACACACTGGGTATCTAAGCGAAGCGTTGCTTCTCGTGGGAAAACTGTTTTTAAAGTCACCTCCCATGTGTTCACACATAATTCACCTAAAGGTCTGGGGCCTCTCACAGCGTGAGCAGATATTAAACTCTCAGCTCATCCTTTTAACACGTTTTTGAGAAGCGTGTCTGAGGAATCAAACTGAACAGATGTCATGTTTCGATGCAACGGGAGATTATCTACTGGACTTTTTCCAAACCGTATCTTGTCATTTTTCACTTTGGTTTGTGCACAGATTAAACAAACAAGATAGAGCGTGTCATTGTGACCTTTAGAGGAGCTGGTAGGTGAATTAGTTTTCAGTGCTACACTAGTGAGGCTCCAGGGATCGCAGCGTTGGCCCGCCAGTCAGGCGGTCCACCACTTCAGTGGAGTGGCAGATACTATAAATGGAAGTTTTTAGATACTTTGTGTCTGATGCTAAATAGCTCATTTTAATAGTTTAGCACAGTTAACTGAAATGATGAGTATGGTAAATACTGCTAAACATCAACTTGTTAGTATTGTCAGTGTTAGCATGCTGATGTTGAAGCGCACCTGTGCTTACGTTCAGCCTCAATGACTCATAGGCTTTCAGTTTTGCTTTCCTTTTGACAGAGACAGGCTAGTCATCTCTGCGTCTGACTGTGTCTTATTTTTTTGTGATTTTATCTCTCAGCAAGAAAGTAAATAAGCACATTTTCACGTAAAGACACATAAAAACACATAAAGAAGACAAAGGTTGTGCAGGTGTGATGAATAGTGAAATCTCACTGAGATGTTTGAAATTGCAGAACTGAAACAATATAAAATATCAACCGCCACAAACTGTCCCATCTCTCCTCTGTCTCACCACTACTTCTTCTTTATCTTCAGATTTACCTGAACTTCAGCTCCAGGCTTCCTGTGACGCCCCAAGCCAGGGAGGAGCCCAGTTCTCATAGCACGGCTTTTCACCATCCCAACCCAGCCAGCAGTAACAGCCCTTCGACCCAGCCCTTACTGGTCCAGCACGAGGTCTTCCTGGAGGGATCAACCCTCAGAGCCCAATGGGTGTAAGGACCCACCCAACCTGTCTGGCTGCCTCATAAAGTGCCTGTAATGTTCCGCCACAAACCACCCAACCACTACACCCGCCCACCCCCCGGGACCCGGGAACGTTTGCTGACAGAATGGTAATTGCCATCTATTACCAGAATGAAAAAAAAAAGGACGAATGGCTTTTATCACTGTTATCACTGTCATTGCCTACTGATTACAGGGAGGACAGTTGGACTAATGCTCCCCTGCTCATAGCAAAGTACCGTTCAGGCACCGGGGAGGGTGGAGGGACATCAACCGTTACTCTAATACTGTCATTACGTACATTATTTCACTGTTATCTGTTTTGGTATTTTTCCACTTTTTCAGTTACATGTTTCCTACACATTTCATAAAGGTTGTTTTGTTTTGGCTTTTTTTTGCTGGAAGTTTTTTTTTTTTTCTTTTTACATTTTGTGTTTTGTTATTCTTTGTTGTTTTTCTGTCATGGACATTTATGTAGCATTGTTATTTTGGTTGGCTGTTGAAATTGTTGCAGGAAAAAAAAGCACTCGAGGCAGCTTTCATTTCTTTTTTCTTTTCTTTTCTTTTCTTTTTTCTTTTTTTACTCTTTTATTGTCAGTATTATTTCCAACTGTCCAGATCTAATGTTTATATGAAGGAGATACTTTTTCGGGGGCCAATTTAAACTGAGATATCGAGACACTGGTTTATAAGCTATTAGATGGCATGGTGGGTCATGCTTAGAGTCCATAAGTGCTTCAAGTCGGTTAGGAGATATGTTTCTGCTCTTGTCATGTTTGATGTCTTTACCTAGAGAGCAACTGTCTTTACTGGATCTGTTAACATGTGACGCGGATCAGCCCATGATGGGTGTCATCAGAGATAAGGTATAGACGTGGTACGCTAGCTTTTCATTTATGTACTTGCTGATTGTATATGTGTACATATCTGTAGGTAATGATATTAGTCAATGCTACATGATGAGATGGGAAGCATTGGACAAAGGAGACACCCTGAGACGCCTGTAACACTTAGCTTTTGTCTTAGCTTTGTTACATAAGCATGTAATGCAGGTTTATATTCTCACTTTTTGACAGCTGGACTGCTGGAGAGTTCTCATGTAAAGGTGTAAATAACAGTTCAGGTTTATAGCGTCGCTCTCCTGCCACATCCAGTGTATAATCTTTGTTTACAAGCATGAGACAGGTACTGCCATTTCTGAGATGTGTGTTTTCTTCTCTGCTTTTCACCTTCTTCCCCTTCATGAAGGACCAAGAAACTGGAGCCTCTCTGGTTTTGGCAGGCAGACAGTTTGTGTGTTTTTGCCCATGCTGTTGCGCAGTACATCACACGGATAGAGTCAGGGCGATGCTCATGTGACATGCAGTTAAGTGGACTGCCGTGTTATCTGAAGTGACAGGCCAGAAGAAAAAAACTGAGGTTTTTCAAGGTTCAGATGTCGACACTGGGTAAAGAGCTGAGTCTCAAGGCGCTGGTCATCTCATTGTTCTCCGAGCAGTTGCTGGTTTCCTAGCAGTCCTTCTCTTCTTTGTATCCAGCTGTTTCCTCCATCAGATGTGGGACTTTCAGCACCTCTCAGCCAGTAGTCTGTATCAGTCCAGACCATTATGATTCCCCTTCTTCCCACTGGTGGATGTTGTTGTGAAAAGCACCAGGAAAGTGTCCTGTTTGTGTACATGAACGTGTGTGCATATGTGTGTGTGTGTGTGTGTGAGCATGCACATCTACTTTGTCTTTGTGTGCATGTCTGTATGAGTGCAGAATTAAAAGAATTACTGTCAAGAGGTGCCACTGCTAAAGATTCATCAAGTCATTTAGGCTACTAAAACCCCACAGTCTTACCGCTCTTGTCTTTTTGTAAATATAAATGTGCTTATATTGTAAAGTAATGTTGATGCTTTTGATGATGTTTATCTTAATGAAGACGTGGTACACTGATGCAGAATTTTACTACGCTGTATTTTCTTACATGTGCACAGATTTCCAACCGTAGGTTCAACTGGAAAAGCTGCTTGTGTCTCTGTCACCATGGTAACTTAAAAAAAAAAGAAGAAGAGATTCACTTTTAGCTAAGGTTTTCATTTCCGCCGAATTTCAACCAGTCATGCCAGTTTATTTGGTAACTGCCTCAACAGGCTAACCTGCTCCTAATGGTCACGTCTGATCATTACTATTCGTGGCGATATCAACAAAGGTCATCTGTACCAGGGAGGAGATGTTTCAGAATAACAGAGATTACTTTTCATTTCATTGCTCCCCTTACGTCTAGGAGTCCCCCCTGCATTTTGCTACATATTTATTAAGTCTGAGGCTTTAGTGTTACTGTGTAAATTTGATGTGTTGCTAATACATGTGTCAATGTAAATAAAACTGTGTATATGGAATTCCCAATGAAACTTTTTTGGTGCGTCTTTTTTTTAAATCTCTTCTCTCAGACACTCTTAATGATCAACACACGGCCAACAGCCATCATGTGCAGATACAGTCACAGAAAATCTCTTAAATGGCAATGCATGGAAATATTTTCACAGCTGACATATGACACTCATTATATTTTTCCAAATGCAGTGCCAGCCATCCGTGTGTGCATGCGTGCATGTGTGTGCATGCACATAGCAGGTTGCCCCCTGAGGCAGTTGTCACAAGTGATTCAGATCATCTCTTCATCTTTGTTGTGAAACGGAGACTCAGTAGATCTCAGTTTTGCCACATGTTAATGTACAATACAGTCATGGATGACACACCATTCTTCCCGCTCTACTCTGTTTGGCTCCAGCCCAGAAAGGGACATCTGGTCGTGAGGGGAAAGCCACAAGGAGGACAGCGGCACTCACAGCGCACAGGCCCAGTACACAAATTTGCGTGGGCAGCATCCATTGTTTCAGGATCTGACTGATAAGAGACAAGCAGGAAATCCCACCATTGAAGTAAAGTGGCTGCGACCAAATGTTTGTTAGTCAGACTTGAGGAAGTTTTAAAAATCAGAGAAAAGCCGAGACAAATCTTTGTAGTGTCATAGCAATTAGGCTGACAGTCCAGCATGAGCTCTCCCAATATGATGTGTCTCATATGAGCAAGTGAGTTTATCATCTAGCCTTCACGATTGGCCGAAGGGCCGGCTATAAAACAGCTTCTCACTGTTTTCCCATGGAACTGTCATGTTCAGTTACAGCTCCAGTTACAGCTCCTTTCATCCTCATGCTGATGATGTGAAAGATCCTTTTGAACCCAGATGAACCTGTGTCAAACATACTGGACATGAAGATATGAAGATTTCTTCATACCAGCTATATTTTTTTTCCAAAAATACAGCGGTTGATGCCGTTGACATCCAGGTTCCAGGTTTCCTTCTAGGTCAATAGGTGTGCACTGTGGTGAAATGTTCTTGTTGGAGCTAGAGCGTCATTAATACTGACATTTATATTGTAGTTGATTTTGAAAAATCAGACTCACACAGCAAAGCCATCATTCACTGGAAATCCTTTCTGTTCTGTCTTTCTCTCAGAAGGGTGCAAAACTGTGATGTAATCTGGCTCCAACAGAAGACTCATTTCTGTTCTGTTAAATCAGAAACAATGAAAAACTAACTAACAACATGTGCTCGTGACTCCTTGTTTTTGTGTGAGTGTGTGGTGTGACATTGCTCAACTCGCTGCAGTTCCTTGCTGTGGTTGTAAATTTGATAAGCATGTCACTCTCCTTGTGACACTGTTTGTGGTAAATCTGGCAGTTTTACATGTAACACCTCCTGTATTGGGTTTGGACTTGAAGGTAAGAAGGAAGCAGAGAGGCCGGTGCTCCGCGGACATAATTTTATCAGGTTTTTCAATTGTCTGCAGTTTATTAAAATTATTTTATTTATTAAAATATTCCAGTAAAAATGCAGAAATGAAAAATCGCCCTCAGCTCCTGTGAAGTTTCCTCACCATCCATTTATTTAGAGAAAAGACACATTTAACAGCATCCCCCCAGGGCCTAAATGACTTGTCTCAACAACATGTGATGCTTCTTGCCTTACCATGTGATGCTTGAGGTCCTTCTTATTGCTTCATAAAGAAGATAACATCAAGCCTACCGTTGAAAAGAAGGGCTTTTCTTGATGTAAACCCAAACACATTTTCATACCCAACAACCTCCTGAGCTGAATACCGGCATTGTCACAGCCTGTGTCCTACACATCCTGTAACTTCTGGTCACTACTTGAAGGACTGTGAAACAGATCATTTAAAACATAAAAAAAAACATTTCAACACACAACAAGTCTCTCGCTTGTTTTGTTATTGCGCACTTTTAGCAGTTAACCGATGTGCTGGGGTGAAAAACAAGGGCAACATGGGTGCCACATGTAGGTTACTTTTCGGGTCACAGCCACTTCCTATATTTGCTCAAGCTGCTCAGGAAACATGCGCCCCTGTGTGCGCCTTGACAGACCCAAGGAGGGGTGCTGCTGTCGCCTGCCAGCCAGAAACGGCGAGATACACAGACCGCAGAGGGAGCAGGCAGGGATGGTTAGGTGAGGATGAGTAGTGTGTGTGTGTGTGTGTGTGTGTGCAGGGGGGAGTGCTGAGGGGCAACACTTTATCTAAGGTACACTGCACTTCCTCATGTGTTAAGAGTGAACCTTCTGTTCCCAGCATTGGGTATCAGGTCAGTGGCAGTCAGTCCCAGACAGGCAGTGCTGAGACCTCCAGCAGATGGTCGCCATGACTCTGCTGTAAATATAAAAACACTGAGCAAACTTCACGGACAAACAATCCTTTTAAACTTTGTTTGACTTGGTGCATTTTATAGTGTTTTCTCATGACGTGAAGACTTTGCATGGTTAAACTGGTCGCATGTTTAAATTTACATATTTAAAGGCACAGTTCAATGGCTTACATCTGCAAACACGATCACCAGCTGAGGGGAAAGTCATTTATCATGCATTTATTAGGCCATAAAGGAAAATACTGAGCAACTTGAAATGAACTGATGGTGGCGCTGGATGAAATCAGCGGATCACTTCAGCTGTAAGGGGGGAATATGATCGCCATGACAACTCATCCAGTATTTTAGCTCAAAACCCAAAACAAACATCACGCAATGGTTCAAGATCACAAGTCAACACAGTTACACTCCACAGTTACATATTTATATGATGTATTTATTTTACTTCTGTTTACATGCTGTTAAGACACCACAGTATGTATGTGAAATGTGAAGCAATGTGTGAATGTCGGCCATGTTCCACCTCTAATGTGATAAAGCAAACGTCAGGGGAAAAAAACCACAGATAATTTATTATCAGGAAGCTTTTAAATTCATGATTGCATAAGTCTGCACCCGGCCCAACGAATACTTTGTGGGTGTACCCTTCGCTTGTACCACAACGGCAAGTCTTTGTGACTAAGTCTCTATTACCTTTGCACATCTTGTCTTTGATGTTCTACCCCACTCTTTGTTGCAGACAAGTTCAAGTTCCTTCAAACTGTGCGGGGATCTCCTGTGAACAGCAGTCGGTAGGTCAGTCCATATGTTTTTGATGGGACTGAGGTCTGAGCTCTGACCGGGCTATTCCAGCACATTTTCCTTGCTTCACTATGACTGCTGTGCATATGACGAATGAAGAACGTCCCCCTCGGGGCATCATGGCTGTCCACATAGGATTTCATGGTAATTCATCAAGCTTGTTTTCAGTCTGGAAAGACATTGCTTTCCACAGATAGGGGCCCAATGTATGGCTAAAAACATATGAAAAACAAAATGGATAAAAATTTTAAAACAGACCTTTAAGGAAGTAAAGTTTTACGGCCATCAGGTGTTTACAAGAATACAGGAGAACCACGTCAATGTTTAGAGGATGTGAACGCCCCACGTGTGGTTGAGGTAATCAATTATCTGACCCGTCAGGCTTGATGCTGCATTGTTTGTGTCAGCACACAACAGGGCACCATGGCAACCTCGCCATCATATTTTCATTGGCCCATATTTCAGCTGTCATTCATCTGTGTAACTCAATATTGTGATGCCCGTTTCTGACAGTTCTCACGCTTAAGGTGTGTCACAGATTGAGCTGGCGCCTACATTCAGCCTTTAGGATGTCACAGATGTCACACTCGGGTCCCGTTTGAAAGAACATGTTTCATTTGTTTAACTGTTTTAGCTGTAACACTATAGATTTGATGTTACACTCCTCTTCAGATGTCGAATCTGTGCTACGTTTAAAACGAATAAACAAAGAGAAGAAACGATCGCCCTGGTTACAGCATTTTACCAACACCCTCATCTCCACAATACTTTAGCTGCTCAATAGGGCCGGTTCGTCTTTGGAAACATTTTTCCGAGCCTTTCTGTGCGCCGGAACATTCCACTGGGCAACAGGATATCAGCTGTCCAATCATCAAATATTTAACTGCCGCTGCAAGGCTGACAAAAGCGAGGTATTGAGTTCATTTTAATCTCCAATTTCCTTGGATCTGGTGCACAGATCACGACATTTACCCAGAGTTAACTCTGCCCAACATGCCATTCATTCCATTTTAAACTATTGTTCACTCCTGTGTTTTGTCTGTTCTTGATGGGGAGACATTGTGGATCCTCATCCTGCAATTAAACCTGGTTGATCCGGCACATTGTGCTTTATTACCAGTGACACCTTTTCTAAACTGCTACTAAACTGTTCCCAGGAAGTCAGAAAGCCATACTTAATTAAAGGAGGGAATATACATTTCATTATGTTTTGAAGCTCAACTGTCACATCTTCGCTCTCATTCTAATCTCACAATTATGATACACAATCCAATAATTACTTGACCTTGAATGGCCCTTACTTGCATGCCAAACCTTGTAGGACTGGATTTGTACAGTACAACCATCAAAATACAATGAAGTGCATTCTTTTCTTTGGAAATTTAAAATTCTGTTTGACACCTTCATGATGCTTTTTCTTTTCTTTGGACTTACACGAAGGTCTGTTGCCTGACTTTATATCAGTTTAACTTTTGCTTGTTTTGTTTTTGTTCCTTTTTTGTTGTCTGTAAAAGTTTGCCCTTTGTTTTTAGATCTTTCTTGAAATGCATCTTGAACTCATTCACCAACATCTTTCTACGATTTTTGGTTCAATTTGCTCCTCGGGAAGGTCCTGAGAAAAGTCTGCATCAGACTCATGACGCGTCCTTAAGGAATGGAGTAAGAATGGTTCACGTCTATGTTCTTCCAATGATGACTCCCATTGTCACAGTTATTCCTGATAGGAAATCTGAATTCCCCTTTAGCCTGCATGGAAAGGTGTGAGTAGAGGACCTTGTGTACCAACAGCCTCAGTAATAGAAATGGACGTCACTGCTGCAGGATGTGAAGAGATGACAGTCTCGAGTGAATCATCAGCGGACCAACGGGAAACTTGTCCTTGATAGAAGTTTTAGCTCCTAGGCCAGTGTTGTACTGTCCAGGACATTCGCTTTTTGTTAACTGATAGTTGATCAAATATAAGTCATGCATAATTTCTTCAGTAATTGTATCACTCAAGTTTAGAAAAAAACACTCTAAGTGAACAAGCTCATGTGCAAATTATCAAAGAGTTGCAGTTCAGTAACAATACACTGCTATCTTATTGCCTTCTTCTTATCTTGTACTTCTGATTATTGGGTTTTATTGGTATTAAAAGTATTTCAAAGTGGATACATTAGTGAAAAAAGTCAGACAACCACTGCCCTAAGCCATCTCAGAAACAGAAGGTGAGCTGTGTTCGTTGATGCTTTAATTTGAGGATATTTTAAACCAAACGCAGCATTGTTGAAACACCCCAAAATGAGTTGGAGTTTTAAATTCAGTTAGATCATTTATTCACAGATGAACTGAGGTTACCCAGCCCCTGAGGTGGAACCTGGCACTTCACAGCCGGTCCCCTCCTGCAGCAGTATCTGGTAGGTTCTGGACATGTGCCCCATGTCTGATCTCAGAGGAGGTCCTGGACAGCCAAGAGAAAATATTACAAATGTTTATACAGATAGCCTCAAGACCGGCATTTAAAGACACTTAAATAATCTGTAGTCAAGTCTGTATTCAGGACTTAACTAAAACAAATGTCTAATAAAAAACTGCTGAATGCTGAATGAAAGCACCAGGAGCGGATTTTAGGAGGAAACTTTCTTTTGAGAACAGCTGGTGAATGAGGCCCAATAAGAATAGCTGACTCAATAGCCGCCCTGTCACATACTCATTTTTTTTAATATCGTCAACATATGTATAGCATGTACATATGGTATATTGCCATGTGTTGCAGTAGTTCAGGTAATGAGTGCACTGCACTGTGGAATTTCAAGCAAGTTGTTTCTCATAGTCCCTCAACCCCCACACATATGGCGCAAATGAGAGAGGAAATCTGGGAGAGCGTGCATGACTAGAGGCAGCAAAACAGGGTGTGAAGGCTTACAGTTAGATTACAGTTAGAGGCTCCCAGCTTCGAACCCCAATCTCTGCATTAAACTTATGAAGCGATCACTGTTTCCAGTGATATGCAGCTTTCCCGTGTCTCACGTGTATCTTCTCAACAAAGCAAAGACCTTCAATTGTGTAGTGTCAACCTAGAGGTTTCACTTTAAACACTTATTCATCAAAACCTACAACGCAGACGCAGACAAAACAATCATCTGCAGCCGTGCTGGCAGCTCTGTGAGGCACAATGCTATTGCTCTTTTCCTCCAGGGACGTCATCTCCCGTCCATGCCCTGCTACTTCCTCACAACATGCTAACGCTATAAACACAATCAAGACTGTTTGCTGTCCTCACTCCACCACAGTGCAACAAGCTAACCATTGACATCAAGACAGCAGGAACAAAATATGCTGTTCTGACTGCACCTTGACCCATAAATAAGGCAGAAAATCCTAGAAGACAGGGATTTTCTCTATTTGTCACTCTCTCATTATTCTATGGCACCTCAGCATATTCAAAGTTTAATGTATTCGCTTGATTTTTGCAGTTTAATACACTTAATATAAGAAGCATTGGATGCTTTACGCTAAATGCCTATGTCAGCATGCTAATATACTGATAATAACATTTTCCCCATCTTATTGTAGCATGTTAGCATGGAAGTATTTCTTTTAACACAAAATACAGCTGCTGCTGATGGGGATGTCATTAGTTTTGATAAATCACAAACATCAGCCTCTTGCTGGCAGTAGAGGGAAAGTGAACGGGTCACCACAGGTATTAGGATCCATCCTGTGGGCATCACATTTCACTGCAATCCATCTAATAGCTGTTACAATCTTTCTGGAAAAAGGGCAAAAAGTGAGATTATACAGTAAGTTTGTAAAAACATAATGCATTGTATGGTAAAGACAGAGTGCCACCTTTCAAAATGACAGTTTTCTTGCAAAACAAAACAGCACACTTTCGGGTTTATCTGTAATATTCCACACACAGAATGGTTGACTTACACTTTCCCTGAACCACACTCTCGATGAAAGCTGTTTTGTGTCATGGTACGGAGAAAACAGCATGGTGCAGCTCCACAGGTGAGACTGTTATGCTGTAGTTTGTGACAACTCAATATGTTTGGAATGCGATGTCACATACCAGACACATATGTGTACGTCTCTAGGGGAGCAGGGGGAGAGACAGGAGGTTTAACTTCGTTCACTGAGGCCCTTTGAGCTGAAGCAGATGCAGCAATTTGCAGATGTTTAAAATGAGTCTTGAGGCAGTTTCTTTTGTTCCAGCACTGTTTGATAAGTGGATGTTAACAGATTCTGACAGATTTTTATCACAGGTTCTGTATCTAACCCCTCTGTACTTAACCACAAACACTACAAACAGTGCAAACACTGAGGTTAGCCCTTTCAACATGTTGTGATAAGTACATCAGCAACATTTTTTTTTGGGTGGGGGGGGCACATAATGAGCCAAACCAAAATGGCTCGTAATGTGGCGGGTTCTGCTGAAATACAGAATTTTAAGGATTCCTCCATAACAAGTGAGGGCACGCTGCATGTCTGGTAAGAAATATTGAGCCTTCTAGCTAGTCTGTGGGTGTGTGTAAAGAGAAAGTATTCAGCCTGATTTGGGATAACACAGGTTTTTTGATAACTACACTGTGACTTAAGGTTTTGAACCGAAGCGAATCTGGTTTTTCGATGTTTCATCTAAATAAAATGAATAACCTTTCAAAATCCTCCTTAATCAGTCTATATCCAATATTCATTACTTTCACCGGGACATTATACCTTCAATCAAACTGCCTTTCTGTGTTGAGCGTTCGTGTTTAATCATTAAAGTGGGATTTAAGGTCAGTCTGATGTCACAGTCAATGCCCAGTTTAGGAAATGATCAACAGAGCGATGTGCAGGGGGATTGTTGTTTATCTGCCGGTTCATGCCGTATTTCCAGGATTCACAGTTTTACACTTTCCTAAAAAATTCAGACACATGATTTACAGGCTATAAGGGAACCTGTTTTGGGGTTTTTTTTTCATACATGGTGTTATTATAGGTGGATTGTTGGTATTATGAGGTTTAACATCCTTGAAGTCAGATTGCCCTGAGGACACTCTTTGTTATTTTTAGGGATCCGTGATTAAAGCAGTCTGAAACGCCACAGGATTTTTAGCTCACTGACCAGAAAAGGCAGCTCCCTGCTCAGAGTTTTAAACCCGACTCTGTTGATTTGGCTTAATTTTTAACTTTAACTTAATTTAATAAAGTTAAATTAAGTTAATTTTAGAAAACAAACAAAAATCTGTTATTTTAGCTTTAACACAGGGTTTTCTGAAAAGAAGCTTTGGACCCAGTCACTAATGGCTCTCCTTATATGTGGGTAAATCAGAATTTAACACAAATCATAAACTTTAACACAATAATAGAGTAAATTTTAGAGTAAATCAACAACAAGTCAATTTATTCTCCTGAGTAGCTGCTCTTGTGTCTCTGGTGTATTCAGGAAACTGCTGTTTGGTCCATTTTCCCCCCATTTTCAACATTTTTGCATAAATATGACTTTCCAAGGCTGAAACTAAGCCCGAACAACTTTAGAGGATGGGAATCTTTTGCAGCCCTCCCAATGACCACATCATACACAATGCTGTTATCTCTTCACCTTGTACAGTACGCACCAAACATCCTGTTTCTGCATTCATTATTTTGAGAGTAAGGATATCAGTCTTCCTTCCCTTTCAATCTGAGCTGTTTACAGCTAAATAAACATCCACACACACACACGCACACACACACTCTTGCTCAGTCTTGTGTCCGTGATCATTCAGATAGCTGTGCACCAGAGTCACCTTCCTTCTGCTGGTCAGTAAACCGTAGTCCTTGAACATTTAAATTGAATCAGAACAAACTCAAAAAGGTTTTCAGTGTATTTCCCGAAAGGAGATCACTCTTGTGTAAGATTATCTATTAAGGGAGCGCTTTACACACACAGTGGGACTGTGTGACAACTACCTCACAGACTTCCTACCTGTAATAAAGCCCCTGGCTTTGATCAAAGTCACTTATTTGAATGCCAATGGAAAGCACTGTTTGTGTGAGGCATTCAGTATGCATTAATACAACAGGCCTTTTGGACTAGTCGTAAGGATGAAACAGATATGGCGGTTTGCCCCCAGTCAACTGTGCCAATTATCAAACAGGTGGAATATTTCACGATATGTTGCTAAAATCAATGATTCATTTGATCAGTGATTTGCATGATACAATGCATGCACCATGAAAACTAAAGCAAATACGCTGTTTTCCATCAGCGCCTCTTGCATGTGCACATGAGACACATGAACTGTAGGTGGGTGCTGGCTTGAAATGTGTCTTGAAGCAGCTGATAAAGACTTTGAAAAGTCAGCACCAGCCCAGTGCTGTCATATGTAGGCAGTTAAGCTGCATGTGTACAGTGCAGCTTTACGGACCTACATCATACTAATGTTCGTCTATGGACACACTCTCTACAGCCTTCCGTGTTGCCTGCAGTGTTGCTCACGGCACAGGTGTACCTGAAAATTCAAATAACAGTAGCTGGCAGGAAGATTACGCCATAACAGTCTTGAATGAAATATGCTTTAATAAACACATTATATTAAAAACATGAGTGGAAAACTTATGCTCAACAGGACTCTGCTTAGATGCTCACAAATGTGACTTGTCTGGAGGAGAAATTGAATAATGAGCTACTGACAACTGCACGCAGCTCCTGCTGTTCGCAGTTGCAAAGACACAGCTGCACTGCAGAAAATCTGTTTGAGCGATTACTTCAAAGTAACAAACATATGATAGTCTGAGCTGTCTAAACGATGGTGGGTCGTCAAGGAAAACCTGGGAATGGAGTCAGTGATAGGTTAGTCGTACATGGGGCTTAAATTATCATGCTTACACTTCTACCGGTGTAAATATGTAATTTCACAAAACACACATTAAAAGACTTGTTGATATGCCCACCAATCTGTTACAGCAAGGTGAAACGTTGTAGCTATGACGTCTGGGAGACAGTTAATGTCCATCAATTACAAGTCAACAACCATTACGGCAGTCTGCTATTACAAAATTCAATTACAAGAAAGTACAACTGAAACCCGGTTTATATTCTGCATGAAAACCATTCAGGCCATAAATTAATTATGTGACTAACTGGATTTGCTGGCGCATTCAGAACAACTGTACCTCCCCTCCTTAGTCGCTTAGTCTGTGGCGGCCGCATCCTGCTACGACTGTGTACAATTAGCCTGAAGAAGATCACATGAGAAGAGATGCGTGAACACGGATGACGTAGGAGCCATATTATAGTATCCTGATCACGCCCGAAAATGACTGAAATTAAAAGAATGACAGTGTTCATTGCACAGAGGGCTAAGTTATTGCACAAATGCAATAATTATTTAACATCTGGCAACGCTGTTTATTAACTGTGTGGAAAAGGGCAGGCACACACAAGTGGCGGGTTACTGGATGATCCCTCTATGTATTACAGTGTTTATCACAGACTAACTTCAACCAATCAGAACAACACACTATATGATGTAGTAGGAGAGCACTTGCTAAACCCTGTTGGGAGAGAAGTAAAAACATATTTTCCAATGAGATAAGCCTTCAGTGCCATTCTTTGCTTTTCTTTCAAAGTAGAAATATTCTGCTTTCACAGCGTCTACCCTGACCTCTGTAGTAGCCGCCATTGTTGTTTACAAATAAAAAGTCACTTCTCGCTGTTGTCACACCTAAACCACAGCAGCAGCTGCCAGTACTTCCTTGTAGGGCGCAGACATCCAATCCACTGTGGTTCGGCAACAACTGCATAACTTGAAGCTTGGCTAGATGGATTCCTCAGCTGGTTTCTAAAAACCAAAAAGTCAAAGTCCTGTGCGAGGAGTCAAAAAGTAAAGTGGGCCTACTGCTTTCCCTTTTCAGTTTGGTTTATTAGCATATTTCTAGCCGATGATGAAGCCACGCACACATGTGAAGGTGTTTTCAACAGTCCTAATTAGACCTCTGCACGAGGTGAAGTTGAGCTGGGCACACATGAGGACATTTTCGAATGTGAATCATGAAAAGGGATAAAGGTGGGTCTAATTTGAAGAGGAGACAGATATAAGCACTTAACTGCACCCTGAAGGAGTGAATTTAATCAGGCAACAGCGCTGGCAGGTGCACTGAAATGAGCAAATCAGTCATGGTTTAGTTAAACCACACGTGGCAGACGGAGTGATGGAGGTGTCAGTCAAGCAGAGTCCACACATACCGCCGCAGTCCCAAAAAAAGGCCACAGCACGACAAGTGGAAAAACACCTGCGTGCTGGGGCGTGAGTGCTTTTAAAGGCCGTGGGCAGCAAATGAAAATCAGCAAAATCAAATAAATCCACCTGTTACCACAGCTACAGTATGTAAAAGTGCATAGTATAAGGAGCATGCACAATGCAGTACAACACACGTAAACACAGGAGAACAAAGGGCAATGAAATCAGATTTAAGATTACACTGCAATTTATAGTCTCGTGACATTTAGCCGTCTATCTCAAAGCCACGGTATGTTTACTTGAAAACACAACTGAAGGCCTGTGTTTTGTCTTTGCAACACCTGTAAGGAATAATAGCTGAACACATAAATATCACTCCGGTAACTGGCTATTTATCCCATTTCAAGGTGGTTTCAGGCAATTCGCAGACGAAAGCTTTCTAAAAGGTGGTAAATAACACACAGACACAGACAATAATATCACAAGATTTCTCTTCCTCAAACTGTTTTAGTTCCTCTTGACGCACTTCCTCTGGTGGAACTGATTGAAATATCCATTTGAACGGCCACACAAGGGACACCTGCAGGAGCACATTTAAGGTTTTGACTGCAGCGTTTTTCATCACAGTAATCACTCGACGCACTGAAATTAACTTCACATACCTGATGGTTCACTCCCGGGCCTGTTAACCACTTGTCAAAATTACATGTTATTATGATGCCATTTTACTGCTAATTACCAACTAGCCTAATAGCCTAATGACAGGCCCCGATTTGCAACACTTAAGACATGTTTATGTAGAATCCAGTGATTGTCATTCAATTCATTTGCACTAAATGCACAAAGGCCCACAGACATTTTATGTTGCTTTCAAGTTAAGGAGTTTAAACCCCTTTCAGTACGACTGACAAGCAGCTAATCAGTTTATTTGGTTTAATGACTTTCTCTTGATTTCAGGTTCAGCTTGTTTTGAGGAACTGTGCAACAACACGGGGGGACACACTTTTCACTCTGTGTTTCGCCCCTTCGCCGCTGCTGTGGCTTTCCTGCCATGTTTACCCTCTGAGGGCAGAGAAAACACACATCTGCAGCGTAGCCGGGGAATGACGTGAGTGTCCGGTGAGAGGAGTGATAACCTGAGAGGGTCTCCTTCCTGTACAGCTGCACTTGACCGGCACAACAACACTTGTGAATGAATTATTCACTACAGACACGTGCACATGCGCCTTGCACTCACGCACACACAACGGTGCACTGTACACATAGGTACTTCTAGTTTCCTTGATATGCAGCGCGGCCAGTGTAGATGGACATTCCCTTTTTTTTGGAGGAAGGAACCAGCAGTGTTATCATGACAGAAAGAAAAACATCCTGAAAGTTAATACTTTCTTACACCCCCCCTTGACGAGCACTACCTCAGCCACCTCGCTGGCTTTTAATATCCAACAGCTGAGTGACCTCATGAGAAATTTGTGAATGGACGGTCCAGCCGGCACTCTTATCTGGCTCTGCAGATTTCAGCCCCATGCAGGACCACTGAGACACAATAACAGTGAGGCAGCACATCCTGTTTCGCTCAATGCATAATGGATAATTGTGCAATCAGTTGTTGTGAATATAAACTAAAGTTTGCGTAGGAATCATTCGGTTCATGTCCTGATACCAGCTGCAGATAGCTGCATTACACTAGCAGTGTTTGGCTGGAGCTGTGCCATTTCATTCACGTCCCTCTTACGCCACACTGGCATGCTAACCTTTGCAAACAAAGTGATGTAGATTAAAAAAGAAAAAAAGAAAGTGCCATGGGAACGCCGAGGGTCTGTGTTATTAGATAAACTTGTATTAAATAATCTGGAGACAGTTTGATAATACCAAGTGTTCAGTCATTTGAACTGCTAAAACAGTTTTATTACATCCGTGTTTTCAGTTCTAAAGAGGAATCACATTCTCATCAGATTTATGAGAAATATCTCTTTCCTTTAAATCCCTGAAAGGCTCTGTAAATCTACTTACTACAGTGTTGCAGTCTGCGCTGTTCACTTGATACAAAACATTTTCCAACATGTTAATATTCATGATTTTATGCTCCATGTAATACCTGTTTCTGTTGTATAACAGTCTGTATCAGCAACCCTAGAACCATGTCCTTTTCAAAAAAATGTAGCGCATCTTGATACAGTTCACCTCCCATTGTGTGTTTCCTGCAAATATCAAAATATAACTCAGCTCCAAGGACGTTTTAATGAAAAGACTCAACAAGCATTATACCCTCGCTGATATCAATCACAGTCCATATTGTTCAGAGTTTAAACAGTTGTGTTCACACAGATTTCTGCTTTCTAAACCAATATTTCCAACTGGTTGCATTTCTAATGATTGGTGTGTTTGGATCTCTGTCTGTTCTGGGTTAAATTATAACTTTAATGAATTTGTTGGCAGACGTGTGAGTAATAACGCAGCTGCACTTGTGCTAAGTCAGACACCTGGGTTTTTTTTCTGAGAGATGTCTTTGGTTAGGAATCCTACGCATGTGCTGCTTTTCCTCTAATCCTGAGGTGAACTGCAGATGTGTCTGTCACCTACCTCTCACACACACGAGACACTGATTGATGGAAAGGCGGTGCAGCACACTTCCTGCCTTCCTGCATTGATTTATTATCTGGTGTCGTGATATAACAAGTACAGGGGCATCTCTGCGAAGTTTGGAGACAAAATGTTTCTTCACATTTCAGAGCTACCATGTGATCTTTATGAAAGTACATCAGATGGAGATGACGCTGGGTCTGCTCGCGCAGTCATGAGTTGAGGTGTGTGCAATTCTCCCTGTGGGTAAAACTCACTCACTCATTTGATAAGGTGGGGTCAAGTGTCGTGTCCAGGCCAATACAGTGTCACATCCTGTTGACACGGTCAGATACACTTAGCCTGAAGCCAGAACACAGATCACTCACATTGTGTGTTTACTGTTAAAACAGCATAATGCAATGACTCCCAAGCCAGGGCACCAGTATCCCAGGGGGTTACTCTGAAGTTGTTTGCAGTCATGTGGGAAGATTGTGGAATAGCTCGACTAACTTTAAAAGGTAACGGTTAAAATTTGAATACAAAAAAAACAAAACAGATCCAGATACTGAGTCAGCTGAAACACCATGTGCTGAGAGTGCATAAAACCGTAAGCGAGCAGGCAAAGTATAGGATTACACAGTAAAGTGTAAAGTAAGGGATACACAGATAAATAGCTACAAGGAACTGCTAACAGTACCGGGTAGACCTTTCAAAAGAGAGGGATTAACTAAATACTTATTTAATCTAATGGATAAACTGTTTGAATAATCACTTAAAGTAATGGAAAAACAGTTGGAATAGTTCGTTTAAGTTGAGAGAAAATAATAATGTCTTTTAGATCACACCCCCGCTCATACTGTGAGCCAGTTTAACAATGAATAACCCCAAAATTTGCTCCTCAGCGTGTCTTCAGGTGTTCGCCACCTCAAACCCCACTGAGGAGGTGGACCCCTGAACCCGTGAGGCTATCATAAAACCCTGAATCACCGACACTCTCCGTATCTGTTATGACTCGCCCCCTTTTTCATTATTTAAGCCAAACTCCTCTAAACAACAAAATACAACATGGCCCATTAGTTACGGACTCTCAAAATGCTGTTTTGTTTTAGACACAATCACTTCAAACTTGTATATGTTCATTTAATTAAATTACACTCCTGACTGAATGAATGAGCTGCTGTGGTTTGTTTTAATATATTGTGTATGAGGGTAGACATGAAACCAGTTTCAGGATTTCTCGCCAGTTAATGAAATGATAATTGCCCACATCAAACTAATTATACTGTCAAACTCACAAACTGCAAGTACAGCTGAGGATGCCCCAGCACAGGAACGTGTATGAGCAACTGCATCAAAACAAGTTCACTGTCGCCAAACCACACGCACACATTGTAGACGCTGCTGTGTCGGAGGGACAACTTCCCTGTGACCCGGCAGCGTATTCTGCAGGTGACTGGCAGGTCAGACTGACGGGCTGATAGCAACATTGCTTACAGTTGATGCCCAGAGGCTTCAACAAAGCTCCATCACCTCCTGCCAGACCTCGGCACTCCCCTTCCAGACCCTACCCACAGTGAAACAAAATGAAAAGCGTGCTCAGCCCCAGGCCTCGAGGTGGGGGAGGGCTGCAATAAATCATCCAATTCACTCCGCCCTTACCATATCATTATCATTATTTGTTTATTGTGTTTCACTTAATACTGTAATTATCCTGCCCTAATGGCGTTAAGTCATCTCAGCTTCTATTTCAATTTCACTGCCTTCTTCTGAGAAAACCCCAAACTGCATTCGCTCTGAGGACAACTCTTCCCTCCCATGCCAACATGAACACCAAATGCCACGGGAGTTGATTTGCCGCTAAATTGTTGTTGTGTATCACAGGAGTCAATCTTAACTGCCAGCAAGTGAGTGACAGGCCTGTATAAGCAGCCTTTAGAAGCTCGGGGCATATGACAAGAATAGGAGATAAGGCTGCTATGGGCCTGTCGGTGAAACAAGCCTATCTTTAATATCAGTGTTTCTGTGCGTGTTGTGTGTGCGAGTGTGGGGGTATCTTAAAAATGCAACTAAGTGTCTGTGTTGATTGCTTGTTCTTATTCTTTTCTGGGGGGTTTTTGTGCCAGATTAAGTTGTTATTTGTACACTGACAGTCTACTGACAGACACTGGCTATAGGTTATCTGTGACTGACGCAGCAATTTAAAGCTGACAGTCTAACAAGCCAATCTATCAATGCCATGCTGATGCGTGCGCGTGTGCATCTGCGTTCATGGATGCGTCCTGGATTTCAGCTGGTCTTTTTCTGAGATTCATCCGTGATTAGACAGATGAGTGAAAAGAGCATGGTAGATTTTGTCTACACGCGATCCCCTGTGAGATTACTCTGCCTTGTTTCTGTTCACATGCCAAATGTTGCCATCAGGATCGTTGGATGTAAGATTTAGGGTGTGCCATCAAGTGACAAGACATCCGGCTTGCTGCTAGGCCTCTTTGAGAGCTTGGACTTCAGCGGAGTTTCGGGAACTGACGTTAGAGCGTTACTACCACTTAGTGGTGGGACTTAAAAAATGAGAAGTCAGGTGGTTTCTCATCCCTGTGTGGAGATGTTCAGGGTGGAGCTGTATACTTTGTGAGAACCATGTGTTGGTGTGTTTGTGTTTAAAGTCACATCTGTATGAATCTGCGCACGCTGCTGTGATTCTGACCTTTCTTGTGAGACGTAACCTGACACATCAGATCAGAATAAGGGTAGTAAGCTTTCACTGACACCATCCTCAAGCTAGGTTCATATGAATTCATTTTAAAGTGGGCGATATTCAGCAGGATTGTGTATAACAAAGGGAATATTCTTACAGTATTTGTAACAACCAAGCTGTCAGTGTTGAGGTTGGTACGTTCAAGCCTGCATTCACTCTTGGAGATGGAGAAACTGGATGTTTCTACCATTTATCTGTCACTATGTATTATAATATTATTATAAGCTATGACTAAACTATATGTAATATTTACAACCATTATTTTAGCTTTCAGTCCCTTATTTTCAGCTATTCCAATTGTTTATCCGTCACTTTTAGATATCACTTCCAACAATTTATCCATCATTGATGCCCACAATTGTTTGAATATGAGCCATATTTAAAGTATTAATCATTTACTTTGAGCTATTTCAACTATTCATCTGTTCCAATTTACTGTTTAAACTTTCCTGTTTCCTTGCTAACTTTTTTCCTGCACTGTTAATGTGGTTTTTAAGGCTTTGCAACAGACCCAGTGTACCCATATTTATATATTTAATAAAGAGAAATAAAATATATTTTATAATGACTTCAAACTAATGAGTTTTTCCACATTAAAACTAATTTGCAGTGTCACCATGCATCCCTCTGGCACCTTGACTCAATGACCGTCTATTCAAAAGTAGAGCACTGCATACACTCCCTAATTTGGTTGTTTCAGATGGTCCACCCCAGTCCTTTAACCTCACTACCTACACCGACAGCTGTTAACAATCATGCACCAGCTAGATACTTATGTGGGGAGGGCCTGTCTGTCTGTATTTATGCCTATTTATCTGTCTGGCTCCATTTGGTGAGCTGGCAGCCTGTTTGGCTGAGGGTGAACTGTTATATTGAGATGTTTTGTGAGTGCCAAGGTATTTCCTGCCAGTTCAGAGCTCTGCCTTCAGCCTGTCTGTCCATTCCTGAGGAAATTAGACTGAGTTCCTGCAGCAGAAGACGCGTCGTCCCCTTGCTCCAGACGCAAGTCCAGAGTCTCTGTCCATTAAAACTCATTAGCAGAAGTCTGGGACAAAAAGATTAGACGTTATACTTTCACACTTACCTGGCTGCTTCACATATGGCGGTTAGGCATTGATCTGACGTGCTGAAATGAGGGAAAACAGGTGGCTATAACCGACCTGTAGTTGCACCTTTAGTCCAACAGAGGGAACTGTTGCTCATTTATCCTTAAGCATAAACACGACTGACATCTTTGAAGTAGTTTATGTTCAGTATAAGTCTCCTGGTGATTTAAAAGCTTCACAGACCACCTACATCTATCTTCCCTGAGAATTTGCTTGAGCGCAGTTCTATTTATGTGCCATTATTATTTTTGCTGTGGCTACAAACAAGGCATTAGAAATGCTTTAATTCCTCTGCCCCTGTCTTAAATACACCTACGGATACATGAGGCTGTCCTCCTGGCCTCCTCCGGCAGTGATGGGGCGGATTTTCTAAATTTACCACCCAGTATTATGTGTGGAAATGTGGAAACAACTCCTCAGAGGCTGTGCGTTGTTTCCTCTAGTATGCTATAATTAGCTGGGTTTGTTGCCCTTGATTGCAGACACAATACGCGCCATTCTCATGCACTCACCCACTCCGAGCGACCAGCATCTTTAAGGCTTAGTCAGTAAACGAGGCAGAGTTAAAACAATGCAGTTACATAATGTTCAAACAAAAGGATTATTTAACACCAGCAGCATTAATGTAGAAAAGATAAAGTCAGCAAGCACTGAGTATTTTATATAAAATGAAATTCACATATTCACAAACAGCAAGTGGTACTGAGAGAATCATGTGTGGTTATAGGTGACTGGAGTGTGGGGAAAGTGTTTTTTTCCTCTTATGCTCCCAAACCAGCTTTTTTAAATGTGCCCTTTACTTTGTTTGTTGTAATACTGGCCAACACCGGCCTTGGCAGGGCTACTGTGGGCATTGTGAGCTGAATCCAGCTAAAGAAAATACCCAAGGTTGCGTGGACATTGTTTCTATAGGACACACACACACAGACACACACACACAAAATGACCAAGGCTGAGAAAGTATTGTTTGCTTTGCGTAAGACACAGAGAAAGGAAATGAGAGGAGTACGACACAAAGAGACGGACAAACACACTCATAAATTATCACGTTGATGATGAACAAATAGTGACAAATGCAGGAGACTTTCCATGGTAAACAAGGTTGAAAGCAACACACAAGAACTGTCTAAATCTGTGAGTACTTTTATTTTATAAAACTAGTTACATTTACTGTAGGTTTAGTAATGCACTCTTAATAAAATACCGTAAGTTACATGCAAAAAGGAACTGTACAAATGCGGCTCTAGAAACACTGTTCTGTTTGATCTGTGAGAACTACCTCCTTACAGGGCATTGAGTGCCAACAAAATTTTAAGAAAAGAAAAGAAACAGAAAGAAAACATTTGCCGATTCAATTATCTAAAAATTCCAGATGCCATTTCCTGTAATACAGGAAGTGGGTGGATTGCGCCCGAGGAAGTAGGCGTGTCCCTGTGTCTCGGCTGCCCAGACCTTTCACTCGCTGTGTAAACATGATAGCATTCCTCCAGCTGTCCAAAGAGAGCTGCGCTTACAAACTTATCATACAACCTTCATTTTTCCCAGCTGACTTATTAAGTTATCTCCCGTGAAAATATCTCAGCGCCACAATAGTGTTGTCATTCTTCCTAAAAGTGTGAAACCTGTGGATGGTACACAAATACTGTACAGTGAAAAGACTCATGGTCTGAGGTTGCTGGGGAGTATGTGGGGTCAGACAGGTGGCGTGCTGTAGCGGATCTCCATGTTAAATTTGTCGGGCGTCTTGGGCAGCGGAGGCTTCTTCAGCATGTTGTGCTTCATGATCACCTCCTCGTTAGCATAGATTGGGGTGTCTGTGTCGTCGGAGTGGTACCCTGACTGGTATCCGCTCGTCTGATTGGATGACTCAGAAGCCAGAGACTCTTTACTCTTACAGCGCAGGAGCTGACTGTGGAGAGGAAACAGGACATATGTTTAAAATTTGATTTGCAGCTAAAAGAAATGACTAAATCTATGTTTCTTATAAAAGCAGTGGGCAAAATGTAATGTGGCTCGTGTTGTGCTGTTGTGTCGTCCTCACCTGAAGTTGGGTGTGGTCGAGAGCTGTCGATTCAAACCCTTCACCTCCTCTGGTGAGAAGCCCATACCGCTGTCTGTGTGACCCTCCTGCAGGAGTGCCAAAACTTGAATTGAACACTGATGACTCGTGCCACAGAGAGAAACAGCGGGACTCACCCAGATTCTTTAGTTTCCACTTTAGTTTGTACAGAAAATGATTATTTTCATTATCAGATAATCTGCTGATAACTTTTTTATGTTTTTTCTGCCCAAGATTTCAAAGATAGAAAGAAACAAAAAGACAGAAAAGCAACCAAAACTATCAATCAGCCTTCAAATCCTGTCAGTCGACTCTTTGTTCATTAGAAAGATAAACTCAAAATATGGTTTGAATATGGTGATTCATTTTCACAAAACTATTTCAACCAGTCATTTCAGCTCTCCTGCAAATCCCGCTTGGTCTACACCAGGTATCATCTAATATCACATTTAGGTCGTATTTCACCGAAGCTTATTTCTACTGTGGGATTTGCTACATGCCATACTTCATTGAAAAAAATCATGAAATATCAATTCAATAAATATATTTTTCACAGCTTTATTGCACGGATTAAAAAAGTCAAAAAGAGTCAAAAAATCAGTTTATGAAGGAGGATATTACTGTACAGGACACTGAGTTGCCAGTTTATTGGGTACACCTGTACAGTCCAATGAAATCCAATAAAACAGATTTATCGTATTCATTTTTCATTTTTTACATTGTGTTAGAGAGGACTGATTCAACTCCACTGTTATTGTTTCCTGATATTTAATGTAAATGTAAAGGGCCATTTTCAGAACAAAGCAAATATCTCACATTCTCACAGTAGTAAAGCGATTATGATTGAGTGATTATCAGTGATTATCTGTGACTGCATCTGTACTGTCAGTGTGAGTTGAATGTTCAGAATCACAGGCACTCACCATGACACTGCTGCGCGCCACAGGTATGTCGTCAAATGTCTTTACACTCAGGGGTCGGCTGCACCTCTCACTCTGCTGGGACGCTCTGCACAGGGGAGACAAGTGATTGAGGAAGATTAGATCACCGCTGAGCGTTTTAACTTTTACAAGTGACAAGTGATACTGACCCAAGTGATGGCGGGCTGTCATAGTGGAGCTGAGCTTCCAGGATTTCGCCACTTTGGGGCCTGCCATAGGGGCTCCTGGGGTCGGGGGTCAGCGGAGATCCTTCTGCCTCACTGCCTGCTGTCAGAGGGATGTAGTCCTTTCCATCCTGGAGACAGAGAGTAGTCAAATGCTATCACCTCTAAAAAAACACTGTATCACTTAATTCAACACAAGTAACTGGAGATATGAACAATACTACAGTAGACAATACAATACAGTGCAGATATATTGTTACAAGTCAAAGTCCTGCATTGTTTTAAAATAGACATTATTAAATATGGGCCCAAATTTCCTTGTTTTCCTTATTTATTATTTTTATTTATTTTATACTTTGCTAGATAATTTGTGAATTTCCCACTCATAAAGCTTTAACAATATTATTGATATTGGTGGGATGACAATATGAACAATATCATGGCATAATTAAATCATAAAATCTTGTTTATATTTTGAATTATTTATCTTAATCTCTGAAGAACTTAATAAGTAATCAAATACATGACGGTGGAGTACAAACTACTGCATTTGCTGCTGAACTGTGGTGGAGTGGAAGTAGAAAGGAGCGGAAAATGGAAATACTCAAGTACAAGCACCTCGAAATTGGACTAAAGTTCAGTACTTGAGTGAATATAACTGGTTACTTTCCTCCACTGGTGATTTCGGATGCGTTCCTGTCATTACTTGTGTTTGTGCTGCAATCAGCTTTTTCTCTCGTTTGCATCAACCTTCAACCTCAGGTAATGACTTCCTAAATTTCCCGGAGTGACTTGGCAATACTCCACGAATGGGTGTGAACAGAGTTGCAATCAGCTGGGTGTTATTCTGGAAATCCAGAGAACTCTGACAGTCACGACAATAGCGTAGGCATGCCAGGGACTCAGAGATTGCAGAGGAACCATTTGCCTCCTGTGTAACTGATTTCCATAACTGTTGAATGTTGAAATAACTTCTCTGTTTTTTTCTATGTGACTCACAACTGATGATTTTTCAGAGAGCTTACACGTCGTTTTCTGTGTTGCATCTGTGAATAAAAAGTCTCAAGTTATTCACGGATGCAGGAGACATTTGTTGTGATCCAAACAGACCTGTTGAGCGCTGGCCTGTAGAAGGTTGCCCAGATGTTCAACCAGCTCTGCAAATGTTGGCCTGTCAGTGGGACGGTCGAGCCAGCAGTCCAGCATAGTCTGGTATCTATGAAGACAGGTTTTTAAATTGGATCACTGTAAGACATTGGAGCAAGCTACAGTCATGTGACATGCTTAATACATCTTGTCAACTGTTGCCCTCACATCTCAGAGGTGGCGTATTCTGGAGGTCTCATCCTGGTGCCTTCCTTAAGCCTCCTGCAGAAGGACTCGTCGATGCAAACACCCGGATAAGGGGAAGCTCCTGCAGGAGATATGAAAGAGTTGATATTCCCATGCATACAGTGGTCGTTGTGTGTTTAGTGACATGCCGCTGGTGATTACAAGTCTTACCCAAAGAGAAGATCTCCCAAAGAAGGACCCCAAAGGACCAAACATCACTTTGTGTGGTGTACACTCGATCGAAGATGGTCTCAGGAGCCATCCACTTTAGAGGGAGACGTGCCTGCAGCGAGATAAAGACCTAAGTTTCAAAGTCCCACAGACATTTCAGACATGTGTCACTGTGGGGGACTTACATCTCCCTTGCGGACGTAGTCAGGGTCTTTGTAGACATCTCTAGCGAGGCCAAAGTCGCAGATCTTCACCACATTGTTTTCAGACAGCAGGATGTTTCTGGCTGCTAGATCTCTGTGGATACACTGCAGAGCAAATAGAAACAGAGGGATTCACATTCACAGTCAAAGAGCAATCGTTATCTCCAGTCTTGGATGTCTGCATGCCAACACACAGATTACTAAGTGGTGGTAGTTTCACCTTGCGGGAGGACAGAAACTCCATGCCTTTGGCCACCTGGAAGCTGTAGCTTATCAGGTCCTCCATGGTCAGATGGTCATCGTCTGAGCTCTCTGGGGGATTTTAAAATCATAAATGTGAGCTCATCACAAGTGTTCCCAAGTAGTGAGCTGGTACCAAAATGAAAATGTTCTAAGATTCTGAGATTTCTACACCACCTTCCTGAGCATCCACATCACTGCCTGAAGCCTTGTCTCCAACTAGGGAGCAAACAGCTGTTCCTGTGCAGATGTCCAGCTGGGCAATCTTTCCCAGACCCAAATCCCCTTCAGTCACATCCTCCTCCACAGATGCCCACCTCTGGCTATCCACCCGCTTCCTCTGGTGACCAAAACACAGACACCAGTTCAGAACGTGAGGTGAAAGAAGGTAGAACCATAAAAATATTTCATACATGTTGAAATTTTTCTTTGCACAATAACGTCCGTGTTAGATCAAAACTTTGGATGTGTGGTCAGTGATGTGATTATGTACAGCAGTCTGGGCCTGGTGTAACCACATCAAGGGTTGGTTGCAGTTTATTGGCTGCATGGAGGTTGCACATCATTTACCTTGTAGGGGCTGTACTCTCCACGCTTGCTCTTCAGGTAGCTGGAGAGGTTTCCATGTTTACAGTACTCCACAATCACCATCAGTGGCCCTGCAGAGACAGAGGTTGATGATCAAAGTGAGAAGGATCAAAGTACTCATAACTTTACATTACAGGACCACAGAGGACATCTAGTGGCTGATTTAATGAGAGGTGTGAGGTATATTAGAGAGAAAGGAAAATAAATACCAGCAACCTCAAATAAACACAGATAAGTTGGTGTTTGAAGGCAAAGTGTAATTAGGTCAGCCTGTTAAGTCCCATCATTTGCTCCCATAAAGAAGAAAATGGGGGAAAGAGTAAATAGGCTCATCCTCACACGGTACATACTGTACAGATACATGCTTTCAAAGACCCACCTCCAGGCTTTGTACAGGCTCCCAGCAGATTGACGACATTGAGATGATGTCCAATATGAATGAGAATCTTCAGCTCTGACATCAAGGCACGATACTCGCTGGACGTGGCTCCCTCTGTGACATAGAGAGATAAATTCAACTGTGTTCATGTGTCTTTGTGTGTGTTTTTAAAGGTTTTTCACCATGTGTACTGTTCGTGTGCATGTGTGAGGGCGAAGAGAGAGATACCGCAAAATACCAACCCTTCAGCATCTTGACTGCAACGGTCGTGCACGTGGTGGCTTTCTCAATGCCAAAGGCGGCTGCTTCCACCACCTGACCAAACGCTCCTCTTCCCAGTGGGTCACCTTCAATGCAAAGCAGTTGTCATGAAGACACACAGCGAGTGTTAGCACACCTTCATCAACCCCACGCATCATAGGATGTGTTCATTTGAACTATCCATGCTAGCCATGCTAATTGAATAGCGATGTCAGACTGTCAGACTTGAATCTCAACAACTGTCGGATGGATTGCCATAAAGTTGTGTTCAGGCAGTCGCGATTCCCAATTCATTCAGTTCAGTTATTTTAATGAACTCACCTGCTACACAATCTTTCTACACATTTTGAGTGTTTAAATGCTTAGAGGCATGCTGCTAACTCTTTAAACACAATGCAATGAGACACTTTAAGCTATTCTTTCTTTGTTTGTCCTGACTCCACCGTTAGATAACTAATGCTTCATATGTCAAAGCTGCCTCTCACTATGCAACTTTGTTGTCGTCTGTATTCTCAGGACTGAATCAGAGCCACGTCTCACCTAGCTTCAGCCTGTCCCGAGGGAACTCCCATTTATTAGCATCATACGTGAGCCGTTCACACTGCTCGTCCATGGGCATGTCCTCTGAGTCCAAAATCATGGACAAGTAGCCTGTCTTCAGATCCCCACCATTTGGCTGAAACAGTGAGAGTCAGAAATAATTAGACAGTAGCTATTTGTCTCAGTTCATTTTCTTCATTTTCAAACTGTACAACAGGTTTCCAGTTCCCCTCCAGTAAAAGGGGGCCCAACGTGCCGCGGGTCTACGTGACTTATGGGAGCAGAGAGTGGCCTTGTTGTTCCTGGATACAAAGAACAGCAGCGACCAAGAGCCAGGCCAGTCACTTCTAATCACTCATACACCCCCACAGTGTGTGTACTTGTGCGTGTGTAAGTGTGTTTAAGCTTTAAACGTGTTACTTTTTTTGCTTTTTATTCATTGTCGGTTCCTCTGAGTGTACAGGAAAATCCGAGGAAGGAAAAGTTTGGCAAAGAGAGGCTGAGGATGAGGAAGTTCTTACTCTCTTTCTTCCACGGATGACAAAGACGATCAGTAACCAGAAAAACATGGCGATGACCACTGACCCAATAGGAACAATTAGTTCCACATTAGTCTTTTCCTCTGCACCTAGAATAAACACAACAATATGAGTGATAGGCATAGTCACAAACAATCTTATAATAAAATGTATCAAGCAACTGCTAATTTGATGGATTTGGGCCCATTACTCAGGAAAAAACGTGGGACAGTCAGAGCAGAATGTCAATTATAATTTTGGTGACGTGCCTTGGCAGCGTTGTGTAAAGTTCAGACAGGTTTGTCATTGTCTTTGGCATGTACACATGTGTATATGCGTGTCTATGTTTGGGTTGGAGGAAGGAGACTGTCGGAATCTGGACTGTAAACAAACTGATATTTTATCTAGTCATAACAAATGGCCAGGAGTCAGTGTGAACTTCTACTGCCAAAGTCAACTTGGAAAACACTTATCTGAGCTGTAGCAGTGTGTAACCGCAAGCTACAATGAACTGTCTCTCTCTCTCTCTCTCTCTCTACACTAGAATTCAGCTAATGGACTGTGAAAAAATTATTAGTGGATAAGAGTGGGTAAGACAAGGCGAGGGGGGCAGTTTAAATTTGGGGTTATTTGAACTTTTTCTCATCTCAGATTAATTCTTCCACTGTAAAATGTATTTATATCACAAAGATAGCTTCCATTTTAACGAAACATGGACATGTACATTATATAGATTCAACCGCCCTCCCCGCCCCAATAACTGCCGGGAAGCCCCATTGGTTTCAAACCGCCTGCTCTCCCTCTGTGTTGCTTTGTAAACTCCGTCATATACAGAGATTTTCTTGTTAGCAGGTCGTCTCTACCCTCCCTCGTGAGCAGGGCTGGCGCCTCAGCTGGGAGCAACTGTAACTGGGTCTACATTCTGCTGGCGGGGACCAGGTCACGTAGGCCCTAGTTCTAGTTAGCGCATTTGTTTGTTTGTCACAAACAAACAAATGTCTGTGTGTCTCTGTGATCAGGACAGAAAAGGGTGAACAGGAGAACAGAGGCTGGAGCTGGGGCAGGGCTGGCCTCTCCCTTTGTCCTGCAGTCTCCTCATTGTTTTGGATTTAGAAACTCCCAGGAGGATGTGTGCAAACTGGGCCAACTTCCTGTCATGAGGAAGCAACGTTATTCTTACTCTACGTCTTTGATATCAGAATGTCGTATGTCTGATGTGAAATGGTGAAAGCTTGCGGACAAATCTAAATGCAAGCAGCTTCTGCTTGAAGTAAATCTATTAGACAATGGGCCCCTGTGTTCAGATATGTAATACCTTCACAAACAACTATCAATGTGGCAAATGACTGCAAAGAGACACAAAACTACCACAAAGAGACTGGCTGCAAAGAAATAACTGCAAAAAGGCCATATGCTACAAAGAGACACAAGAGCACAAAACAACTGCAAAGAGACACAGAAAACAAACAATGAAAAAGAAATACGAACTAATTAAAAAGAGACACAAAATGACTACAACAAGATACAAAACAATGACTTCTTCCATTCAAGCAGAGTGGCTTCAGGGCCTATTACATGTCTGAACCCAGGGGCTCACTCACTAATAATCCATCTATGTTGAACGGTAAGTGCTAAAATACTACATCAGAGTGGACTGTGATACTTCAATTAATTATAAATTCACAATTTCTTACCAGTTTACCAGTTACTGACCTTCAGTAGTCAAAAAAGCCTGTGAGGTGTCACAGCCGTGGCTGTTACATGCAGTGCAGGTGTATCGACCACTGTCCTCCTTCTTCACTCGCTGAATTGTCAGAACATGGTTGTGCTCACTCAGGATCACGCCTGTAGACAATCAGTCATGTGATGTACATAGCTGCGGCAACTTACGGAGTGAGTAGGGTGTTCAGTGAAAACCCATGTGTGTCTCACCTGAGCCCTCCACCACTGTGTGGTTGTTTTTGGTCCACACCACCGTTGGGTTGGGCATCCCAGCAGCATCACAGTGGAGAGCGATCGTTGCACTCACGTTAACTTTTTGGTCTGTTAAATTATTCAGTATCCTTGCAGCCTCGAGAGCTAAAATCAGAATGAAATGATGTTCACACATGCTAAATGTCAGTTTTCACTGCTTCTATCTTAAAACATCAGGAAGAAATCAGTCTAAGTTCTGAGGCACAAGGAAGTGGTCGAGTTTCAAGAATTTTCCTCAGTAAAGTCAAATATGCTTAATATTTGTAGAGCAATACATTCCTCGCTGAGTTCTCACTGAGTTATTACATATTCATATTATGAGATTCAGACATTCTGGTCCTGAATAGCAAAATATATTTAATGTATACATTTTCCTCACATTTTAGAGAAAGACGGCGTAGCAGGCAGGTTTTCTCCTGAGTCTTGATGTTTTCCACCTGACAGGCGTACAGACCCTCATCCTGACGGGATGCGTTAGGCAGTGGCAGCTCCAGGGTGACGTTGCTGCCCTGCAGGCTGGAGCGCACTCCCTGCGGCAGGGGCATCGGCTGCAGCGCCAGTGAGCGACAAGGCTGCACCGACACAATCTGCTCTGACTCTGAGACGTTGGTCACACGAAACCAGGTGAGGTTGCCGTAAATCAGCCTGTCTGCCTTACACCGCAAGACCACATGGTCCTCCTCTACGGGCTCACTGGATGGAGACACGCTCACCTCAAGGCCACCTGCGCCGTTCAGATGGGCACACAAGAATGAGCGAAGCTGAAATGTTACCGTGGTAACGTGAGACAGAAATGAAGACTTACGTGTCACGTGGAAAAAGATGATGCGTGAATCCTCTCCTACTTTGTTGGCCACCATGCATCTGTAGAGTGCATGGGCCTCAGCTCTCTGAATCTTCAAGGAGCTCATGATTTTCTAGGGAAATGCATTTTTTATTAATAACAACACCCACTGTTTAACTGAAATGATCCTTAGGGTGGGAATGGAGTGTAGCAAAAAGGAATTATTTACCTTTTGGGCGTGATCAGTATCAATCATAATTCTTTCTACAGAGTGGTGGCCAGTGCTGTTGCTGATATCTCTCCAGCCTGTACACTCCACTTGCTGTGCCTTAGACTTTGTCAGGCCTGACCTGTTGCGTAAAATAACATAGAAATATGAAGTTGACCTTAGCTGTGACTACCCAGGGACATAGTAATGCTTAGATATGACACAAAAATGGAGAACTATAACTTCCATTTTTAGGGTAATATGTTTGTTCTCCAGATGATCCTTTTTTTTTTCCTTTTCTGTTTTTGCTGCATTATGCAATTCATCAAGCCATGTTTAGAAACACAGGAAATGTTTGCTGAGACTTTTCTTGAATACGACTGCAAAGATGATAAGGAGTGGAAGACAGTACAGAAGAAGAGGCGCAGCTTCAGCAGGAAGAAGCTCTTTTTTTTTGACGGAGAGCGGGACAGGAACAACAGGAAACGCGGCGCAGGGCTGAGGAAGAGCTCTGATGTGTAGTGAGAAGATAAGGAGCCTGCTGATGGTCGGAGCAGCCATTCACACACGCCTCCTCCTCTCCATGAACACTCGTTAAATCACTGCATACCTGAGGAGGCTGACTGTCTGTGTATTTCACGGCCAGAGCTGCTATCTTGACCAGACGATCACAAGAGGACCACAAAATTTAGTAAACACGTCCTGAGTCTGAATAATTGACGTCCTTCTAAAAATGGACATTGTGAAGAGCATGAATCACATCCGCTGATCTGCATCGGGTCAGGGTGCGCACTCATTGTCTCTTCTCTTGTTTTTGTCAACATCACGAAAAGCAGCTATTGCTCTCCTGAATCAACAACCTGTTGACAATGAATGACTGAGAAACATGTGAACACTGCGCACATACACAAAGGGAAGTTTGCTCTCTCTCTGCGTCACACACACACACACACACACTGAGTAAAGGGGGCTTACTGGAAGGCCTCTGGACACTCCTCTTTGGACATCCACTGCCACTCAATCTGCACCGGTGTAGGAAATCCACGAGCAGTGCACCTTAAGGTGGGGCTGCTGCCGTAAGGGTACACATCAGTGTCCACTGCCACCTCCTTCTCAATTATATGAGGAGGCACTGTAGAAGACAACATCAAGAGTTACTACCACAGTCAGCAACAGTGTCAGGTGGCTCAAAAAGAAACTAAAAAGAGAAAGGACAGAGAATACATGCCATTGACCAGCAGCTGGAAAGAGCGTCTCTGTTCCTCTTTAGTAATCTTATTGGCCAGGACTATTGTGTAATTCCCTGCATCCATTTCTGAGACTCCTCGGATGATGAGGGCATCGCTTTTCTGTTTGATTCTGTAGTCATCCTTCAGTGGCAGGCTGTTTTTTAACCTTGGCAGACATTAGAGAGTAATGTTAAAAACATATCATATCTGGTGAACCTGATGAACTGCATGACAAACAGCAACTAGTACTCGTTGTGCTACAAGTTATTCTTCCGCTGTGAACCTACCATTTAAAGTTGGGCTCTGGGTAGGCTGAGTACTTGACAGGGATCACAGTTGATATTTGATCTCCCACGTTTACCTCCCAAACCTTCGTCCACGGCTCCTTTATATCAATGAAAGGCTTCTCTGCAAATACCAGGACACAAAATGCCACACATGATATCACACCACCAAAGTGCTGAGAGGAGCATAAACTTAAAATAAACTTCAATCACTGTGCAGGAATATGACCATTCAGTCAAGTTTACATTTCTGTTTAGCTTGTTGTAGCATAAATTATTTTTGGGAAATGTGTCATGAAACAAGTAGGGAAGACAAGAATGATTGAACTGCAGTTTGAAAAATAAAATATGCTAGGGAAAGATAAATAGATGAGCAATGTAAAAATAACTTTGAATATATGAATATATGAAGGTCTCTGCACTCACAATAATACACAGAAAAAAGCACACCTATTGCTGGGTGCACTGTTCCACAGGTGTGAAATGTCAGCAGTGGTCACTAGTGCACATTAAACATTACATCAGATTATCAACAATGTATGTAAAGTATCTAAATGTCAAATATATGTTCAGCTGATATAATAAAATAGATGTGCAAAATGATACATCATGAATGTTTTGATCTGATGTAATGGTGCAACCGGGAGACTGCCTGGAGTGACTTCATCTGTTCAGAAATAATAACGAAATGAATACTTCCACAGCATCTTTATGTTTTTTATGAACGTAGTTTATGAAAACAATGAAATATCTTGTACCAAAACAGTTTATCTACATCAGGGTTACGCCTTCAGTATACCTACCATACACTTTAAGAAATGCTGAGGCGCTTTTCTCCATCAGCCCACTGGATGCAGTGCAGGTGTATTCGCCTGTGTGATCGACCGTCACGTTCTCCACGATCAGCGTGTTGGACAGCTCCAGGGAGTTCCACAGCTTCCTCTTGTGGGGTGTCGCGTGGGTCGGCCTCGAACCATTCACCGAAGTCTGACATAAGACACGCCAGAAACATTTGTCATTTGTCTTTAAAACATACAATTTAGAAGATTTTCTCTTCTCTTCTGGCCATGTTTATTTTTTCTAATGTAAGCAGGAAGAGCGTTAGCAAACACATCTGGTCACCTTTGCAACTTTGACCTGGTGTAGAGATTCCTGAAAGCAGGAAGTAAGAAATGTGTGTGCAAGAGGAAGTGAGAAACTTGGTCTGTCCTCAGCTTTGTGTGTGACAGGCTGATTGAAGGTTGTCACATCAGTTCAGTCAAAGACTACAAGCTCATTAACCATCAGAGGGGAAGAGAAGCGGAGGTTCGAGCACTGACCAGGGCCTGACCAGAGTGCGTCCAGTTGAACTCAATGCCCACATTGAGCTCGGTGATGGCAGTGCAGCTGAGCACCAGCCGCTCCCCCACAGACAGCCTCACTTGCGTGGGGGTCAGGGTGAGCTCATGGATCTTGTATCCTGCGGAAAAGGGAGGGAAGACATGGGAGTCAGTCGATGACCTATTGTTCTCCTGAGACAACAAACTCTCTCTGCACCTACTCTCCATCACTCGCTCAGAACTTCACCAAGACATCCTGTGTTTTACTAACTGTCTGTCCCTCACACACACACACACAGGCAAAGTTTTGACTTACAGTGCTGCTGATCTGACGTGGGGATTGCTTTCTTTCTTACCTACAACAGCGACGATGTACAGAGGAGACTTGAACGTCTCATTTCCAATACGAGTCTGGCAGGACACAACACCGGCGTAGCTGATCAGGTAACTGGGAACAGTGAAACCGGTCCTGGCGTCCCACTGAGAATCCTTCCCATCGGGATGAAGTTCCTTATTTGGATACTTCTGACAGACACAGAAATTTACTGATTTTGAACACTGAATAAAAACAACATTAGATAGCAGAGGAAGTGATAACCACGCTTGAGAATGTATTTTTCCTTAGATCAAAACCTCAGTAAATTGTAATTTATTGTAAGTTCCACTGACTTTATGAGGGTGTCGACTGGTTTTTCACATTAAGTTTAGTTCGCTCATCATGAGCAATACAAATCAGCCTTGTGTGATCTTTGCATCTGGAGGCGCTTTCTAAAGAATAACCCTGATGATGTCATCTGGGTCAATTGAAATGATGGTTGATGGTTGCACTTTGGGAAATCAAGGCTCTTGTGTTAAAGGAGTTTGACCTGCATGAGGGGCTATTACGAGTGCCACAACTTTATGGAAATGAAGAACTATATTCCACTGCTTCAAAAGTAGATGTGAAATTAATTTATATTAACGTGGAAATTAATTTAGGGAAATGATAAATCACATGAAAAATAACAGATTTCCTTCCTCTTATAAAACAGTGAAGCATCTGCTATCTTCTATGCTATCATCTGCTTTTTTGCCTTTTATCCAATAGAAGCTGCTCCAGCTTGTACAACACTTAACAGTTCACCAAGAAGCAACGTGAGGACAACAGAAACGTCTTCCTTACAGTGTGGAGCGTGACGGTGAGGTTCTCCACCGAGCCTCGGCAGGGTATCACCACGCGCTGTCCCTCACGGATGAACACCACCTCGTATTCTTTCTCAGAGGGCACAAACGGCACCTTGTAATCTGAAATCAGATCAAATACATCACACTGACTTGGCTGCAGCAAGGAGGTGATCAGAGAACTGGCTACATTGAAATTATGATTTATTGTACTTTACAAAAATCCACTTTAAATTATAAGAAGCACACTTCTAACCTCTGTGCTGTCAGGTTTACACTATTTGCTGTAACTGTAACTTTTAACCATATTTTGAGGTTACAATGATGAGAGTGGCACTCTTTGCATTGAGACATATGTTGAAGCACATTTGCCATAAACTGGTATCTTTTGTATATCACAGCCGCAATTACACATGAAGTTATACCGTGGACAAACACATAAGCCGCGACCGACGTCTTGCCATCTTCGACTTTCAGGTCTTTGTAGGAGCACTGGTACTGTCCAGTCTCATTGACGGTTGCGTTGGAGATGCGCAGTGTTGTGCAGAAGAGTCCTGATCCACTGCAGTCACTGGTGGAGAAGCGAGTGCTTGTGGGAGGGGTAGTCCATCTCAGGTGCTGCCGACCTCTGCCAGATGGAGAGGATTATACATGTTGTTCAAACACTGTGTGTTTGTGTATGTGTGTCTCAGAAAGGTGTTTTGCAGCATACCTGCATGTTAGCTCCAGGTTGTCAGATTTGTTCATCCTGTGGACGCCATAGATGTTAAGCGTTGGTGGATCAGGCATAAACCGAAGCTCAATGGCTGCAGGATTCAACAACAACACACGTCAATCACAGGAAAGATTGTCAACAGGCACAACCATCAGGGATGACGTCAGTCTGGACAAATTATAGCAGCAAAGAGGGGAAAGAGGTCACCTTTGTTTCCAAAAACACACACTGTGCTGTCCTTGTTAAATGTTTGAATCAAAATTAAATCAGTGTCAAAAGCACTAAGTAGAAACTGAAAGCACAAATCAGAAAAGAAAAAAACTGTTTTGTAACAGGCTGGCTGGCTACTGTGGGCCATTTCTTTCCACTGCGGCAGAAAATGGCGGAGCTGTGTCAAAACAGGAAGCAGGGGAAGATGGGCCGGGTCAGGCTGAATAGCCCAGCACAGTGTGGCCTAGGTGGGGTTCCTGTTTCTGAGGATACACGCTGCCCACCACCTCCCTGTGAGGCCCTAAAGCACATAATGTATTGTATGGAAAAAACACATTAGCAGACAGAGTAGGCATTATACAAATTTGACTGGTGAATTAACATACCAGTGCCAGGTTTTAACTATTTTTTTTCTTTATCCAACAGGTGCTTATTTCCCATCTTTACTCATCATATCAAATATATATATAAAACTTTAAAATATAAAAATGTATTTTTTTCAAATGTGTCCACTGCTCAGATTCACGTAATTAGAGACTGGAAAAGTACTCAGCCAGCGTGTGTCCTGCATATCTGTCCTCATAGGCTCAGCTGAGGACTAATTAGACAGATATATGGTACACTATTACTGTCTACAATCCTGTTGCACTTCAATGTGTTATCTTTTTTGTATATTGTCTATTGTCATGCTGGGTGCTTGTAAAGTGTAAATTGCTGCTGCAACATTGGAATTTCCCAATTTGGGACAAATAAAGTCTATCTATCTATCTATCTATCTATCTAAATGAAGTTAATTAAGGTCATAGTCTTGATGAGTATTTCACTGATTCTCTTACCAGCAACAAAACTGATTTCCAGAATAATCCCAATTAGTGGAATGACTGCCGGAGCCATCATCCGACAGAAGACATGGACAAAATCCTCATGAACATCTAATAAAAACCCCAAGCAAAACTTCAGTAATAATAATCCTGCACGCTCAGTACTGATCCATTGACTCCTGGTGTTTTATATTCCACTCGGGAGAAAAGTTTGTGAAAGTCATGAAAAGACGCGGCGGTGGACGGTGATCAGCGGAGTGTAAAGTGCAGCTGTGTGTGTGTGTGTGTGTGTGCGTGTGTGTGTGTCCATGGAGCTGGAGCTGGAGGTGGAGCTGAGGATGGAGGATGGAGAGACACGCATCAGCTGAGCAGCCTGCGGGGGAGGAGCGTCTCTTTCTGTCTAACTGGAACTAAAACCTACCACATGAGAGGGACTGAGGGACTTGTTGCTGATTGTTTGGAGGACTAAACTTTGATCAGAGTGTTTTGATAAAGGAAACTTCCTTCGCAATTGAAGCACACTCGCTAACCTCCTTTGTAGAGCAGAAGAGAGGCCAGCTTCTTCAGCACTAAGCACGTGATCATTATCAGGTATATTAATAACCCCCAGAGACCGAGATCTGCACCCACATTACTGTGTTTCAGAGGCTCGGTTTCAAAGCTGTAGTGAAGATGCTGATATCTTGTGAAATTAGACGACATAAGGCATCCATTGTATTAATTATGTCATGGTAACTTATCCAGGTAACTTATCAGGAAGAGGGTTAAATTTAGCTCCAATGCTAAATTCTGGCATGGGAAACACTGGAGTGGCCAGTTTTCTAAGGGCCTCTCACCTCAAGATAATGGAAATGGCTTTATTGGTTCCCATGAGTCCCACCAGATATTTCATGCTCGTCATTGCAGTTTAATGTAGGCAAAATAGATGTGCTACTTCAACCTATCCTAAAAGTGGTTTATTTGAATAATTCCAGTCCATAAACGTTAAGAGATTGGGTCTGACTGGTGAGCTCCCAAGGTTTGGGATTCAGTGAGTCCAACTGCACCAATGTGTGATGATGTTAGTTGAGTGTACGTGAACTCGTAATTTTTTGTGCCATTTATACATGAATAACTTTAGTTTTTAATTGTTATAAGGGAGACAAAAGCACAATATCTAGCTAAAACAATTTGCGGAGAAGAAGTAGCAGAAATTGAAAGTACTCAAATACAGTACAAATACAGTACTTATTAAGAGTTCTAAGTAAATTTACAGTTACTTCTTATCACTGGTAATTATTAACAAAAACAGTTGAGGACTTAATTGAATTTAAATGAGTGAACGTCAAGGTTGGTTTATCATTTAGATGTGTTTTAATACCATATCCTCCTGACTACCAGTAGTTCAAATTTGTCCTCTGCGGAGGACATTTTTAAACCTTAATATCTCCCATCCACTTTATACTACTGAATTAACTCCTTTTGCTATCTACAGAGGACATTTAGGGCTTTTCAATGATACCAAATGTGAAGGGGTGGGGCTTTGGTACCTTACAAAGATTGGGGAATTTTAAAAAAAAATTGGGATTGAACAATATTTTTTTTCCTGGTAGAAAACCATTGACTTTGTTTTAGCTCTGTTTTTGGTCTCCACCGACTCCTGAGGGAAATGTTCTTTCACTGCTGAGTAAGTCTCTGTGTCTGTCTGCTGTTTGTTGCAAAATATCTAACACACAGTGACTTATGAAGGCTTGCTAAAAACAGTTACCCGTTGCTGCGTAAAATAGTGCTGATAATAACAGTAACAGTGAATCAAAGCAAAATAACAACTAAAACTAGCTGAGGGGAACAGCAGATAATAATCTACTGCAGGCTTAACACTGTGACCAACAAGTATTCATGTAAATAATTTAAATTTTAAGTTGTTGTAGGTTCCAGAGTTGTTGATTTTGAAGAAATCCTCCTAACAAATGTGGTGTTTATTATATTTTTACAGGAATTTAAAATTCAATACATGACAAATGTAGCGTTTCACCTGAAGAGGAGGAGGGGGGCTTGTTTTTGGATGCTGGCATGGATTCAGGAGGGTAAAGGGAGACGATGGGGTTACACGTTAGATCCACATGTTTCCTGGCCTGGTCACTTCTACAGGGACTGCCTGCCTACTACACCGCCTACCCTCCGCCTAACCAACACTTCCTGGAGGGCACTCCACACCAAATGCACCACTGGAAAAGCTGGAAACAGAAATGATTTTCCATATTTCTATCTGTTTTTGTTTTCCACATCGAACACGAGATGATTGCTTTGAACTCTGGCACCACTCAAAGACAAACAGAAAAAATTATTTTTAAAGAATTTGGGTGGAAAGACTTTTTTGTTTTATATTGTAAAAACCTGGGTAAAGTTGCTCTCTGTCTAGTGAATTCAAAAACAATGTTTGCATTAAAATCACTTGTAAACAACTCCTATTCAAAAGTCTTCACAAGCAAAAAGCTGCAAATTGTCTTGGCACTGTTTGTGTTTATGCTCTGAGATCACAAGAGGGGTTTCAAAGGTCAGCATCCCACAATTCAATACAGAAAGAATAGGCACAGAGCATTTGTGCACTCAGACAGTCAGAGAGAGCCAGGCAGAGAGAGAAAGTCCAGAAGAGGGGAGTGTTTGTATGTTCACTCTGCATTGCTGTGATTAATAAGATGCAGCATTTACACAACTGATGAGTCAGAGCTGACAACATGTGAAAAACTCACGCAACGAGGTCAACAAATTAGACATAAAATTGAAAATATGCAAAAGCAAACAGGACCCGTATCTCATGAAACCGTAAATTAGATTAATCAATAAGTCAGTACAATCAATCTGAATTTTGAATTTCAGATCATCATTCACAACAATATAAACAAGGAGCACAGACGACTACAAAGAGGAAAGAGAGGAGCTGGTTATTTTAGGCACAGCTGAAGAAATATTAGTACTTCACCGGTGTTAGATGAGAAGACCAATAAAACTAAAGCCAGCAAGCTGTGCTTAAAGAAGGAGAACTGAGAAATTATCTGATCCAGGCCCCCCCCAAAAACTGCAAATGCTCTTTGCAAAAATCCGGTATAACATTAACATGTTAACATGAGAAGCTTCATCATGGTGGTATACCCCTTTCTCCAATCAACTCCAATCAAACAAAAGTGTGTTTTTATGTGGAATTTGACTCAAGCTACCATAGACTAAGAGAAACTCCTGATATTTTGGTTTGTTTCTCCTCTGACTGTGTCTGAATCTGTACATAATGATTTTCTGCAACACAAACCTGATGGTATTTCATCGTGCCCACAGAGCACCAGCTTGACCAGCAATGTTCAGGGGGCCCAGTGAGGGTCCAGCTCTTGGCAGAGTAAAAAAGAGAAGGACACTGAGGACAGGGGAGGGAGGGAAGCAGGAAACAGTCTCCACTTCCTCAGACAGGATACCATACTCCTCTAAGAGGCATCCTGGACTGAAATGCCTCAAAGGCCTTTCACAAAAACACACTTTTTTCCCCCTTTGACACATTACTGCATTGTAGAGAGGAGGAACACACGGGCGACTTGTGAACCGGTGAGAAGAAAGCTCAGCAGAAACTGAGCATGAGTGAAGCACCAAAGCCACAAGGTCAGACATCATGTTTGGTAACACTGTCCTGAAGATCAAAGTGTGATGAACTGTTTCAGAGTACGAATCCAGAGAATTGCTTTGAACTGTTACTTACGTAAAAGAACAAGAAAATATCCTCCATGCAACTGAGGGAATATTATTCTTTTTGCAACACGTGTGTCTGGAGTTAACAGGATACAGTGCAGATGAAGACTTTACATACAAAAGATACATTGAATTTAGAAGGTACATTAAATTACATCTAACTACACAACACAGAAGTTAGACCTCTCCCTCACACCATTAAAATGCAGCTTCAACTTGATTAGTTAAATTGATTTGTTTGATCAGTAACAGTCCAACAACTTAGTCTATATCAACATATCTCATATATTTACACAAAGCATAATTTGCTGATAAAATGTATTTACTCTTATTTAATTAAAAATATTTGCAACCAGTGGTGGACTGAACCTGAGTACATTTACTGACGTATTGTGCGTCAGAACACATCTGAGGTACCGTACTTGAGTTTTTTTTACATGCAACTTTATACTTCATTGTACTTCATTTTCTTTGCTTTGAAACTTTTTGAATTTGGGTCTGTTACTTGTTACTTTTTACTTTTCTCCTTACTTTTTTGTCACTTTTGAGCAACTAATTAACTGCGATTAATGGGCAGAGTAACTGAAAATGGCAACATAAATAAATGATTATTAGCATTTAAGGTGGTAACTGATGCGCACGTGCAAAGCCATGATGTCAAATGGAAAGAAATCTTTTTTTCGTAGTAAAACAACATGAAAACAGCTTTTGACGCTCGGTTTCGAGAGAAAACGTGAATGTTTGAATAGTTCAGAGCATGGCCGTATCTGTAGAAATGTATAGCGTCTAACTGGGTGTTTACATGGTGGCTCCTCCATGTGGTTAGAATCAAGTGCTGCCACCTGCTGTATCATCTCAAAACACTGTTTAAATCTGAATGTAAAGTTTAATGCATTTTTCATTGACAACAAATGTAAAATATTTCATTGGGTTCCAAAGAAATTTTTAAAATATTTTTATGAATAAATAATGACTTGGCGTTTCTTTCATTTTTTCCCCCATGCGGAACTATCGCGCCTGGTTTCCATCGGTCGTTTTTCTGTGTGGCACAAAACAACACAAGCAGCGCGCGGAGCCGGGAGATGATGTGGCGTTCAGCCGGTCTCACCGCCGCTGATGTGCTGTGGGCTCTCTTGGCTTTCTGTTTCTTTGTAGCTTTCTGCGCTCACAAAATCTCTGCACACCTGCCGAGAAAGTATGAAACGTGTCGTCTGTACGTGTTGTTTCAGGATCTTATTCGGTACGGAAAAACCAAACATATCCTCAAACGAGACGAGTGGCTGCGTGTGTTTGACGTCCCAAAAAGGTAACGTAGGAAAATGTGGCAACCTGTAATATGATGTATGCAGAACTCTTGTGTGCAATCAATACATGTTTTATAGGTTTATTTCACTGTTAGCATCTCACAAACATCAGCGTCATAATATGGTTCAACTCACCTGTTTGGTGTCTCAGGTGGTTCTGGCACTTCTACGTCATATCCGTTGGCTGGACCGGTCTTCTGCTTGGCTTGTACCTGAACTGCACATTTCAGCACCAGTCCTACCCATCATGGCTGACCGCAGTATTAGACGTTTTGACAGGTGTACCGAGCAGTGACAGTCCAGGTTGGCTTACAGCTTTGTGTTTGGCTCTTTGATTCACACTGGTGCTGGTATTCATGCTGTCTGTAGTCCCACAGCTGTCCACTGTGCTGGTGCTGCTGCTGCTCTGGGTCCACTCCCTCAGGCGGCTGTTTGAGTGCCTGTTTGTCAGTGTTTTCTCGGACGGAGCCATACACTTGGTCCAATACGTCTTCGGGCTGGGGTATTACATCATGCTTGGGTTGACGGTGCTCTGCTCAGATCGTCTGGGAAAAGGTCAGTCCTCTATACATGGATGATACGCTGGCTGTGCTGTGCGGTGCTGATGTTTGTGCTCCTCTTTGCAGGGACAGGAAGTCTCCTCTCTCAGCTGGACTGCTGTCATTTGGCAGGAACTCTACTTTTCATTGGTGCCTCACTCATGCAGCATCAATCCATGGTCCTGCTGGCCAGGCTTCGCACCGGGAAGTCAGGTAAGCTTGTGCAGGTTCTCAAGTGACATTGTGGCCTAATGGCTCTGATGGTGGTGCTGCAGCAAAACTAATCAACTATACATCCTACAACTTTGCTATTTTTACCAAGATGTCAGCCCAGTTGAGCAGGACCATTTAGATGTTTCAAGCTGGCAGGAATTATGAATATTCCTCTCATTTATTAATATTTTCATTTTATGCATCTCCAGTTTGTTTAGATTGGATACACAAATTCTCAGGATTTTGTCTTGGTAACTACATTTTTGACAGTAGGTTCAACAGGATCATCGATTGTTCTTGGTATGTAGGATTCAAATATAGGAGCTCAAAACCTGGCTGATCCAGAATAAACTCCTCATATGCACAGAAGCACCTAAGACTCAGCGTTTGTGCTGTGTTAATTACCATTAATTAATTACCATCTTTGCCATATTATCACCTTGTAAAGTTGCTATGACAAATTTCGTGAAAAACATCTGTGTCTTTAACTCATAAATGCTTCATTATTTATTTATTCATTCATTGTTTCGTGACTTTGTTTGCTGTTTGGTGCTGGGTGTGTGTTTTCAGAGGTCTGTGTGTTGAAAACTGTTGTCTGCAGCTGCTTGAAACAAGATTGTTTAGATCAAGTTATAAGCCAGAACACAAAAACATGAAGGCTAGAGAGCTGAGTTCATTATTCTTCTGTCTGTCAGTGGCGCAGCGTCTGATTCAGTATCTGTTTGTTGTCCTTTAGGAACAGTGGAGACGCTGGCTCACAGAGTTCCAGAGGGAGGCTGCTTCGAGCTGGTGTCATGCCCGCATTACTTTGCTGAGCTGCTGATCTACGTCTCACTGAGCTTGGTTTCTGGAGGCCAGTCTCTCACCTGGTGGCTTGTTGTGCTTTACGTGCTCTTCAACCAAGCACTGGCAGCGCAGCTTTGTCATGACCTTTACATTAGCAAATATGAGTCATACCCACGGCATAGAAAAGCCTTTATTCCATTTGTGTTGTGAGTAGGTTCGTTCCCAATGGGGAACCGTGAAGTCCAAGGAAAATGTCAGGGACATCTGTGGATCTGAAGGAGCAGGACTAAAACTCACCTCTCTCTCAGCACTGATTGACAAGTTGACCAAGTGAAGCTGCTTTTAATAGCCAATGGACAAATATGCTAAAGATTGTCAGCAGGTCCCAGGTGTGAATGTGAAGAATGGCAGTGATGGAGAAACATTCCTCCACAGAAAAGAGAAAGTGAGACCTGAGCTGTTTCATGGAGACTGAAGAAATAAGCAATATCGCTGCAAATGACATGTTTTTCATAAGATCTTGTTTTGTCATAACGACACCATACACACTTGTCTTGTCTTGTTTTAACTCAGCAGATAAATTGTTATGTTGTATATTATGTGTTTCTTAAAAAGACAAAATGGTCCCCCTCTTTAGGAGAAATCGGACAAATTGAGGCCTTGATTGATTTCTGGTGTTAGGATCATATCCAATGTTCTCTTTGTAACAACATGCCAGCTTATCTTGTTAAAACAGTATAATAACAAGAGAAATGTTGTAAGTGTATTGTCACACACAAGTTTTTTGGTGTTTGTTGTAAGTAAAGCCAATAAAAGTATAAATGGTGGATCACAAGTCTAAGTTGCAATTACATTTCCCACCTGCAATGGGAAGGCATAAGTATTCATTTAACAGTATCTAATATCATGCATGGAGCTGCAAATGTGAAACAGTCTATTTAACCACAACCATGCATGTACCCCAAAGTGCTTACATTAAATGACAGTTTCTCTAAAAGATACAAATATTGAATATGTTTATGAATGAACCTGGGGATGTATTTCCATAGTAAGTGAAGATGAATAAATAGGACCTTTATATTAAATATAACAAGGTCCAGTGGTGGCAGACGTATGCAACTTCCCCATTTACTTCCGAACGGCTCCTTTAGCAACCAAGTTGTTGCAAATAGCTGCATTATTGCAGGAGAAACAGTATGCAAGAGATTATTGGCAATACTTGGTCTCTTCATTTCTGCCATGATGTATGTACTTAGAATCCTGAGTTGGATCCATAGCTGGTGCTGACGTAGTGCCATAAACTGTCACCGGAGATCGTACCTGCTCAACCCATGTTACACAATGCCAGAACAGGTGTTTGAGACATGGGGTGGGAGGAAAAGAGACACCATTCTCCCTATTGTAAACCAGTGGACCGTCAGGTGCTTTTGAAGGCATTATTTTGTGGTAAAATAGTTTCATAATGTGCTTTTAATCCTTAAAAGGAAAAATTAGCATAGAGTGAAATCTGTTTCACAGCAAGTCTGCATACTTTTTAAAAAATGTTATGTCTGTTTTGTGCATTTAGAGTCTACACTAGGATTTGTGGGATCTACTAGATGACGGTATAACTGATGAGCAGAATTTGGCTGAAAATTAGATAAGAATAATAATATTTAACTGTAAAGGTGCTCAGATCCTCTAGATTTAAGTATATGGAAATGTATTGAAAAAAATTACTAGATATAATTCTTAATATTATAGTGCTCAGAGGTCCTTGGTTAATAACCACTTAGCAAGCCGTTCATTTGCATATTAATGGTTATAACACATTGAAAACCAAAGTAGTTTTAATCAATGTATTTCTGAATGTTAAACGTTCAACAACCTTTCATGGCAACTTGAGAGGTTTTAGCTGCATGTGAATGACAAGAATGACAAGAGCCCTGTCCAATCACTGAGCTGCCCTGTGCATGCGCCATTCTACAGTATTACGTTTCTCCTTTTATCGTCCAATCATGTCTCTTGTTTGCTCCAGAACTGGACAGCAAGGTTCAACTCCGCCCTGAGCTGACTCTGTCGTGACGTGTATGAGCGAGGCGTCCCTCACATCGTGTAGGCTGCTAATATGAAGTTAGCCAGTTTTGTTGCCGATGATATTAAGTGATTCGCGGAAGACAAATTAAAGCGCAAAGTGTCTTCGGTCATTGTGTTGGCAGCAATAATGCATCTTATGGTCGGCGGAGGAGACGGACGGGCTGCTAGAAATGTGATACGGGTCTTGTTACCGCTCGCTGCCGTGTTTTTGTTGTCGGTCGGAGTTGCTGCTGTTCCCGAGGAGCACAAAGCAGCTGTTCAGGAGCAACCCCCACCAGAGGTAAAAGCTTTAACTTCACTATTACCAACTTAAACTTCTATCGTCGTCGATAGGGAACAGCCTTTGACGCCGGTGCAGCCTCCTCTTCCCAGCGTCTCCGAGCTAATGTAGCTAACCTATGCTAACCGGGACTCATATCACGCTGTGTTCCGGGTGTAGCTCATTCAGGTGAAGTTGGTCTTCCATTTGTTGAGGTGGCTAACAGAGCAAATATTTGAACCAAAGTCAAGGTAAGATGAAAGCTGTAGGGGTGTTAGCATTAGCCGGCCACGGTGACATTATATCACCACAAGTTTTGTTTACATTTCCAGTACTGTTCCTCAAGCACGCGGCCCAAATATCAAGGCAGCCGGGACAGGCGCTTGAGTTTGACTTTTAAACTGCAAACTGTGTAACCTGTCGTGTTGCTTCTCTTTGCAGAAAGCCTCAAGTCCTCATCCATTAAGCCCAGTAGTCCCTGAAGATGACTCCAGCAAAGGAAACCTGGGTTTCATCCACGCCTTTGTGGCCTCTATCTCTGTCATCATCGTCTCTGAGTTGGGAGACAAGACATTTTTCATTGCAGCCATCATGGCCATGCGTTACAACCGCCTCACGGTGCTGGCAGGTGCTATGCTGGCCCTGGGGCTCATGACTTGTCTTTCAGGTCAGTAGAGGTGCATGTGAATCAGACTTCTTCCCCCCTCTCTTGTTGAGCTATAATGAAGTTGCTGTCATATCCATCCTGCAGTGCTGTTCGGCTACGCGACCACCATCATCCCCAGAATCTACACATACTATGTGTCCACGGCTCTGTTTGCCATCTTTGGTGTGCGCATGCTGAGAGAAGGGCTGAGAATGAGTCCAGATGAAGGGCAGGAGGAGCTAGAGGAGGTGCAGGCAGAGATCAAAAAGAAGGATGAAGAGGTAAGTCGACATTTTACTCTACTTGATCTTGTCTGGGGATAGATCACTAGTACAACAGGCCTCTGAATAAGTAAACACGTAGGCAGCACGGTTAGGGTTTCTGACTGGTCACTGGTTTCTCTGACTCAGTGAGACACAAATGGATCACATTACTCAACAATACGAAAGCTCTGTCAGAAATGGGGTTGAAGAGGCATGCAAAAGGGAAATTATGAAACAATGAATTTAGCGCGCTAGCCGGAAACGGAAGTTTCCCAAAGGCATCTGCCTCACGTCTTATTACAACACTGATTGATGTGCTGTCGTAAATGCTTCTCATTATCACGTGTACTCCTGGCCATCATGTGTAGCCACATCTCCGTACCTTGTACTGTAATGTGAATAAACTCTGACATCTTTCAGCAGGTGCTGTACGCAGGAGCTTAAAACCTAATTCAATTAGGAAAATACTCCCATATATTTTAATATGGAAATGAGCGTCACATCCATTTTTCTTAGCAGAATCACTTGATTCTTTGTCGTCTGTGCAGCTCCAGCGATCCAAGCTGGCTAACGGGACTCCAGATGTGGAGGCTGGAACAGGGACCAGTGTTCCTCAGGGAAAGTGGCACAGCTTCATCTCGCCAATCTTCATCCAAGCCTTCACCCTCACCTTCCTGGCAGAGTGGGGGGACCGCTCGCAGCTGACCACTATTATTCTTGCTGCTCGCGAGGTTTGTCACATTTACTGTTGAGGTGTCGAACTCTATAACAGGTGTCTGACGACCCCCCCCCAGAATAAATCCTTTGTGTGTATCTTTTTGAGACCACAAACAGCAAACACCCCCCAATTGCTGTGTTGACACACTGTTGACTAAATATTTGAAAGGGTAACATATCATTTTCCATAGCATTAACATGAAAGACACGTTTCTCCCCGACTCCCAGGATCCATTTGGAGTTGCAGTGGGCGGCACACTGGGACACTGTTTGTGCACAGGACTGGCTGTGATAGGGGGGAGAATGATCGCCCAGAAAATATCTGTCAGAACAGGTGAGAGTTCTGTTGTTGTAGTTGTTCGTAAAAGCAGATCTGTTGGCCGTATTTACACAGCTATAGTGCTATACTCTAATTATAAATGTTGAAGACACAAGTTAGTTTGAAACACACTGGGTCCCAGTCTTGAATTTTGGTCACAGAACAGTGCCATATGAACCCACTGCTAGCGTGAGAGTCCCTAATGTTACTCCCGTCAGTTTGAATGTTTGTGTTTAGTGATACTGTTGCCGTTCTTATAAACACTGCATTAAATCTTAATTAATAGTTTACTTGCGTTGTAAAAAGCAAATGTTGATCGTTTTGCTCAGATTGCACAAAGAACAGAGCTGTGTTGGATTTAACAGGCACCGTGACAAAGCTTCTTTTTTTTTAGTCAGATCAGTTTTCTCAAAACCAGATCAAAAATGAAATGTCTCGCCTTGCTCACAGCGTTGCAGTGTGTTAAACAGCTGGACTGTGGTGCATGTTAATCACAATTTTCACTTCAGATTCACACTCTTCAGATTTTTCAGAGCACGTTGAAATAGAAGACTTCATAAAAACTTTAGTGAATGGAGCTCATGTTGAATCTCCCTTTGATCTGTGAAACAAAGTACGTGCACGCGGGCTGTCAGTCTGCTAATCCACCCCACAATTAAAATACCGTTCTTGTCATGTTTTGCTTCTACAGTTACAATCATTGGAGGGATCGTTTTTCTGGCGTTTGCCTTCTCTGCCCTGTTCATCAAGCCGGACGCTGGACTTTAATTGGACGAAAGACTTTCAGGTTAACTCTGTACATACATGTAAAATTTGGTTAAGTTGCTGTAGAAAGAAGTAGTTTTGATCCTATGTGTCCAACAGGAAGTGTGACATGCTATACAGAGAGCTAAAGTCCCGTCCTCGTCTGCTGGCTGGCCTCAGTCCACTACAGTCCCTGTGTTTTCTCACGGAGGTTGAGCACTTTGTTGTTTTTTTTTAGCATTAAATAACACAAGCCTTAACCTATAGCACCATCAAAGCATCATGGGAGATGTAGTTGCCGAATGCTAAAGAATGAGTGTTTTTATCTTTGTCAAGTTGGACCCACATGTGATGGAGTTCCATCCTGAGTGAGAAGGAAACACTGAGTTGAGGTGCCAGCTGTGAGAGGAGGGCGGGGCTTAAGCTTTTTATACGAGCTGTATGCTCATCACAAGGTGTGTGTGTGTGTGTGTGTGTGAGAGAGAGAGCGCGAGACGACTGGATTGTTACTGACCGCTGCCCTCCAACCCACCTCTAACACATTCTGCGGCTCAGAAACAGAACCAACGTGCAGCACTTCCCTCCCACTCAGCCACCCCAGTCAGACACTGAGCCCTTTTCATAATCTTTGTCTTTTTAACGATGAATGGTTAATTTATCCGTTTGACACGAGCCCTGCTGCAGTCAGGTGACTGCCGACAGAAACCACAAACCGCGCTGCCAGATCCCTCGTACATGAGTTGACTGGTGTTCCACCATGACACTTCTCCATTGAAACCATAAGTAGTGGGCCTACTTTATGTATGATTTTAATTTTCCACTGTGAGGAAAAACTGAAAACTGACTCAACAGCACATTGTTAAGAAACTGACTTAAGTTGAGATTTTAACTGAGGCACAGACGCCAATTGAAATGTTAGTTAATCCTCTGTTCCACACAGGAGCAGCCTGTTAGAGCGACACAGACCTGAACCACTAGAATACCTCTGCGTCCAGGCGCCGCCACACCTATGATAGAATACCTGTGTGTCCACAGTACCAAGACAGCTACATCAGAGCTTATGTGCACCTCTTCAAAATGCTTATCACAGTGGAGATACAGACCCCGGTACTTCCTGTTTCCTGCTGCTGGTGGAGATGGTGAACTGAGCGTGCTTCAGGCTGAAGAAAGGCCAGTTATCACCTCCACAGATTGTCCCGTGCAGGTTAACTCTTCCTCAGTGATTTAAAGCCATTTCCATAATGAACCTCGCCGCCTCTGTTGCTTCTGCCTCGAATCCCAGAATCAGAGACTACATCAAGTACGGACTAGATGAGTTTCCAACTAGTACACTACCCTTCACAAAACCTACAGCAAGTCACTCCGTTTGCCATAAGCAGCTGTGTTGTAGCTACAGTGACACCTGAATACGACAATGTAACTCAAACCTACGTTTCACCTTTTATTTAAAACAGTATCTTATTTATTTAGCATCATTTTCTTTCCATTTTCTTTCCTTTTCCAGCACATGTACTGTAGAAACAGAGAGGGTACTATAAACAAGGAGTGGACGTATTTTTTTTTTAAGTGAACAGGCTAAAGCTGCATTGTCAATATTTGACGGCAGGCTGTGGCCAGCTGTGAAATACTTCTGTTTGTGATACAGGTTGGTTGAAATGCCTATAAGTCTAAAAATCCTCAATAAAAACAGTTCATGTGTTGTCTGATTTCTAACCCAGTCATTTGTGATGAACGGAGCTGTGCGACAGACACCAAGTTCAGGTCACCGAAGGCAAAAATGAGATTGAGCAGGACGCTGGAGACATTTCATTACAGGTTTATTTTCAAATTGAAGGGGAGCAAACGGTCGATACATTTGCCTTTTTAAATGGTTTGTTTTAATTTAAGAACAGTTTGGCTCAAGAAATAAATGCAAGGCAGCAGGCGGACACGTGTGGAAAGTGCTTTCACCATATGTTACATCGCAGTGTAAGAATAGCGCGTTTCCAAGAAATGTAATGTTTGATTTCCAGTCCAAGAGCCTAAAGCTGACCAGCAGGTGGCAGTAATGGATCTGAAGAGGGCAATGTGCATCCTTCATCCTAGAGTCTAAGTCTACAGTGGAGCATGTGGAGTAAAAGAAAACTTGTACTTTCTAATAAGGCCAGTCTTTAAAAATGAGTTTTATATAGTAATTAATGGCTTTGCTAATGGTTGATTAATTATTTACCCATGCTTCATGAAAGACGATCAGTTAACTATTAGTCAATTAACAAAAGAAGCTGGCAACTGTTTTGATGATTCAATTCATCATCAAAGTCATTTTTCAAGCAGAAAGGCGTTAAGAGGCTGGAACGTGTCGATTCTGGCTTCTACAATACAAGACTGCTGTTTCTCTGTTTTGCATCATTACATTGCAAATTAAATAGTTTGACAAAACGTTTGAAGATGTTACCTTGAGCTCAAGGAAATTGTAAGAGGCACATTTTCTGGCATTTAATAAAGTGATTTATGAAATAGAACAAGTGTCGGATTAATAAACAATGAAAAGGATCATTAATTGCGGCTCTATTTTCTACTGAGCCTAAGTGTTAAGCCTTTGGTTTTGGTAACAATGCAGTTCCACATGTCGGTAAGTCATGAGCAAAGTGTTTTAATCCTCTAAATCAGCAGTTAAACGGATGTTTTTTCTCCCTTCTGTGGAAATTCTGTGTCCAAGCAGCCAAAAGAAGCTGTTCTGGTTACTGGCTCACGAAGCTGTAGAGTCAATGAATAACCAACCATTGATAAAGCCATTAGTTATGAGTTTGAAAGGGAGCTTTAAGTGTTGAACCATCTCCCACACTAGCCCACACCTGAATCAGTGACGTCAGAGCAGGTGTTGTGCCAAACACCTGCTCTGACGTTACCTGACTCCAACGTGACCAGGACCTGTGGGAATAAGTGCGGATTAACCCTTTAACAGCGGCAGGTGTGGGTGTTATTGCCGTTAGGTGCGCTGCAGCAGTAAATTTCCTGAGCCAGACAATAAAGCCACACAAACAGGAACTGAGAAACGGAGAGAGAGAGAGAGAACACCGAAAGACATTCAGAGTGTGTACATCAGAACTACACGACATTTAACACAACGCACTGTGTCCTCTCCTTTAGGGCTCTCCTTCAGGACTTTCCGTCTCTTTGGATAACAACACATTTTCCCTCACTGAGACTTGGCAACAACTGACCGATAACTTAGTGTCATCTTTTATAAACCTTCGCTTTTCAGCTATTTCCAGCACAAAGGGGAACAATTTGACAACCCTTGAATTTGATACATACTCACAAGTAACCAGCTCTTTCTGGGGGGGGTGGATAAGTTCAACAGTCTTTGTGTGTATGTCACAGTTCGTTTAGATCCTTTATGATCTCTGACTTTTATATTTTCACCTTGAAAAGCTGTGCCGTCTCATGTACATAACGCTAGCTTAATGAGGTCTATTCTGGCAATAGAAAAATAATTAAGTTCTCTTATTTACTGCATGTCCTATCTTACATTGTGCAAAGTCTCCCACAGCCACACGTCTCCCCATGCAAAATACTCGCCCTGTTGATATTTAATTACATTCTTGTAGGTATATTGCACCACTTGTATCAGTACTGTTTGCATGCAGCACAGGTCCACTCTACAGGTTGGTAAGCATTAAGCTGAGGACTGTCTTATTTCAATATTGATATGTGTTGGAGCACCAGAGGAGTGAAGGTCCAGACAATGAGGTCAACCTTTACTGTAACAAGATTCAACACAAGGGAGAAAGCAGGTACAAAGTACTGTACAGAGACGATTAGAGTGCAATGGTACCATGGATCATGGAAAAGTGCCTTCTGCCAAACACAATTTCACTTCTAGTACGCACTGGACAAACGTCGGTGTTGAGGAACCAAAGATCCAAATGGGTTATCGTCGTCAGCAGGGAGTGAACATATCTCTGATTTTTAAGTTAGTAAATAGGAAATATAAGCAGCGCCTAATGCATCATCAGGATCACCCACCCTCTGCCAGGAATGAGTGAAACCTGGACCAGAACAGCTGGAATGATTCATAAAAAGGCCACAAATTCTGTTTAATTGGCAACTTATATTACTTATATTCAGATCCTATCGTGTGATTTATCTTATGTGAAAATGTTTTTTATCTGTCAGTGCTTTAAAGTGACGGGGTGAAATAAGACCTACAGTTTAACAATATGGATTACTCTGTGACTTGGGCCAAAGGTCACAGACTGACTATGTATGTATTTCACCAGACAGAGTGGCCATGTGTTCAGCTCAGCCAGTAACTTCACACAGATGAAGTACAGGCTGAGCTCTCTGCCTGATGCCATCTGACTGTGAGTGAGATCAGATGGCGAGGAGGCTGCCAGGCAATCCTGCTCAGCCACAGTGTGTGTGTGTGGGGATCTGCCTCTATACTGAGATTGTAATCTCCTCAGTGTCAGCACGAGTTTGACAACAGTGTCTCTCACTCTGCAGACGTGATGGTGGACCAAACTTTAAAATGGTTCAAACAAAGGAAGGTGTGTTCATACTACCTAAAAGCTCACACAGCTCCAGTTTAGAATGAATGGGAAACTGAAAAACCAATCTGTTTGGTATGTTTTTTGTAAGGGAGTGTTCTTCAGGGGAAAAGCTGTTGAAAGCTGTCCAGCACCAGTCAGTAGATAGGCACAGTTAGTGACTAGCTGGTGGGCGTTGTGGAGCATTTAGCAGTTAAAGAGCCAGATAGATAGACGAATCCATCAGAAGGTGGTGGAGACCAGAAGCAGAGCTAAAGGAGAGAACATCAGACTAAAATATGTCTGTTAAGCACAAACGTGACTACAAACAAATGTTTTGTGTTTGCCAGGTGTGTAAACAGGCAACTGTTGTTGTTTTTTTTCACCATTTAATCTGTGGTTAAATGTCAGCGTTGGGTTGACAGCTTGTTTCTGCTGCCCCCCCCCCCCCAGTGGCCAGAAAAAAATCAGTTACAGGTTTCAGTGAGGGTGAGTGAACCAGTAAGCTGCAGTAAGCTTTAAACGCACACTGTAGGTGCGTTATTAAAGCAGCTACATGTCCAGAAAGCATGGTTTACTCTAACCACTGCGCGCTGGTTAGTGACTGTTAGATTGAAGCTGCAGACATAAGGAGCCTTAATTAATGAGGTCTCTGCAGGGTGACTGGACTCTTGTCATCTGACAGTGTTCAGGAGTTCAGAGATATGAGGGAAGCCTCTGCTTCTCTAAGACCTACTTAATGTGATTTGGGACTCACACAGGACCCACTGGAAGTCCCCCAGAAAGAACCGGAGGAGAACACAATCCCCATTACAGGGACTGTGGCTCCGTTACCCTGTCGACCCAGATAAGTGGCTAAAGACCAGATAGATGATCAGACTGGCAATGAGGAAATCATTTGATTAGCCCGATGCTAACAGAAATCATTCATCTCAAGCCTATTCTGAGAGTATTAGCCACAGGCTAACAATATATTTTAAGGAGTAAATATTTATAGACTGAATACAAGCACCATACAGGCCTTGTGGATGGCTCTGAAATAACAGTGCCTCAGCAGAAGCGTCTAAAATGAAGAAATGAGAATATGAAAGATTATGTTGGCAAATCTTATTGTTGCATACATATTTAGCTTAAACTTGGTAGTCTTCATTCACAATGCTTGACTCAAGTTGAATTTAGTCTTTAGTGTGACACACATCTTAAAAAGCTTAAAAAATACTTGAAAACATTTCTCATTTTGACAATTGTATGAAATTCTGTGAAAATGTGGGTCAAGGATTAAACAAACTGTGACACAACAAGCAGCATCGGCACTGTCTGCTATGCAGACACACAAACACATCCCATAGGAGACAGGAAGTCTGTGAAAATATCAGCCACTGAGCATTTTAAGATCTTTTTTTCTTAGAGTACTAGAAAAAAAGCATATTCAAAGCTGCAAATAACAGACTACGCATTTCATTTCATTTCATGCATCATATAAAATATTAGTTCTTTCTTTTTCATTATATTTACATAATATATTACACATGATGTTCTGTACAGTAAAAGTTCAATCTACACCACATTCTTAAAAATATTTTCTGACCCATAATTATTTTTACATGAAAAACAAGAATAGGAGAAAACATCCAAAACAAACGAGCCTCTGGCTGTTCTGCAGGACGTCCTTGAAGCTCAATGGAAGCTTCACTGCATTAACTGGACAGCCCTGCATAAAATAATCCTGTGAGGGTGACTAGAGCACACACACACACACACGCACTTACACACACATACAGGGAGAAGGCCAGGGAAGGGGTGGGAAGGGGAGTCCGCCGTAGGGATCGTGGCTCCCTGTTTTCTTGGAGAAAAGGCTTTGACCCAGAGCCAAAGCCTACTGCCAGAGCCATGGCGGGACCCGACCTGGGTTCTCTGCAGCACTCTTTGCTCAGGAGTCAAGTGCAAACAGCAGAAGATTGGTGTGAGGGGAGGGAAGCCACGGCCTTCCCATCCAATCACTTCTCAGCCTCTGAGGCTGCTCTCAGTGCTGCGCTTTCAGCAGAACTTCCGTCACAAAGGTTTGGCTCACTCCACGCCTGATTGGCTGACGTCAGCTACTGCGGCTGTGTAGCAGAGCGATCAGACAGACTATCCGCCCTGTGAGGGGCCAGTTGCTGTTTCTGCTTCTGCTGCTGCTGTTGTTGTTGTTGATGTTGTTGTAACTGCTGTTGCTGTTGTAACTGTTGCTGCTGCTGTTGGGTTGTGGCAGTAAAGGTACCCTGCTGCTGCAAAGGGAACGCTGCCTGCAGGATCAGCTGGGTGGACTGGTTTCCATGAAGGAGCCGAGGGGCCTTAAGTGAAAAATGTAGATTAGTTTCAATCTTACGTTGGAAATTGTTGAATCTGTTGAGCCACATATAGACACACTGGATTTAAAACTGCACCAGGCAATAGTTTGGTTTAGACATTTGAAAATATGAATGAAACCACTTTTTTCACAGCCCTCACAGGCCCTGAGTGGCAAAACTAAGACCCTGTAGCTGCTAGGAAACCAACAAATATCTCTATAAAGTGAGGCCATTTAAATTCATCAACAATTAACATCATTTACTCACTGATTCAACAGAACTGAACCAAAAGTTGCCGAGTGCAGCCTAAATGTCCATTTCCACCCGAGTGTTACCTGCAGGAACTGTGTTTGCTGCTGGGCCAGTGGAGCCTGCCCTGGCTGCATGGCTGTGACCTGTGACTGCTGCTGTACCTGCTGCTCCTGCTGCTGCTGCTGTTGCTGTTGTTGTTGCTGCTGCTGCTGGGGTGGCTGCTGGGAAATGCTGATGGTCTGAGTCTGGCCCTGCTGAGCAGTGAAGGCCGTCACCACTTGGCCCATGAACATGGTTGTGGGCACCATGACTGCCCCACATGCCATCTGCCCCGTCACAAGCTTGGTGAGCAGCTGAGGACCTGCAGGAAACCTGTAAGAGACAGGAAGTGGGCAAAGAGAAGATGGAAATAAAGGCATTGTGGAAACACTACATCATATGAAAGCAGTGGGCAGCACGTTGCTGCAGTGATATAGAGCGTGACAGCAAAATGACAGTTTTTAAAATACAAACCTAATCTGAGCTGCACGGTCCTGTGCAAATGTAGCCACAGCGGGAGTGTTGGGTCCAGTGTTCTGAGCCAGGCTCGTGGCAATCTGGACCACGTTAGTGGGGCTTTGCTGAGGGATCATCATTGTGTTGTAGAGAGACGCAGGCAGTGGATTTTGCTGAGGCTGCAGAGTGAGGGACGACCGCTGAGACTGAAACGCACAGAACCAGTGAAGGTAACGACATCTATAGCACAATATTAACATATAAGCACCAATATTAGACTAGGAATAAAATGTGTCAGTGTTCAGTGTGTTTAATGACCTGTGAGAGTGCTGTGCTCTGTTCCCGTAGAAGTGTTTGTTGCTGCGACTGGGGCTGGACAGCATGTTGTTGCTGTATGCTGTTCTGTAGAGGCCCCGCAGACACCACCTGGCCCTGCATGCTGAGAGTCCCCCCCTGCTGCACAGCGTTCCCCTGGGCCATCTGAACAGAGCTCAGATTCAGTCCTCCGGCTCCTTTCTGCAAGAACATCTGAAGCATACAAGCACAGACTCTCAACTTAGCTCTCTTTATATAGGACTTTACACACAACACAGTTGATGCACAGTGCTTTACAACAAACAGAGAGAGAAAAAAACAATAATAGTAATAGAAGTCGTAATAATAGCACAGGCACACAGTCAGAGAAGAGCCTAGCTCTTGATTTTGGGCCCTGATATAATGGTGGAACTCTGCATCTTTCATTGGCCGAGGGTAAAGAGCAGGATGGAAATAAGATTAAATATGAATTTGATGATGGAAAGGAGCGAAAGGACCTGTCCTCATAACACCTTAGTCCTGGGCCTCAGGACAGACAGAAGTCTCTGAGATAGGGACAGGCGTTTTGTAACGTAAGAGAAAAGTGAGACCGCTTCACATTTTGTTGACAAACACCTGGATTTTAAGTTTAGCCCTGTATCCAACTCCAGTGTCGGGAGGCAGGAATTGCAATAGGAGAAGCATGAGGACATGAAGACATGAATGACTTTCTCCAGGTCAGAACCATTTGATGTCCTGAAGACAGTTGTCAGTGTCAGTTAGTTTGAACAGTGAGTATAACAGTGAAATGATATGTTTTATAATAATGTGATCTAGCTGGAGAAAACAGATGGAGAGGAGAAGTGGACCAAATATGGAACCTGGGGGAGTACCACAGGAGGAAGACGAGTCGCTAATAGAGACACTGAAGGATTTGTTGGATAATTACAAAGAAAACCGGTTTGAGGGAGAACCAGAGACCCCACATACTGGTTTACTGTGTGATTGAGAATAGGATGATCTTCTGCGTCAAATGCTGCTGTTGGATCTAGGCGCAGTTACCTGAGTCAGCAGCTAGAAGGAGGTCATTAGGTATACTCCGACATGCAGATTCAGCACTGTGTAGAGTTCTGACTCTGAGCTCTACCTTTTAAGGACTTTTGATAGAAAGAGCATGCGGGAGATTGGTCTGTAATTATTGAGACTGAAGGATCTAGATTCTGCTTTTCTCAAAGTGTTTGAAAGATCAGGGAATGTGGCTCGTCTCCATGGAGCTACTGATGATTGAAAGAATGCAGGGGCTAAAAAGAAGCCTTTCTTTGATGAGTCTATTTGGGGGAAAGTGGTTTTTTAATTTAGACCTGCAGTGTTTCCACAGGAGACTGTCTGATACTGTAGCTCTGATGTGGAGTGTTTTGTCTCTAAAGAAGTTTAGGAAACATTTGTGAACTCTTGCTTTTGAGCCAGAGGTGTGAGTGAAGGACGTGACACGGTTTAGCAAACTAAACAGTATCCTGGGATGATGGTGGGTTTTTGGCCGGCTGGTATTTATCTAAAAGATCCTTCAGAATTCTAACTGATGTCTGCATTAAAAAGCCTCAATCCAAGCGGTCCATAAATAAAAACAAGCGATGATAAATCTCTTTGGTGTTGTTTTCCTTTGGCCACACACTCCTGAGCAGCTCACCTGCAGGCTCTGTCCCTGCACTCTCTGCAGCTCCTCCTGGATCTGACGCAGCTCGTCCTGCTGCCGCTGGATGTTGGCCTCGATCATCCTGGTCCTCTGCTCCAGCTGCTCTTTCAGGTTTTGCATGGCTTCGAGCTGGCTGCAGAACTGCACCATTGCCTGTTGAAGAACAATGACACGGGGAAACGCCAGCTGCTGAGGTGGCTCATTTGTGTCCGGCATAGCACGAGAGCAACTCAGTGACACATGAAAGGTCTGATGCTGACTCTAATCTGTTTAAATTTCTCCTTTTCTGACTCACTATTACAAACAGATGTAGTGATTTTATGCTACGGTCTGTCCAATGAAATAGAGCAGCCTGCCTCTGTTTATCAAATATCAAATAAATTCAAGAGATGAACTGACAGAATCAGAAAGAGGTCTCTGTCTGGCTCCCTGTATCAGATATGAATGAGATTTTTTAAAAATACAATAAGTTATTTACTTGGCCGCTGGTCTGAACTTGCTGTTGCTGCTGAGGCTGTTGCTGTTGTTGTTGCTGCTGCTGCTGCTGTTGTTGCTGCTGCTGCTGCTGTTGCTGCTGCTGTTGTTGTTGTTGTTGTGAGACCATGGATGGTGCCAAGTTCTGTCCTGTATTTTGGGAGCTCATCGACTGCTGATAGAATTCATACAAACAACAAACGTATGAACGACAGTTGAGAGTACAGTGTTTTCAATCTCTTTGTGTCTGATCAAAGCCCTTTTAAACCAGACTCTGGTCTTGTCCCTTCACTAACCTGGCTGCTGATAGATGATCTTCGTTGTGATGTCATCTCCACAGCAGAGACAGACTGGCGGCCTGGTGTGCTCCTGTCACCCTGAAGCTTCATCTGGGATGCTGAGAGGTAAATACAAACAAAGTTAAACAAAAAGGAAAAGACTAAACGGTTCAAATAAAACAGCATCAGTCAGAGCGATATCCTGCTGGAGGGTCACATGGTTTGACGATGAACATTTGTTGGTTGACGGTGCTTACAGGCTGGGTCAGACACAGCGGTGTGCGAGGATTTGCGTGAGCTGCGAGACGAGGCCGAGGGGGTCCGGCTGTTGTTGAAGCGCTCTAGAGCCTCTTTCAGGCTGGACGTGTTGAGCTGGGACTCGGAGCCTGAATCCTGGGACTGCTGTGAGGTGAGGGGGGGGGTGTCCATATTAGTCAGTGTCAGCATTGGTTCTGAATAACCCAGCGAACCACAATTAATCAAACATAAGTCTCACCTTGTCTGCTGTGATCTCAGGTTGTGACTCTTCAATTCCAAGCTCTCTGCGTTGCTCTGCTCTGACTTCAGCATAACTGGAGAGCAAAGGCAGTCATTCAAACGCACTTATGACCAGAGGGAAAAAGGCTCAATTTTAATAGGAGGGATGGATACCTGCAATGTCACTGACTTGACTCACAGTGCTTATAATGCAGTTTGATTGGCTCAGAGGGATCATGTGAGATGCTCAATAAAAATTTAATAATTCTCAAAAACGTGTTGGTTATATATCCAGCTCAGAATATGACAGGGTCTGCGTCTGGATCTGGACCACAGAGGGCTTGGAAAGTTATGGGGGATCCACAGGAAGGACACATTTTGATGGAATGCATTCCTACCCATCTCTACCTTCTTCTTATTTATATGTATCTAACATTGTGATTGAAGTGAAAGATGTGTTTTTCTATTTTTGCATTAAGTAATATAAATCTTGTCGAGTGCATCCTCCACGTACCTTACAACAGTGTGTGTGCAGACAATAAACTCTGGTCTGGAGTTCCACTGGTGGTAGGTGATGTAGTAGTGGGTCTGAAGCCAAATCCACTGCTGCCCTTTGGTGAGGAATCTGTAGTAGCAGGACTTTCCTTTGCCATATTGCATCACTACAAACACACAAAAAGGCGAAGGAGTTTACTTTTTAGTACCTGAAAGTTCAAAAAGAGGCTGACGATCATGGCTCGGCCCATATTAATAAAGCTGGATCAACAGAGACTCACAGTGTTCGTGGCATTTGGCCAGTGTCTCCAGGTCATCTACGTGGTAGTAGTCATACCCTGACGTACCCAGGACCTCAAACGGGAGGTAACCTATAATGGGTGGAGCTCTGAACAAAGAAAATGTTATTGAGCCGAGTCACTGATGGAGCTCCGCACACCTTCTTCTCCTGTCCTCAGACTGCCGTGTCAGTAATTCACCACACACACCAGCTTTTAGGGGCTGATTATCATAAAAGTTGACAGATGGACCTTTAACTAGTCCCGATTTCCTTTTCATCACTGTCCCATCTTTAACAGTCAGACTCAAAGACAGTGGCGCTGTGACCTTCAGTGGCATTGATTGACAGCAGATTATGCTGCACTTCACAGCCCTTTGTTTCTTTATTTGTCCTCTCTGGAGACACAAAGGGCTCACAATGAAATGACTAATTGAGATCATTATTAGTCATGATTGTTAGACTGTTTATGAGGTGAAGCCAAAACATCTTGATCACCTCCTTGTGGCAGTCTGCAGCATAGGTCCTAAAGCCCGCCCCCTCTATGTTAACAGATGGGCCTTAATTTAAAGAAATCATTCTCAAAGATGGTCTCTGTCATTTTTGGTAGTTCATATCATGTTTATGTACGTATGTAAGAGTTCATTAATCTGGTAAGTAACTATACTATAAAAAGGGGGGTGTGGCATCATGATTGACAGCTCTTGTGAACTCAGGATGGACTCAAGCAGGTGTTCGGGCTGGACCTTGATACTGGCACAAGATGGCAGCACCCGTATCTAGGATATTTTGTACAGTGGTAGCAAGTGGCAGTGCGTCATCCATATCTATGTGCAGCCTATGATCATGAATGAACCTGGACCTTCTATATCAGAGATGAACACAGACGGCTGTGCTACGATAAATGAGCCACTATTAAGTTGAAAAACATGCAACAGCAGCACAGACAGTGGATCGACAACGCACGCGTACACAAAAGACTGTACCTGTGGTCCAGGAAGAGAAACTTCCACTCTAAACTGTGCCTGGAGGTGAATTCCTCATTAGGCTCTTCTACAGTGCACATCTCCTGCGGGGGGATAGAGGTGAAAGTGTAAAATGTATTGGCACATTATTTATTTTCATTCAAAGAAAAACATAAACTAAATACTAAATTACTTAAGCCGGAGATCATGCAGGAAATGAGACGAGTCTGAAGAACCAGATTTTAGCGCTCATACTGTCGTTAAAGGGCGTGTTGCTTGTACAGTGCTGTTGCACTGGATCACAGCTTTGGTTAACTGACATCTCCTGTTTGTCCAGTGAGCTGCCTTTGTCTGAAAGAGGAGTTTCTTTCATTCAGGCTCTGCTGTCTCAGTTTAATCCTGACATCTTAATACATATCTTGTGTATCAAGAGGATACGTGTATTAAGACGTGCACTAATAGCACGTCTTGTGTGTAATTAGTGATGCTGATGGGTCAGGGTTTGATTTTATTGTGCATTCACAGACACCCAGTTTCCAGCAAACTAAATAAAATCAACAGAAGCTCTTTAACTCAGCGGGAAGTAAGATTTTTACACAGTGTGAGCGAGGCGAAGAGATGAAGTGTTTTCAAACAAAAGGAAAAGTGGTTGCCAACAAAGGCGACAGGGGACTGCACATAATGGCTGCAGGACTCCAAATGGGTTTGCCTCAAGTGACTCGGCAGCCGTTGCTGTTGCTGTTGTTGGCCTAATTAAAACTGCCTTTTCCAAACACCAAGGCGTAAAACCAAATGTGTCTCAGCCAGTTAAAAGGAGAAGTGCGAAGTGATTCTCACCTTGATAAACTGAGGTTTGGCAAGCCTCACAGTTGCTATGAGACACACTCTGTCTTCAAAGGCAGAGTGAAGCGATCGCTGGATCACTCCTTCAAAACCGTTCCGGGTACAGTTAGGCACTGGTGACAAACAAAAAACACCAGAAACGTTAAGAGCCAGAAGGACTTAAACTCCAGGTCCAGACATTTTGTGCACAGTATCGTGGCTCACCATTATTCAGGGATTTGAAGTTTCCAATGAACCTGACATATTCGTACACAGGGGGCTCTTTGGGGTCGATTGTCCCTCGGAGCATGTGGCAACAGAACTCTAGCTGATTTTTTGCTAGAAAACAAAGCATTTAAATGTAAGAATTAGAGAAAAAAAACTCGCACAGCTTATACATTTATGTACATCTACTTGAAAAACAATCTTATCACATAATATAATTGGAAATGCAAAGAAAGAAATAATAGATTCCACTGACTTTTCAGATATTCTGGCGTTAGCGTCTCTCCTTCCATGATATGAGAGGACAGAGCCTTGTACACATCTGAATGCTCCCCAGCGGGAAGGAAGTTCAACAGGTTCTGATCCACAAGGTCAGACTGAAACACATCAGACAGATGGAGGACTAATGAATCTTTGTGCATGTGTAAACAGGCAGCACGCAGTTGAGACATGTTGTAAACTGAAACTATTCTGAAACTGTAATGGTGGCTCCATAGTATCGTGACTTTACATTTACTCACAGGTAAGTGCTCTAGTAGGGACGTCACACTCTCAGAGACATAGATTATATTCCCATCAGTCATAATTGCGAGGAAAAATCCATCTAATGCCTGACAGAGACAAAATGTAGTCTTTTAATTCACTTACACTCTGGGGAGTGACAACAAGAAAGGGATAAAACACTTCTCAACTCTGTTCAGCTCACCTCCAACATCAGCTGAGTGAACTCTTCATTACTAAGAAAAGGAGGCTTCCAGTCTTGTCTGATCTCAGTCGACTCGGACTGAGCAGCGATTTCTGTCAAGAGAGAAACATAAAACATGTCAGCCGACAGGTTTGGATGAAGCCTGTGACCCACAACTCTCTGAATCTTTATGACAAACCGGTCCACCACGAGAGTAGTTTCTCACCCTTGTGTTTGTGTAGAAAGTCAATGCTCTTCTGCAAGATAGTGGACTTGTCCATCTTGCGGGTGTTGCCCGGCAACATGGTGCCCAGCTCTTTGATAAGAACATTGAACTGGTCTCTGCGTTTCTTCTCGGACTTGTTACGGGACACGCTGTGGGTTAAGACTCAGGTTGGTGAAAGCTACATCAGCAATGTTGAATTATTGTGACAACAATGACACAAATGTGGGACAGATGCTAATGCAGCCCTGGTTTACATTAGGTAAGTCTTTACATGAAGTCCCAAAAACTGAACTTGTACAATAATGGATGTTTGTAATAGGTGAGCACAAGCTACCGGGATCTTACCGTTTTGCTTTGTCCTTTTCATCTTCTTCCATCAACCCATCAAAGATACTGCTGTCATCCCTGCAGAGCAAACAAACCAAAAGCTGGAGGAGATCCACTAATATTCATATTCTGAACACTTTAATGAGAGAATCCCTCCAAATACTAAGTTGTCATGTGGGGGTAAGGCAGGCAAGAATAAAACTGAATACATACAACATACACATATGGTATCCTAATCTTGTAATCAAAACAATTAGCTGATTGATTAAATATAAGTCTTTGCCAATGGTGCTTAGCAGTTGTTTTAAATCATTCAGCAGAGCGCAGTAATACTTTGGGTTTTGGGCTGCTGTTTGAGAGAAGAAAAAAAAAAAGTGTTTTTTCAGGCGAAAAGTGCAGATAAGTCAAAAGTATTACCCACCGGTCAATGCTCGAGGTCATTTTGTATCCTGTTCAGGGTCGCAGTGTTGGAGAGGGCTCTTTTAATCGTGAGGTAGACATTTGTGAAGGAACCTGGGGAGAAAAAAAGATGTGAAGTGAAAACTTGAAAAAGCTCCGGTTAGTCAGAGCACGATCACAACAGGTGGAGAAACTAAATCCTACCTTACTGACAGTGCAGCCAGTCCTGTGAGCGGATGAGGAAGGTGGTGCTGGATGAAGCCAGGGTCTGGGTGGACACACTGTGGTGATGGTGGAGCTCTGTGAGTCTTGGAGGAGAGTCACTGAAAGTTTCCTCAGTCAGAGGGCAAAGAGGTGCCGACGGATCTTTCAGAGTGTTTCGTCTGCTTCTGGTGTGAGTCTGGCACATGGCAGCAACATCTGAGTCTATAATAGGTTAGAAAACAAACACTGTGAATAGTGAAGTCCAATATCTCCTCTCCAATGTTACCACTTTGGCCACATAGTAAGACATTATCTCACTAAAACACTGTTGCAAATATAAGACTTAGAGCTGGTAACGTCATTCCACCACTCTGCTCCAGACTGAAATATCTCAACAAGTTTAAGATGGACTGGCGTTACTTTAGACGGTCATGATTCCCAGCGGATGAATCCTAACGACTCTGGTGTATCCTCCTTTTCCTCTGGCACCACTGTGAGGTTAAGGGTAAAATGTCAACAGATATGCCTGAGTCTTGGCTGACTCAATCTTTTGTTGATTCCCCTTTGTTTGCTATGTCTTAATGGCACCAGGATAGAGAATTATCAACATGATGGGCCACTTACTTTGCTCTTTAGCTTGCTCATTTTCTGTGAATTTGGTTATTGGACATATGGATGCACTGTGTATCAATGCAAATAACCTTTGTATCTACTAGATCACAAGAATCCAATAAACAGATGGTAAACAGCTGCCTAAACCTTTCTGCTGCTGGGCAGGTTCTTTGTTTCAGCTTATTTGGGACCATTGTTGCATCATATAGTGGCATAAAATAAACAGAAAGGCAATTCAATGATCATTTAATCATAAACAACAATAGTTTGCAAAACATGACAGGCGCAGCTTTGCCGTGACATTTGCAAACAGCAGTATTGTCTCTATAGGTTGAACCACTTTTGTGATCATCAAGTGAAATTTTATATCTGACTGCAGCTAATTAGCAAAAAAGGTTAAGTCTGGGTTTGGACCCTGAGGTCAGTGTGGAACTGAGTTACACAGTGGCATCAAATGAAAGGGACAGCTTGGTAAAAGCTTAAGGTAAAGTAATCAGCACTGTTATCTAACCTCTTACAATATAAAGGTGTTAGTCTGTTTTCAGGGAGATTGTTTGCCATAACAGCCAGCAAATAATCTTTTATTGCAACTAATGATAGTAAACTGTTGCCTCGTGTTTCATACCCTGAATGCTGTGTTGCAGATGCATAAATGCGCCGAAACGTTTTACAGCCTACAGATTCAGCCCATCGCTCACAGCTGATGTATTTTTCCTATCACCTGACTCTACTACTCTCCTTACGCAGGTAGGCCTACAATAGATTGTCAAATTAAAATAAGTGTGCCCGCTGGGTCTCTAGCCTAAATATTTGACCCATTTATTTCATGAAACAATTACCGTCAGAACCTGTGTGGGAGGTTTTCTCACCATAATGGCCTATTTGTGTTGGTGAGAAAATCCCTTCAGTGTTACTCTCCATTTATTATGGTACACATGGCATTTCCATTCATACGAGGCTAATGCAAAAATCTGGAGGGATTTATATTAAAAGGCATATTAATGTGTCTGATGTTTGCACACGGGAAGAGTTTAATTGAGGTCGGTTATTGTGAGCAGCCAAACAGCATAAAAACACACCTGCACTTATTAATAGACATAGCATAATCACACATTCATGCTCAAGATAAGCCCCTGAAATAACAAAACGGACTACAGCACGTGTCACTAACAGAGCTCAGTTTCTTGATCTGAGTTTATTTCCCATATTAAATAACAACTAAAACTACTCTTTTAACTTTAAATGCAATAAAAGATGTTTTTAAAAAGGACAGTATCGTGAAGTAATATAACAAAACTGATGTGAGCACATGAGGATAACACACAGCATATTGTATGTGTGAAGTAATCTTCAGTTGGTGGTGTACTGTCAGCTTTGTCATAACAAGGAAAGGAAGTCAGCGCTTTGAGCGCTTACACCTTCGTGTTAAAACATGTAATGGAAAAAACAGACAGTAAGAGGAGGAGTAGGTTTTATCATGGCCCATTGACTTTCAGCTATCCATTGTTGTGTTACTGCTCACTGAATGTGTCTCTTATGACACAAATAAGATACAGAGAACAGGTGCTTTATCAAAGATTACTGTTTTGTCAACACAAGTCACATAATACATTTTAAAAGGTAGAGGAGTGTTGTAGTAAAGTGGTTCATCTACACACTAAGAACCTACTGAAAGACACGGGCATTTGCTTTTCTGCTTTTCTCTACAGCATCTTAAAAACAAGCTATCCGGAACACAGAGCGAGATAAAAAAAAACCAAAAAAGTACCAAGAGGATACCAGAAAATAAAAAAACATAATTGACATGAGAGCAAAATGAGAGGAGGAAGAAAAACATTAACCACCGACACTAGTGTTTCAGCAGCAGTTGCAGCAGTAGCTGCAGCAGTGCCAAGCGAGTGTTGTGTAAGCGGGAGAGCAGAGGTTGTATAACTGTGATGTCATCTGTGCTTCACTGACCTGCTGGCCCAATGACCTACTTTCTTCCTCCTCCGATCCAACTTAATCACAGCTCCACAGGCAACACCTTCCTGTTCTTACTAATAGCGCTACACTCCCTGTCAACATAAATCCCTTAAAAGCCGACTATTTTACACTGCAAGTACCTTCACAAAAAGGTGTGAGCGGGGGAATCACACTGTCTGCATATCACAGTGCCTCATTTAATCACATGATATGCCAGAGCGCCTCGGTGTTCCCTGAGCCTCGACGTGCACAGACGTCAAGGAAAAAAAGCGCTGAGGACGTGTAAAGGTGCTGAATTTTCAACAGCTGATTATCAGTTTTTAGTTATGTCATCCGTGCAGACGAGCAGGCGTGGTTAAATCAACGCGCCTCACACATGCAGAAGTATTTCACACCCTGAAAAACATCAAGCCCCAGACTGAAAACACTCTTTTATCATAATTTTTCTATTGCTCACACAGCATTGTTGAATATCTGCGTGTGCCTATGTGGGTGTGTGCGCACATGCTCAGATGTAGGGCAGCAGAGCTCTGAGGATATGAGTCACTCTGAAGTGGATCTATGGCGCCGCTCGTCACGCACCCCGCCACACCCCGCTCTGAGATGCCAGCACAGCAACGGTGCCAATGGGCAACACCATAGCAACCGGCCTCACCGTGTGAAGTGAAAATAGCCTGGCTGAATTCCTCTGCAGCTGATACTCCCTACTCCTCATCATACACTGACAACCATTAGACTATAGTCTGTGGAGGCTAAACACTGTGTCAGCCCGTGGTCGAACTGTGTCATGTAAAAATTAGCGCGATCTCCATGCAGTGGCTGTCGTTCTGCATCGTTTGGAGGAAAACAATCACAAGCAATCACTTCCATCCTTATTGTATTATGTAGCAAATTCTCTCCATTAGGGAGAGTGCTCTGTACAATTGAATCAGGGGACCCTGCAAATCACTAAACTCAGATATTCAAAAAATGGCTAAAATATTAAATGTACCCAGTGATGAACACCCAAATGTAAACGAAAGACCAGTAAATCAATATCCAACTAAGATACAGCTTCTCTACTTTTAAGCTCCACTAGACAGTATAATATCACTGCATATTGGAATACGGCTCTAATGAGGCAGAAACCAATTGCTGATATGCAAAAGGCTGCCGCAGTGGCAAATTTAAAGCCCGGGATGCATCCTTTTCTGTACCCACAATGTTACCGCATCACATTCTTCTGTGATGCTGGGGGCAAATTAGTAGATATGATTGATTGAATAAGATTTAGGCTAACACGTCTTTTGCGTTCATAACAATCATACAACTGACAAAAGTCAAAAGCCCATTTTGGCTCTAAATCAGCCTGTACCATTTCGTGGCAGTTTAATTAAGACTTCGACAGGCAATGGGGAATTGTACAGGTAGCTTTTTATCTTTCAGTAAGCTAACCAGGAAAAACCCACACTGCCTGTCAAAGACTGCCAGTTTAATACACGATAAAGGAAAGCAATACAAAAAAAAACTTGAAGAACGAGACTGAGAGTCTTCAGCCGTGCTAGTGCTTCCGTGAGGTTGTGCTTAGGCAGAGCGGTGCTTTCACAGTTCAGCGCTTAAGCTAGTATCGCAACATGCTTGCAGTGACAATGCTAACATAAAGATGTTTTGCAGGTTTGATGTTTCCCTGTTAGCATGCACACTTTTGAATTGATTGGGTCAAAAGTCAGGGGTTCAAAGTTCACCTTCTTGGGACCATAACTGTCTGTATCGCATTTCATTCTAATCCATCCCTAGAGCCATATATACACAAATACACACACACACACACACACACACACACACACACACACTCCATTTATATATGTACAAAGCCTTTTATCATTTGCAGTGCATCAGTGGACCTTCACAAAACAGCCATTAGCTAAGTGACTGACCATTTTAGTATAATTATCCAATATTACCAGTAATTTCTGAAAGGGGGGGCTTTCTTCTTTAACTTTGAACCCCCTCTGCAGACAGTACAGTCAGGTAGGTCTTGTATCACATGGTTAGGCAAACTCTGGTGCCATAGCAACCCTGGTGTTTTCTTCATCATGTACGTCACGTCCTGACACCTGAGAACAGGGGATTTGTGAAGCCTCAAAGATCCCAGGTGCCACAACACTGACCACAGCTTATACAAGATTTTAAGGGAGACTGTTCAACTAAACCTTCTAGACTTAATACTCACTGGTGCTGTTTACTGTACAGTGCCCAACAAATCAGCCTTGGTACTCAGGTTAGGAGCAGAAACAGAGGAGGAGGGGTGTTCTTTCTCATTCTGTGACAATTGTTGGGAAATATCTAGGATAAAGTTATGCAGTTTTTAACAGCCGGCAAGCAACAGACTCGCTGCCAAGGAGGTCACACAAATCAACAGAAACACAACAACGAATAATTTATTTAGTCACACATCCTGTCTGAGGCCCACACATCCCGGTGGCATCGGGCACACAGCAATCAAAGATGTGACTGTCTCAGTTTACAGCCATAGATGTTTCCTTGTGACTGGGATGTGAGATGCAACTAAGGATGGTTTTAATAATGTCATGGTCATTTGGACTGTGCATGGTAAATCCACCACACAAGCTTGACAACACTGTCCACCATACTGCTGCACAGTTGTACCAACCAAACCCTCAATGCTGGGCAGCCAGCTGTGTTTCCACTCAATGCACACACATCAACAGCCCTAGCAACACAAAAGAAGTCTTTGTTTTGCATTTTCTCTCCACAGCCCACAGACAGGAATGTTTGAGAGGCAAGCAGCAGTGGTTGGCAGGGGCCCCTCCGCTGCTGCTGGCCTCCTGTCCCAGCGGAGCAGGAACTCAGCCAGGGGCCTCATACCGATGCCAAGTGGGTCACTGGAGTTCAGAAGGACGACTGGCAGCACAAGAGGAGCAATCAGGAGTGACTATAGAGCTACAGCCCTGTGAGATCGCAATCTATGATCAAAATATGTGACCGACATGTGACAACCAACACTTACTTAATCGGGTATATAACAGCTAATTATGCTAACTAGCCAGCCACTAAATTTGGTTCCCAAAGTGTACAGCAGCAGTGCTCAAAGCAAGTCAAACCATTAGAACCATTAAAAACTGATGCTTTTACTGCACGTGGCTCTTTGTGAGCATGTGGCCTCATCAGGCGCTGCACCACATTATATTATGCGCTACAGATTAAAGTGTCAGAGCACCCCAGCCCACCAAATCACACTTTATTGACTGTTGTTAATCTCCAATAGAGAATGCACTTCCATAGTTTGCAACTGCAACATCTCAGATTAAGCATGATTCATTGTGAAGGAGTCGCAAAGCAACGGATAAAGGATGCGATAACATTAGGAGGCCCACTTGTACATGTACTGTAGTAAATGATTTCACTTCTTGGTATTATTGTTGAAACAATTAGACAATTAATAAATCAGTTCATTGACAGAAAATAAATCAATAATTTTAATAACTGATTAATGATCAACAATCATCGCATAAATGAGGGTTTGCTGATTTTGACTACACTGTAATTTGAATATTTTCTTGATCTCCCCCCTTTAACTGAATGAGTGAGTGTTTGACAAGTGGTTAAACACATAAGTGCTTGAAGACGTCACCGTGGACTCAGAGAAATTCTGTGAGCTATTTTCCAACAGCTTTGGACTTTTTTGAGACTAAATGTGTCATTTATGAAAATGATAATGGAAATAATTGGTAGCTCCAGTCATAGCTGGCTTCATGTTTTAAAAAGAACCTCGAGTCATTTCTCATGAAATGTCAAACAGCCTACTTAGAAATGACCAGAATATTTTCTGAAGTACTCTGGTTTAAACAAAACAAAGCACACTGGAAGTCAGTGCACGCAAGACATTACAGCATTCTCACATACAATGTTTTCTGTAAAGCAGTTAAACCAATCACTAGAGCGAGAGAGAAAAGCTTTAAATTACTTTGAAATCATTTTCAAACTGGAAATATAACTAGTAAAAGCTTTAGTTAGACTGAAGAGAGCTTAGCACCACGTTCCAGGCATCAGACGCTCAGCACGTACATCACTGGCATCACTTGCAAAGCCTTGTCTTGCGTGCCAGTTGCTGAATATCTTTTAGGGAAACTGGTTCCAACCGTCATGTCCAGTCATGACTGAACAAAACCCTTCTGACAGAGACATACTGTATTCATATGAGCCATGAAGCCATTACTGTAAAGGGCAACCCCTCACGTTTTACTCATAAAAAGTCATCTGTTTATGGATGTAGGGGGACTGCTACTGAACATGGCATGAAAAGCTGTATTAAGCCTTATGTGGCTTGAGAAGTAGTCCTACACAGGCTGATAAATTACCTCAGGTGATGTCACATGAGTCACATGGATCTCAGTGTGGCAGTGCTTTTTTAAACACATGGATAAAACCAGCTGGAGGCAGCTATAATCACATAAATACAACCACATCTAGCAGTGCCATGTAGCAACACATGAACTGTGTATGCACCTTTCATCTTTGGAAAAACAATTTCTACTCCAAAGTTACTGAAAAAACTTAAACTTGAAGATAAATATGTCTTTCTGAAAGCCCAAAGCCCTGTTGCAGATACAATTATAGGATTGCATATGATTATTAATCTCAAACTACAACATACTTACTGAATACATACATACATACATACTGAGGAAGCATCACTCTGTAGGTTAATATAATAACACAAGCTAGTAATCATTAACATAATATTTAAAGGTTTAATCCACACTTTAAGCCTAGTTGGGTAATAAAAATCTGTTTACAGGTAAATAGAAGACATTTACAACACCCAGGTAACCAACAATATGACAAAGTATATTAATAATATAATGAAATGTTTATATTATATTATATTATATTATACCTTGGGTCTAAGATAAACACACTGCAATATTAGCATTACAGGCTAAACAACAGTGTCAGCAGATGCAGTCAGAAATATTATTTTTTCAACCTTTTTATAGAAACATTTAATCATGAGAAAATGCTCTGAAACGCTCTGACTCAGTCAACACCTTTTAGATTCCATATGCATTATATTCAGTGGAGACAACAGACTGCAGAACAAAAATAGAACATCGCTGAAACATGAAGAACGTCTCCCTAATCTCCCCTGAAAGAAGGTCCACTTCCTCTTCTGGCTGACCAAAACACAATCCACTGCCGCAACCAAGATCAGCAATCAGGAGGTGAAGTCCAACATGGCTTACCTTTTGTCTTTGAGTGATGGTTAATGAAGTAACCTGTTCACCTCTCGACAGGTGAGTCCGTAGTCAGCTCTTATCTCAATTCGTCACCTGTTGAACAGTGAGAGAAAAGCTACGTTTACAAATGAGTGGCTTCGTGCAAAGAAACTCACGTTACTGAATCAGAACTAAAACATCTGGGTCATCGTGAGCCTCCCACAGCACTGCAGAAATAAGAGAGCAGCTCTCAACACATACACACACACACTAACACACTTATTAAAGGACTTTATCAGACTTACAAACAGTGTCATAAAGCAGTGTTAATATACTACTCCTGATAATATGCTGCCCTCTCACTACAATGCCAGTTATTTGAGGAAGTCCTGCTGCATTGTCCAGTCTATTTATTAGGACTTTGAATATCAGCAAAGAACAATTCTCACACTCACTTTCTAAACCAAGAACCTGAACTTGAAGTTGAATGACTGAATACTAATCACTGTGTCACGCTCTTGTTAGTGGCACGAAATGAAGCAACAGTGTGGTATGTTTATTGAAGATTCGTTCGTTTGAAAATAGTTTCAAATGCCAATCGCTTACTTGTTTCAACACAGACAGATGGGTTTGCTGAAGCTTAATGTAAGTGCTGAGGAGTTAACGTCCCCACCTGATACTACTGGGCATCTGATTACTTTATTTTGCTGCACAGCATCAACATACAGGTTTTACAGCAAACGACGACGGTGAGACAGGGGATTTATGTCTCGGCTTTTATTTTCATGGATTTAGCTCTGGACCTGTTAAATAGCTGCCAGGACAGCAGCTTTTGTTTGAACTCACGCATTTTTACAAAGGTGAAATTATTGGAACATGTGAGACAGGTTTCTATTGCCCAGGTGTATCGTATATTTCATTGATTATTCAGCTCGGACTGTCTGCTCTCTCTCAAGTTTCGCCTGTGCGGGCTGCATTTTTGGTTAAAAAGTTTAGCCAACATGAAGACTGTAGAGCTGCCTATTGTAGAGAAGTGAGCAGTTCTGAAGCTAAGAGAAGATGGAAAATCAATCAGAGCCATTATACAAACATTGGCCATAGACGATACAACCGCTTGGAACATCCTCAATAAGAAAGAGACGTCTGGTGCACTGAGAAACAGACGTGAAATTGGTCGACCAAGGAGACCATCCCCAGCTGATGACAGAAATATTGAAAGACAATCATTAAACTGTCACTGACATCACCAGCAAACTTCAGCAACATCACCCATGATCCACAAAAGTAAAGAGGTAACGTGAGAAGATGAAAGCAACTCGTCAGCCGTAAGAAACAGAGGGCAAGGTTGGAATTTTCCAAAAAATATACAGAGATGAGTCTCAAGAGGTCTGGGAGGAGAAAGTTTGTACTCATGATAACAAAGCTCATCTGTGAAACACGGAGCAGGGATGCAGGGAGTAGCAGGGCTGTTTCCGGGATGGGCTCATTGATCTTCATCAATGACGTAAAGCTTGAAAGTAGCAGGAGAGTGAATTCAGGAGTTACAGAAACAATTTGTCTGCCAGTTTAAAGAGAAATGCATCCAAGCTGATTAGGAGATCCGTCATCATGCAGAAGGACTTTGACCCAAAACCCACAGTGAAAACAACCAAGGAGGTCATCAGAACGGAAAAGTAGAAGGGTTTAGAGTCCATCTCCAGACCTCCGCCTGCTACAGGAGACGAAACAAGGAACAACAGGAAAAAAGGTGCGGTGGAAGGCATCGCAGAAATGAAAGCAAAAGTTTGCCGCTGTTTGGTGACTCACAGGCTTGATGCAGTCATTGCAAGCAAATATCTGAACCTCAATATGAAGCATTATTCACTTTAATCTATTTTAAGTCAATCTGTTGCTTTACTTTTGCTCTAAAAAGTTACAAAAGGTGCTGTTTTTTTTTAAAGTTGTGTAAAAGATCCAGATTTAAATACCTGGAAATAAAAGCTGATCTCTTGTCTTAAGCTCTTTTTTTTAGTATCAAACCTAATATTTTGAGTGCACAGCACAAATAAAGGAATTGGCCTCGCTGATCAAATAGTTTCAGGAGGGACCAGACAAAAAAACACCTCTACACTCATCACTTTTTAGGGAAAACCCAATAGACTTGACCCATTTTTTTTTCTTGAGAGTAGTAAAATCGGATAGCATCATTCTAAGACTTCGATTGCCTTTGATCTCCATGTAGGTCACCTTTTCTCCATTTTTACAAGAAACAACTTCTCTAAAAACACAGAGCAAGTGTTTCTCTTGCTGTCTCATGTATATTTAAAGGTGACATACATCCTGTGCAGTCATATTTACTTCACTTCATAGATGATACTGTAATCAAACTATACACGCACTAGGAATGCTTTATTTATAGACAGATAGCCATTAGATCTGTAATTGACTTTAAAAACATCTCCCACTTCCCACTTGGCAGCGAACATTACTGTACTATATGGCACATACTGAGACAAGATGTTTCTTTTGCCACGCACTGGAGCATTATTTTGATGATTTGGTTGGTGATGAACTGAAAAATAAATTGCTGACAGAGTCGGTGAATCCGATTCGCGTCTTGGCGAGGGAGAATCCTCTCAGAGAAAGGTCAATCTGACAGAAACAATCCTGTGTGGCAAAAGGATTTCTCTGCAGCTAATGTTGCTGCCAGTGGATGTCCTCTTTTTAGAGCTCCAAGAAGCCAGTGAAGTGAAACCAGTGCAAATTATAAGTAATCTCTTGTCTGTGTATTTATTGACAAAATGAGCTCATTCTCAGGCATTCTTCCCACTTTCTTCTCCTTTGTATCCATTGTAACTAAGGAGCACGCAGCGTGCGAGCAGTTCATCATAGTACATGTTATGGTAGTTAGTTTGGTTTTTAATGTCTGGCCAGTATCACTTGCAAATGGATTTTTAGTATAATGTTTGTGCCATAAACGATTATGCCATAAAACTCTTGCTGTCCAAAAACACATTAAAACCTCATAAAAGGCCCGTACAGTTGCACTGGATGAGATATTCCTTCATTACAAGGAACATGGTCACTGCTGTTTCTGGTGTCAGTTGATCGGGATGTCTGTCACATGTCAAGTCTGTAACAAATCACCTATGTGGAGATTGGCTATCAAATAAACACAAATTACATTGCACTTTATTAAATCATTTAAATTCTAAAACAGCATTAAAAGGCAGGCACGAAAATATAGCCCAGCTGTCCAATAAACCCTGCTTCAACAGACTTACAACAACAAAAAAATCATTCATTTCAGCCAGCGATATAGCTCAACACACAGCATTAATTACTGCGTGTGACGCAGACTGCAGACCAAATACTGGTGGCATCAAGTTATCTCCTGCAGGGCCATCAGAGGCAAACGTTAGTCTGTAGCCATAACAAAGGTCCGCTACAGAAGTCGGCATATTGAATGGCTGTCGTGACAAAGTCACATGCCGTCTCCTAAATCTGCAGGCAATAACATTAGGAAGATGAAAAGACCAAATGTAGTTAATCTGATATTCTACACAAAGCCATATCAAACACAAGAGAACACTTGAAAGTTTTCAGTATTTACAAGATGAAGGTTGTCACTGCTGAGAGAGTGCCAGCTTCCCAAACACTGCTCCCAATAAGAACCTCAAGTGTGTGACGCATTGACAGTCAAGTCTCCTACTCAAGTCAGAGCCCCTTTTTCTAATCATTTACATTTTCAAGTGATAAGAAACTTAAACTGCAGTGGACTTCAGAAAACAACACAGTTAGGGTCACCTCCAGCAATGGCTGTGTCATAACACAGAGCCAAGTCTTTATGGTTAAACTGACTGTAGCAAACACATGATCAGCCCTGACTAAGGAAATGAGTTATGCATGCTATAAAACACTATTTCAAGGGCTGTGACATGTAAAAGTGCTCTGCGTATGCTCAGATTGCGTGCCACCTTGGTTGCTGTGGCATGTGAAATTTCTCACTGCTGCAAGTAGGAAGATAACCCTGAGGCAATGACACCACAGACGTCATCCCAGGGACACAAAGAATGTACAGTTCACGTAAAGCCACCGCAGTCATCCCAAGGCCTTGACGATAACACTTTTTAGAACTCTTTATTCCACCGTGAGCTGAGGAAACAAAACACAGAATCTACAACACGGATGACTCCAATTTCAAAACTTCAGCATTCATTAACAGGTCTCTGATCAGTAAGGGGGTGTGCAATCTGCTGACTATCAGCATTAACTAGGATACAGTACCGGTAGTACCATCACTTCCTATCAGTCCACTGAATGATTCAAGCTGCCTGCATTTGCCCAAAGCCAGACAACATCACATCTGAATCAGCACAGGCCCCCCTCTGTATCAAGCCTGATACGACAGGCATATAGTAATTACATTATTATTAGGCGCAGCATGTCATAATATAATCTGTGTGTAATCAGTGTTTGCCCAAACTACAGTACATAATACACCACACACGCATATAAAGTGAGAAATGTACACAGTGAAGGTTTTATAACAACCTTTACTGAAACTTGTAAAACTTAACGAACACGTTGCAACGTGAGAGATGCCAACAAAGGGAGAAAGCACGGACAATAAACACGCCTGGAAGATTTTATGAACTGACAAAGGCCTCTTTAAAATAATCACTTTAATTTGGTTGTCTTTAAGTTTTTGGTCACTAAAAAAGGGAAATATGTATTTAAGAATCATAAATTTGTGTAAAATAATTTCTTGACCTTTTAGTTTATAGAAAATATGATATTAGAAGCTCCAAATCAGATCAGACTGCATTACTGAAACAGGAATTTTCATTTTCAGTTGACATTCTTGGTTATTTAGACATCTGACATGATAAATATTTATTGTTCAGCTCTACTATAATCAAGTGACACTCAACAAGGATGTCACAGTAGTCTTTATAATAAAAGGAACCCATTTGAGCATTAGTTTAAAACAACATTTAACTACAGTAGATGTTCAATAGTTCCATTTCACATCATAACTTTATTGTATGATTGCATCATGTACTGTTTCACAACAAGTCGAGATGAGTCAAACTGTACTGAATCACGGGCTGCTTCAAGTGTGCTTTAAGGTCATTAAAGATATCATTAAATGTGTATCAAACTAGGCAGAAGGAGGGACACGCTTCCCACGTATCTGCTCCAATTTATTCATAGAGTGGACGAAATCCACGTCTTAAATGAGGTTAAATTAGAATGACAGCATTGAAACAACGTGAACCTGAATTTAGAAATTCAATATGGCAATTTGTGTACACTGAAAAACACTCTTTAACTGAAAACACAAAAGCTTCGTCACCCTAATCTGATGACATTTTCAGAAACCAAAGTGAAACTTTGCCGTAACATGAAGCAACCATCTGTTTCATAAGCATGCTGCAAGTTTACAAGGAAAGCAGCCCTGAATCAACACATCAGGCTGCACAGCCGATCACCTCTCAGCTGTCACCGTAACATGCAATGATCCAAGTCTGACAGGACACCTTTGAACGAGCCAGGCATGTAGAACAGAAAATGAAGAGTGACTATGTTTATTATCATTGTCATGTCTGTTGAATGAGCAGCAGCAGGACACGTATATGCGAGAACGCAGCTGCCGCTGATCTATCAATTAACACCGGGATAAAAACAGACATACAAGTAAAGAGAGGCTGTAGATGTGGGAAAGACTGAGTCGGTGTCATGTATACGCTTGTCAAGTACGTTAAGTCATTTGAACTAAAGCCTTGAAGTGACAAACGCCTGCAGAGCACATCTATCTGTCTATCTCCCTGCTGACGGTGAAGCCGGCCGGCAAGCCGGGCAGTGATTGCTAGAAGGCTAACGCCATCTAGCTCGCTTGCTAACATCAATTACAGCAACAAAACAACAGCTTTACAGTTTGCCACACTTACCGGGACACGCGACACAAACCGCCAAGATACCTTTATCCGTGACAAATGAAATAGCCGTGTTTCCCCGCTGGCTAGCGACTTTATAATACACAGAAGCGAGCATTCAACTCGTCCGCAACAATGTACTGTATGTATGTCAACCCACTTTTAGCTGGCGCTAGCTAGCTAGCTAACATGCAGCATTAGATAAGAATGTGGGTCACCGGGCCTTTGGCCAGTCTCTGTCACCAAACAAGCCAAAGCTGAACTGGTGGGTTAGCAGCTTTACGTGTGCCAATAGTACACACCGAGACTGCACATATATGCGATACAAATATGGAGCGCGGTTCACCGGCAGAAATGTCAAACTTACCCGGAGCAGTCTCCCCCTTTCATCGGGATATCCCTGCACCCAGTGGCGCTGCTGCTGACGGTTGACTGCGCAGGGCTGAGGCAGGCTGACTGGAGCTGGAATTGGAGCCAAAGGGGCCTACCGCTGTCCTCCAGATACACACACATGCCTGCTGAGAGGGAGGTGTCGACACCCGGGTTCAGTTAGATCACCTGGACTCAGGTACACATGTTATGTACTGCCGTTGTATAATTTGTTTGTTTATTCGTTTTGGTGTTGGTGTTGTTACAGTGCGAGATAAAATATGTCAAATTAAACTGAACCACCTGTAGAAAGGCGAATTTCAGCATCAGTCCATTGTTATTTTACCCCCATTTTCAGGAGGATGATTTATATAAAACACTGCTATGGTCTGGATCACACATTAACGTAAATACTATGTATTTACCAAAAGTCCAGTTTTTCTATATTAGAAAATGTTTTGAACATCTATAGACTCAATCCCATCTGAGCAAGATTCTTTTTCTAAAATGTGCCATCTTTACAAATCCCATGTGGAAGATATTATATTCTTATTTTGGCCATCTTATCATATAATATTCCTGCTAAGTAAGGATCCTTGTTGTGTTTTGTTTTGGGTTTTTTTATTTTACATGCACTTTATGTGTTATTCCTGCTTTTTTTTCAGTGACAATACAAATGAATCCTGGAAATGAAACAGTTTTGTTTTACACAGCCTGTCTCCTCTTTGGACTAGTGTTTTTAATGGCCGTCACATTATTTTAACACTCCCGCATCTCCGGCGTGGTCCTCATCACCATGGCAACAGCCAAAGGCGCAAAAGCTGCAATACCATTTTTGCCCACATTGGCTGAGCCAATAATGTGCTGGCGCAGTTTCACTATTTAATGATTGAAAGGATGAAATTGGTTTTTACAGTGTCACATTATCATTTCGCACATTATGTGTTCCGTTAAGAAGAGGCGGACACAGAGTTAGTGTCATTATTCAAGATTTTTATAGTATCAAAACCCAGGTTTTTCCCATCACCTCTGTATTTAGTGATGATGTTAAATTATTTGCATGTATCCAGTGTTTCTGCTGCAAGCCTCTCTTGCAAACTGGCAAAATGTCATGTGCACCATGAATATGTTGACTCTATGTCGTTGTTTAAAGTGGCAACAAAGAGAACTAGTCTGCACTTCATAGGGTATAGAATTAAAAACTTAACCACCAGTATGAGGCCTGCAAATGATTATTAAATGATTTTATACTCGTGTTCTTTGTTCTCCCTGAATAGGATGTCAAATTTGGCAGGTTGGTATTATTCTTAAGTCAAACTGTCAGCTCTCCTTCTCAGTGAAAATAAGTCACAGGAAACTATTTGGAGCGCAGCTTTTCATTATTGATTCAAGTCCAACATGATTGGTGGGCAGTGGTGTTTTATCTTTTGAGCTGGCCAGAGGCCCTGTAGCGTTTTACACAGTAGCTCATTCAGTTGTAAAATGTAAAAGGCTTCAAACTAAATAAAACTTTATTGTTAAAACGTCTGTATTTATTGTTGTTCCTGGCTGAACTATTGAAACTATCACTATTTGTTCCTGTAAATGCCTGCACTCCATGTTGGATCTAGAAGACGCAAACACAGCCAAAAATGCTCTGTTCTGTAAAATGTTTCAGTCAGTGGGGTGTGTGGTAACTGTGGTGATCTCCTGCCTTGTTGTTCTGTCCACAGTAATAACAGTAATAAAATCTTCTGATGTCCTTGGATCATTGGTGCATAAAAAAAAAACAACTACACTTTTAAGATTTGTTGTCTCGTCATGCCTGTAAAGGTGAACCAAACCTTAACAAGCGCATGGAGTCTCTCCAGTCCGTTTGAAGACTCGGATGAAACTTTTCCTCAGAGACTTCTTTTTTTGTACTGGGAGGACGACCTTCACCTGATTCTCCAGATTCATAAGTCTGTCCAGCAAACCATCACTGGGCTTTGTCTCTCCCGTCTCCCCCTCCTCCAGGCTCTCCATGATGGACCTGATTGTTCCCAGACTGTTTTTGTCCTCCTGCCTGTTGTTTCTCTTTAAACAGGACCTCCTGTGCCTGGTTCACTGCTTCTCTCAGTTGGTAATGCTTTCTTGTGTATTGAAAAAGTGGTTGAAACAGCTTTGCAGAGTAAGACTGACCATGTGCATATAAAGACACATGTTTGCCTCACAAGTTGTGAGGTATTTTGACATGAAGCAGCTCTGTCGTCATATTTTCCGTTCACACTTTCAAGTTGAACTGTACGTTTAAAATACTATGCACCTGGTGTCAATTTAAAAAATTAATGTTGAATTTTCATTATGTACTTAAAATTTGTGGAAATCTAAAAACTTTATTAAAAAACATAACCTTTCCAACTTGTGGATCCAAAGTCATGGAAAGGTGTTATTACAGAAAATGTCCTTGGTCAGGAGTTTCATCAGACTGCTAATAGTGACAGCTGCTGGTGATAACAGTAATTACATTTTCCAAGTAGAAAATAACATGCAAGAAGTTTTTTTAAAAAAGTATAAATTTTTAAATCTAGCAAAATCAAAACTAAAGAATTGTCAGTATATTTATAGATTTGTAGTTTTATCTATAAGAGTTTGTATTTGAAGTATTAAGTGTCTTATTAATATGGGTTTTGAAATACTTACTTTATCCTGTTATTGAATTAAAAAGAAGGTGTGACTGACCAAGTTAGCTTGTCATTTTCAGATAATTATATCTCATATCTCGTGTAAAACCAGCTAACTGTGTCAAAAAAATACGATCATTTCAAATATTCCTAATATTCTTGCGCGAGTTTATGGCTTTCTCTTTCAGCAGCTTTGCTTGTTCTTTACCTTGCCTTGCCTGACATGTTGGGAGTGAGAGGAGACAGTTAAAAAGCTGGAGTGTTGATCATAGTTGGGATCATTTTAAAACGGAATTACAGTGGAAACATGACAATAAAATGTATAATATGTTTTTGTTTAACAGTGACTGTGTATTTTTTCTCTCTAAGGGTAACAGTTTATGTTAAGTAAGTGCTTTTATTATGGTGAAAATTGGTCTATAAATTTAACTACAGAGCACAATATGCAGGAATATGTAATTACAATAATAATAATAATCATATATATGAATTATATGTGTCTACATTCATTTGCACATGCATACAGTAGCTGTTTCAAGCATTTTCTGCAAACACAGTCAGTCAATCTTCATTTCATTATGTGCATCAAATCAAACACACACAACTACACCCAACCACATTATAGCAGTTTTAATGCAAATGACACACATGTTACATAAAATAAAATCTGGACAACTGAACAGTGTTTTAATTATATTCTTTGTGTACATTCAGACATCACTATACAGCAGTGGCAGAGGGCTGTGGTTGAAGTCTGGATCACTCATTCGTGGTGCAGCGGCTCGGGTCTGTGTGGTCTCTGTAAGCTTCAGCGGTGGAGACTCTACCACACATTAATACACATGATTAGATGATGATGACGATATTGTAAGCCCATATAAACATGATGTCAGCAGCCAATAGTCTATTAAAATATAGCAATTACTACTGTCATTAGGATAATGACAGGATTTCAATGGTAATTAGGGACTGTGTGAAAGTTACATGGTTGACATGGGAGGGGAGCTGGTGGGTGGGAAGGAAGGGTGAGCTCGGTGCTTTCTGTCCTTGTAGGTCCTGCTAAGAATTACTTATGTTTTATTTGGACTTTGCTGAAAGTCAAAGGAAAAATGTCTCAAAATAACAACTCTGGTACAACTCAAGATCGTGTTTTCACAGTTACAAAGGAAAAATGACTTCCTGTTTGAAAGGACTGGCTCAATCACTAAAAACTGAAAATGTTTAGAGAGTAAAATGTATTCTGTGTTTTTCAAAAACATGGAATAAGTGGGTGAACTTTGAAATACGCCTGGTTGACTCTGTTGGGAAACAGTCTGCAAATAAAAAATTGAAAGATATATTTTTGATAGTAGCTACATCAAACTAGCCTTCCTTTTAGCCAGAAATAAAGTCTACAGTACCCTCCTACTTCTCCAACTCCCCTTCCCCTCCTAAAAATCTCCCTACAGTCCCTTATAAGACAGTGTCTGTGCACACTGAGTTGTCAAAAAATATAATTTAGGGTATTACCTTTAATTTACTCATATTCTAAGGCTCGTCTTCCATTTCGTGGCTGTAAGTGCAAACAAAAATTGTTTCAATGTCCATCATATCATCTACGGGAATATAAATCTTTTATTTCCTTAAAACGTACCCGATAGAGGAAGTAACCTCTGCTCTGGATTCCCCCAGGTCCCTGGAGTTCAGCCTGCAATGACACACGAATAAACCTGAATTTAACTTTTGAATGTCCTCCTTCAGCAAAAGCTGACAGCACCCCAGTCAGGACATACAAGTTTGGATTTTCCAAAACAAACACTCCACATGTTACTCATCCACAATTCCTGTGTGTCCACTTTGTGAATGTTAGCGCTTGACAGCAATGAGGGATAAGTTCACCTGTCAGCTGCACTAATTTTAGACAGTAATTACTCGCAGCATGCGAAAGAACGACTAATGTAGACTGAGTTCGTACAACAAGCGAGCAGAGCTACTGGACAGCATTACTGACATGTAAACTCTGGAAGAGGGAAAACATACGTTCAACTACAGGAGGCAGCACATGCATTTCAATATCAACGTTTCCTACAAACATCAACAATTACAACAGACTATTTCTGCTGTGAGTGCTGTACACTGTTTAACCTTCCATTCATCAGCTTTTCCTATATTTTCAACTAAGGATCCATTCACACATCCGACTCCAAGGCCCGTAGATGTTACATAAAATAAGATTATATGTCTGTTTACAGCACCGATGGCATGCAAATGAACAAAGTATTAATTTTTTTAATATCGTTGCTTGATCAGTCGGTGGCTCTGAGATTATTTTGTCTGGCAATAAAGAAAACAACGGAGCGTGAAAAGGAGAACTGATGTGGGGGGTACATACGCGCATTGAGAGTCCTTTCTCTCCTCTGGTATGGAGTTGAGAAACTAGATGCAGGAGAGGGTGCAACAGAGGGGTCTGACAAACACACACATACAGCCAGACACACAGAAAAGAAAAACAGCTCCAGTGTAAAGTAGACTACAGAATAGGAAGTTTACAGAGGCAAAAGAGATGATCCTGGTGTCTAATAAACACAGAGGAATATGCAACATGCAAATGCAAAGAAATCGGTGCAGTAATTCCAGCATCAGTGTTCTGATAAAAGCATATCCCATTCTGCATTATTCACATGTCCGGGATGGAGGAGCAGGAGGACAAATAGCTTCATATTTCAAGGGAGAAATATGGTTTGCTGCTGCATGTGAACGTACATCCTGGGATGCTTTCTGTTGCTGTACGCTTCAATGAGCATCGATGCATATAAAGGAAAAATAAAGTCAGTGCATGTAAATAATCATTGACTACTGACATTTCATTCTGCTTTTATCACAGCCGCAAAGGAACTGCTCTCTGCGTCGTCTTTGTTGAGTTGTTGAAAATCTTTTGTACTTTCAACTCGCACATAAACACATCCAAAAGGATCATTTTTATGCATCTAAATATACTTTAATAGTCCCTCACCATCAAGTAACAGTGATAAGAACTGCAGATACATGTCTAAGTATGAATATTGCAACTTTTTACTTTTTCCTTGACAGACCTTCGTGGAAGCAACAGACAGGGCAAACGTAATCCAAGTCCTCATGCAACCAAGAAATAAAGCAGTCTATGGGACCATGCTGTCGCCTTCCTACACCAATTTAGGAGAATAGGCACCTGGCATGCAGAGCACAGAGCAATGGTGATGAGCACTAGATAAGTCCTTTATATTTGTCTGTATTAGTACTCTGTGTGTGTGTGTGTGTGTGTCAATGTTGCACTGTTTGTCTGCATGCATGCATATACATTAGCGTTGTTCTGCGGTGATAAATGTGTCCCTGCATGCATTCTGGCTTGGGTCGGTGTGCTGTGAGAATTTACGCTGTGGCTTGCACAGCCCTTTTGAAAAGTACCAGGGCTACACACAGAAACGCAGGTCACATCACTGTAGTCGTCAAACAATCGAAGGTGCTTTCTTCAAGCAACATACTGTGACGGTGCAGATTCATCTTTCAACTTACTTACCGTCCCCTTTGACAAGGCAGAACCTTGTGGTCTAGAGTAATGAAATAAAAACTGCACATATAGTGCATGACATACACAACCACATACAACAACACACATATACAAGCAGGTACACGCAGACAAATTTGTCATTGTGTTTAATGTCATGACTTGTCTCCGTGGGTCTAGTTTAACCAGTTTAGGGGAAGTTTTGGAAAAAGTTGTACTCACCCTTTTACTATTCTCTCGCACTTTCAGCTCCTGAGACAACAGTAAAACAAGCCTTTTAATTGATGTCACTCCATGAATGTTTGTTCTGTATAGCTTTACTCAAACAAGACAGACGATAAATGTTTTGCAGAGCTGCTTCACGTCAAATGGGTGAAAAAAAACATCTCCCCTCGCTATGACGCTTCTTCTGAGATGTTCAATAAGTGGGAATGAAGTATGAGGTACCTTTGACTTCTGAACCAGCATCAAGACGCAGAGTTCTCCTAAGACATCAGAAGCCTGGGGAAGTGACCAAAAAATAAGAGCAGCTGTTAGGAACAATAATAAATATTCTTTACACTTGTAATATGCGTGTTGAAAAATAAGTGAGGAGCAAGACAGCTCACTTACCCAAAACTTCAGGTCTGCAGAGAGGTAGGATGAGCACACAGCGTCTATCTGCGGAGCATCACAGAGGGTGATGAAGAAGTACAAAGGCAGCAAGGATGAAGATGAAAGACAGAGTAAAAGGTTGCAGCGTACCTGGCTGAGCAGCTGCCTCTGATCTGTTGTGGCTTGCTGAAGGTCTGCTGGAGCACCTTTTGTTTCACGCAGAAATACAGCTGTTTTAATGGCATCCTCACAAAATGCAAAAGCATACATTTACTGACGGAGCAAGGACAAAACATGATGATGAATGTGTGGTAGAAGTGTCAAGTCAGTAGAGTCTCTGCAGCTGATTGATGCTGAATGATTGTTTTGTTGTTGCCCTGCTTCGACATGGCTGCAGTGGATGTCTAATTAGCAGGAGTAAAAGCTTTGCTGTAGAACATGGAGGGACTTATTGTCCAACATGTTCATGTGAGCTTGCTGCCTTGTGGATACCAGCTTTGGAAAAATATCCTTGATTTCTTTTAAAAAATGGATTTCATCCAGTTTTATACTTTTAGGGTCTGACTTGGGATGGTTACACAAAATAAACACATCAACAGCATGGCCAGAACTGATAATGAGCGACTTTGACATCACGGGCAGAAGTGCTGGTCAGTCTCTATCTGCGCACATCTCAATCATTAGTGACTTTATGTCAGATAGCAAACACATCGAGGCAGACGCTGCGAGACACAAATAGGTGAAGGAGCACGGATGACAGTGATGGATGGATGATGGATGGAAGGATGGATAAAAACCCCTTTTAACATGAAATGTGAAAGAAAATAGTTGTGAGTCAGCAGCAAATGATATCAAAATACACAAGACACAATTTTGAGCTTAACGTTTAAAAGATTTAACCTTTCTATCTATCTATCTATCTATCTATCTATCTATATTATCGGTCACTGTATAAGGCAAACAAATAGATTAGAAATTACTTGTATGTTACAGAAATATACCCTTATTAGTTGGTATTATTTACATTACTACTTAATAATAACTATATCATATGATCTGTTAAAATGTAATTACATATTTTATATTATTATATTAATCATTGTATATATTTTTTTCAAATTAATGCATCTTAAATTCCAGTAGAAATTTTCTTTTCATATAATATACTTTGAGACAATAAGCGTAGGACAAGTGAAAGACAGAAAGTTAGATGCCGTTACACGTGCAAGACTTTTCAGAGAGTTTCATCATTCAAGAAGCTGGGGGGGGGAAATAAGCAATAGGATAAAATATTGTGTGACTTACTGTTGCACACTGGGATGGTGAGGATGAGTATGGCTGTGAGGGTGATGCTGGCCGTGCTGATTGGACTCACGGCGCTGCTGCTGCTGCTGCTGAGGCTGTGCAGGCTGCTGGCGGCTCCGCGCGGCGCAGGCTGACTTTGGCTCTGGAAGGTCCTCATCTCCCCGACTCGCTGGCCTTTCTCGTCTCTTTGGGTTCCGTGCGCTTGACTTCTTGTTCTTCTGAGAGTTTCTGGTCCACGTCAGAGAAATTTGAAGGCTCGTGTCACAAATATACACATATACATACACACACCCCTCGCGCGCTCGACACTTGACTGCGTCATTGGAGCTCGGCGCGCGTGAGAAGTTATTTGATTTGATCAAAGGGTCGGCTAAACGTGACGCTCCAGGGAGGCGCGAGCGGTGATCCAAATGTAAAGAAAATGTGAGTAAAGTGTAAACTCCAGTGACTGACTGTCTTTATGTTACTAACGTTGTTTATCTTATAACGTATGTATTATTCATTTATACTCATGTTGCATTTTTTAGCTCAGTAAACACAGTAAAGTATAAAATACAAACACTTGGGGAATTTAGCTAAGTAGGCTAACTACATTTATCCATTTCCATTACAAAAGAGAATATAACCAGATACAGAAAGAGAATATAAAACACAAAACTAATGCACAAAGAAAAACTCAGTCAGTATCAGTAGAAATGCCAGCACATGGCAATCCTCCTGGGCCAGTCTCTGCTTTACATTAAACTGTTCCAATCAAGAGGGGTCTGTCCGGTCAACCACCAGTACCAATATTGTCTTGTAAGATGAATGTCACTTTTTCCAGTGGGAGAATTCGTAGTTTTTCCCCGTACCAGTCCTCCATCATGGGCTCATTTTAGAGACCCAATGTTTCAGAATCACTTTTCTTGCTATATATAACAATATTCCAATCATTATTGCATTATGTTTATTTTTAGTCTTAGCTACACCAGTAGCTAGTACACAATGGATGGGACACAGCTCCAGGTTGTGCCCAATCAGATTAACTATCTCATGACTTTCCAAAAACTTTGAACCTTTCCACGGATCCAGACCATGGGCGTGTCCGTGGCTGATTGTGTCATCATTTTGCTCCTCAGCAATGGCGCGTAATGCAGCCTATGAATAATTTTAAACTGCGTCTCCTTCTCAGTACTACATTTTACAGCTTTAGTAACAAGTTTAAATTTCTTAAACCCATCTCGTCCAGTGAAAAACCACATATCTCCAAATGATGCTGAATGTTTGCGATAAGCGTATGGGTGAAGTTTTTCTTTTTGAATTGAAAAAACTCTACCGCTTGTTTAAATAAATGAACTATGTAAACCCCACTGGGGTCAGGCTCTTATTCTGAGCTCATGAAAAGTGGTTACTATATGTGGCTCTTACGGGACAGCAATGCAACAAACATATATTTTGCTGATAATTACTTACAGACCTCTGTAAGATTTTATATGCATTACTTTTATTTGTAGTGTGGCAATGGTACTTGTATTGAAACAAAGGATCTGGCTGCTTCTTCCACCACTGACTAAACTGCACTACTGTGTTCACTTTTGTGAGAGTTATAGTGCTGAGTCTGTGTCTGAGAGAGCCGTAGTTTGTTTTGTTGGGTTGCATTATATAGTAATGCATGGATGTAATTTTAAGCTTTTTCCTTGGAGAAAAGTCCATCAGTTGGCAACAACTTAATGTCAGGAAAGCAATTATATGTTTCTATTCTATACTTATCTTAAAAGGCCATGTTGTTACAGACGTGCACCCGTAAAATGGTTTTTGTCACTCCGTAATGTTTGTAGCCCTGTTTTTCCTGTTGATGTAGTAATAGTAAGTGAAAATGAGGACAGCAACCTTATATATAATGTAACTTCCTGTAAACAAACTTTAAGTTTCCACCTGTGTGCATCACGACTTATTTGTGACAGTTGGAAGCAAGAATGTGAGAAACCATGGGCACATTCAACAATCAAAGACTTTCCCATTAGATCTAAAGATCTTAGCATAGTAGTTCAAAATGCTTTACATACATACATAAATATATTTTTAAACTGTAGAATTAAAAATAAACAGAAGTGAATCAAACAGAATGAAATTAATCATAATGCAGTCATGATATGAACAAGCTGCTTGGTTCCTGGTTTGTGGCGCATAAAGACAGAGACTCTGATTTGGACAGTAAGCAGGCGTGTCCTAGATGACTTTTGAGGTCAAACAGTACGTAACGTAGCAGAAATTCAGTGCTTTATAAACCAATAAAGTCTATTTTGCGACACACACAAAGCCTGCAAAAAGATCTGAGAACTGGACTGATGTGATTCACTTTCTTGGGCTTCATGATGACTTTTTTCTTAATTGCCTCTGATTTTCTTTTCTTGTAGCCATTGGGAAAACATCTCTATATACCTGTGTGATGGAAAATGTTATTTCACGCTTGAGTCCCATTTTAACGATCACTGGCAAGTCGTTATGCACTATGGTATTTTAGAGGCGACATACCATTCGCAGCTGATGCTTGTATTATCAGATTTATGCCAAATTGTTATTGAAATTCATGTCACAAACTCAACACTGTCATCCACCACAGGTTTTTATGCATAAGAAGCCTTTTCCACCAAACGAGAACCCAATAATGGCCTTAATGGTGTTACTGATGTGACACATGATGTATTTAACACAACTAAATCAGAGAAACTTTCTATTTATTTCAAAGCCGGAATCGTGTTCTTACTTCAGAAAAAAAAAAAGCATTATTTTAGTATGAATATGTTTTAATCAAGGCTCTGGACACTAGTGGGCATTGTGATTCTTTTTAATACCAATCCAACTAATCAGCTTGAGCCCATCCACCCTAGGTCTATAAAATAACAAGTATAATTATATGAAATATAATTTGCAACATTTGTTCAACTTTTCACACATTCACACTTTTACATGAATTTAAATCCCCTTTATCATTTCAGTAACTCATTATGGATCATTACTGAATTACAGTCTCTCATAAACCTCAGGTAATGTGCTTGGTCTTTGTGTGAAGCAGCGTGGGTGACAGCACAAATACTCTCGGGCACTATAACTCAATTTGATCTGTTACAATAAACCAGGTGACATAATAAAAAAACAGCCACTGTCCTGTTTTCTTCAGCAGAACCAAAGGATGACTATAGGATAAATTAATATTACAAAGGAATATCATTATTGTTATAAAAATGGAGTTTAGTCTTATGGCAACGAAGAGGAGATGTGGGACAACTGACGAGGTGGATGTTGAAGACTTACTGCATTCATTTAGATATTCCGTAAGGATTTTGTAAACGGAATAATATGTGACGCATTTACATTGCCCTACACTTTTGTTGCTGACACGCACAAAGAAATCTCAGCTCCCTGTTTCCTCATCAGAAAAGCAAAGCATTTCGAGTTTATCATGGTGCAAATGGAATATAACTTAGGAGGCAGATTTGCTGGGAAAAAAACAAGGACCAAACTTGATGGATGACTAAAACAACAGTTATACCCTCGTCGCAGTTTTGCCTTTTGAAATCTGATGCGACTTTGTTTGAGAGCAAGTCTAGCAACAGATGGAGCGCAGTGGTAATTGAGCAATTCCATGGAGTCATGACACTCATCCCCACCCATGTTATCCTCCTACACTAATATCTCTGGCCTCTTTAATCAGTCGAGGTCAATGGGAAAGCAACACAGCAACAGGAAGGCAATAAGAAGATATATTATTTTTGCAACTTTGTCATAGGAATATTAGCTTTTAAAGCCTACCTTTGTAGCCTGTGTCACTTTGAGGGGTATTTACAAACCTTAATTATTAATTAAAGCATCTTCTAAAGGCATATTTTCTGTATGAGCTCTGTAGATTCATCACCGATAGTCCTTCTGACGTTTAACTCTGACAACTGAGATATCGCCACAGTGATGGCTTCCAGGTACATGTGATCAAGCTGTGGTACGGCTGCTATAATTAGCCACAATTGTGCAAGCTGGTCACATGAAAAAACAGCTGTTCAATTGGAAAACCTCAATGAAACACTGTTGGTTCAATAGCACATTCAGGAACTTTGTACCTATATGCAAACATATCTTTATAATGGTGTTTCTACATCGATTTATGCATAATTGTAGGCAGGGGCATACTACAAAATCCTGGACTCTGTACATTATCTGTCAGCCCCCCACTGTATCCATGGCTATTTATTCTAGTATCTGAATGTTCTCACATGAGGACCCTGTGCACTCAGAACCCTATTGGCTATATATATAGTGAGGCTTGTGTACAGTTACCCGTTTCCACAAAATTAATAAATCCAAATCAGACAAATGCACAGCTTGACAAATCTGATGAAAGAATGCTTATGCATATTTCTGTTTTTGCGTGTTACATAGTTTTAGTTGTGAATCTGCACAGAGTTAATGCATCTGGCCCCGGATGTGTTTCTCTCGTGTCCTGAAAGCTCTTGAGAAGTCCTGTAATGTTGTGACCTTTGAAGAGCTTTCTTTTATTATGAAGTTGACTGGCATTTGCATGTCTAATTGGCTTGCTTGAGGGAAACCCCAAAGGTGTTGAGGGAAGGTTACTGTCTGTGATTCACAGACTGCCATACCTGAAAGTCACAACACAGATTACAGTTTTTATTGTGCTCTAATTTTAACCCATCATCATCAAGGACTCAAAAGTGAAATTCACTCTAGTGTCTATACAATTAATACATAGGTATTCTACTTACATTTTGACAAATTTGATGAATTTTCAATAGTTCTTTTCATACTTTTCTGCTAAAACTATATCCATATAGTGAGTGGGAAATTTGAACATGGCCTACTGGTTAGGGCTTAGTGTAGGGTAACTCTAACCCCCTTCTGTGACAGCAAAGGCTTGATAAGGCTGGTACAGTACATACACCAAAGAATGATAATAGGAATATTATAGGAATACTAAAGACAGCAGTGTGTCTCTTCATGCTGTGATCTTCATGCTTTTCCATGACTGTGGCTATCACCTCAAATAACCCACTGTGTATCATGGTACAGTGACACTTTTGCATCATTTTGTAAATACACTTAATATCTTTCTAACCGAGAGTTAGATTAAAAGTGATTGTTAAAATAAGGACTGGGAGCAGGAGGAAACACCTAGGATGGCTCTGTCCAAAGGCAAGCACCTCTACAGGGCACTTATTGTTGTAAAAGCTGTTTCCTCCTGCTTCCAGCCATTACTGTAAACTCAGCGACTGGTGGTTGTAGCCGTATATCTAACTGACAGATGTGTAGCGAAATGCTCATCAAACGTGCCATCAGAAAGCAAATAAACATATTTCTCAACATCTCAAATGTTAGCTTTAAGCACTGGGCCCAGAGGCATGAATTAAAGTCCAGAATGAGACAGACATTAATGTTCCCATCTCACATGCAGAAGACGTTTATCTACATGCTTTGACTAACTTCATCATTGGAAACAAGAGGAAAATGAGTGGAGAGAGTTACCTATTAACAAGTCACGTCCTCCTATAAAGACCATTAGTTAACTGTATAAAATATGACAAGTGTCTGAGTTTATTGCTTTTCCAAATTGTTGGAATCATAAAAGCAATCCTTGTAAACAGCTGCCTTTCATAAATATTTTATTTCCATCTTATGCAATGGAAATTGCTGCCTTGCCAAAGACTAATGTGAAGTCATTCTGTGTCTATTCAAATTTGGTTTGAGATCAGATAATCTCAGTGCAAATATGGATTTATAAATTAAAAGTGCAGAAAATATAAAGATGAAAATATTCTTTTAGATTACTTCAGAATATTCTGTGTTAATACCACCATGCCTAGATTTGGTTGCAAATTAAACCCAAATTTGATGGTTTAGTATTACATTTTAATAATAGGGGATTATTAAAAATGAGTTCTTTGTCATAAATCTGATCATTTTCACTTTAGAATCTGTTTTAATTGTCTAACTCATACCATCCTACTTATGCAGATTGTATCAAGTAACAGAAATCCACTTTGACCTATGTTGTTGTGCAGTTTTGACATATTATATTTCACTGTAAGTATCATTATATTTTATCATTACACTGAGTATCACTTTCTGCCCTAGCACATTCACAATTTCCTGTTTAGCCAGAGCCATGCTAAATGAATGTAAGCTTGCAATAAGCAATCCTGCTTCCCTCCATGTGAATGTGAAATGCACAATGATTCACAAAGATCCTTGTTTTCCATGTTTGCAGTTCAATCAGTATCACCACGCTTCCGCTGTATAATAGGAAGTAGTTTATGTAATAATAACATCATTATTGTAGGCAAATGACAAAGCACTTATCTTGAGTATTGTAAATGCAATTATGACTTGGTTTAAGTTAGGAAGAAGTTAACACAACATAAATATATGCAAATCATAATGTATACATACACAACAATGTTATCCTGCATTAATGGAAAGCTTCGACATTTCGGGAAATGTGCTTATCACCTATCTTGTTTGGATTTCGGTAAGAGAATTGATACCAGTCTGATATCTTCCTATTAAATATGACTATACTACAGCCAGCGACTTAACATTCAAGCTAAACACACAGACTGGAAATAGTCTGGCACATAACTTGCCCCTAAAATTGCAAACCGTTGTTTTACACTTTTTGTTAAACAGTTTTATAATTCCACAATGTCATTTGGCAGAACACTTTTATCCAAAGCGACATACATATAGAATAAGTGCAACACAAATAAAATTTGATGTGGAGCTCTGCGGGCTGTTTCTAAAGCCACCAAAACAACAACAATAGGCAATAATTGAAAATATCCTGTGTAGGTGAAATATGTGGGCTAAAACAAACAAACAAACAAAAAAATACATACAATAGATACATTTTGGGAAATGCACAGACAGATTTATATAATTTCATGGGTTGTTGCATACAAAAAACAAAACTGACAGGAAGCCACTGCTTTGCCAATCACTACTTAGTCACATAACACTTCTGCAAAACCTGAACTGTTGATTTTAAACTTTTGTTGTTCATCTCTGCACAAGTGAGTGAACTAGTATGTGTACCATTTTAACTTATGCATATTTTACATTACACATTTTACAGTTTCCCTGCGTGGTGAAGTTGGTCGTTCAAATTCTCCTCTGTCACTCAGTCACTAGCAAACATAATGATTTATTTTGTCCAATCGTACCAAATAGCATATATATTTGAAAATAACACAGACCTTAAAATTAGACGGGTAGAATACAAACGGGTGCTGTTTATGTACTGACGTGAGTTTTTACCATCTAAACAGACCACATCAGACCATATCCTAAAACATTTGTGTAGTTTTACCCCAACACACTAACATGCAAAGGAAACATTTCCTCATCTACTGTTCTTAATAGCAAGCTGTTGATTATAGATAATAGTTACTGTGCTTTGGTCTGATTGCATTCAACCAAAACCTTCCAGTCCAATAATCTGTTGATTAAATCAACAAAAATATATACATTAGGACAAATAGTGAGTTTATTGTGATGATACAGAGTTTAAAAAGGAAAACAAAATACAGGTCAACAGCTTTAAATGCTAAAATCCATAAAGGATAGAATCCATAGGATAAAAATACTATCTCTGACAAGGACAGTTTTTGCCTTCATATCCATTCACAATATTCCTCTCCCTTTATCTCATCACTCTTACGCGTGCTCTGTCTCTCTAACCTCACACAAGAAAAGAGGAGAGCACTCTTTCATGAGCACACATACATGCGCTCACTTGAAATTACATAATTACTTTAAAACAAAATCGCACACATGACCGACCTTTCTAACAAGCAAAAAGCTCTACACGGAGCATTGCTCATGTAATAGCGGCTCTCATGCTTGCTTCAGTTTGGAAGACCGCTGTGTTCCTCTCTGTGTGTAATTTGGCAGTGATGAGCGGTGAAGACTTCACCTTGGGATGGGGTCACCATATGCGAGGCCATGGTTTTCATATCGTACCACACCACTGTTCTGCTCCTACAGGGTGTGTGTGTCATTGCAGTCAGGTCAAGTGTCACTATTATGTGCCATAATGGTGGCAGAAGGACACTCGAGTCAAGATGGGTTTTTATCAGTCTGACGTCACAAAGGTTCCAAACTGTAAAGGATATGACCTCAACAATACTTAAACTCATTCAAAGTTACAGTAGTATCTCATGAAGTCATCAAGTACATATGCAGATTTATTCTGAATTTATTTTTGCCAGACAGGACAACAAATATGGATCTAAAACAACACAGACGATGCCTTCTTCAAGCGCATTAAAGGGCTGCACTAAATGCCATCCAGATAGCAACTCCAACGATTCTGATTCCAAATACAAATAGAAAATGCTATTAGCCTTTAATCAGCAGTGTGAATGTCAAATGTAGATTACACAGATGTAATCTTCGTCCCCTGACGCTGTGTGAAAAGCCCTTTTGTTTGTAAGTCACATCTGCATGTCATCCGCCGTGCATGTCACTGGGACTCCCTCATCTGCGTAGAGCCTCCGTGACACAAGTTCATTTTGTGGGAACACCTCTCACCTGCAGCAAGTTTGTGTTCATCTTCCAAACTGATTGTGGGTGAATACATACTGTATCTTAATGTGTCATTCGCCCTTTGCTCCCAGAAACAAACAGGTTTTCTGCAGATATTCCAATCCAGCGCGCAATGAAGTAATTGTTTTTGTGCCAGCACAGGTCTGCTGTAGGAACAGCAGACCTGTCTACAGACCTTTGACATTCACAAAATATATAGACAGTAAGTGCCAGAATAGCAGAAACAGTGGATGATTCATGACTACAGGAAAGCACAACATGTGGCAAAACAGAAATGTTAATGGTAGTGTGTGTGTGTGTATGTGTTTTGTAATATGTGTGTGTGCATGGGATTTAGATGTATGTTGGACCAGAAAAATACTTATATTATTATTTTTATGGACATAATGGCCAAAACACAAGCCATGTTTCATCAGTTTCCTTAAAATAACAGGAAGAAAAAAGTGTTTGACCAAAGTCCCTTCATGAATAAATAAATAAATAAATGTCACTCCCATTTTGTACTTCTTGACGATAATGTGAAAATCCTGGAAATGTCAAAAAGACCTATACACAATGGACTTCTTGTATACTTCTTTGTCAAGGCAAAATATATATTGTTGTGTGTTTATTTCCATATTAAAGCGATAACTCAACACATATGAGCTGTAATTGCAAAATGTACATCTTTACTCACTACTGGAAGAGGGACATTAATGTCCAGGGATATTCTTGTTGTCACAAACATGAATTTGACTGCAGCGTGCTAAAAGACACCACAGAGACCTGCTGTGTGGTCGTACACACCCTGCAGTGATGCTGTATTCTTTGTCAGGATAATACGTATGAATTACATGTTAATTTTCCTAAGAAAACATTATTGTACTGTTGCCGTTTAAACATGGACCCATAGGACCCTGTTTATGTTGCATGACTGATTAGAAGATGAAGATATGAACGTGTACATCATACGTTTTGGATACATTTTGAGCTATTTCTATTATAGTACCATGTTTGGAAGCAATTGACCATGAATCTAACTGTTGTTGACAGCAGAGGCCACATTCACCAGCTGGGAAATCCATTGTTGTCTCTGCACAATAACTTCAACACAAGACAGTGCACCTCAAGGCATTGTCTGCAGATCTCTTCTTAATCTGTGTCTTTCGTTCCCATCACGACTGTGTTGACTCTATTGACATTCATACTCAATGGCCTCAGGAGGCTTTTGCTATAGATGATAAGTCACTTTTATATCAAAAATGAATAATGAATAAACTATTACACTGTCAAAAACACAGGCAAACATATGTTAAGTGTAAGAACACAACACACAAGCAAAGGAACAGCATACAGAAAATGTGGTTAATGCATGGATTAACAATGCCACCTGGTGTCCGGAGAAGAGCACGTGTGTGTGTGTGTGTGTGTGTGTGTGTGTGTGTGTGTGTGTGTGTGTGTGTGTGTATACGGCATATCCTCCTGAGACCCAGCCTATTCATTTGTGTCCTCTGCAGTGGACATTAGCTTTTGGTCTATATCTTTTGACTCTTTTGAGCTACCCTACTAAGTCCTGATGTGCTCAATAGAGAACATCCTGGCCTTTCCAATGATATCTCATGTGTTTGGGTGGAATGAGGGGAACAAAGCAGGCAGGAAATCATAGAAAAAAGTTCAATTAAACGATACGCGACATGGCATTTGCAAACATCTCAAACCCTGTTATTAAAAGTGTAATATATATATATATATATATTCATTATCCAAATAAATAAATATTTTAATTGTAAATGTATTATTAATAAAATCTTAAAATCTTGTAAATGGCATATTTATCATTTAATTAAAAAATAAGCAGGCACTCAGCTTGCACTGTATGTGTTGATTGTCAGTTTATTGAATAAACACATTAAAGTAGGAATATGAAGAAAGTAAGCACAACATTTGTTATATTATCGGAGATCATAAAACTAGATTTTGACACTCCTCAATGGTGACACTCAACATCCGGTAAAAAAAAAACAACAACATCACTCTAGAATATGAAAACAATCATTCAAATAGATTATTAAACATTTTATAAAGCGTTTGTTTGTAAATCAAGCTCAAGAGATCTGAGGAAACAGGGTGCAGCAGCACAGCACTCCCTCTTTGGGTGGATCTGAGTCGATGAGGATGTTGACACTGTCGCTGTCACATGACAGCTTCGTCCGTGAACCAGGAAGTGAGAGGGCGGTGCTTCGCCAAGGGCTGGTGGGCTGACAAAACAAGGTAGTAGCTGCAACAATGTAAATACCGCTGTTAATATTTATTCAGAGTGAATTTTGACAGACATTACACTGTGGCTGGTTGATTATTTCGCTTAAGTCATAAGAACCTGTGCTTGTTCTGTGCTAACAGTCGCGAGCTCTCTCGGGCTAGCAGAAACGTTATTAGCTGGCAGGCTAACAGTCAGAGAGAGGACATCGGTGCATTTATTTTAGGAAGGGCCTCTTGGTGCTTAATTTCTGTTTCCTAGTGTTGAAGTAGCCAACACCGGCAGCTGCCTTTACAAACGTGATTTCAACGCCTTCTTGAGGGATTTCCTAATCACTGTTGTAGAGTTAATGGCCACAGCCTCGCACATCCTGTTGGCCCGTTACTGAAAGAGGACCGTCTTGAGATCACCTCTTCAGATATATTACAAATATTACAACTTGACATGAACTGAGTCACGTGCGAGATAATAACATTCATCCTGTCGTAATCAAGGAAATGATCGTAGATTATGAGTAAAATTATGCTTATTTTGCCTTGGTTCTGGTTACCTGATATTGGGGGACGTACATCATTCTTGGTGGCTTTTATATATGCATGTATAATGGATGTGTGTTATGAACACAATAATCAGTGCATGCTACATTCTGTATGACAGCATCCACCATGACAGCCATAAAGCATGCTCTCCAGAGGGACATCTTCACACCCAACGACGAGCGTCTCCTCGGCATTGTTAACGTCTGCAAAGCAGGGAAGAAAAAGAAGAACTGCTTCTTGTGTGCGACAGGTACGCGCAACATCGCCGCAGACACAGCTGTACATAACTGTTAATGATAGCATAAAGTAAATGTTTTCTCCACCAGTCACTACGGAGAGGCCGGTCCAGGTTAAAGTGGTCAAGGTGAAGAAATCTGACAAGGGGGACTTTTACAAACGGCAGCAGACATGGGAACTCCGGGATCTGACAGAAGTAGACGCGAAAGATGCAAGCAAGGTCAGAGAGCTAATGGGTCTGTCTTTTCTGGAATTCCCTTTGTCTGACATTCAGCGCTCTTACTATTTAACTTTTGTGGTTTAGGAAAATCCTGAGTTTGACCTTCACTTTGAGAAGGTGTACCGGTGGCTGGCCAGCAGCACAGCTGAAAAAAACTCCTTCATCTCCTGCATTTGGAAGCTGAACCAGCGATACCTGAGGAAGAAGGTGGAGTTTGTGAATGTCAGTTCTCAGCTGCTGGAAGGTGTGGAAACGCTCTGTTCTTACTATAGCCAACCCTGTGAGCGCATGCCTCTTTTCATGATTTGATTATATTTGTTTAAAGGCCTGTCTCCTTATCTTAAACCAAAGTGTTTTGACCCTAGTGTGTATTGGTCATGTTTGAGGTATTCTAATTCAGCTCAGACGTGAGATTCTCTCTTGGATTTTGGTTTATTTCATTTATTAATAGCATGATTTAAAAAAAAAAAGTGTTCAACCTCCTCAGTGTATCTTGGTTTGTGGTATGGCTTTCTGTGTTAAATCCTTCTTTATTCTCACTTTTCTCTCTTAAACTTTCTCTGGCCAGAACTTCCTAAAGCGGAAGGTTGGTAGGACTTAACTTCCCCCTCCTCACTCCTCTCCATTGTTATCTCATGACCTTAAACTACCATTCTCATTAGTGACTCGCACCTCCTTGAAGCTCCTTCTGTTTGACTTATGTGACGCGTAACGTGGATGGGCATGATTCATTTATTTTCATCATAATACACATTTAGCTCATGTTTTTACCCCACGTTTAGCTTTTTTGCTTGTCCATTCCACCATAGGATTATTTACTGACGTGTACTGTGTTCAGCACCTTATTTGACTGTAGCCCGTGTTGTTTTTACTTGTTCCACAGCAGGGTAAAGGGTAGTTTTTGTACTTTTTGTTTTGGTTTGATTTACAGCTTTTATCAGCCACAAACACATTACATTACTGGTAGAGTGACTGGTGTAAATAATTTTAAATGTGTTTTAACACTTCAAAAATTACCCATCTCTTTTACCAAACATTGTTTTATTTTTGCAAAGGTTGTGGTGGTGGAAGATACCAGAATGTGTCTGTATTTGTGTTTGTGTCTTCAACATACATTTCCGTTTCCTGTTTGTACGACCAGAGTCGGTGCCGAGCGGCGAGAGTCAGAGTGTTGCCGGGGGTGATGAGGATGCTCTGGATGACTACCAGGAGCTCAGCACCCGTGAGGAGCAGGACATTGAGAGCATGATGGAGATGTGTGAGTACGCCATCTCCAATGCTGAGGCTTTCGCAGAGCAGCTCTCCAGGGAGCTGCAGGTTCTAGATGGGGTGAGTGGAGAAACTGCTAAACTAAAACCAGAATGGAAAGGGTTTATTTAGTAATATTGTTTTGACTACCAAAGACATAGCAATATATTATATTCTTAATTTTAGGCCAACATCCAGTCCATCATGGCATCGGAGAAGCAGGTCAACATCCTGATGCAGCTGCTGGATGAGGCGCTCGGTGAGGTGGACACCATCGAGGGAAAGCTGAGCAGCTACGAGGAGATGCTTCAAAGCGTCAAGGAGCAGATGGACCAGATCTCACAGAGCAACCGCCTCATCCAGATCAGCAACACCAACAATGGCAAACTGCTGGATGAGATCCAGTTCTTAGTGGTTAGAAACACACTTGAATTATTCTGTCAGTCCTGAAATAAGTGGCACGCTGATGCCAGTTGCCAGATTTTGAGTCTTTGATAACTGTTTTGTGTGTTTCCTCATGCAGAACTACATGGACCTGTCAAAGGGACACATCAGAGCCTTGCAGGAGGGAGACCTGACGTCCCCTAAAGGTATTGAGGCCTGCATCAATGCCTCTGAGGCTCTCCTGCAGTGCATGAACGTGGCCCTCCGACCAGGTTAGTTTATGCATATACTTATTGACCAACAGTCATCAGCAGTGTTCCCTCACTATAGTGGTGAGTGGTTGCAAATTGGAAAACTCAAAAGTGCTGCTACTTTCTTCCCACAGGCCACGACAAGCTGATGGCGGTGACGCAGCAACAGCTTCTGTTTGCCGAGCTGAGAGACACCTTCGCTCGCCGCCTCACCAATCACCTCAACAATGTGTTCGTTCACCAGGTAACAGGCACACTGTCGATACAAGGCAGGATAACGCGTTTTAAAGCATTTAAGTAGAAGTTTCAGGTGGTAGGTTACACAGGGATGCGTTTTACCACGTTTCCATTGGCCCCCAGTGTGTTAAACATCTGTAAACAGTGGTGGAAAGCTGTATGTGGTGACCCTTTAGAGGTGGAACCATGTGACTAAACAACAAACAATCTATAAACTGAAATAAGCCTCGCCTCGACCAGCTACAGCGGTAAAATGCTGCTTAAAATTTAAATTCCAGTAAAGGCGCCTCTACTGATGTGTCAGTTACAGAGGACACTTTATTGCTGATGGAGTACTTAACATCTGATACTTTAATATTGATTATGTGGGTTGTCGCCTCACAGCTTCCCATTGTGAGTGTGTTGACCAGGGGGGCTGCGCTCACTCCTCTTCTTTTCCAGACTCTCCCCGTCCTCAGTGACTTCCTGTTTAGCTGTGACTCTCCTCCTGGGCTCCTCCGTGTCGTTTCCTTCTAGCTGTTTCCGTCCTATTCTTGACTCTCTGTGTTGCTCACTTTAAATCATCCCACTTTGCTCTCTGTCTCTGTGTCAGTTCAACCACTTCAGTCACTTCAAAATGACCATCCCTCAGTTCTATAGGTCCTCCTGTCTGTCGCTTCCAGTGAGTACACTCACAGCAACCCCCACTTGCCCCCTCTTTGCTAACGTTTGACCTGCGACACCTCACTCCAACATTTCATCACATCAGAGACCTCAGGCCTACTACAGCCTGTTATTTACTGCATGTGGACAAGTTTCTAACCACTTACATCTCTCATTCAACCTCAAAAGCCGAAGGCACCACTCATCTTTCTCCTCCTTCACCAACTGTCTGCACTCAGCTAAGTGCTTTCGGGGGCTTTGGGTGCTAACTTGGCTTTATGGCAAAGGGTCTCATATCATAAATTCCCGCACCTGTCTGCTCTGCGTGCATGTCCCGTATCTACAAGCAGTGGGTACTGACCAAAATAACAATGTGGGAAGTGAGGAGAGCATCGGTATGGCAGTAAGAGTTGCGCTTTTCAATAAGCTTGTGAAGTCAGCTGAAGACATGGTGGAATGTTGCACTGAGCAATGTTTACCTTTGAAAACATCTGGTATTGTGGAGCGGTAACGTTTCCCACTCACAGTTAGTGTTAACGATGGGAAGCAAGATAGACATTCTTCATGCGTTGCGTGTGTTTGTGTGTATACAGACAGAAGGAATGGGGTTTACTAGTGTTTATATATACCGACTCTTTGATTGAATGTATAGCTAACTGTCTCCCCTCTGTCAATCAGGGCCACGACCAGAGCTCCACCCTCTCACAGCACACGGCTGAGCTGACCCTGCCCAAGCACAGCCCCCTCCACAGGGACCTGCTGCGTTACGCCAAGCTCATGGAGTGGCTCAAGAACACTCACAGGGAGAAATATGAGGGCTTGTCCAGGGTCAGTGCTATTATCTGACAGAATACTTTAAGGAATATTGCAAATACACTTGTTCGCTGCTTTGCTAAGAGTTACATGAGAGGACTGTAATTTCTGTCCTTTAAAGTTGCTGTGTCTTAAGATTCCAGTGTTTGGCGACACCTGTGGTCACTGAAAGTCTGTTTTAATAATACAGCAAACACTCCTCAAACAGCTACTTTCTCATAAATATAATAATATTTGTAATACTCCTTTGTGCGTCTAAAGACAGTATTGTGCAGGAATGACGGCCTCTGCCACTAACAGTTAAAACTCCTGAATAAAGGAGTAAAATCTCTAAATGGCTATTGTGGGAAAATGCCTACCATGAAAGGTCACATGGGTCATTAACTGCAAATATGAAGCTACAGACAGTTAGCACTGCTAAGCATAGTTTGTTACCATTGGACAGAGCCATGCTCGCTGTGTTCCCATTTCCAGTCCTTATGCTATGCTAAGCTTACTGTCTCGTTCATATTTATCATACAGACATGTAAGCAGTCGATTGATCTGCTGTTTCTATTGAGCTTCTCATTTAACTCTTGGCAAAAACCAAATATGTGTAGTTTCACAATGCTGACAGTATTCCTTGAACACTGAATATTAGCACAATGTGAAGAGTGTGTTGTTTTACACTGAAACGTCTAAACTAATGTCATATCTTTGTTTAGACCTATGTTGACTATATGAGCAGGTTGTATGAACGGGAAATCAAAGACTTCTTCGAGGTGGCCAAGATAAAGATGGCTGGTACAAGCAAGGAGGCCAAGGGCAAGTTTGGTAAGCGCTGCGCTTCACAGGCCTGTTAGAGCAGAGACATGAAGCCTGTCTGTTGGTGTGCAGGTATCATGTCTGATTAGGATTTGTAGTAACATCATTTGTTGTCTTTTTCTCTCTTTTCTTGGTTAACTAAAGTAGAATTCCACCGTGTCTCTAAACTGTTTTGTTTATTATTTGTATTTTGCACTATCCCACAGAAATTAATGGAACATTCATGTTTAGATTAGGAAACAAGGTCTCGTTCTTATACACCTTCTCTGCATCGCATCTGTTTGTCAAAAGCATATTTTCCTCAACTAATGTCTTCTTCCAAAGTGCTTGAGTTCTTTCCTCTTGTTTTACATTTTGACAATTTCTCCTTTGTCCCCTTTGACTCTACACATTCAGCTCTCTACTCCTCTGAATGTTTAAAATCTGAATAGGAGTCTTGGTTAAGCTTTGGTTTTGGCAGATTTATAGAACTCTGCTTTCTGCATCTCTGTATTAGCTTTTCCTGAAAACAAAACAAACAAAAAGAATTTGTTTTCCGAAAGTTTGTCCGAGCTACAAGCCACACCCGAGCCACCGCAGTGCACGTCAGCATATATGTAACTTTGTGCATCTAACATCTAGCCTCACCCCTCCCATGCTGCATGTTTTAAGCCTAACCTGTCTCTGTCTTTGATGCCTGCCTGTTTAACTGGCTGCAGCCACGCTTCCGCGGAAAGAGAGTGCACTCAAACAGGAAACAGAAAGTAAGTATGACGTTTGGATAGAGCTGTTCAACTATGAATTTACCCACTCTGCTACTTACCACTGTGCCTTACATAACTGCACTAAAAGGAATCCTTTGCTTAAAGCCCCCCCCCCGTCACCTCGACACACATTACTTTAAGCTCCGCCAACCATTACCTCGCCATTTACGTGGTTGGTTTGTGCTAAATCTTCATGCATCATGGCATATTCTGATTCTATGATCAATGCCTAAAAAAAAGCTAACCATTGATATGAATGATGATTTGACTCATTCTAACTGAGCACATGACATTGAACCCAGCTGTGTTTGTCGTGCTGTGTTAGGCCTTCATGGCAGCTCTGGGAAGCTGACAGGCTCCACTTCAAGCCTGAACAAGCTGACAGTGCAAGGCTCCAACAGCCGGCGATCCCAGTCCTCCTCGCTGCTGGACATGGGCAACATGTCCGCTTCGGACCTGGACGTGGCCGACAGGACCAAGTTTGACAAGGTGACAAAGCCTCGAAGATTAAATCTGGTGGGATGTAAATAAAGTGACACATGTTCACGTGTTGCTCTGTGTTGAGAGATTAAAGGTGGGTTTCTTTCTCTTTGCAGATATTTGAGCAGGTCCTCAGTGAACTGGAGCCACTGTGTCTGGCAGAACAAGACTTCATCAGCAAGTTCTTTAAGCTGCAGCAGCACCCAACAGTTGCACCCCCTCTTGCTCAGGTACGTCTGTGATCCAACTGCATAATGTTACCTCGCTTAACCTTTGTGGCTGAGCTCAAGTGTGGTAGCATCTGAGATTGGTCTCGCCTTAAAGTGTGACATAATGCAGCAAAAACAATGTTACCACTCACAGAACCGTTCATATTTATGTCAGCAGTTGTTTGGATTTGTCATGTTCCATGTCTCTTTTCTCATCAGCCCGAAACAGAGGAACCAGATGGAGGCACGCCATCAAGAGTGCCTCCCCAGGCTGAACACAGACACTCCTTGTCATCAGAGTGAGTAGTCGCCGAGTATTGCTGCAGATATAAACCATTGTCACTGCCTGAAACATCATATATTCTCATTTTTTTTCTATGAATCAGTCCCTTCTCCCCGTGTCACGGCCTCTTTTTCTTTTTAACTTCATCTGTCTTTAATTTTCTCCTCCTCTGTCATTTTTACGTCCGTTTGTTCCAGGAAAGACATGGTGCGGCTGATGATGAATAAAATCTTCCAGAGCATCGAGACGGAGCTCAACAGTCTCATCGCTCTGGGCGACAAGATCGACAGCTTCAACTCTCTCTACATGCTGGTGAAGATGAGTCACCACGTGTGGACAGCTGAGAACGTTGACCCGGCCTCCTACCTCAGCACCACTTTGGGAAACGTGCTGGTTACTGTCAAGAGGAACTTTGACAAATGCATTGTGAGTAGAGTCCAAGTGTTGAAGAAGACGCCATGCTCGCTTTCCTCTGTTTTAGTGACAGTGTTTCTAAATGATCACGTTTCATTATGAATTTTATATGATTTGTCTTTCTCTCACAGTCTGGCCAGATCAGACAGATGGAGGAGGTGAAGATATCTAAGAAAAGCAAAGTTGGCATCCTGCCCTTTGTTACTGGGTTTGAAGAGTTTGCTGAGCTGGCTGAAACAATTTTCCGAAATGCTGAGCGCCGAGGAGACCTGGATAAGGCTTATGTCAAACTCATCAGGGCTGTCTTCATGAACGGTGAGACCAGCGACCAACCAGACGCACTTTGGCTATCGATGACATAGTATTTATGTGTCGACTAGAAACAAAGTCGTGAATATTGTTTGTCTTTTCAGTGGAGAAGGTAGCCAGTGAAAGCCAGAAGACGCCGCGGGACGTTGTGATGATGGAGAACTTCCACCACATCTTCTCCACACTGTCACGCCTGAAGATCTCTTGCCTGGATGCAGAGAGGCGAGAGGCCAAGCACAAGTACACAGACCACCTGCAGTCATATGTTATCAACTCTCTGGGCCAGCCTCTAGAAAAACTCAATGTGAGTCTGTTTATGGTGTACCACAAAGTTTCGTCATATTCCTGGACATCCGCAGCAACGTACCGGATGTGACCATTTTACCTAGTGGTTTTATTTAATGCATCATAGACACAACTGTTCTCTCTCTCCTACAGCATTTCTTTGAAGGAGTTGAGGCCCGTGTAGCCCAAGGTGTTCGTGAAGAGGAGGTGAGCTACCAACTGGCCTTCAACAAACAAGAGCTGCGTAAAGTTATCAAAGAGTATCCTGGCAAAGAGGTGAAAAAGGGACTGGACAACCTTTACAAGAAGGTCGACAAACACCTGTGTGAAGAAGAAAGTCTGCTACAGGTGAGAGACTTTACATTTAAAAAGATGAAAGTGCACTACTGTCTCATTGCTTGTTTCCTCTCTGTAACAGTTGCACTTTGTGTTTTCCTCCACTAGGTGGTGTGGCACTCCATGCAAGACGAGTTCATCCGTCAGTACAAGCACTTTGAGGATTTGATTGGCAGATGCTACCCTGGATCTGGGATCACCATGGAGTTTACCATCCAGGACATGTTAGAGTACTTCTCCAGCATTGCTCAGTCTCATTAGTCTTGCTGCTATGCACCATAGTAATAGTATTTCCCTCCCGACTCACACTGGCTGATGATACACTAATTACTCACAAGTCATCCTGTTTTGTTTTATGGACAAAGAACATTTCCTGTGTGTGTGCGCGTGTGTGTCTGTGTATTTCAGTGGAAGGGATTTGTACAGTGGTGCAGATATCTCTACATTGTGTGTGTGTGTGTGCGTGCCTGTTCCACTGAGCTCCAACACTGCTCTAAATACTTTGTTTACGTAATATTTTTGTTATTTCTTTATGTCATATGTACATAATAAAATCACAGTTGCCTACCCGATCAACGCTAAATCGAAAGTGTCTTTATTTTAAAGTCAGGCACATGACACTGCATAACTCATTAAATGTTTGGGTTAATAACACATCCATGGTTAAACCCCTGCAGACTCCGCCCTCCGCCTTCTGTTCGGACAGCGCCGTTTCACAAAGTACGCGCCCCCTGATGCTTCACTGTCTGACTTCCATGGTGACGAATCCAAAACGGCGTCCATCGGCGCTCTTTTCAAACCCCTTTACCGCGGAAACATGTTATCCCAAGAGTTGTTAATTATCTACTATTAACGCAGAACAAAATGTAACACTAGCAATAACCTTAAAATGCAAGTTTTCGGTCCAAGCGTGACATCTATGTCAGTTATGTAGAACCGAGTTGACGTTCGTCAGGCTAGTTAGCTGTTAAGAAAAACAGCGTCTATCCAAGCAGGTGAGTTACAGCAACATGCTAGCTAGCGAATTGGTTAAGTAGCCGTATGGTGTTTACTAGCTGGCTAATGCTACTTGTTGCTTCTAAAAGAACTTCATGCCAGCGCAGTAGTTAACACGTAATGCTAATATTGGATTATTAGCCTGTAAGCTAGCTACGTGACGGTCGTCAAAATCAAATACTGCACTCTCTGGCTTAGTACGCACAACACTTAGCTACTGTATGGTAACATCTCTCTCCAAATCTGGTCTAAATATTCAGCGTTATTTATTTTGCATCGTTTCAATAGTGTGACCGTTGTGTGTGTGTGTGTGTGTGATTGAAGTGCCACATCACAGCCATGAACAGCAGCGCAGAGAGGAAATTCGTCAATTTGAGGAAGCGTCTGGATCAGCTGGGCTACCGACAGCCACTGGGAATAGAGTCACTGCCACTGGTGGAGAAACTTTTCAGGTGGAACCTTTTGCCTTTAGAGAGCAACTGATCTCCTTCATCCGTCACCGTCAGCCAGTCAATTACAGTTGATGAGATGTTGTTCAGACCCATCTTCTCCTGTGTTACAGTGACCTAGTCCACACAACCGAAAGCCTGCGCAATGCCAAACTGTCAGCAGGAAAAACTGAGAAGGAGAGTCGGAACTTTGATGCTCTACTGGAGCCATACAGAGCAGAGAATGCTCGAGTTATCAGGGAGAACAACGAGCTGCACCACGAACTTCTCAAGCTGAAGGAGGAGAAGGACCGTGTCACCAGAGGTAAGCTGTAATAAACAGTCACTCCCTTCCTGAAACCAATCTGAAACATTTCCCCAAAAACTGGTTTGATAACTAAACACAGTCTTGCCTTTTTTCAGAGCTCAAGACACACATCAGAAAACTAGACCACGAGACGTCTGACTTGAAATTTTTAAACAATCAGTATGTGCACAAAGTTCGCTGCTTGGAGAAGGATAGCAAGGCTAAAGCTGAGCGCATCCAGCAGCTGCAGGAGAAGAACATGCAAGCTGTGGTGCAAACACCAGGTAATACCAGAGATCTGACCTAACCTCTGTGACGATCTTCTTTAGATCTTCTTTCACTTTTGTTTCCTGCTGAACTATATTGAGAATCAAATCAAAACTGTTGGATTGGACCCTCCTTTCCCCTCAAACTCTTTCCCAGGTGGAAAGAAGCGCAGTATCCCTTTTAGACGTCAGCGAATGCAGATTGATGAACTCATACCGCCGTCCTCTACGTCAGCTTATCCTGTGTCACAGCCTGATGATCCGTATATAGCTGACCTACTGCAGCTGGCAGATGGAAGGTGTGTTTTCTTGTCTGACGGCTGAACAGATTATTAGGAGAGCCACTGACCTCTTGATGGATGCTCACATTCACAGTATTGCTTCATTGACTCTGTGACTCACTGTGAATTGTATTTGTAGAATCCATGAGCTGCAGGAAGACATCATAAAGGTCAAGCTAGACCTGGAAAATGCTCAAGAATATATAAAACACTTGAACACGCAGGTAAAATAATTAATGAATTAAAAGCATTCAATACCAGGACATGCTAAATGCTACTCTAAAACTGACGAGATGTTGCTCTGTGGTGGTTGTTTATTTACAACACTTCTATAAGGTGGAGGAGAGAGATAAAGAGATCGAGCGCCTGAAACGTGTTCTTCAGGGGGGGCGACCTCATGATGTCATTTCCCTGGAGGCTCAGAATGTCAGCAACGAGAAACTGATCGCCCATCTTAACCTTCAGGTTAGCATATTTACCCCAGTGTGTGAATACAAACAGACAAATTTGCTCAAAAGTGAGCTGGTACCCACCCTCCTGTGTGTTGGCTGTTCCACTTTGTCTTATGCAGATTGAGTACCTGCAGGAGACCAACAGGACACTGGAGGAGAAGGTAGAAGGACTGCAGCAGAAGAAGAGGGACGCCTCCACCGAAGTGGCCAATCTGTCTTTAAAGAACCTGGAACTGTGCGAAGAGCTGACGCACATAGACGACCTCGCCAAGCGGCTGGAGATGGACAAGGATCGTGTATTGGAAACTGCTGACATGGAACTGCAAGAAACGAAAGTAAGACTCTGAGAAAGCTGGAAGAATGAAAGTGAAAATGTGTCCGGAAGTCTGAGCTGGATCTGTGAAACAAACCTGAAATCTCTTTGTTAACAGAAAGAAATTCAAAGACAGCAGAAAATCATTGAAGACTTGGAGGATATTATTACCACAGTTAGAAGAGTATGTACAGAGGTTTATTCATTTCCCTTGGATTGCTACTAAATTCTAGTTTACTACTGATAACTGTCTTTGTTGTGCTGTTAAATAATAACAAAAATAAACAATATGAAACGATTGAATTCAGGAGCAGTCTGAAGGCGATTTTGAAAAAGACCGACTTAGAGACCAGCTGGTGGAGCTCAAAGAGCAGAATGAGAAAATGGAGGGGCTGGTGAATTTCGTGGAGGAGGAGAAAGTCAGACTGCAGGACAAAATGGAGAAAATGATGGTAGCTGGTAAGAATCTGTTTGGTTAAAACCTTTTCGCACGGCAGCCTTACATGACTGACACTAACCCGGTTTCCGACTCATTGCTGTTGTCAAGACAAAGAGCTGGTGCTGGAGTTGGAGACCATGCGAGCTAAACATGGCGTGTGTGGAAGGGAACGCTCCCCATCGCGCCTAGATGCATTTGTCAAGAGTCTAGAGGAGGAGAGGGATCACTATCGCCAGGAGGCTGAGCGCTACAAGAGAGCCAGAGGGGCCGGCGGCATGGATTTAAGTCCTAGTCCTAGTCGCAGTCCAGGCAGGGGCAGGAGTCCTTGGTCCAGAGGAGCAAAGGTAAAATAATAATATTTTTTAAAATGGTTTATATTTTATTTCACAGATTTCAACATGATCCTAATAAAATCATTATAAATGATATAATGACCTCGCATTTTCAGGGAGGTGTCACAGAAACAGAGCTGCTACGTTTAGTGAAGGAACGAGATGAGCTGAAGGCTGCTCTGTTCGACTTTGAGAAGCACATGGAGGACATCCAGGACAACGTGAAGGCCCTCAGCGCTGAGAGAGACCATTTCAAAACACTGTTTAAACAAGTAAGTGTTAGAAAGTTTAGTCCACCTGATACAAAACTGCTTATTTTGACACCTTTGAAGACCCAAATGTTTATTTTTTTTTTTGTCCTTCTAGGCTCAAGAGGACCTAAAGCTGGCTCATAGCACTGATATGTCAGGTGATCTTATGAAACTGAAGGAGGAGATCAGACGGGCGGAAGTCAAAATTGAGCAGATGAGCACTGAGAGAGACACACTGATGGAGAGATTAAAGGTTAGTCTCAGAGTAATAGCTTTCATGGTGGAGATGATCTCAGTGCGACATTATGGTCCTTTATTTAGAGTTAAGTTTGTTTACAGCGTACATCCAAATCTGAAATATGTCCACTATTGACCAGGCTGACCAGACCAATAGTGTTTGTCATTGTTCCAATCGGTCAATCGGTCGGAATAAACAAGAGATGTGAATGCATCATTTTTGGCATTTTTCAGTGTTTAGTGATTTTAAATGATCTAATAATAGAAATAATAAATAGTACTGCTATATAATAAACACGTTTTGTAACCTACACACCCTGATGTTCAAACTTGTTGCAGGTTGCTCAGACTTCAGCTCTCACAGACAGACAGACAGAGGAGAGGAGGATTCTTGACCTGGAGAATGCAATTAAGAGTGTAAGCCCGGTGGTCACTACTGTAACTTCGGTTCTAAATGGGTTTTGTTTGGCTTTTCTGTATCTTCACCCTTCATATTGTGTTTTCCTGAGTAGTTGGAGCAGGAGAGACTGGACCTCCGGTCACAGGTGTGTCTGCTGAATGAGAACAGGGAGGCTACTGAGGAGGAGCTGAAGGTCCGCTCTGCCACTCTGGTCCAAAATGTAGAGGAGGTCGCCAAGCAGAGAGCCGAGTCCAATGCTCTGAGGTCTGCGTTGATTAAATGTCAAATAAAAACGTAAAGAAGAAAGTAATGTGCATCTTCTGTACCCACCTAAGTCTGCTCAGGTTATTATAACTGCAATTTTAAAACACAGAGCAGCTGAGTGTGTTGGGGGTTGTTGAGTTTGTTGTCAGTGTGTTTTCCCTGTCTGCCTGCAGACTGCTGCAGGAGCAGATGGAGCAGTCGCTGTCTGATACCCAGCACAGGCTGTCTGTGAAGATGAATGAGCTGCATGCTGCTCATGAGCAGATTGAGAAACTGGAGGAGAGGATAGGTGAATATTTATGGATTGTGTGGACTGCTACAGTTGGTGTTACATTGTTGTTGTTTTTGGCTGTTTGCTTGATCACTGCTTTGTCTGACAGGGGAGCTGAGTCAGCAGGGCTCCAAGCGCAAGGAGGAAGTGGCTGTTCTTCACAAATCCATCGCTGCCCTAGATAGAGAGAAAGATGCACTGCAGGATGAGGTGGATACAAAGACTGAAAGACTGGTTGTTCTTCAGGAGGAGAACTCTAAAAAGGTAACCACATCATCAGGCTTTTATCAAAGTCTGCCTTAACTCAAGACTCGCGTGCACCTATAGACATTTGCAAAAGCCCAGATACTTAGTTCTTCTCTTCATGAAACCGTCTCCTCCTAAAACATTTCCAATCTACAGTAAGTGATGAGGGACAATATCCTCAGTTCTCTTTCTGTCAAAAATGTTTTCTGAAGTTAAATTAAAGGAAAAGCTGGATTCTAGCCATTGTCCTTCAAATCAAACCAAGCAGCTATCAGCTGCATTATATTATAGTGCCAAATTGATTGTCTTTTGTAAGAAGAGAGGAAGTTTTGCTGCGAATCGACTCTAACCTTTGGCATTTATACAGGAACAGACCCTTGAAGAAGTGAGACTCACAGTCACAAACATGGACAACTCACTCGCGTGAGTATTTGGATCTTAAAGTTCAACATTAAGAAAACGTTCCTCTCAATAAAATAACGCGACTGTTGTTGTGGCGTTGTCATCGTGTAATCCTGGCAGTCAGCTACAGGGGGCGTTAAACAGCCGCGAGAGAGAGCTAACCAGTCTGAGGAGACAGCTGGATGCCTGTCAGGAGGAGCTGACTGCACTCAGGAGAGACAAAGAAATCACCATCAGGGAGAACAGGAGGCTGCAAGATGACCTGGCTACAATGACCAGAGAGAACCAGGTGTGTGGTCAGTCTGAGGTGTTTCCCTCGCCGCATATAAATGAGAGAGGGAGTGAAGGGACAACACCAGCTGCTGTTGTGTTTGTGCGTGTGCAGGCTGTGCATGTGGAGATGGAGGAGGCTCTGCTGGAGAAGGATGAGCTCAAGTTGCGGGTCCACTCTTACATTTCTGAAGTGGCTAGAATAGAGAAGCTGATGGCCACAAAGGCAAGATATGTTTTACTCCTCTGTCTTTCTAAGGCTCTACGTAGTGGATGTCGTCTCTCTGATGCTCTGGACACCCTGTCCACCCTTAATCGCCCGCCAGCTGACTGCTGTGTGTTGACCCCACAGGAGCAGGAGAACAGGGCCTTGCTGGATCGTTTCAGGATGGCCCACTCTGAGGTGGAGGAGAGGGAGCAGAAGTTGCAGCAGGCTGAGGGTCTCAATAACTCCATCCGCCTGGAGCTGCTCTCTTCAGACTCGGAGCGCAGACACCTCCGCGATACTGTCAACCAACAGGAGAGAGAGATCCAACAGGTAAGGAACGGGGTCATAAAACAGCTGATACACCCACATCATGGGGATGATTGTAGATTTCCAAATGCTGTAATATGAGCTTACCCAGGACACTTAAGCATTCAGAGGTGTTCACACCAGTGTGTGTTTCATGTACCTTTCATTCTGTGGTTTCCTAAGCATATACAGGCCCTGCAGGCTTATGAGGCCCAAGTATCCTCACTGGCTCGTGGGATGTCCCGCCTGGAGGAGGAGCTCCACAAAGCACAGGAGGAGAAGGCCTCCCTCCTCTCTGATCTGGCATCCGTCAGGGAGCTCTGTGTCAAACTGGACTCTGGCAAGGAGCTCACAGCCCGTCAGCTCACCTCAAGGAGCATGGACCTAGAGAGGGTGAGGCCTGGACACACTTTTGCTTACTTGTTCTATAAGCTGTAGTTTGTACAAGAGCAATAATGGTTTTTACTTATGTCTTCCTTAAATAAATGTGCATGTTTTCCAGGTCACAGGAGAACTGGAGGATGTTCAGTCAGAAGCAGAGTTACTTAAGAAACAACTGGCCAGCGAGAGGCTGACCGTCCGCAACCTTGAAACTCTGCTCTCCAGCAATCGGCAAAAGGAGTTTCAGACCCACCTGACAGCCAGCGAGAGAGAGTCAGAACTGAAGGTCCTCCGTGACAGGCTGGCTCTGGCTGACAGCAAAACGTAAACAAGTCCAATTCAATCCATTGGCTTGATGTGAAAGAGTCAAATAAAATCCTTTCAAATAGCTGATCATGATCTGTTTATGTACGTACACTCAGTGCGGAGCATGCCAGGGAGGTGTCCCAGCTGCGCAGCAAAGTGTCTCAGCTGCAGACGGAGATGGACGTCCTGAAAAGACAGCTGACCTCTGAGCGCTTTGAACGGTGAGCTGAAGCCGGGGTTTTCAGCCTTTTTAAGTCCAGAATGATCAAGCTAATGTTTTGACACACACACACACACACACACCCACACCCACACACACACAGCAAGATTAACCCATTGCACCCCATAGGCAGTCTGTGTGAGATGGCTCAGGGGTTACTGTGATGACACATGAAAGCTACCAGAGTCACACGGGAAGAGTTGACTAACAAAAAGCTTGAAGAGTGTCCGTCTTTACACTGATGCTGAGTTCAACTCATACGTATAGTGGGGTAGAGTCAAAGCTGCAAGTCTGACCCAAATTAGATCAGCCAGTCTTGCTACAATAGGGGTTTGATTCTATACTTTATACTTTCTAGGCTTTGTGATGTCACTCATCTATCAGTATATAATTAATTAATTATTCTGTACCTTTGAGATATCGGGTTATATGCACTGGATTATTTATAGTTACAGGGCCATAGAGACATGACTGACAATGCTCACTTTACTGTGAACCAGGCAATAGTGACTTGTTGCAGTTGGGAACGGCAACTTTTTAATCTGAAGAAAAAAGGTTTAGCTGCTCTATATCTGAACTTTTATTATTGGAAAAAAACTTTTAAAGTGCTGCAGCATATTTTTAAAAACATTCTGCTGTGTAATTGGAGCCCAAGGCACAAATATTGTGTTTGGAACTGGAACCAGTGATTTTAGCTTAAAAATGACTGATATAGTTACAGTAGCTAACAAAGCACTTACAGCTTTAATGCGTGCATACAGTTTGACTGTGTCTTAATGTCTCTGTGTCCTCAGTGAGAGGGCAGTTCAGGAAATGCGCCGACAGGGTGTGTCCTTCTCGTCCCTGCAGACTTCGTTGCCGCTCAGTGTCTCCACCAGTCCCCGTCACGTCTCACCAGAACGCTCCATCCTCCGAGCTCTTAACCGTTCCACCGACAGGTCAGCAGACAGGTAAGGCTTCAGACATCACACTTATTTAAGGCCTCGTTCTTTTTATTTATTTATTTCAGTCAGGAAGCTCTGCTCTTGGAGGCTGAAGTCTTTGTCACTGTTCCTCTTGTTTATTTGTTAACACCCTGTTTTCCTTCCCTTTTCAGAAGCGTGAGCTTCAAGGAATGACGACTAGAGAGAGACAAATGGAGGCGTTGATGAGTGAGTCAGAAACCACTAGAGGGTCGTGCTTGAAGTTTTGAGTCTGAACATGAATTCTGAAAGCCTCCATAAGCCTTGGTATTACTTAGCCTGTAGCATACGTCAGTGGCACATTAGTTACCAGGATAGTCTGAGGCACTCAGGATGAAATCATGTCTTGGTTTTTACTAAACCTGATGACAGAACTAACATTTGGGCAAGTTGTCTATTTTTCATTAGCCAACTGGTCATTGACTCCACTGACACAACTGGGTGCCATGTGTCCTCGCTCGTTAAACAGTCCAACAGAATTAGGGTTTGGCTTTGAGTGTCTTAAATGAATTTGGTTCTGAGCAACTATAACCTTGTATATGTAGCAGAAGTGTTCAGTCAGCCCTGTGGTTATATGTATTGTTTTCAATATTCATGTTTTTTTAAAATGTTTAAATTATTAAATTATTTACAAAATAAAGTGCTACAAAAATGCAGAAAGTACAGAGTGGTGTACATCAAAACCGTGAAACTTGTGTTTTATTGCAAAGTTAATGGCCCAAAGTTATAGAAAAACATGAAGGAGAAGCTGTGACATACAACAATAACAACAAAAAACACAAGCTTGATTTGAGCCCCACACTCCTGTGAGTACATGGTATGTGTTTTAGCCTGCTAAACCACTGAATGCCCACTGAAGCCATTAACCCTTTCCCCTCTCTGACGTGTAACCGAGGAAACAAGCAAAATACGTTGTCTGGGCTTGTAACCTCGTTTAAGTTTCCATCTGTGTATACTGAATTGGTTCATTTACAGTAACAGTGCATGACAGGAACATGATGAAAGTGATTCTTTTGTCTGCAGCTGATTTCAAGCTTTAGTGGTTTTGAAGTCTATGTCTCTTCCAATAATCAGCATTTTGCCATAATATTCAGACATCTCAAGTAAAAAAGTGTAACAGCTTTTAAAATACTGTTTGTTCCCTAGGAGTAAAAAATAGTATAATTGATTCTCTATAAAAAATAATCTCAGAACTATAAAACATTGCACACTTAATGCCGGCAGTGTTCAGTGGTTGTGTTGGGGAGAGGATAAGTGAAGAGGGAAAAGTCTAAAATGTACTTTGGCAGCAGTTCCCTCAGCAGCTTCTGTGGTAAGCTGCATAGATAATAATGTAATGTCTCCGTGGTCACCGGCTTGTACCACGTCTGCCTCTCTGGGAAGTGAACATAAGGAGGCGCTCCAATGCGCTGCAGCACGAACTCTGCATCGCTTTCCAGGTGCTCGTGGGAGCCGATGAAGTCATAGTTCACAGCACAGGGTTGGCATAAGTTGTACACCGGCATCCAGTGCTCATTCATGCGCTCCACGTCCTCATCCAGCAAGTAATGGACAAACTCTGCAAAGGTCACATCATCTCCCGTTACAGCCGCATCCTTAGCACGACCTTTCCTGTACCTCTTTACAATCTCCACACCATACTTTTTCTGGTAGGACTGAATCTCTCCAAACTTGTTCCTGTATGCCGACAGCAGGCGCTCCATGGGTTCCCGAACAAACATGAACTTGAAGTAGTGCTTGAGACGGTAGCGGATCTCCTCCGGCTTCAGAGAGGACAAAAACAGCAGGTCACTTTGGTGGTTCATCTTGATGTTGGCATCCACGCTCTCCAGTGCTCCACTCAGAACCTTCAGAACCTTCTTCCAGTTGGAGCAGGCCACTTTGGGGACGTAGCAGTAGAGGAAGCGGTACTGATCGTTAACCAGGATGTGCTGCAGCAGCGTCTTCCTTTGCAGGGGACTCAGGGACCAGATGTTGTGAGGCATGTTCTTCTGACTGCACATGGTCCTGATGGTCCGGTTACGGATCTCCTGGAGGATCTAGGTGTGAACGCAAAGCAGTCACTTAAAGATGCATTTACCCAAGTTTTATGAGTCGTGGTTTGACTTACTCAAACCGCCAAAAGCTGCTGTGCAATGTGCATTATATAAAAACTATCAAGTAGAATTGGGGAAGTTGATTTGCCTGTCTGGGCCTCTGCTGCTTCAGATTTCACCATCATTTTTTTTTCCTTTGGAGAGTCCCTCAACTTTCTGGAAGTGCCCCGCAGATGTAGAAAATAAACAATACTAACACTTCTCTTCTATACAAATAAGGATTGAATTAGCCATTTGTCACTTGTAGGATAACCGTATTAAGATGGTGACATGAACAGATATGGGTCTTGGATGAGAACAACAACTCACCAGAACTTAGTGGATAATGCACTTTGGCTGGTGGTGGTATGCGCTGTTACGACCAGCTGAAGGTATTTCCTCGCTCAGCACAAACATCACTAACGAAATGGCTGCAGAGCCTTTAACCTCACGGTTTATAACACAGATATTGAAACATTGTGAAATAATAGTCACGAGATTAACCCAACTCTCCCCTGACCACACCGGACCTAAAACAAAAACAACACCCATAAACCTCCAGCACAATCTCTACTTTACCTGCGACTCCACGTCCGCAGCGGCGGGGCTGTGCTTCCCAACCTGCCGTATTAAGTCCAGCCGCTTGCCGCTACCCCGGGGTGGAGGCGTCTCCATGCTGTTCAGCATTCCTTTCTCTATCATGAGCAGCAGGCCTCCGGACGCTACGATCACCAGGAACGTTAGCACGGACGGCAGCACCGCGGAGCTGCGGCGGACGGAGCCCGAGTTCACCGTTGTCCTGAAGTTAATAACCGAGCCGCTCCGCGCTCCTCCGGTCCGTTTCATCCCGTAGTCCTGCCTGCGGGGAAGCATGCTTTGTGTCCAGCTCGTCTGCCCGATACCCGTTAGCTTTTATAAAAGTTTACAGCAAACTAACGTTACTACGTAAGAAAAAACCGTTGGTTACCTACCACGTACCCATAGTTAACTTCAAAAGTGTGTGAAGCCTGCCAGCTGCAGTACAGCAGCTTCCGTTTGACCTGTCAAAATAAAACTGATTTGACCAACAAAATGCAAGTTCTCAGATTGAAATAAACGAGCAAATACAATATCTACATTCGGTAATTAGTCTGGAGATTATGAATTATGTCTGGTCCTCATAGCGATGAATTCTGACGAGATTAGCTCCTACGTTGGAGGAAACCAATGTAAAATAATGTAAAATAGTAACAATAATAATGAGAACACTTCCGCCTACCACTTTCAAAATAAAATCCTCCCCGGTGCACTCTAACTGCTAAAAACAGCATAAACAACCATCGTGAGTAATATACATAAATTACCTTTTAAATAAAGCCGTGTTTGCATACATTATGGTCTCTACAAATGTGTGCTAATATTGTGCTTCCAGCACAGGCCATGCAGAGGAGAGGTGCTGTAAACATGATTGTTCTCAGCACTTCCTCCTCTGGGGATCCTGAAGTGCCCCCATGCCAGCTGGGAGATGTAGTGCAGCTACTGAATTCTTTGCCTGAGTATTTCACCACATCAGGAGACCCTGTGAGATTCGTCGTTTCTGCCATCATTTTTTGGAATATCCTCCAGAGCCACCAGACCATCACCAGACTCATCTTAGTGCAGCGGAGCAGGTGCTTGACTCATCCAACCACCCATCCATACAGTCAATGATGAGCTCACACCATCTTCTGCCACAATGGTCTGACTCAAAACCAAATTTGTGCAATCACTGAGTGTGATCACCAGTTAATCTAATGTCTTCACATTCTATTAAGGTGATAAGATAGATGAAACTCTGCACCTTTTCCTGGTAAGGCCTATACCACAATCTGTAATGAACAAATAAGAAATGAAGGCTGAATGCATATTTTAAAACCAATCTGCATGACAGGGGTTTAGGCTCACATCCATGATTGTTTACTATACTTTTGAAGGGAATTAAAAATAGCTAGCTGATTACAAGCCTCGAATACTGGCTACATACAGAGTCGAATTTAGTTTGTAAAGCCTATCACCATAAACCTAGAAAAAATGGCATATTCTGATCTTTTGCACACCTGCTGTTTATTAATCTTAGTTAGTAATCTCTTTGAGTAAATGTTCTAAACTTCTCTTGTGTTAAATGAGTCTCTTTGGTGTTAAATAAGATGTTTTATTCTTTCAAGTTGCATGTAAAGGCCAAAACTACAAACTCAGGTTTGTAGATCATATGCCGATAGCAGGTCATGGTCTGATCAATTCTACCTCATCGTGTCTCCCCTATAGAGCAGAGATCTTGACAGTAATTACTATATATTTTGGAGGACATTGCAGTTACAAACTGACATCTGAGTGCTGCAACCCAATGATTATATTCATTCCTAAATCATCTTCATCTATTTTTCTTGAAAAATACGCTGAAATGTCTTGTTTGGACAGCCAACTATCAAAAAAATTCCAAAAGATATTATTTCTGAGTATGGCAGCTCAACTAGAGACTGCTCTGGGGGTATGCCACTATACCTGCAGGCATATAATTATTCATTTAAACTCATCTTTTCATCGGGAACCTCAATGAGCTCCCGCTGTGCTCTTCAAAGAAACTTGACTTTGGACTGTGGGGCTGTGCTTTGAGATCAACAGATCATCGTGTCGCGTCATATGTGTGGACTAGACAACAGCTTTTAATATTTTACAGTAATCTATTACATCATTCTACAGTAATCTGTTGCATCAGCTGCAACTGTCTCCTGCTGTAGATTATAAAGAGAAACACTAAGCGCACAGTGAGGGTTGGCAATGAGCCTACAGTTGGATATGAGGTCACTTGCTACAGTAAACACATCACAGTATGATTAACACCTTCAGGACTAGACTGTGTGTTTTCTGCCTCGGGGTGGTTACAGCGTTCTCATTCAGCTCCTCGTTTCTTTAATTACTTCCGAAAGGCGCGCGCTTACGTTACAGTAACGTGCCCGCATCGTGCTCATATGTTGGCGCTGCACTGTACGCTGCCTCCGCCGCCGCTCATCGTCTTTCTTTCGCAGCCACACCCTCCCATCTCCATCTCGCACGCGTGCAGCTGTGCGGGACTGGCGGTGCGTGTGTCTCCCTGTCGGGCACCCGCAGCATCAGCAGCACAAAAGGGGTCGGAGCAGCCGGAGCTGGGCTGAATCACGAGGAGGGATCGCGTTAAGGAAAAAAAACAAACTGGTGGGATGTTTTTTCCTCTTCCATATTGTTTGTGTTTTTGCTGATGATGTTTTTTCCATTTTCGCTGATGACCTTGTCACTGTATCCCACCTCTCATTTCTCACTGACCCGCTCAGATCTTCTGCTCCATCCTTCGCAGATGTGTGTGTGTGTGTGTGTGTGTGTGTGCGTATCTGTGTGTGAGCGCTGCAAATTGGCTGCGACTTGCGATTTGATCCGGCTTGAAATGCGCAAACGCCGATGTCAACAGGCCAAATTGTAATGAATCGTTGCATTTTTGGAAATCTAAAATGATGCTAACCTATTAAACGCTATTTAGATTTCCTGTTGGACAATAATCGAGAAAAGCAAAGGCCAGATTCTTTGTTCTCCGTGCGCCTTTTAGCCTGCAATTAACAGACTGAAATCCCTGTGCGGCAGCATCCGCTAATCTGCCATTAACGGTTACGTATTGATCCGTGCCTTTAGGTCCGTGTTGATGTAGTCTTTCACCACAGCGATCCGTGTCTCTGTGCGAACGATACACAATACAGCCTTTGAAATGTCAGGACACTGGAGTCAGCTGTGCGCAGGCCATATGGTGCGGGCCTACATGTGCGAGGGTGGGAAAAATGTAAATTATGGATTTATGCTTCCACGCGTCAGTGAAATGCTTTTAAATCAATGCTGCATTACTGTCACCGTCGGTTTGTGCTGAGACGTAGAGGCAGGGGGAGTAGATGGCAGTGGGCCAGATATGTATTCACAGGCTGCTGGTGTTGGATCCCTGCTGCTGGTTTGAGTAAAACTGGTCTGGGTTTTGGGGTTGACTGCCTCAGCACCTGACTGACAGGGAAGTACATGCTGTCATAGCTCTAATCTGGAAATAGCAGGCGTGCAGAGTGGTGGTCGAGTGATGACACGTTAAGGCATAGGGCTGTGTGTTTTGCAGAGGGAGCAGGGTAGAGCTGTCATAGTAGAGGCTACGTCACTGTCGCTGTTTCAGGAGGAGTGTTTTATGAAGAGCTGCAAATGTTCAGTTTCACATCCAACCTGAAGGTTTGGATCCTCGCATGCGCCAAGCTGGGCAGTCAACAATCAAGTGACTAAGTCAGCGTGTCATCAGCACCCAAATGGTGACTAGTGATCATCTTTTCAGAGACATCTGTGGAGTGTGTTAGCAGTGCCAGACAGCATCCATTCGATTTGAGTCATTTGCATCACCCTTTTGACCTCACATGAAACTGCAGTTTATGGATTTGTTTTCAATCACCGCAGGGCACACAAAGACAGTGACTCATTGTTTTTCTCTTATTGCATGTTTAAATGTTGATTGATTTGCAGTCACAGAGCCGTCGCATAACAAACACAACTGGAAACACCCAGCTTGTAACACATATTACACGCATTATTCTACCATTCGTACGTGCATTGGACAAAAAGTATCCCTACTCGTTCTGTGATGCATTGAGCCGATCCACGTGTTAATTCAGCTGCATAAGTGTAGTAACTGAATGTTTTGCTTGTAAAACTACGTGTTTGCACAGAAACTACAGCTGTTAAACAAATGTAGTGGAGTAAAAGCCCATTATTAGCATGCACGGTATTGTGTTGGTGTCTGCGCGGCCCTTATCTAAAGTATAAAAGTGTAATTACACACTACCATCTCATTTCTTATGAGGCCTGGCCTAATTATTCACTGTGGTGCAAGTTATCATCAACTCTTCTCATTTGTGGTCTCTGGATCAGCTCATGCTCGTTTATGAAACACATCTCTGCTTTTAATAATAATATACCAAACAATTTATATTATATAATAATATGTATTATACAAAATAACTGTTTCAATAGGGTGTTTGAAGTATTTAATTCCAGTATATACAATGTCAGGGAAGTGGTCTTGACCGTATTGGAGTGATAAATGAAAATAATTTATGTTTGACCATAAAATTAGATCAAAATGAAGCTTTTTGTTTGCTTGTTTCCTGCTCGGGCCAAACTAATCATTCAGTGGCTTTTGAAATATCGATGAAAACATTATATTTTCATCTAAACATGCAATTTTTCTTTTATGGTATGAAAAAAACTATTTAGACTTATGTAGACCCATTCCATGTCGAGATTTCCATAAAAACTCTGAATGAGTGTTTTCCCACATGTCAAGTGCAGTCGCTGCCTCAGTATCATTGAGAATAGCAGAATAGCAGAGGGTGGATGATCCTGGCCTCTCTACACATAAAGTGGATTCCTCTGTGAACACATGTGGATGTGAATATCTGGTTGAGAGCTTGTTGGTGCTGCTTTACTAGAGAAGGAGGATGAGGAGGGAAAAAGGGGGGGTGGGTGCTATTTCTGCACAGAGTCTGTCAGAGAGCAGACTGTCTTTGAAGTGCTGTGCTGCTGTAATATAGGCGGCATCCAGGTTGGTAAAGCCCTCATCATTACCATATCCCTGTGAGACTGCAGTGTGATGCTGCCAAAACTGGAGAGAGAGGGAGAGAGGGTGGGATGGGTTGGGGGGGGGCTGGCCTTATTACACACTAACACTATACTGTATGCTGATGCTCACAGCTCTTATGATTCCACATCAGACTAACATGAACATAAAATAGGGACCTTATTTGTTACTGACGCTGCAGAGTTCAGGAACAAAGCTGCTGTTTTTGTGATGTAGTGATGTGGTCCACCTGAGCGTACAGGCACCACAGGCCAGACTATAACGCACACCCGTGAGCATAATAATTTTAAGCAGTTGTGGTGCACCGCATTAGTAACATGCTCTGATCACACATGTGCATGCGCGGTTACTGTTAACCCACAATGAAAGCCTTTGTGCCCCTCCAGCCAGTTGAAATGATGAATGCCACTCTGTTCTCCTGCGCTGGCTATCTGGCGGAGAAACAAAGTGTCACTTTGTGCCTCCTCAGCACAGCAGCACTGACAGACACAGGAGACCGCCCATCTCTCCTTGCTCACAGCTCACACAACCCCGATACCCCCCCTCAGCTGACACGCCTCCTCCCCCCCCTCAGACTGTACATGTGCTGCTCTCCCAATATGCATCTTCACTCGTGAACACGCACAGATGAGAGTTTTCGTTCCCAGTTACGTGACTGCGCCTCAGAAAAGCAATCAAATTTTCATCAATATGAGAATATCAGGGGACGTTGGCTGTTCTGTACGCCCACATACACACACACACACACACACACACACACACACTTGCACACACACAGCACTAAGCCCACACTGCATCTGACACCTGACTCCAGGTAATGCCCTAGATCCACAGTGACAGCAGGCAGGTGGAACAGCCACACACTCATAGATACCCTTGCACACAGAGCGACTGCAGGACGGTAAGAAGGCATTCTTACAGAAAGTTGATGAAATGCTGGTGATGTCTCGTACGTAGTTAGTGAACTGACTTCATCTATAACCTACATTTTTCTTTGCATGTGCTCACTGGCTGTCTGTTTGCAAACCAAGTATGAGCAGGTCCTGTTGTACAGTTTGATGCAGCGGAGTGTAGTAACGTCACTGCGCCTCTGAATATTTGTCAGATGTCGACTGAGAATATTACAGGTCACAGTGCTCAGGCAACAACAGCAAGAGAAGAAGAAGAAGACAACCTTTCTGTTGTTGTTTGCTTTGCACGCTTGAGCATCGTCACTTGACCATTGGCTAATATGGAAAATATAACTACGGTCATGTGATACAGGTTGCGTGTCACTCTAAAATCCATTGTTTCTTCACATGCACCCTGTGGACATGGAGAGCGTAGCAAATGCCAAGGAAAACTTACGGTATGATCTCCGAACAAAAGCGGAACATTATGTAATTCATAAAGGTAGAGTTTGCTGTGGGTCTATTGGACTGTGTCCAATGAAGCACTGTAAGCTAACTGGTGTTTGTTGGACACCTTTGACAAGGTTTTTAGCCATGTTAGCAGCTCTAGGGGTGGTTAGGATGGTTATTCTGGTCCCCCGCTATGATCCAGACTGAAATATCACAACAACTACAGGATGCATTGTCAGGAAATCTCATGCAAACATTCATGGTCTCCACAGGGTGAACCCTAGTGACCTTGGTGATGGCAGGTCAACATTTGACTTTCCCTTTGGTATTTTGTGTATAGCCTTAATTAACCAGTGGTTAGCATGCTAGCAAGTTAAAACAAGTTGTTGAACATTTTAAATCAGCATGATAGCATTATCGTTGTGATGATGCACGGCCGTATCAGTGCTTTGCTTCACAGAGCTGCTAACCTGGCTGTGGACTTTTACGGTCGTAAGGTGGAGTGCAAAGCCAGCCATCATAAAGAGAGAAGGGTGCCATATTGTTTAAATATGGGGACAGTGGAGCACATTTTCAGACAGTCTCTCCTGGAAGGTATTCATAGTGATGCACTTGGTCGATCACATGAGGAGAGACAGAAATAGTTGTGTGAAGAAGGGAAAAAAAGAGTTCAAACCCAGTTTAATATCTCGCCTCATCCCAGCGGGCCAATCACAGCGTGAAGTTGTTGTGAGAGTCAGAATGTAGCTTTGGTAAGGTTACAGAATTTGTTGGATGAAGCCCACCCAATTCTGACATCAGAAAGGTGTGTGGGAAGTGTGTTTCCAAAGCTGTTAGACCATCAAACAAGCAGGTCCGGAGAAGCACGCTGGCAGCTTTAATCCTGTCAGTGCATTATTCTTCAGCTCTAACTGCAGGTGTAGTTAGTTTGGGTTCTGACACACTGAACTGAACTTGTTCACTTACATACAGGGATCTGTATGCGTGGTGGCAAGAGCATCAACATAAACAGTGTCACCACTTGTTGGTGCTTTGCCCATTTGCTTGGCATCTGGGTACTGTGGCGAAAAAGTGGGAGGAGTTGAGAGTCGTATGAAAATGAAGTAAAATATCGAGATATGCTGGTACTTTGGTAAAAAGTTTGATGTTGTGTTTATAATGAGTGAATTATAATGAACCAGTTGTTACATTCATGTTAAAACTACAGGTTTATTGTGACGACAGCAACATTGTGAAGCAGGTCACAGACTCTATGAAAGCCGTCAACCCCAGATTTCTGTCAAACTGTTCAGTAATAAATTGGTACCGGCAGACCATTGGATGTAGAAGATATATGGAAAATTACAAAAACAAAACAAATTAGTGGAAATAAAGTGAAACTGTTATTCATTATGACATTATGATGTATTTTGGCAAGGCACACAGAAATGTAATGCACCATCACGGTTTCTTTTTTGCATCGTGATTTGCATCAGCAGAGGTCACAGTTCTCAAGATGATTTGTTTCTAATCAGGCCAGAGGAATGGAGACATTCTGGGGAAGCCTTAGACTCACATACTTCACTTTGAAAACTATTAAAAGAATCAATTTAACATCAATAAACATCATCAGGGCCACCCACCCCTGATGGGGATCCTTTTATATCCTCATCCAAAAATGATGCAGCAGCAGCTGCTGGCAGCGCGGCCCGCGGCGTTCTTTCCAACCTGTCTGGTAAGGTTAGGTTATATTTGCAAATGTAACATGATGTGTGATGCAGCAAAACTGGTTTGATAAACTGTGATGGTTCTATTTTCAGAAACAAAACCCAGCTCTTTTGATTGGGATGTAAACAGGACTACTGTGAGGAATTATCAGTGTATGTAACCGTGTCAAGACTTGTTTTAGTCACAGCGTTGGCGGCAGGAGTGTGACAGGTTTGAAAGATAATGATTAAACACCACACATCTCTGATGTTTATTTCCATATTTGTTGTCACCCAACCCTTTTTTTTGCACGAATGGGCACGCAACACAACAAGTGACTCAGACACTCCTTCGTTGTCCTAGTTGCACATGGCAACAGCCGCATCTGGAAAGAGACATGCGGTGTTTGTAAATGTGCAGACGTGCACTGAGTGAACTATTTCAGTTTGTTTGTAGTGCGAAGGGTTTGTTGTGTGACTTGATTCTGTGTCGCGTCTGTCTCCTCTGGTCCCAGCTGCTGCTGCTAACAAGTTTCCGTGGTAACCGGAGGCTGCTCAAACTTCACAGAATGATCGAGAACGAGACCGGAACAAAGTTACGTTGCTGTTGATGAGACGTTAAGTGTAGATCCTGAGATGATGAACAGTGATTTTGAACGTACTTTGCTTACAACACAGATTAACAGTGTTTAGCATCGTCACCTCATGCATCCTGACAAATCATCTTCATCTGTTTTAAAAAGTGCTTCCTCATGCAGCCCCTTCCCCCGCCCCTCTCCATGCCATGCTTTCCCCACTGTGAGTGCACCTGATGCTAACAGACCTAACAAACCCAAACCCTGCTGTTTTCTCTATTTATTCCACCGTTTTCTCCCAAAGCCACAGCGGAAGCAGCAGCGACGTTCACCTGGGTAAAACAAGCTTTGTGCAAAAAGGGCAGATCGATGTTCCCTAAGGTTTTACTGCAGTGGTGCGCAGCCATCTCGAGCTGTGCAGCTGAAATAGGTAAACCGTTACACGGCTCCACCACGTTCGTCTGTCTGCTTTGTCAGCAAGCTACTTGTGCTGTAAGGTTATGGCACCTAGACGCTACAACACTAAGCCATGCCACTGGACTTTGGTAGTTGTCTGGCCAGCTCTGGCGCAGAGCCGGAGTCACCATCGAATGATGTTGAGCTGCTGGGTCGTTGGAGAGCACTGAGATGCAGCATCGTGTTATGCCACGGCCATACTATGATGCGGCTGTATTTTTGTCAAAGGCATTTCTCTGCTTCTGTAGAGCACATGGCTGCTCCTCGTGCTTCTCTCATCCCATCTCTAACTGCTCGTCAAGTCTGTCCTCTGCAGCGATAGGACTGCAAACACACCACAAAGAAAACCAGCAAAAACAAAGGAACACACGCTTGCTTCTTAGCGCGCAGACACTTGCTCAACATTAGGACTTGCAGCCAAGCCCAGTACAACACATGTAAATAAACAGACAAACAAAGAAAAGAAAGAGGAGGATCCACAATATCTCTCTTTACGCCAGCAGAAACAGTCACATACAGTCTCTCTCCTCGCCAAACACACACACACTCTGTCTGTGTTCACACACCCCTACTACCAAACATGCTTGTTCGCTCCTTGTTCTGTGCTGGCTGGAATCAGACAGGACAAAGAGCCTTTTTGGGGCAAGACATTTCTGAGAGAGTCTGTCCGGCTCTGTCACCCGCAGGAAGGAAGCCCACGACATGCTGATCCCACTCGAGACAGCGGGCTACTCTCTCAGTACTGTCTCACACTCTATGGTTTTATATTGCCTTCCCAAGGTGCTTGTGGTTTTGCACAACACACATTTTTTGCAGTACATCAGAAAACCTCTGGCTCGGCTGACACACTGCAGACAAGTGCTCGAGGACGCAGAGTTCAGGGAGCATTCTGTGGTCTGTTGGAGCCTGTCAGTTTATGAGATGCCGATGAGAGGCGGCATATGTGGTTGTGTTATTATTATTATTATTATTATTTATTGCATGTGGTGGATCACTAACCATTAGACGAAGCAAGGGCCCATCCCGAATGTTAACATGTTACATTCAGTTTCTACAGCTGACTTCTTATTATCACCATTTCTACACCAACAAGCCACAACAGAGTGGCCTCAGAGGGCTCATTTTGCCTTTAAAAACAGCGCAAGCTTTATTGTGCCCCAGACAAGCCGATCACCAAGAGCCATTCTGCTAGTGCAAACAAAGCCAGGCTTTTTGAGGGTAATGCTTGAGGCAACGGGGAGCAAAATAAAAAAGCAAGATATGTGGCACTGAAAGTGTTCAGCACCCTGTTCCTGAGCTCTCATATGTCTCTGTTCTCCCATCCCTTGATTTTGAGGCTCACACTTGCTCCCTTTACCCCCCCACAGTAAAAATGATAACAGCATCCCCACGCTCACTTCCTTCTTCTCTCATCACAGCAAAAGTGTGCAGTGACCATGGCAACAGACGCCACGGAAACTAAGCATGACATGCTTTTAGAGGTAACCGAATCCAAAGGCCCAGGTAAATAGGAAAAAATGAGTGCTTTTAGCATCTTAAAGAGACAGTGTATCAGAGCAGATTGAATGGCCTGGTCGTGAGTTTAATTATTATTATTTTTTGTCACTGTCTCTTTAAGAACTGCATGGTGTGGTGATGGGTTTGACTCAAGCGTTTACGTAGTGGTGTGCCGTGTCCACGTTTCTGACCTCTCTGATCAACTTTTTACTTGCTTTTGTTTGATTCCTTCAAGCTGCTTCAAAGACATAATCAGATCAGGCCACATCATGAACACACGTGGCAAAGATTAGATCAGTAGTGCCAAAAGTAACTGCACGGATATGAAAATATCCAAAATATCCAAAAGCCACATCTGTGTCCGGGAACTGCACTACTCTACTACAGCAGAGTGGATACAAGCCCCAAATTCAATGTAAAAGCAATAGTCTGACATTTTGGGAGGCAGTGAGATGAGAAGCTGGATGTCAGTTGTGTCTACACTAAATTAGGCTGCAACCGGCAGCATAGTAAGTTAGCTTAGCTTAACACAAAGACTGGAAAGAGGGAAAAAGCTTGCAATTATTTAATGAGTCCAAAGTATGAAAACAATGATTATTCTGTTTTACGGGGGGTCATTGCTGTTTCTGAGCTCAGTAAAATGTTACACTGAAAAATGGAAAGTCTGACTTTAGCAGCTTAAGAGTCACATTTTCCGTGAGGAGTTAAAATAGAGCTAAAAAAGAAGTTAAGTGAGGATTGTTTTCACTGTTTTCAGTCTTTATTCTATGCTAAGCCAACAGGCTGCAGCTGAAAGTAAGCAAGTGTTTCTCCCAAATGTTTAAATATTCATTGAATAAAATGAAATGCATTAATATACCTTACTACATCCTGAATGGCAACTTTACTGGCTGTATTAGACTAGCGAGTGGTTCTTTAGCCTCCTGCTGTGTGTCCCTTTTTCCCCATTGCCAGCTCACTAATTTGCCTTCACCAGATGGGAAATATTCCCTGATCAGATGGCTAAAATGAAAAACCCAGCAGGGATCTGAGTCCAGAGGACCTGGGTCAAAACACACTGCACTACAAGCACAGGAAGCAGGAGTTAACCCTAGCGTTAGGTTGGGTGCTGCTGCTGAGTCGTCAACGCTGCAGAAAAAAAGTGTCCTTTCTTGTTTCACGCATGGGTGTGTGAGTGTGCCCATGGCAATGCATTATGGGCTTTGTACCAGAGTAGTAACAGTGGACAGCCCTGATCTGGAAGAGCATGCTGCAGGGAAACAGAACGTCAGTGTCACACTATAATATCACTCACTTCAAATAGCCAGAGAGAGGGTGAGTCTGACAGAGCATTAAGCCTATCATGAATTTCATCAGTGCTCTGTAAACACATACTTAATACGAAAAATGTTATAAATCATGAAGAATTTCTCATCTCAAACCCAGACCTGTTTGTTTCCAGCCAAAAAACTTGTCAGACAAAACCGACTGAAATGTGAAATAACGATTGTGAAAAGGAAAAAAGAAAAGGGAAAATCAATTTCCCTCTCTGTTTGTCAATTGGCCAACTATTCCCTAGTTCCAGTACCTGTGTGTAGTTCCTGAACGAGCCACTCGCAATGGGAACTTATCCAATATTAGTTTAGAGTAAATGACTAAGTGGCGCATTAAATGACCAGCTGATCAAATGACAGTGAAAACTGAAATCTAACCTATAACCAACCAAACAGAAAAGATGCTGCCTCTGATCTCATGAGCAGTTCTTAAATAAACTGTTTGACATTTAGGGAAATAGACTAATTCACTTTCTTGTCAAGAGTTTAATCAGAGGACTGATGACACTCTCAAGCCTGTCCAGTCCAATATGAGCCTGCAGTCTGTCAGTTTAGATCATCACTATAAGTATAAGCGTTAAAAAAGGCAACGAAGGCAAAAAAAATGGGGCACATTATCTTCTAGCTTGAACCACAATTCATTGTCTTTACAACAAATTGTGGTTTAAGTGTGGTTTAGTTTAGCTTAGTGAGCTTCAGAGGTCATAATTTACTGGACTGAGCCAGTTAACGTTTTCCGCCTGTTTCCATTTTTATGCTAAACTGACTAGCTTCTACTGAATCTTTCAGGGAAAATTAGGTTTGCTCCATATGTTGTCCAGGTGTGGACTTGTTGAAGATTTCTGATAACTTTGCCTTTGAGGAGATACAAAGTTTCTGATATGATACGTTGATAAGTTTAGACTGATACTGAATGAGGTTTAGGGCATGAGTAATATATATATAGACACACACTCGAGAGTCAAAGATCTAAGAAGGGAAATTAGTTTACTGTATCATTTCCCATGATGCCTCTGGTGTAGTGAGCAGCATGTGAAGTGAAATCCCACACCACTTGCTACTTATAGCTCTGAAAGGGATACCCGCAGAGCCCTGAGAACGCCTGTCTGCACAGTGGTGTAGAGTAGCCGTGTCGCTCTGTAACCTCACCCACTTAGTTCATCCAGTGGACCTCCACAAATAGATGCACGGACAAAAAGCAAAGCACATACTCTTTATTATAATGTTTATTGGATTTTAAGATATAAAACATATCTGTTTACTTTTTCATATGACATCATGTCAACAAGTTTCATCTTTGGCAGCCTGAGGAGAGACCAGAGGGATGTTTTCCCCCCACACATGTGGGAAAGTTTAGCTTATGTGTAGGAGTTTGTAACTTTCTAGTATGAAAGTTGATGAGGAAATAAAGATAATAAAGTCCAAAGTTAGTTTCATAATTTTGGTTCATGACTTCCTTGTCTTACCAGAACTGGCAGCTTTTATTACAGCTGCTCTCTTTGATTAGACGGTAGGTCAGTTGTTAACATGTTTTCATTTTTGGCTGCACATTTCGCTTTTATTGTTCTGTACTAATTTAACGTGGTCAAAGGGCCTCACTCTCTGATGGATTAGAGAATCTGCCAGTGATTAGCTGTGATATCTGTCATTAAGTGGTGTAACTTGAGTTATGCATCAGATAACATCAGTGTTGTTAAAGTTTTGCTGATTAAACGGGGTATGAGTCTCACGTGGTGGTTAGTTTTTTACCGACTATCTTTCTCTCTGAATCAGTCATGGATCTGAGTTTGCTTCTTTTCCGTCAATAACTTAGGGACTTGTTGGACATTTTTCTAAAGCTGTTTTGATATGTTTTATTTATCTTTCCAACTTCCTGTAAGTATGAGTATGGACCAAAGAGCCAAGGTTTTCTTCTCATTCCATCTGCTACTTTGATTTATTGTCTTTTAATTCAATCAATTGCATTTCATTATCTACATGCTCTCATAAAACAATACACCCATAGGCACAGACTGTCCAGCCTGTTATTTAGCCAAAGGACGAGATATGAAGATCGATGATCTGACCGCATGTAGATGTGGATGTCATCTGTTTTCTTCTTCCAACAGAGAGAAAGCGACAGGGCAAATTTCAGCCCTTCAGACGACTCTTTGGGAAGAAGAAGAAACGAGAGGCGAAAGGGGGCTTTGATGGAGCAGAGCTAAAGGCGAGTTTTTCTACTGGGGAAGTGTGCAATGGTGTTGTGTCTGACGATGAGGAGTCCAATCAAAATCTGAGGTAACTACATAGATAAAGTTTCATTTTGACACACATTTCAGTTATAATAATGATAATGAGCTTCACATTGATAAAAGCTGCAACTGCAGATCTTATCAGTAATATTGAAAATTTCTTTGCCACCTTTTTTCAGACAGCAGGGGAAGACTTCGTATAGACAAGATTTTTTTTCCTTCCAGAAAAGTGAAAGTGTTAGTAGGGGTTCTCATAAAACACAAGTCCTGGTTATTCATTCTGTAGGGAAAAGGGAGAGGCTCCATTCAGTCACATCTTATGAAACACTCAACATGCTTTGAGCCTTTCATTTGTTGATGTGAAATGATTTACAGAGCAGCGGCAGCCCGATCACAATAATTGAAGGAGTGGCTAACAGTAATGTCACAGTGCAACACTGCTTTTATCCTACTGCAGGGAGTTGAATCCCATCGGATCACGAGCTCTCTCGCACGACAGCATCTTTATCCCAGAGGAGCCGGTGACAGACTCCGTTCTAGATCACAGCATGTCCCAGGAAAACGTCTCAGATAAAGTCAGAAATCTGCAGGTGGGCCGCGGAGTCATGTCCAGTCTGTTGCTAAATATGATATGATAAAATAATTTATGTCTATGTTTACAACATATCATCTTTTTTGTTGGTCAAACAGAAGCAGATAGCACAAGGTATAAAGTTTGGCCAGAGGCCTCCTTCTTTAAGGAAAAGTGAAGGAGATGAGGGAAGTTCAGATGAGGAAGAGGTTCCTCGAAGTCCTCTGAAGGTTTTGGCCCAGGTAGAAGCAGAGCCAGCAAACACAGAGCCAAAGGTAAAAACTTATTAACTTACCCTGGTGACAGTGTGGTTGTATTTGTAAGATATGGATAAGATCACCAGTGATTCTGTTCTTAATAAATGTTATGTGTTTGTGTCAAAAGCAGGTCCAGGGGGCTCAACATGTCGAACCACACAGCACTCCAGTGAAGTCCCCGAGGTCCAAACGAGTTCTTCCACCCACTGGTACTATCGAGTCAATCAATCTGGATGCAGTTCCACAGTGTGCTCCTCGCTTGGACAACACTGCCGCCAAGCATAAACTGTCTGTCAAACCGAAAAATCAGAGGATTTCCCGCAAGCACCGCCGGTTTACACAGGTGAGCCAGACATAGGGCGAGCTGTGACTTGTCTTTAAGTGATTTGTAACATGTTGCTTTATTATGTGACATTTCCTACAAATTGTTTTGGTTACAAAAATAGAGGCTAATGGTATTTTCACATTCTCAGGACCTCCAAGAGGTTTCAATTGCTGGCATGCTGCAAGAAGACCTCGAAGCTGCAGGCATCTCCACAGGCAACCAGCGCAGGGCTTCTGCTGAAGAATCACTGGAAAGCTTCAAGAAACAGAGGCTACATGAGGAGGAAAGACTGGAAACGAGGAGGAAGAAGGAGCTGGAAGAACAGAGGCTCAAACGGGAGGAAGAGGAGAGGAGGACGAGAGTAGCAGAGGAGCTCAGACTGCGTGAACTAGAGGAAGAGAGATGTCGCAAACAGCAGGAAGAGGAACAACAAAGGCTTAAAGAGGAGGTAGAGAGAAGGAGGCAGGAGGAAGAGGAGAGAAGGATTAGAGAAGAAGAAGAAAGGAGGCATAGAGAAGAGGAAGAACGGATGCGGAGGGAGGAGGAAGAAAGGAGGATCCGAGAGGAGGAGGAGCGTCGACAGCATGAGGAGCAGAGGAGGCGACTTGAAGAGCAGCGGAGGAAAGAGGAGGAGGAGGAAAGAAGGAGGAGAGCGGAAGAGGAAGAAACAAGGAGGCAGCAAGAGCTGGAGGCTGAAAAAAAGAGGAAGCAAAAAGAGGAAGAGGAAAGAAAGCAAAAGGAGGAGGCAGAGAAGCTGAGGTTGCAGGAGATGGAAGCAGAGAAGAGGATGAGGAAGGAGGAGGAGGAGCAAAGGAGGCTGTCACTAGGGGAGGTTGAAGACTCCTCAGATCCACAGGAGAGGAAGAGGAGGGCAGAGGAGCTGCGCTGGAGGGAGATGGAGGAGCGACAGAGGCCTTTCTCTTTCAAAGTTTCCTCTGGAGAAAAACAGATTTTGTTCCAGAAGGTTAACCTGACGCCGGTTACACCAGCGTCCAGCCATCAGAGCAGTGCTGTAGCTGAACAAAGGGTGAGCGCTAAGGCTTCCTCCGCTGAAGGACAAGATACCCCCAACCTGCCAACATCTCCATATGTCCCTCACACGGCCATCTTAGTGACGGGCGCCCAGCTCTGTGGGACAGCTGTCAATTTAGACCAGATCAAAGACACTGCCTGCAAGTCTCTATTGGGTTTGGGAGAGGACAGAAAGGCCCAGGGAACACCACCTACCAAGAGCAAGACTTCACCGGACCGCAAGTCTGCCAAAACCAAATCACTTAATGAGTCCTCTGTCTCTTCAGACCAATCTGGTGCAGCTGTCCTGGCAGAATGGGCAAGCATTAGATCAAAGATATTCAAGGGGGTGGAGGAGGGGAAATATGATGAGTACCCAGAGCCGAGCAAGAACCAGCCTCAGCCCAGCAGTGATGACCCGCCGTTCTCTCACACGAACCTCAGGAAGACCATGTCTGCAAGCGCCAAGTTCTCCATCACCCCCGCAAAGAAGAAGTTTGGTGATTCCAATAGGAACTCTGAAGTGTTTGGTGCAGATGATAAGGAAGCAGGAGAGGAAGCAACTCCATCTGACAGCCCCTCTGCAGCATCCCAAGCTCCAACCAGTAAACCTCAAAACAGAACGAGTAAAACTGTTCGCATCTTAGAAAGAGGGTCAGAGGAATGTATGTTTGCCAAAGACCTCCCGTCTTTCCTTGTTCCCAGCCCTGGAGCCAAACTTGAAGGGCCAGAGTTGAAGAGCAGGGCTCAAAGTGAAACAGAGGTATCTGAAAGCAGAGAGGAGGGAGAGGACCGAGGCCAGGATGGTGAGGACAAGCCATCACCTTTTGGCATAAAGCTGAGGAGGACCAACTACTCCCTCCGCTTTCACAGTGAACAGTCCACTGAGAAACGAAAGAAACGATACAGTGCTGGGGACAGCTTTGATGGCGTCCCTTCACCTCTCACTCCCATTGAGCCAGACTCTGACACCTCCTCTGTCTTTTCTGACAAATCAAGTCCCACATCGCCTCAGAAAGAAGGTGCGGTCGGCAAGTACTTACTTGCATCTGCCTCCCCTGCTGTCTCTCGGGCTAAACCAAGTAAGTCTGCCAGCCCCACTGCTCACAGCGAAGGAGAGAAAGTGCTTTCCAAGCCACCCCTGTACCGCAGACCAACCACGTCACCCAAACCTGTCGGAGCAGTCCCCACACCTCCCCCATCGCCACTACCTAAAGTGGCGCATGGGCCTCCTGCTGATGCCATGATCCAGAGGACAGGGGCTACAGAGTCATCCAGCCAGGAGGTGAATAGGAGCGGTGAACCTTCAGCGGTAGCCCAGTTGCACCGGAGCAGCCAAGGCCAGATCCAAGCGGAGGAGGAGCCGAAGGAGAAGAGATCCTTCTTCCCCTCCATCAACATACCCTGGAGAGAGAAGGTGGACAGAAAGACGGAGCTCATTAGGAGAGGTCAGCAAACATTTCCCAAAGTGTTGAATGTAAAATGTCTAAGATGTTGAGCTGGGTATTAAACCCCAACACTAGCTGCACTGACGTATGTGAGTATTGAAAACTGTCAATTGTTCAAATCTTGCAACAACTATATGTATTTGTTATCTTGCTTATTCTTTTAACTGAACCTTGACACTTGTTATTTAAACGTTGCCAACTTTAGACTTTAAAGTAAAGTTCTTATGCCACTGTTTGTGTGCAGACAAAATTTAATATTCAAATATTTTAATACTTTTTTGTTAAACAGAGACAGTGACAGTTTTGTAGAAAACCACACTTACATTTCAAAAATCAATGAAAAAATCTTTTTAACATTGGTGCCAAAAAACAGATTTATTGGTAATTTAAAAAAAAACAAACAATTACTTGGACTTGTAATATCCTAATGTGTATGTGTTCCCCTGCAGAAAAACCGTCATTACAGAGCAGGCACTCACTGGACAGCTCGAGGGTCCAGGAGAAAGAGGCTGGGCCCTTATGGATCACACTGGCTCTGCAGAAGCAGAAGGGCTTCAGGGAGCAGCAGCAGAACCGAGAGGATCGACGTAGCCAAAGAGAGGCCAAAATAGCTGAAAAACAAGGCAGAGATAGAGACAGTGTACGTCCAATAATGTTGTGTCTATATACAATTTCTAATGTTTCTTCTGCCATTTTCATTGTTATGCTGTTACATTCACAAATCTCTCCTTAGGTGACGCTGGTGAGCCCCACAGAGAGCAAGGGAAGTGGGAGCACCAGCCCGTCTTCCAAACCTCAGACACCAGAGGAGCCCAAGAGACCCGACAGCCTTCTGGGAAGATTTGAGCGGCGAGAGCACCTGAAAAAAGCCAACACTTTGCCCAGCTCTGTCACTGGTAAGAACCTGCACTGTGTGGATTTACAACTAATAATCAGTTTCATTAAACTTCTTCCACAAAACAAACCCGAAAAAGTTGTAAGAATTTAATTTGTAACTAATTTTTGTGCTTGATTGGTTGTTTCAGTTGAGATTGCAGACTCCACACCATCGCCACCTGCTGTCAAGGAGGTGTCAAAGCGCTTCCCCTCCAGTGACTCTCCGCAGGTCTCCACAGAGCCGGCCTGGCTAGCCCTGGCCAAGCGAAAGGCCAAAGCCTGGAGCGATTGTCCTCAAATCATCAAATAACACCCACACCACCCACACCCCCACCCAGCTTCACACCGGGCTCTGGCCTGCATTGAGACTGCACACTGCCCACGGACTCAAGCGTCAACATCACCTGTCTCTTCCCTACCAAAAGTCACCGTGAACATCCCTCCTGACTGAGAACCGAGCAAAGCCCTCCATCACCTCACAACCCCACACACTGGCTGGCACTATTATCATGCTAAAGTGCGCTTCACATTCAATATTAAATACAGTCGCAGATGTATGTAAACAATTGTTGCACGCATGCACATACTGTATACAACCACACAATTATATGTCCCAAAAAGACACAGTTAGAAGGAACAAGTCGCAATCCGGTGGGTCCTCCCTCAGCAGCCAATCACAACCATGGCTGGCCATCGCAATGGCCAACCCCAATTTATTTTCTATTTTGTAGCCAACTGCGTCACCATGGTTGTAAATAAATCACTCACTCAACACAATAAAAGGTGAAATACTTCTGTATTAGGGGGCTGAAGCTCTGACATATATGACAGTGTTCAATCAACAGAGGGTATCTGTCTGAATCGTGTTTAAAGGGCTACCAGTCACAATAAGTGCACCTGTTGAATCTGCTTCTGGACGGCTCATGGAAGTTACATCCTCTCTGCCCTCGTTGGTATTATTATTTATATAAGGCAGTGAATTTATCCATGCTCAAACGATACTGTATCTCCTCTCTGAGCCTTGTCATGTACAGAAAGAAACCTTTTTTTTAACTTTTCGCATAACAATTCTCACTGTGTCCGTGATGACTGTGATAGCTGTCAGAGGGGCTATTGTACTATTCAAAGTAAACAGAATCCGTCATAATCACATGGTGGGTGCACCTAAACACAGCACTGAAGACCACAAGCGTTACTGGGCATTTACAGTGAACCGCACATGATCCTCACAGCTGTGTGATGACCTAATTGGGAGTTTCTGCTTCGCTGAAGGAGACAGAGACGACACCTGCTTGCTGTAACATACGATTTTTGTAGCTGTCCTCCCGTAACACATTTGTGTTTGTAGGCTTACGCCATCACTTCCTCGTAAATGTGATATGAGCTTACATGATAATGTAAGCGTTTCCTCTATGAAAAAAGAACCCAAACTCCAGCACTCTCATTTCCTGCCACTCACTTAATGATCTGTATGTATGTAAGTATGTACTGTATGGCGGTCAAAGGCGTTACCAGAGCTCCGATCAGAAAGAGTCACTTTGTCATTTTGTTTCTAACGTCGGCCGTGCACAATAGTGTAGTGTACGCAGTGTTATATGTAACAAGAAAAATGTTTGGTATTATTTGCACTTTTTTGTCCCACTTAGAGATATTCATGAGAAAATTCTTAAAGAGATACAAAATGTTATGAATAATGTAAATTAAATACTGATGTCTGAACTGAGAGACTGCAGACTCATTATTTGCCCAAACTTTAATTAAAGTTTATTTCCTAAAGCTCTGTGCCACTGACACACATATAAAGGCCATCAGTGTTTATTATAAAATCAGTGCAAAAATACATGTTGTTCTTCTACGTCTCTTCTTTGACAGTCAGCTTCAAGCAGTACACATAGTCGTTGCGGCACCCGACGACGAGGGAGTTCGCCCAAACCACTGGGGATGAAAACAGCTCCCCAGGTAGAGTGAATGAGGCCAGCATTCGTCCGTCTCGTCCGTCCAGGATCCACACTGTGCCGTCTGTGGAGGCCACGGCCACCAGGATCCCCCTCCTCCCTCCCACAGCAGAGCCGTCAAACACACATGGACTGGAGTACACCCTTCCCGTTGTCTGGAAAGTCCAAACTAGAGAGCCGTCGGCACAGTTCAGACAGTACAGGTGACCGTCGTGTGACCCACACAGGACCCTCTGCTGGTCCAGTGTGACACACGGAGACGAGAAGACAGGTCCTTTGGTTAGAAACTGCCAAACCTGCAGGGGAATACAAGTCATGTGCTATGTTATGTTAATATTACAGTATTTAAAACTTACAATCGTTTAAAATAGCTTTGGCATAGAGTGACTGGTTACCGTGGTAACAGAGGTTTATTACTCCAAGACCCCGAATTCTCAGAGTAGCTACTTTACAACAGAACTACATCAAGAGTAGTAGGAATTACTCAGTTACTCAGCATTAGCAGCAACTGATTACAGCTCTGATGAAGCTGCAGGAGAGTGAATGCTGAGGCTGACATCAGTGAGACTAAATCACAAACACTAAGGCTGCATCACACTCTGCATCATTTCTTCTGAATCTCTTGTGCATGTGAAGCCAATGTGAATCCAGTGCAGGAATGGCAGACCATTAGTGAAATTTACTATGTAGAGAGGTAATTAGTGTTGTCATGCCAATGAAACAGACACTGAATGTAACAAAAAGCACTTCCTCAGTATTATAACCATAACACAAGGAGCTATACTGCTCAGTTTAGCCTCAAACTCACACATTTATGGTGGTCCTCAAATAATTTTGACTGACATTAACTGCTTCTCATCAGCTCAGTATATATAATGGTCTTTTCCTTAGAATTATACAGATATTTCAAATGTTAGTAATGATGCACAGTAAGAATAACATTTGGAAACTTTCATTTTATTTACAGAATATAGCGTATAGCTGCAAATATATTGTAGATAATAAGTCTATAGTCTGACTTTAATGGAAAAATGCATCAATCTACTGTTGGATCTGCCAAAAATGTTGTTTTTATTTAAAACGTCAAACCTTTGATTCTTTCATCACCTGTAAGTTTAATGGTTGTAAATACAGGTACGTGTACAGCACATAACTCACCAGTTTCCCTTCACTGCCGAAGCAGCAGATGTTTCCATCCACCGAGCCGATCACCACATGACCAGAGGAGCCGTTTGGTGATGAGAAGAACGGGACGTCTCTACAGTGCGACCACCGGACCTCCCCACTGTCCTGGGACAGGAAAAAAAGACTTATCAGTCAGCAAGTACGTATTAGCTTGTTCCTCTGTGACCAAAATAACTGAAGTTTGGTATTGTCTTCACTCACGGGGCTGAGGCAGAGTAAGTGACCCCCCAGTGATGCTACATACAGCTGCCTGAGTGAGGTGTGGAGGTAAGGGGAAGAAAACACAGCTCCACCCCCACAGTGACGCCTCCACACACACCGCTGAACCTAGAAACACAGGACACATGCATCCACCTCAAATTAAAATACACAACCCAAAACAGAAAAACATGTAACAGCTTCATGATAAACACACTCACCCTTGGGTTCAGGGCGTAAACATGCCCATCATGCGAGCCCACTATCACCAGACCTGTGAGGGGATCCACGGATGGACAGCTCTTCACAGCATCTCCCGTCTCAAACATCCACCGAGTCTCTCCAGACGCGGCGCACAGGAAGTACACACAGCCGTCGTAGCAACCTGAGCAGATCCAAAGATAAATCCCGAGGGCCGATAACAAGCGAACATTAAGAGAGCTGATACTGACCTATCACCACGAGGCTTCCGCAGTGCGACACTGCAGCCGAGGCCTCGATTCGGTCCCCGAGAACCCGCTCCCACAGGAGGCTCCCGGTGATCAGGTCTAAAGCCTGAACCCTGTGAGAATGGGAGCCGATGATTACTGTAGTTTTAACCCCGTCTGACCTCTGATCTGGTCCGTCCTGTACTAGAAGCACTGGGGAGGCGTCCACACATCTGCCTGTGTCTGATGACCAGCTCAGACTGAGGCTCAGAGCATCATCACTGCTGTTTTTACTGGGATCCTTTTCCCTGAGTGCTTCTGTCTGCAGGTTTGTTTTAATCTCTGGATTTCTGATTTTCATGTCTATCACCTCGCCCACTCGTCTTATAACTTTGACAGCCCTTATCTTCTCCGAGGCTGCGGACTCTTTGCGTTCTGCCTTCTCCGGCACTGCAGAGGGAGCATCAGCGTGACGTTTCCTGGCCTCGGGCAGCAATGACAGCTTGTTCTCGAGCGGTGGCCTCAGCGTTGCTCTCACAACATGGCGCAGGATGTCGGCGAAGGTCCCGTCAAGTATAACCTCCAAGAGCTCTGGTGAGGTCGCTCCAACAGCAGTGAGGATGTTGTCACAGAGGTGCAGCGCCTTCAGAGAATCTCCTCCGCTCAACAGGAAGCGGGATTCCTCGTCAATGGGCATGTCTGCGGGAAGACCTAGAGTTTCCTGTTGACATATTCAGGCAACAAATGAAACCAGGAAGTGTTTTAAATGTTGAGTTTTGCTGTGTAATTTATGGAAGTCTGGCCTGCACCTGCCACAAGGTCTGAAGAGTTTCCTTAAGTTTGGTGACGTCTCCTGGTGAAGCATCAGACTCTAAGCTCCGCCTCTGTTGTTCGTATATTTTCATCATCGCCTCCATGTCGACTTTGCCTGCCATAAAAGAAAGAAAAGTAAAACAAAAATAACTGGAACAGTCACTGATGCATCTCTTCTCTCTCCTCTGTGCCTGCTGCTCACCATGAGGAGTCAGGCATAAGGCCGGGACCAGCACCACTGTGTCAGGAACGCTGTAAGACGGCAGCAGGAGAGACAGCTGGCTCAGGATGAGTCTGCTCAGATCTCCATCTGTGGCGCCCGTCTCCTCCCGGTGGTGCTTCACCGAGGAGGAGAGGTCCTCCCGACGCTCAGCCGAGGCTGTTTGTTCCACATGTGTCTGCACAAATGTGGGAGGAGAAGAAGCTGCTTTCTGGTCTCCAGATGTGGAGGCCACAATGAAGGCGAGCAGTCGAAAGCCTTTATGCAGGCACACGGCGCAGGCTTCCACCTGAGGCCGGCTCAAAATGAGCTGGAAGAGCAGAGGTACAACATTAATATCTTCTCCTGAAAACATGTAAAGCTCTCTGTGACAAGTTCTTTGACATTCATCATAATAATATTGTGATCATTCGTTCACTTATTGAAAAATCACCGTGGGTGAGTCAGCTGCTTCAAAATATATAGTATTTATTAAAATGAGGTATGGAAAAACAAAAGAAGGTGCCTATAATGATGAACCTGCAGAGAGTTATCATCCAGCTTTACATATTGGACCGTAGCATCTTTCTAATTATTGTTCTGGTTTTACAGCCGCGACTTCAAAGATTTGGTCTGAGCGCAAATGTTTTGTCTCAGCTACATAAGTCTTAGCTGAAATGTTCACCACAAGAACTTAATGAGAGGGTAGTCACGTTTCTCAAAGTTGACAGGTTGCTGTGCTTCCCCCAAGTGGCCATAAAAATTATAATTACTACTTGGAGTCCACTGGTGGATTGGATCTTTCTCTGCACTGGGAGTCATATACAGGCGCTGAAACCTTACTTGCTGCAAACTGTCCAAGTTCACTCGTTTCCCGTGGCGTTTAATCAGCCGGTCTTTCCGTCCCAGGTAGCACAGCTGTGTGTCTTTCATTTTCACCCAGTCTCCAGTCGCTCTCATCTTCCCGGGGATGACGGTGTCCTCGTCATCCAGGAGACACACTCTGTCCTCTCCCCCTGCACCAAAGATCACTGGGATTTTCACCGACTTTGTTTACTGACATTGGATTTGTGTGTTTGTGTGTGTCAGAGAGACTTCTCTCACCTATGAACACCTGTCCTTCACCCTCTGTGATGACGCGGCCATCTTCATCTCTTACTTCCACCACCGTGCCCATCAGAGGAGTCCCAAGAGGCACAAAGCTGTAATGTTAAATTAAGCTGTACTGAGTGCAGCTTGTTTAACACATAGATTTAATAAATCCTTTTAAACAGGCTCTACTCACGGGTCGCTGGACTGCAGCAGAGACTCCGGTATTTTGTAAGAACAGGCCCAGCAGGACACCTCAGTAATACCATAGATGTTGTAAATGTGAGTCCTGTTGTGCTTGTGCCTCCAGCTCCTAAGCAGAGCTGGGGAGGGGCAAGCCTCTCCACCCAAAGCCAACACCCGCAGTGAGGACCCAGACGACAACACTTCCTGTTTTAGGATACTCTGGCCAAAACGGACAAGCAGTGTCGGCGTGACCTGCGCAAACAAGAGAAGAAGTCACATTATAGTGGCTGAAAAATCCAAGAAGAACGCGGGTTACTCAGCACTTGCCTGCAGGACAGTCGTGTTGTGATCTCTGAAGAGCAGCTGAGCCAGTCGGCGGGGTATTTTCTTGATCACGGTCGGGACGATGAGGAGCTGAGCACCGGATGACAAGGCCAGGAAAATATCCACCACAGAGGGGTCAAAGGTTAAGGGCGAGGCGAGGAAAACCACATCATCCGTGCTCATCTGAAACAAAGATCTGAGCCAAGACAAGAGCAATATATGAGTGAAGTGAGTATGAATCAAATAACAATAAAGACAAAGTGCACTCACCTCAGATGCAGTATATTGGGAAGTATACATTTATGTGGCACTCTCACAATCTTTGGAAGGCCAGTTGTTCCAGATGTGTGCAGCACATAGGCTAAATCTCCTTCCTTTAACACTGTAGCTGCATCATTGACAGCAGTGCCACCTGGTGTCTGAGCTGCATTTCGTCTCAGTTCTGGTTGCTCTGTTTGTTTGTGCTCATCATCTGGCAGCAGCTCGATTTGGATCAGGGTTAATCTGAACTTGGGCAGCTCCACGCAAACCTCCACAGACACGTGATCCACAAGAGCGGCCTGGAATCGCTTGAAAAGTGGAAAGTGTATAATGATATTATGAGATATATAAACTCAAAAAAAAAGTGGAATAAAGTGCAGATGGCAAAATTAAAAAAAACAACTTATAAAACCTGTTAGATCTTTGATTGTAGGTTTTTGATACATATATTTATATTTTAGATTTCTTTTAGGTTTCTCTGGTTTATCCTGGATTATTATCTTAATTTGTAGCTCCTTCTGACTCTGTTCACAGTTGCTTTTAATAATTGTGTTTGTGTTTATATTCATATAATTTGAAATATTCAACCTGCAGGATGGTGGTCTTCACAGCACAGTACTTGAGGCCACATTTATTTATGACTCTGGCAGAGAGGAGACCTGGAGCTTCTGGGTCTAGTGGGACGTAGGCAGCAGGTGACTGCAGGATCCTGCCAAACAGCACAGGACAGTTTATCATTTATTACAGAGCCATTCACCCCAGGACATTATTGATGTCACACACACGCGCACACACAATGGGCAGGTGCTTGGTTTTTGCCATGGTTTGTGAAACTTTGTGTGTCAACAGTGAACTCACCCCAGGATCCACACAGGTGTGTACAGATCATCACAACAACTCAGCCCAATCAGGCCGTTACTAGGAGAGCAGATCTTCCGGAGTACGCTAGACAGTTCAGCGGACAGTTCAACCAGATCTCTGTACAGCAGAGACCCTGACGCTAACCCGCCATCGTATGTCACAGCGACTCTGTCTGGGTGCAGAGAGGCTGCGGCGGCTACAAGCTCCTGCAGGGTCCGAGCAGCCATGAGCCGTTATTGAACCACCCACTCATCCTCAATGGTTGCTGATTATGGACGATACCTTTCAAATTCACCCAGTCTTCAATTTAAATTAACATGATGTTGTTTGTTTATATCCGTAAAGACACTAGATGTACAAGGAAGAATCACATTGGAAATGTTGTTTGTCGCGTGAATATGACGTTTAAGGCACAAACGACGTCCCACCATTGTCAATTTCAACTGCTTCAGTTCACCCCGATGTCAGACAATCTGACTTATAATATTCAGACATGGCAACAATACACAAACAAAAAACATGTCGGGTCTATTTTCTTTAGCACTTTGTTGAAGCAGATCAGCGGCAAGAAGCTGTCTGTTTTGGCACTGTGTTACTTACTTATGTGTTTTTGTTAAATAAACGCTTTCACCTAAAAGTTGATACAAATGTTCGTGTTGACACGGGTCACATTGTGTCCACCATATTACCAACACAAATGTTTAAAATAATGAAACACAGGTATTTAGTAATCAAAGACGTTTTTGACTTTTAATTGAAATATTTCAGAGCGATTCTCTGGAAGCCATAGTTTCAGAGCGTCATTGAAGGCATCACATACGCCTCGTCCAATCATCTGCCTCTATTTCGCGGCGGAAAGATTTTGAACCTTGCAGCGTCGCTTGTCTTGACGGTAGATGAGTTAACCCGCTAATATCCCCCACCTATCGACGAAACTAACTTTTTATGCAATATGGACGTGAATTTGTACAAAGGGCTGTCTGAAAACAGCCTCACCTACAAAAAATCACTGGACCGGATCATAGACAAGGTGCGTTGGTGTGGTTGTCAGGCGGAGGAGACGATTACCGTTAGCATGAAGCGATGTAGCTCACGTTAGCTTAGGCTAACTTCAAAATAAACAGCGAGGATGTGATAAACAGTTACTTAAATCTGCAATTCCTCTCAACAGTATTCAAAGCTTCAGTATCAAGCCGGGGGAATAGAGGTGGACCTCGATAGTACAAATACCAGAGGTAAGATGTTCTAACACCCTTTATCCTGCTGATGTCTCACTGCAGGAGACTGTCACTGCGATATAACATCAGACATGTTTAACAGTGCAGCCATGCCACTTTAGTGTACAGGAATGAAATAAACCGTGTTGACCATGTCATTGTCTCTTCATCAGCCAAATTTAATATTGTATTGCTTCATATGGTATCTTTGTTATTGACCTATATACATATATATTTTAATCAGTAAAACATTTTTTCCGAATAAAAAAAACCCAGTCAGTGATATGGTGGTGGTGGTGGTGGTGGTGGTTGTTGCTGTTGTTGTCGGTGGTGGTGGTGATGTGTCTCCACCTCCTCATTTCAGTTACGTCTGGTCTCATATTGTGTTTTTCTGTTTTCCCATGATGAAGCCCTTGAGCATTACATGAAGCTGTCAAAAACACAGCTGAGCAAGATGGAAGAGAAGGTTTGCATCTTCACAAACACACTTTGCAGCCATGCATACCACTAATTCAGTGACCTGATATATAGGAGGCAGTGTTTTTGGATTGCATCTGTGAATTCAAATATGAATTATATGTCCAGCTACTGTACTCAAATACTTCTCCTGTCCTCAGAGCCTGACAGATCTGAGAGATGAGTCAATGCAAGGTCAGTATCCATAACCTAAAACCAGAGTAAATGTTTACAGACATGTTTAAAAGTTGTATTTATATTCATCTGATTACTTTGCTACTTCTCCCACCACAGCCCAGGACATTACAAGAACCTCTCAGGTAAGTGTCCAGTATTTATTTCAGCAGTTCTGACTTGAACATCTAGTACATCTGGCATTCATTATGGTTTATTGTCAACAGTTGGACTTTACACATCAAGATGTTGGAGGCGATGAAACATCCGTTTCTAGTGTTTCCTCTACTCAGTTTTCTGTTGAGGATGATGGTAAGAAGAAGGAAACAGTGTCCAAACTTCTCAAACATAACATTGCAGGACAAGCTATCACAAGGTACTGGTGGATTTTAAGTGGACGTTTCTTTTCTCCCATTTTGTGTCCTGCAGGAATGGGTAGAAGTGGCACGACTCAGCTGTCCACAAGCTCCTTGGATGAGAGCCACAGAAACCTTTCTGAGACCGAGCTCCAGCCCGAGGATCAAGATGAGGAACTGGAAATGTCTCTGAGAAATCACGGCAGCTCTTGGGTGGAGCTCTACCCCAGCATGATCAGTCGGATCGAGAGGGCCTGGCATCGGCAACACGTCTCTGATGCTGCTGACTCGGTGCTGAGGAGGTACCGCAGATGGCGGCAGCAGCCAAACAGAAGCAATGTCAACAATACCTTCATTGTCAGCAACCCGAGAAAGATGACCAGCAAGAAGCTGCTGAAGGAGAGTTCAAACAGCCCTGTGAAAATCCACTTCATGGATGGATGGATCACTGAGGCTAGCCCTCATTCTCCCTTACAGATTGTGACTAATCAGCAGGATTGGCAAGCACAGCAGCAGTCTCCTGGGAGGGTGAGGGGCTCGCTGCATCAGCCGGTCCTCGTCATGGACCTGTCTGGTTCTTCTGAGACATCTAAAACAAAAGATCTTTCACTGAATGAAACTTTCAATGTGTCCCAGCTGGAAAAGCAGCCCTCTGCTCATACTGTCAGTCCATCACGACCTTTCTATCCTGCTTTAAAAGCATCCTTAGACTGGTCTCTGTCTGCGCAGTTGCCACAGACTGATGGGTGCTCCACCTTTGCATCACAGTCCGCAGCTGCTGCTGAGAGACCAGACATCTACGGCTCCCCAGTCAGGAAGAGTCCATCAAAATCAAGGATACTGACCGGCTTCAGTAGGTCACCTGCTGCCTTTTCCAGAAGCCCCACGGCACATCCTATGGAAAGCTTTCCCACCGAGCCTGTGAGGCCCAGATCAGTGTCCACATTCCTGTCCTCCCCTCCACAAAAGTCAACTGTGCCACTGAGGATGCTTCACCCTCAAGACTCCCATCATCCCCTCCAGGTACAGCTGCCATCACCTCGGTCTGCCACAGCAGCGAGAGAACGCAACAGGTTCCGCCGGCACCTGTCCTTCGACTCCTCCCTGCCACTGAGCTGCGTCTCTTACTCACTGAAGCAGCTCGACCAGGACTTTATCAAACTCTATCACAAGTTTGTCTGCCAAAACAAATCCTCGTTATTTAATGGGCTTCCGTGTCGTTTCTGTGCTGGAAACTCTGGGCCGAGCAGGGGCCACTCCTCCTCAGCTCTAGCCGCTCTTGCCTTGTCGCCCCACCGTTCCCTCCTGAGGAAACGCCACAGGGAGCTGAGCTTGGACAGCCACCCGCAGTCCAAACGCTTCAGGGACGAGCACTGCGCCTCATCACCAGGGTCCAAACGTCACGGCAACGAGATGCTGCGGCGCCGTCTCTCCATGTCTGACTGTGAGCAGCCTCATAACGGCTTCTCCTATAGCCCCAGTAAACACAGCATGTCTCAGAGACTCAGCAGCCAGCAGCGCTCAGCAGATGTACATCAGGACAGCTGGAATAGTCGGCGCTGCAGCGTATCTGCAGAGTTTTCTGGCCTGGGTGAGCCTCATCTGAGAAACTTTGTTATACTCCATGGTTATACATGTGCTGTCTGCTGATGTTCAAGTGTGGAATCAGTTTTCTTTAATCATTCTCATGCTTCATTCAACAGGAGGATCATTTGAGAGAAAAATGTCTAACGGAAACTCCCCGAGGTGAGTATGATGAAAAATCACATTTATGATTTTAGTTTTCTGGCCTCCCAGCATTCCTGTTGTCCTAATCTGCCTCTCTTCTCTCCTGACGTGCAGAAAATGGTGACCATCGAAAACACCAGCCTGTCAACAGACGTCCTCAAACTTTGGAAAACTGAAAAAGGACACAACCAACCGGTGACAATGGAAGTATATTGCTTTCAGCTGGTGCACCGAGAGCTCAGGAAGTTCTGTTACTACTGCAACTGTTGACCTGCGTCCCGTCCTAGTTGATGTTTCTATTTGGATGTTTTATGATTTTATTGTTTACTCTTGTTATCCTCCAGCTAAATGATTTACCCTTTGATGTGGTGCATCATCAGTGAAGCTACGACCTTGTCAATATGTTCATTATTAAAATTAAAGTGTCAATGGAAAAATGAAGTTTCTGGGAGAAGAAAATAAAGTTCTCATTGCAGTTATTCTGTTTATTAACTTTTCAAATATATTCATGAAATGATTAAAGTCAAGAAAACAAAATATCCAACAACAGTCAGACTCAAAACAAAAACATAAGGGTTAATTTTAGGTAAATTGTAGAAAATACTTGATAAGGAAAATAAAGACAATTTCACTTTTTGGTCACTAGCCCTGTGCACTTTGTTGACTTGGTAATATACAATCTAATGCTGCTTTGCTCAGGCTTGGAATGTGAAATGTGAAACTACTTTTTAAGACTTTGAGAGACACTGTAGTGTATCACAGGATGGAGAAAACAGACTCCCAAATCCCTGCAGCGAGGTGACGCTGCAACCTCTGGAGGTCACCAGAAGCAACATTTTGAGCTGAAGTGAAAGGCTCTGACAGGGCGTTGACCCTTTGTTGACCAAATACATGCTAGCAGATGGCAGTAACGAGATGCCTGACCACTTCTTTTCCAGTCTATGTTTCATTCACAGGTATCAGTACTGGGAGTTTGCAGCATATCCACAGTGCTGCTGCTGTAACGTCTCAGTTGTGGCTTTGTTGCACCAGTCACCACTCCAGCTCCACTGGGTATTTCCCAGTCAGGCAGGCGGTGCAGTGGCCCACGCTCTTGCTGGACTTGCTATTGGAAGTGATCATCTTGTCGCTCTTGAGGGAGGCGATTCCCTCCTGGACAGCTGATACCAGGCCCTCCACAGTCAAATACTGAACACTGTCTGCACCTATAACACAGGTCAAATGTTAAATGAGCTGCAGAAAACAGACCATGAAGCCACAATTGGGTAGTAACAAAGTGAGATGATGCCACTTAAACTGCGTAAGTGTTCTGATACATTGATTTTGTCAGTATTTTACTACTTATGTACTATTTTGAACATTATTAGTGAGATAAACCTCTTTTATTTACCAATGTATCCAGCAATGTCCTGAAACTCTGGTTTGTTGGCGATGAGCTCCTCCTTGGTTGGAATATTGATGCCCATGTAGCAAGGGAACCTGATCGGTGGAGAGGCAACCCTGATGTGGACCTGTTGAGGAGAAAATGCAGGTGGGTATTTTATCTAACAAGTTTATCATCAACACTTAAATACTGTACTTCTGTCCACTTGATGAGAAGCAACAACAATGCACTGTGTTTGGTTCCCTGTTTTATCACCCACAGAGACCATGTGTCAACTTGTAATATTTATGACCTCAAAACATACTCTTGTATTTGCAGAAATGTAAGACTTTTGCTTAATTAGGCATTAAGCTCCAGTTACTTGTCTGATCTCCAGGTTAGGGACTAGCATAACTGCATCATGTCACTGCAGGTATGAGTATGTAACATCCTTAGTTAACTGACCTCTGTTGCGCCAGCTTCCTTCAGCAGTTTTATAATGGGGGAGATGGTGTTGCCCCTGACGATGGAGTCATCTATCAGCACCACTCGTTTCCCAGCAAAGTTGTCAGTCAAAGCCCCGAACTTCTTAGCAACCCCCAGCTGCCTCAAGCGTGTATTTGGTTGAATAAACGTTCTCCCAACGTAGCGGTTCTTACACAGAACCTCTATGTATGGCAGCCCAGACTGTGAGAGGAGAAGAGGAGGAAAGCTTGTGAGGACAGAGGTCCGTCAGGAGGTGGCTGCATTACAGCATTTCATTACACACTGAGCAGACGGCTTGTAGACACACCTGCTGAGCATAGCCCAGCGCAGCAGGGGTTGCAGACTCTGGCACAGTGCTGACCACGTCTGCGTCTGTTGGAGCCTCAATGGCTAACTGTCGCCCACAGCGCTGCCTGACAGTGTAGACCATCTGCCCTGCAGTACAGTAAATATATTAAATATTGAGCACTGTCATTTAGACGAAGAATGACAATTATACAAGAAGCCAAACAGTAGATAACAGTGTTATAAAAGACAATGTATTCTAAATATTCAAACCTTCAAAGATTGAGTCTGGCCTGGCAAAGTAAACATATTCAAATATGCAGAAGGCAGGAAGGTCTCCCTCGGGGCGAGGGACAATGCTCAGAGACTTGACCCCATGTTTGGATATCTGGACTATCTCTCCTGGTAAAACCTCTCTGTAATACCTGAGAACCAGGAAGGACATGAAAACGGTCACAACAGTTCCTTCTGTTTTAAAGCTCAAGAAGCTTCCTTTGTGTAAAAACTGACCTGGCACCAATGGACTGGAAGCTGCAGGACTCTGATGACACAACCCACCCCTCTGTGTCCTCCTCTCCAGCACCTATGCAAAGAAAAAAAAAACGAAGAATGATGTTAATCATCCACCAGCCTACACACCTGACCTCTGACCAAATCAAAGAGTGGCACGTGACTTAAGGCTTTGGCTTGAGCACTGATAACCTCTGGTGAGGCCTCTTTTTCCATCAGTAATAAAGTTTGGGCTCATTAAACATGCTGGGAATACCTGAACTGTGCAGTTTAGAAATGGGAACAAGCCGTCCGATGCACAGGGGGCGGTTTCCATAAGGGTCGCGCACAGCGTAGATAACATCTTTGAACATTACCAGCAGTGAGTATGATGTAGGAGTCTCAGTCATCAGATTTTTAATTCTACAACAGAAAAAATGAATATATTACAAATCGTGTAAAGACAATTAGTTAATATATATGCAACATCAGGTCATAAAACCAACCTGGCAACCCAGTTTGGTGCATCCAGCTCCTCCATAGGTGGAGTCAGTGCCAGCAGCTGTGTGATGAGCTCACTGTCTGAACTTGTGGAGAGGCCCACGCCATGGCGCATTACCTGCATGGTAATGACAATGATCAGCACATATGTTCTGCATACTGCATGAGTAGACCTACAGAGAGTGCCCAGTGACAGCCACTGATATGTTTAGTTAGACTTCCTCACCTTTTTCCGTAGAGCGAGAGCATTAACCAGCTCACCATTGTGTGCCACAGCAATCTTGCCATGCAGCGTATCCACCACAAAGGGCTGGCAGTTCTGCAGCTCTGAGATCCCAGTGGTTGAATAGCGAGTGTGACAAATACCAAGGTTACCATAGCGCAGCTTCAGGAGAGCCTCGGGTGGGAAAGCAGTGCTCACTAATCCCATTCCCTAAACAAACGGTGAGAGGAATCAGTGAGGCAGGTTTTCATGTACACAGTCTGCACAAACAATAAGCAGCAATATGCAGCTGTAGAGAAGGAAACCAGGCAACTATCTGTGGGTGAAGTCAATGTGTCTGGAAGTTTGTAGAGATGAAACATTTTTATTTACATGAACCGTGAACAACAGCTCTATTGTTTCCTGTGGTTGATTCTACCTCATCATACAGGAAACCTCAACATGCTCGCTGTTACCTTGTGGGCTGTGTATGTGGGTGGACTGGCTCCATTACTCGTGACAATCCCAGCGCTCTCCTGGCCCCTGAGTACACACAAGCAATGACATATAACTCTGACATTGTCAATATATCAGTAGGGAGTGAGTTTTGACATGAACGCACTCTCAGTCTCTTTTCTGCAAGGGTAAACATGATTGAACATGCTCACTTATAAAAGCCTGATATGAGCCTTGAGGCAAAAGAAACTGGTTTGATTCTAAAATAAAGGAAAGGGAAAGGGGAATGAAACGCAAAACAAAACCAGAAAAAAACAAATGTCTGCTCTTCAGCTGTGGAGCTGCCATAGACGGAGAGTCGCCTTGCTGCAGTTTCAGCCTATTTACCAAGCTGCTTCTCGGATTACAGTTGGCCCCGCCCCCTCAGCACACAGCTTAAGCCAGTGGTGAGGCTGCTTTTCTGCATGGAGGCGTTGCTTTCAGGCTTAACCGCCTGGTTGCCTAGGGAACCGGGCAGCAGAGACAGACGGATTGGGGAAAAGAAAGCGTTTCCAGGTCAGCTCAAACATGGAGAGAGCAGCAGAGAGACAAAGAGGAGGTGATAGGGAAGTGGTAGAGGAAAAAGGTTCGGTGGAGAGGCAGTGGGGGGAGGCAGAGGTGCTGGCTCTCATGTCAGTGTGGGACGAGGTGGGAGCTCAGCACGTAGCTGAGAGCAGAACCACATTTGAGTTGATCTCAGAGCGTCTGAGGAGGCTCAGTGTTGTGCGCAGCTGGTGGGAGTGTCAGGCCAAGTGCAGGAGCCTGGGACTTCAGAGCAGGAAGCCTGACGCAGCAGCAGGCGCTTCAGCAAACTACAGCCCGGGAGTGGATGCAAGGCCAGAGGAGGGCTGGGAGGAAGAGGTGGAAGATGTGGGTAATCAAAGAGGAATCTACCCTTCCTCAGTCACTATCCCAATGCAGGAAGGTAAATGTAGGTTTAACCCCACCTGTAGCGCTAAAGATCATGACAACGCTGAACACATTTCAGTATTTAATGACTGGACAGATCAGAAGATAAACAAGCATGTCGGTCTAACTAGTTTTAGCCTCAAACTAAAGTAGAAAACGCTGCCTGCTCTAAACTTTTTAACACAGCCTGAAGTCGTATAAGATTAAAATATTTCGGTACAATCTCCATCATATGTTTTAAATCAAGTTTGAGCCAAACATGAGCACAGCGCATGTTGCATGTGTGTACAGGTATCAGGAGTCGAATGCATCGGGCTCTTCCTTACACTCCGAGTGTGGCTGAAGAAGGGGGTCGCCACTGGACAGACGATGAGGTGCGAGCACTGTTGTGCGTCTGGGCAGACAGGCGCATCCGAGAGCGCTTGAAGTGCACACTGCGCAACAAATCCATCTTCCAAGAGATGGCTCGCCTGATGCAAAGAAACTTTGGGGTGGTGCGCAACTGGAAACAATGTCGGACAAAATACAAGAACTTGAAGTATGACTACAAGACTGCCAAAAGTGCTCATGCTGCTGGGGGCAGCAGCGCAGGGGGCCCAGGGAAGTACATGAAGTTCTTTGATGAGGTGGAAGCCATTCTGCTGGACCAGGGACTGGAAAACGGGACCATAGAGATGCAGAAAAAGTTGTATGATGGAGAACTGGGAGGAGGGAGGCTACAAACATCAGCACAGACTACAGCCTCAGAAAGTGAGGTCATCATTGAAATAGATGACGGTATGTATTTAGTCGGAGGTGCATAGTCGTTTTGTACTCAGGGCTATAAAAAAAGCAATCAATTTCTCTTCTACTTTTTTTAATTTTCAGATGACAACAGCGATGATTACGATATAGATGGCGACATGGAGGTAAAATTGAGAGGATCAGGTATGCCACATCAACAACCAGCGCAGTTTTCAGTACGTTTGATCTTCTCTTTCCTTAATCCATTTTTACTCACTCTAGATGCCCACCTAACGCCCACTGACCCATCCAGCTCTGACCAGTTCCACGTTGTCACAGTGTCGGACACAGGTCGTAACTGGAGCGACCAGGAAGTCCGAGCTCTGGTCCAAGTCTGGTCTGATGAGCGTGTGTGCAGGCAGCTGGAGAGCTCGACTAGAAAGAGAGACATCTTTGTCCAGATCTCCAACAGGCTGATGCAGCAAGGCATTGAACGAGACTGGAAGCAGTGCCACACCAAGTACAAAAACCTCAAGTACCTTTACCGCTCCCTTCAAAGGGGAAAGAACGATGACATTGACCCAAGACGCGTTATGAGGTTCTACGATGAGGTGGATGCCATTATGAATCGCACGACAAATGGCTCGCCACATGATACAGGAGCTGCAGAGAGCCAAGCAGATTCAGGCAGACTAACAATGTTGGACGACAGCGAGGAGAACAACCACGTCTATCTGACAAAGATGAACACAGTGGCCACAATGGCTGGAGGAGCAGTGGAAGACAGATCTTCTACTTCTGGCTCTGTCTCATCAGTAAGCCTCGATGTTGCACCAAACAGAGAAAATCCAAGGGTTCATGCAGTCCAGGAGCTCCGCTTGGATCAACAGGACAGATTAATGAGTGAGCCCAATACTATTATTCAACAAGAGACATTTACCTAACTGATTTACAATACAATAATAAAAAATCTTTCTGTATCCCCAAATAAAACTGGGTAATATCAAAGTCTTCCGGTCAGTAAGATATTCCTTGGTGAAAACTGGTCTGAAATTGTGCCCGTTTTGTATGAAAGTCACAGGTCTGTCTGTCTTACTTCAAAATATCATTTGAAAACTTTTTTTCTGACAAAGAACAGAGAGTTAGTTTGCAACTGTTTAATTATTTGCAGGCTCTTCCGAGACTAGAGCAGAAACAGGACCCAGAGGAACGAAGAGGAAAGCTGTGGATCAAGGTTTGAAATGTGCCTCCTTCTGCAATCACTTTGTATGTCACATGAATTGACTGACGCCTTTGTAATTTCTGACTCAGTCTCATGATTTGAGATTGGCGCCTGATAATTAAATTATGGATAAAGGAACAGTTGTAAGTGCCAACAAGAGGTACATCTCATGATGAAGTTCTTAGCTTGTTCATTAAGATCTGCAATATTTTATGAGCATAACTTTCTTTTAAAGAGCATGAGATAATTTTAAAATAATAGTCTGAATTTAAACTTTTTCTGCATTTTTCAGACCCCACACTCCAGACACCAGTAAAAAAACTGGGCACTGACTCCAACTTTGCTGACAAGGCCCAGTGTAAAGAGGAGCAGGACCACATTCCCATCATAAAGATCAATTCAGTCTGTTCAATGGCCTCCCCTGATCCATCCCCAGATAGAGAGGTAACATCTTATCAGCTAATCCTGTGCTGTACTATTGGTCCCGTGACAAATAGTACAAAATGTTACACAACGAGGGTAAAAAAAAAAAAAAAATCAATCTTAAACATGCTGAAGGGCTCCAGAAAACACTTGATGCTGCTGAGCTGGAAGAAACGCACTGAGCTCAAATCATTCGGTTTCATGTGGCCTTTTAGGAGAGAGGGTTACTTTTAAAGGCTGCAATGAGAGCTTGATTCATTAATCTACACAGAATTAATCAACAATTAATACTTGATGATGATTTGTCAATTTTCAAAGCAAAATAAGATTAGTTGTTGCTTTTCTTAGACAAAAATTAAGCAAATATTATTGGGATCTTGACTATAGGTCAAGTTAAATATGGGACTGGTTAATTCACAACATATTCAGCAGATTAATCGATGATGACGAACAAGTTTTATTTACGCCTTTCTTTTCTGTAATGTTTGAGAGTGAGACACTAAATATTGAGTTTTTATGGTGAAAGCATTGTTTTAGTTATTTGGGGTTTTTTTTTTCTTGCTCGTGTAACTGCTTCGTAGCTGTGGAGTTTATGCAAGGCACATTTTGCACAGAAAAACATCGTTGCCTCGAGTCACGCGTTTGACGACACGCAAACATTAAACAGGCACGCTAACACAACACTTGTGACACGAGCGGTTTTTTCTTCACAATACAAAACAGTTTAAACGGTGTTTTTCTGTTGCTGTGACTTTTTTGAAACTTTTCTAACAAATGTTAACCAATATTCCTTCTTCCACTTGACTCGGGAGTTAGGCTAGATAGACCCAACTTTTTGGTACACAGTTTCCATTTTTGTTTAGATTATCGGTTGTGTAACTTTAGAGGTGGTCTCTACACCGACCTCTTTATTTATAAAACCGCTCACGTTTGAAAAGCGGACACCCACCTTCCCGGTTCTTACCTGTGCTGTAACGCCACAAGTCCCAGAGTTAAGACCTGAGCCACCTCCAGCTGTGTGGGCCACTCACCGGCTGCTACACACCCGAACACCCCGCACTCCTCCCCGATACCGGACTCCTCAAACTCCATCTCTCTGCTGCCAGTCCAACTCCTCCGTTAACCCGGCGGGTAGTCTCGTGCGCGGTTGCCAGAGCTGTCTGCGCGAGCGCGTGCGTGTCCGAACGCGCTTTGATGGTCGTGACCGAACACGTGCCGTTAAGGGTTGACTGTACGGCACAACGTGGTTCGTTAAAACAACACAAACTCAACTGATATAGTTGAAGTGGCCGTGAAACCACGAAAAAAATGTCTGAGTACGGTTTTAACAAGAGAAATCAGGCCACCATCACTATTGTCACATCGGTTAAACAAAACGGGTTTAATCAAACACCTAAAGTTGACGAAACACACGTGGTATTTTGCGATGAGGACAACAACTAATCTGGAGATTAATCGATTATCTCAAGCGATCTCTTGTTTCTTCTTGACAAAGATATGTTAGGTCAATCTTCTCGTCAGGAAGAAAACGTGGGTTAGTTTAATGGATAAACTCCAAAAAGTTCTGCGTGTTGCAAATATCTGGTGTTGGAGCATCTTCCCCTCACGTGGTGACGAATGCGCTGCCGTGATTGGCTGTCTGAACGAGCTGAGGCATGTGATTGGTTATCAGAGCACGTAAGACAGACTCCACTTCCCTCTTTTGCTGCTCACACGCCTCCCGCAGCCCCTTCATCTTGCAACTTTACAAAGTTGAATTGCAGCCTGGTCCATTTTGTGTTTTGTTTTCTAGGACAGCGGGTTGTTGAGCACCACCATGGCATCCACAGCAGGTGAAGTACAACTATTAATACTCAATCAGAAAGCATAAATGAAACGTGCATGGTTTAATTCTAGGCTTTTTCTCTCTGTTTGCGTGTTTTTCTAGAGTTGAAGATTGGCCAGAAGCTAAATGAGGGAAAGACCAAGCAGATTTTTGAGCTCGTGGACCAGCCAGGACTGGTTCTGGTCCAGTCCAAAGACCAGATCACCGCTGGGAATGCCGTGAGGAAGGATCAGATGGAGGGAAAGGCTGCCATTGCCAACAAAACGACGAGCTGCGTGTTCAAGCTCCTCCAGGAATCTGGTGAGGACTCAGCAAAGTTATAATCCATTCAGAAGATAGTCTCTTCCAGATCACGTGTGTCACATTCACCCAGAGGCAACTTTCCCACATGTTGGGAAACATTGTTTGCCACTGTGAGCGGCTTTAAAGCCCGAGGAGTGTAATTACTGCAGAACCAAGGTATGTTATGATCCCGCTCTCACACACTTGAAATGAACCTCACTAGATTTTCATGCGGGCTCTCAGTTTAACCATAGTGAGAGAGATAAGAGGTCAGTGAGGTGACTGGAGTCAGAGAGAAAGACAACCCTTGCCCTATTTACCTTTTCTGTTAGCTGTTGTGAAACAGACCTCTGACAGTTTGATTGCAGTTTTAGCCATAGTTTTAGTTATTCACATATGTATTGATTGGTTTCTTTTTTTTTTTTTTTTTTTTTTTTTTTTTTACAAATTTCTAATTTATTTTCTTTTTAAATTTATTTTTATTATTCAAGATGCAGTCACAAATACAGTATCCAAACATAACAAATGCATAGCAATAAAGTGTCAGATTTCCATGGTTTTATATTTTCAAGGAACAGCAAAGAGACAAAATCAACTTGTATGATTGAACAACGAAGAATACTGCATATTTTGGTAAAATTAGGGCAAATACGTCAACGCCATCTGGTGTCATCTCAGAAAATAATACAAGGAGGATAGCAAATAAGGACCAATGTTCTTATAGTTTGACAAATGTATTATATAATTACAAAAAAATATTATCTTGTCACCAACCATAATGTGATTGTGATGAGGGAAATCTCCAGACCACTCGCTTATTAGTGATCATGGTGTGATCCCTGCAATAAAGGGAAAACTGTAGTAATGTTGACACGTGGGGTCATGGTGCACACGTGAAGGGCATTGGGTACGAAAGAAACAAAATCACTCATGACACCAAAATCACTCTCCATCTTCTTTCATTTAAAAGTAAATTGGCTAACTGTAACCCACATGTCGCTCATGAGTGTGGCGTGCCGAGTCATATTAATGGCTCTCTTGTGACTTATTAACCAGAACGTGAACAACCACATCCTGCCCACTTAACCCTCATTTGAGGGGAATGACGGCATGAAAATCTGTAAAGTTTCAACTTCTGTCTGTAATCCGAAAGTGAACACAGAAGGATGATGTTATAGTGCAAAGTTTGAGATGTTACTCCATTTTGTTTATAGTTCTTGGCTTGTTTAACATCTCCTTTGTCTTCAAGGCATTAAGACTGCCTTTGTGAAGCAGCACTCGGACACAGCGTTCATCGCAGCCCACTGTGAGATGATTCCCATCGAGTGGGTCTGTCGGAGGGTGGCAACCGGATCCTTCCTCAAGAGGAATCCAGGAGTAAAAGAAGGCTACCGCTTCACCCCCCTGAAGATGGAGATGTTCTTCAAAGTGAGTCTGAGACCTTTCTTCATTGTGTCTCCGGTTATCAAGCGCTATAACTTGACTCAAGCTGCCAAATGTCCAATCAAATCCATCTTTATGTAATCTGCTGCTTTGTGATGCAGGACGATGCCAACAACGATCCCCAGTGGTCGGAGGAGCAGCTGCTCGAGGCCAAGTTCTGTCTGGCTGGGCTCACCATTGGCCAGTGTGAGGTGGACATCATGAATCGCAGCACTGTGGCCATTTTTGAGATTCTGGAGAAAGCCTGGGCCACCCAGAACTGCACGCTGGTGGATATGAAGGTATGCAGGGCGCCGCTGCCCTCTGCTGGTGATAGCCGGTATCCTGGTGTTCCCACCAAACTGCCTCACTGTTCTGTCTTCCTCACCTCCAGATCGAGTTTGGCGTCAACGTGAAGACTCAGGAGATCGTCCTCGCTGATGTGATCGACAACGACTCATGGAGGCTGTGGCCAGCTGGAGATCGGAGCCAGCAGAAAGACAAGCAGGTCTGCTGGTTTTCAGTCATTTCACTCATTTCGATTTCATTCTTTTTCAGAATCAAGATAAAAGCTGAAACATCTTGTTTTCCTGTCCTGCTAGGTGTACCGAGACCTTAAAGAAGTCACCCCTGAGGCAATGCAGATGGTGAAGAGAAACTTTGAGTGGGTCTCTGAAAGGGTCAAGGTACAGTGACACCCTCCCCACCCACCTTTTGATTTTAATTTGACACCTCACAGTTCATGAACAGTAAATCTTTCAGTCTTGGTTCTACAAACATTCCTCAAAGTGACCCTCAGTTTTGAAAGAAGCACATTCTTTCATTTTAAAAATGGAAATCAGTAATGATCAATTAGTCCCACTCCTCCACTCTTCCATTTATCATCCACCAATCATGACATGTTGCCACTGATGGGCTCAAATTAAACAACCTCACCTTCTAAGTAGATGTTCAAACTGGGCTAACGAGGGTTGCGTTGTGTCTCCAGCTGCTCCTGGAGCCCCAGGCCAGTGGCAGGGTGGTTGTTTTGATGGGCTCCACCTCAGACATGGCTCACTGTGAAAAGATCCGGAAGGCCTGCACCTCCTACGGGATTCCCTGCACCCTCAGAGTCACCTCAGCACACAAAGGTCCAGATGAGACACTCCGCATCAAAGCAGAATATGAAGGTGTGTATTTATTTTTTTTCTCTCTCTAAATAAGCAAGTAGTTTATGTTGTATGTATAATGTGCATGTAATATTCTCGTCCTCAGGTGATGGTGTTCCCACTGTATTTGTGGCGGTGGCTGGCAGAAGTAATGGCCTCGGCCCGGTGATGTCTGGAAACACGGCGTATCCCGTCATCAACTGCCCGCCTCTCACTCCAGACTGGGGTGCGCAAGATGTCTGGTCTTCCCTCCGTATGCCGAGCGGTAAGCATAGCACTTCCTGTGTTGACGACTTAAATTGTCACTCACCTGTGAATTTATTGATCATAGCAACTGAACCTTCACCTGTTTTGTGTCTTTTCCCCCTGCAGGTCTTGGCTGCTCCACGATCATCTCCCCCGAGGCTGCTGCTCAGTTCGCCGCGCAGATCTTCGGCCTGACCAATCACCTGGTGTGGTGCAAGCTGAGGGCCTCCATGCTCAACACCTGGGTGTCTCTCAAGCTGGCTGACAAGAAGCTACAGGCTTGCAGCCTCTGAAGTTTCAAGACCCCTTTTGAGCCTTGTGTGCTCTTTGAGGTCACCGCTGTCTGTCAGTGTCTTTTTGTTTACCATGAAAACCAACTAACAATGTAGTTTCTCACACACATAAATCATTCCATTAAAAAAAAAACCCCAAACAATTAAAGGTTCCTTAATTAAAAGCTCATGTGGTTGTTTAATCCCATTACAGATGTTCTTCAGTTTGTCATAGCAGATATAGCATTGATGTCAACTGATGACATGAAAACCCGGTGAGTGAGTCTCTGATACTGGGCATGCTAGCTCTCCTTGACAGTCAACGTTGCTGTTTGTCTCTCCTGTGTTTTTCATAATGTGAGCGCAGAAGGAGGCCAGTTGATTTGCCCTGTGCCCAGTCTTTGTGCTAAGCTCAGCGGCTCCTAGACATAGCCTTACACCTGATGGACAGACGCGAGAGAGTTATTAAATTTATCATCCTCCCCAGAATAATTGCAGTGATGACGTTTGAAATCTACACACAAATTACATCATGTTTTTTTTTTTTTTGTTTGTTTTTCTTTTTGTCCAGGGAATTGAAACCTTTTATCCAGTATTTCTCCACCATATGAAAAAAATAATTTCAGTTTTGGCTGAATCCAAAGGTTTGTGGGCGTGGACTGCGGTGGAGGAATTTAGACCTCCAGTATTCATCAAACCTTGCCTTTGGTCCTGTTTTTCACTTCTGGCAAGAGCTCTGCCTGTAATTTTTATAACTCTGAAAACGTCCCGAGCCAATGAGATTTCTTTTACCTGTTAAGTGGAATATAGACTTCTCAACTCATTTGTTGGCCAAAGTTACTCCAAGAAGTGATGTGATGTTCCCCGGAGATTGGCAGTGGCTCAGATGCATAGTGTATATCTGCTCTAATAGAGTTTATGCACTCATCTGGATAGCTGTCAGTCTTAGTCCCCTATCTCATTTACATATTTACATGAATACTCTTGATGAGCTACTTTGCCAGTAACTGCAATATTTGATAAATTCAGATGCCAATCAGAGCTCCGTGGATTGATGTTAAGTCCCCTCCGACACCCTCTGACCGCAGCTGCTTTGCATGATAATGCTTTCTTCTCCAATTTGTACGACTTGATTCTGTCTCGCAATCCTTTCCTTATCAAATGTGAAACAGGTGCACTCCATCTGAATGAAATAGACTCTGAACTCATGAACTGGGAGACAGAGCTGCATTAAGATTCCCCTTGCATTTCCAATTTCATCCATATTCACCGGTCCTCTGCTCAGTTGTGGCACCGCAACTCGGCCACATGAGGGAGCCTGTGCCCCATGTTGGCAATCCAAAATCTTAACCTTTCAATTGGTTCCAGTAGTTTGCAGCCAAGGGAATGAGTCAGAATATCATGCCACCATTTTATTTTTTCTTCTATTATAGCACAGCTCTCCCTTTGAAAACAAATGATGGGTATAACGACCTATGATATGCTAAATCTTTGTTCACGTGTGGGTGGGAGTGGGAGGATGGAAGTGCTGAGGGTAGAGAGTGATACAGATGAGTGCAGAGAAGCTGATATCTGACAAAAATCCTCTGCATTTTAATTTGGAGCTGGATTTTCTGTTTAAAAATGCAGTTTTTGCTGCATGGGAATCAGCCCTCCTATCTGTGCATCTGAATGCTGCATGAAGAGTGGAGGTATAGTCACAGAGCTCAAATGGACATAATGTGTATGTCTCAGTGATTCCGGATCTCCTTGACAACTGTAACATGGCAACAATCACTCTATATACAATAATCTGTCTTTCCTGCTCGGCTCCTTCTCTTCTTGCTATGCTGAGCTCTCATAGTCCAGTTTTGTTATCTCTTAAATTCCCTGTTCTCCTCGTTGGCATTTCCCTATTTTACTGCTCGCCATCCCCATGGATACCACAATAGCTGAGAGTAAATGAACACAACATGAATCATCAGCAAAGTCGAACCCACTAATGAGCTCTGAATGTGTGTGGTCTTGTCTTTGTCCTGCGCTCCGACAGTTGTTAAATGCGATTACTGCTTTCCTCCACATTGTAATAAGCAGCCAAACATGCAGTGACTTTCTCAAGACCTCAAAAAAAGCAGTTTATTTATTTATCTCTCAAAGCTGTGAGGGTGGCAGTTATGTATCACTACGATAGTTTATTTACATGTGTACTACAACAGTATTTGTGTATTCTTGTATATGAAATTTTTTGATCATCCTATAGATAAACATCATCACTAACGTTGTTGTCATTCTGTCTGGTTTCCTCTGCTGGATGCACATGATCATCACTCGCATTGTCCCGTCGTCACCCTGACACCTTCACACCTCCTTTGTTACTCACATCTTTTTGCTGTATCTCTCCCTCTGTTGGTATACTACATCACTTCCAGCTACCTCTGTTAACTAACCATTCTCCCGCTCCAAGTGATGCCCCCATCACAGCGCCCCCAGGTCGTGGCACGAGCGGGACTTCTGCCTCATGAACTTGCCCACCTCTCGCTCTCGTGGGTACCGGGGCACCAGGCTGGAGAGGAAGCGTTTTGCACGGGAGGTGATGCTCTCACGTTGGCCTGCGCCGCTCATGTCCTCAGCGCTGCTCCCCGGGGGCCAGGGGGGCTGGCCCCTCGCTAGTCGCACGGCACACTCTAGGAGCTCTGGAGTACGGTGGTCCAGAGAGGCGGAGATCTCCAGGTACAGACAGTTGTAAAGGGCGGCGCTGGACATGGCCTCTGAGGGAAGAGATTGGGCGGAGATGAGACAAGGTGAGTAAAAGCAGCTGCTAGTGGTTTCAAGTGTTAACTGTGGTTAGTTTGAATAATTATTGCAACAGACCATATGATACGTCACTTCCATGAGTTACATGAAAAAGCCACAAAGAGGTAAAAAACAGTTGGATTCTGGCCTTATTTGCTAATTTAATGGGCTGGACAAAATAACTAAACACCTTTTAACACAGTGCAGTTGCCCTGCCGTCAAAACCACTGTAAGATTAAAATTTGGGGGGATTTTAAAGTATATTTCCTTGCATTTTAAAACAAAAACATATAATAGCAGAGTACAAAACCAATTCTTTAAAGAATTTTTACTCTTTCTGTCTTTAGTGGACAGAACAGAGCTAGACAGGAAATGGAGGAGAGAGAGAGCTGGAGTCAGACTGGTGATGCTGCAGTTACGTGAGATGCAACTTAACTAGGGATATTGTGGTCTTTAACGGCCACACCATAACAACTGCCAGTCGGCACATCTTGCACATCACAGTGCATGGAATAAAAGAATTTGAAGAAGTTTATGGACGACTGAATTAATAAAGAAAAAGAAAGATAATTAGATTATAAGGGAAAGTAAGTATGCAAATATGTAAGTAAATCAAATGATTTTAAATAAAATATAGTGTCCAGTCCACTATATTGTAAGTTCAGGTAGGTAACTCCTCATCAGCAGCCAGTCCATACAGTACTGCGCATCATGTGCCGCTAGAATAGAAGTGGAGGTGGGATCTTCCATTCAAAGGAGTACTTGCCCCTAAAGTTAGGTTTTCCCTTTCTGCATGCAAGTAATCTAGAGGTGTAACTAAACATGCAAGCGATTAGTGTGACGAGGGCTGATGGTTTGGGTTTTTGAGGCAAAAGCACTGTTTGAACATTTTTTGAAAATATCACCTGGTGCAAAAAGACAACTTACTGTCAGCCACAATCACCAATACAGGGGCAGGAAAGGACGGGAACAGAGCAAAACATGCTAATGAGAGATGCTGGTGTTTGTTTGCAAGCAGACTCTGAAGCAAGTTAGCAATAGATAATCCATATCAGTTTTGTCTTCACACAAACACAAACTGCAGATTTTCTACTTTAAGTTTCACTTAAATGAGCCTCTAGGCAAAGACAGTGAACTGTAAATGCTGCAAACTACTTTGAGTGATGGGATCCTCTTAGAACACACTGCCCTCTGCCGCAACCGGAACTGCTCTGACTATTTTACATGAGATCACTTGACATTTGTTCTTGACTTTGCTTTTTTCCCCACTGGTTTTAATGAACACCAGGTTGTACCTTTGTCTTTTTCATCACGAACCACAAGTGTCCTTAGTGACGCTTGAACTATGGATGCTTTTTTTGAAACTTCACATTTGATATTTGCTTTTAAAAGAAAACTTTGATTTTGGCAATGCAGTTCAGCTATTGCAATTGCAGTGCATTATGGGGGATTCAGTGGAGGATTAGGATTAGGATTCAGTGTTTTTGCAGTTTGGCCAATGCTAAGGATTAAAATTCAGGATATCTTGAGCTGTGTTGCTTTGCTTCTGACCATTTTTTTTTAAATCTGCCAATTTGGTGCAGTGCACCTTTAAGTTTGGGAGGTACGCCACTAAAAATCTGTGTAATAGTAAATCACTGCACTCATTGTGAGTGCGCTCCTGCTTGAACTGCTATTGTGAATTCCTCCATACTCCCACTCTGCAAACAGCTGAGACACTGACATTTACATTTTCACAGATTTCACCCCACGTTAGTGTTTACCGACAGAGCCGAAAATGTCAACACCAACCGCGAAGATGGAAGCCACAACGGAAGGAGACGATAAAACAGGTGAGGAAAGGGGCAGTATGGTGAAAATGAAAATGGAGGTTTATCCTACCTTGAGAGGTGACCTCACGTGTGCGAACGAGGTCACTCTTATTACCAACAAGAATGATAGGAGTTTGGGGCTGAGTCTCCCTCAGGAGAAGTCGGAGTTGAGCTGTTCGGTGGAAACTACGCCTGTCAGTCACCGAAAACACCAGGACACAGACCTCACACAGCAGTGCCGACAGGTCCTGAGGGACAGGCGGAGGCAGACACACAGTGTGTTACAATACTGTAAGTGACATTTAAATGTGCCTTAAGCGAGATGTTAAAAATAAGCCTTACATGGAGAATAAGCAGACAATTGAGTGCTCTATCTAAAATCCCCTGTGCATAAGTGAGAAATTACTACTGTAGACAATGCCAAATGCAGTACACCTAAAGTCCTTGCTGATACACACACACACACACACACATACACTCATCCTCTCCAAGCAAGAAAAACACAAAAATCCCTAAAAATAAAATATCCCTGAGTGAATCCTTCACACTGTGGGAAACTGACTCAGCTTCAGCTCGTATAGATGGAGCTGCAATGGTCCATCGACTTTTCATTAGATTTTGACTAGAGGTGCGCACTAATGACAGACAAGGACTGCAATTATAGATAGATTATAGAAAACTCCTTCTAAGGTCGCCATAGCAGCGCATCTCACAACAAATACAACAAATCTACTCTGAGAGTAACACGTAAGGATCATCACGTCAAAAAAAGGCAGATTGTGAGTTTGGTTTTTTTTTTCACACATCCACCTAAATCAAAAACATTAATGCAGTCATTTGACACATCTGCTCTGTGGGCAGCTCTCTCTCCCTCTCTCTCTCTCTGTCTCTCTCTCTCTCTCACACATCTACACACAGATGCCTCTGAGCTGCACTCAGGGGAAAAGAGGCAAAAGTGTGCAAAACAACCTGATAATGAGCTTTCCTCAGTCAAGCAGAAGCATATGCAGCAGATTTATTGTTCTCTTTTGGCTGTTTCACTGAGCTTGGCATCAATTACTGTTCCAGTGCTGTCAAATTCAATAAACAATGCAATATGTTCCAGATATACATTATGAATACATCTGAAATATGCTACAAACACAGCAGGCATCTGTTTATCTTTCGTAGTTCATTTAATTTTCCTCTTTTTTGTCAACCTTTTTGGTGTTTTACCTTAATCATGCCTTATATTAGTGAGGCATAAGACTGTACTGTAAGACTGTACACTGTAAGGTGCGAGATGTATATATGTATGAATTGATGGATGCAGTTGCAGTGTTGTTTTTTACGCAAAGCTTTCTCCATGCACTTATATTTCAGCTATTTTGTCATCTTATCTCCTGATAAAGCTCGCCACTGTCACATGCAGCACACAAAGAGCACACGAAAAAGAAAATAAAATTAAGCCGTAGAAAAAGTGAATTAGAGCTCTAAACTGACAAAGGGTATATTTGAGCTTCTTAAAGCAGCCGAAGGAGCCGGCAGCAGCGAGGCCTTCTGACATGACCAGGTGTATCTATATATATATACACCACAGTGAAATGCCAAAAAGCAGCAGAGTGCACTGTATACAGCTGCAGAGAAGGCTGAGTGGACTAATGAGGGAGCAGGGGGTGTGGGAACCGGGAAGTGTTGTTTGGCTCACCTGTCTCCAGTTGTCATAGATAATGATGGTGCTCTCCTCGTCATCCACGGTGACTGTGCGCACGTAACCCTCCCCTGAGGACAAGGAGAGCAACAGCTAAGAGTCAGATGGGAGATGGGTGCTGTGATTTATTTATCTGTAGCTCAGTGTGAAAGCAACGGCACTGCAGGCCACTCCTCCACATCGTTATACTGCTCTGCAAGTCCTGTCAAACACACCGCTTTGTACCTTCAGAATCAACAGACGCAGTCCTGTCCATGTCCCCAGCGAGGGCAATGGCCAGAGATGACTTCCCCACGCCGTTCTGTCCCAGCAGTGCGATTCTTAGAGGCCCGTCAGGTCTGCCCTCCACAGCCACAGTCAGACTGTCGTCCAGGGCTGGACTGAAGCTGATTGGTGAAACAGAGGGTCCAGCTGCACCTGATGTCCAATCGCAGTCATCGTGGACGGCTTCTTCTCGTCTGAGCTGGTGCTTGATTGGCAGAGGAGTGCTTCCTCTGCGAACAGTCGGGGTGCTGGACAGAGTCATGCTGTCACACTGGAAGAGACAGAAACATGAACTGACACGCTCTTCATTTAATAACATTTTAAGACAGTCCATAGTCACTTATGCTGCTTATATAATACTAAAAAAAACCCAAACCAGCACCCAAAGTGTGATTTGCAGTGTGGTATGGTACTCCAGCTATTACATATTACTATTACACCTTCATAAACTGAGGGGACTTACAACAGACTGAAAATCTAGGCCAACATATCCCGCCTTATGCCTGTTTGTGTCAGGCTTCCTACAATTCCCATAATGCAACTCATAAGGCAACATAAAAGCATCTTTCTTTAGGCTTTTCCTGTCTTTTAAATGCCCCCCCATCCTCCAAACTTGACAACCACAGTTCAGACTAACACACGTTTTCTCTTGAATGTTTGCAGCCTCAAGCTCTCTCCAAACTAACTCTTAATGACATCATCAGCTTTAAATTAACAAGGCTCTTTCAGGGACACAGAGACATAATCCAACCTCTTTCTTTAACAGGCTGAGTAGTATTCCTCTCTATGAGTACACTGACAATACAATAACCGATTTTTTTGCCACTTGGGGGTGGCAGCTATAAACACAACACTGGCATATTTTTACCTTTAAGATCCCCTGGGAGCTTGTTAGCAAACAGTAGGCTATTTACACAGATACTGAGCAACATTATCATTGATTTAAATCTTGTGCATGACAATCCTGATTAACTGAAACGCAATAATCACCGTCCTTTCCCCTTTGTTTTTTGTCTCCACCGACCCTTGAGGGAAATAATTGGCTCTTCACAGGTCAAGAGATCATACATGTTCACCTGCTGATGATAATCACTTACTTTTTCAATCTTTTGGTGCTAAGTAGTGAAAACCAAAACTGTGATTTCAGAGCTTTTCCGCTGAAGGCAGCTTCCTATTCCTATTCTGCTGCAGAAACCAACGCACTGAGAGCCAAATCAAAACAGTCGCGGGTCGGAAAACCAAAACAATTATTTAAAAGCGCAGTGAAGCCTGTGGGGTCTACAGAGTAAGGCGGTAATTCCCTGTGGATTTGTCACATTGTTATTTGATAAATTGTTACTAAACGGACTAAAGATGTTTTACTGGCGCCTAGGGAGCAACAACAACAAAAACAATCTCCGATTAGCGAAAAAAAACCTTAATTATTATTAATTTGGATTAAATTGAGAAACTGATTTCAAATCAGGACAGCCTCCTGAACCAGCACCCTTTCCTAAAACACACACACACACACACACACACACACACACACACACACACACACTGACAGCTTAGCACAGCCCTCCAGAATATCAAACCTCACCACATCCCTGCCAAGAAGCCGCGAACCTGATTGGCTAATTAAATCCTGGATATTAGGGCTGTTTGCCCCGAGCTCGCGCAGCCCCGTGCATCCTACCTTGGTCGCTTTCTCCTCGTTGTTGAGCCTGTCTTCGGGCACATCTGTCGGCATCTGCGAACTAAAACCAAGCGAATAAGGACTCCGAAAGGCACGGAACACCCCTCCCTCCACCCCGTCACCCTCCTCGCCCCCACCCAGCTCACTTCATGAACCCCATGCCCACGCAGCACGGAATGATCTCTCACCTGTCACGCTGCTCTCAGCAACTACAAAGTAAGCACTGTCTTCCTCTCTCTCTCCCTGTCTTTCTCACTCTCTCTCTCCCTCTCACTCACTCCCTCTCTCTACCTCTCCCTATCTCCCTCTCTCCTGCACCCTCGCCCTCAATTTATGTCTCCCTCAGTCCCTCTCCACTATCACTCTGTCTCCTCAGGTTAGGGCCCAGGTCCAGTTCTGCAGTGAGCACCGTCATTCATCACCGCTCTCCAAACTGACTATGACTCACTGACTTGACACGTCAAAGACCGGTCGACTGTCTGCAGTGGAGAGATGAAACTAGCCACCCCGAGGACCGACGCTGCAGGTGCACGCGGCTCGGCAATGAAAAGTGGAGCCGTGATGCTGGAAGGCAGGCAGGCAGGGAGCAGTGCTGTGGAAAGATGCTCGGTGTCACGAAGCTCTCATTGACCCCTGGAAGATGCAGGCGATATGGGAACAGGCCGCTAGGGGGCAGCATATGACAAGTTTTCCCTTCACTAATTGGCTTCGTTTATCTGACTCTCTCTCTGTGTGTGTGTGTGTGTGTGTGTGTGTGTCCTTGGAGGATATATGTTTAAAGTGTGTCATTCGGGTATTCCTTTGGTAGAAAGAGGCATGACAACCTACCTACCTGCCTACCAGTTCTATCTATGTCTGTCCCTCTCCTCTTTTCCCCTGTGTCCCCGCTGAAGACACACGTGGTGCCTTTGCATTTGCATTAAATCAAGTCATTTCTAGTCCCTGATCCAAGAAGTGTATTTGAACATGTTTTCTGTCAAAATGTGAGTGTGGCCACGAACGGTGGTGCGTCCCTCCCACACAAAGCCACAATAGACTCCGGCAGTGAGCAGCCAGGGCGCTATTATAGCCCTAATCCTGCTCCTATTATACAGGCCAGAGAGAGAGCGAGAGACACAGAGAGGGAGGTAGAGCTGAAGATGAGGTCATCCCAAACAGTGCACACCCAGGGTCACTGCCTCACTATAGAGGGACAGAGATAAAGAGAGCGGTGGAGCAGGGCATGGGGGGGGGGGCTGCAGGGTGAGCTGCAGAGAAAAGGCCTGGGGAAGACTGAATGTGGGAGATGCTCAGATAGGTAAATGGAAGAGAGATGAGGTAAAAAACAAAACAAAACTGTGTGCAAGGTGCACAGAAACACGCCACAATGAGTAAAGTACTTTGTTTATTTCATATGCATATGAAACCACACTACAACAGGAGCAGGAAACCATGATCATGGCCATCATTTTTGTAATAATGTTAATTCTAATCACAATTGGATAAAAGAATAAACTGTAGGAAAGTAAAAATACACACTAATGGAATAAAACCAGTAAGGTAAAATAATTAGAATCAGTACATAAATAAACAATAAATACTGAATAAATAAGTGAATAAATAAAAGAACAATTTATTTAACCTACACCCAAACAAAATAAATAGCTCTAATGCATGAACCCTGGCAATGATTTCATGGGACAGTTAAGAAGGTGTCTCCACGAAGAGATTGTTTATTTTCTCTAATCCCTGCACCGTTAGTTTTGTGTTGCGTCCGTAGCCCACAGTACCTGAGCCCACAGTGACCAGCTCTGTGGTGCCGCATGTTGCATAAATTTGGTGATCATCTCTGTTACAGAGGTGTTCGGTGTGCCCAAAAATAGCTTCTCCAGTCTGGAGAACTGGACACAACCGCACAAATCATGCCACACTCGGTTTCACCTGCCGCGACTGGTTTGTTTCTCTCTTTCACCGTATGCAGTCTCTTGAGCTAAGCACATTACCAGCCCCACGTCTCCGCGTGCAGAAACCCATTCCTGACAGCAAACAGCAAGTCTCTTCCTGTCGCTGATAATGGCTTTAAAGTTGCCATTTCTAGCAAAAAGGTAGATTTCTCTGCTAAAAACACATGAGCAATATCCCCACTATTCATTTAGCACAATCACTGGAAGATTCCCACGATAGGTATCCTTGTACATTCTTTAATCTATGATTATTCATCTTACAAAGAATAACAAGTCTTGGTGAGCTTAAACACTTTGGTAGGCAACTGTGAAATATTAGCTGGCAAATACAACTGCATGCCGTGGATACTTTATCCAAGCCCATACCACTCCACATCCAGCACCACTGCACTACTCAGACCTCTGCAGCTTTAGCAGCTTATTATAAAAAAACACAACTACAGTTTGAGCCTCAACCACTCAGTTGGAGAGTACAATGCAGCTAAATAGTCTTGCATAGATAATCTGCTAAGCAGTGTAAGGGACTATTGATAATGAAAAATAAAGCTTTTTTTCATTGGTTTTCAGAGTCTTTTTTGCCCGCTGTTGCACTGATATCACAAGCAAAAGACCTCATAGAGTTCTCAGCTGCTTTTTGGATTTTTTTTTTGTGCAACTACCATTCACAGTGAAGGTTCATGAAGCAGCCTAGAGCTGAGTCTAACCCTAATTAACAGTCAGTTCCCCTTTAATCATTCAAGGGTGGATTTCACAGTTGTATAGCCCCCCCCCCCCCCAAAAAAAAACTTGCCAGCCAATGTCTCTCTTTCACTTTCTCTCTCTCACACACACAAACACACAGATGCACACACACATACACATCCTTATTCTCCTCCCCAAGTCTGATTACTCATCATTGATTGCTCTATGTTGGCTGGTCTTGTTACTCATCCCTCTGTTTCTCTCTTTCTCTCTCTTCTTCTCCTTCTTCCTCTCCCCGTGGGTTCAGCTCAGAGGAAGTAGTCAGGGGGCGGGGAAGGTGGGTTGCTGGTGCGGGTGGCTGGGGCGTCGCCGCCGCCGATGCCGTGGTTCGTGCTCAGGAGCTTCTCGTAGCGAGCCTTGTAGGCGTCTCTCTCCCTCAGCACTCGAGTCAGCTCGCACTGTAGCTGCTCCAACTGAGGGATGAAAAGAAAAGACCAAGTTCTCATTTATGCGCAGGGCCACAGTGCAAAGATATGCGCTTATTATTCATATCATAAACTGTCAGGGATGTCAGAAGGTCAGAGCTTCCAAATGAAATTTTTATTTTAGATTTAGGATTAAGTTTTGGGGTCAGATAAGACTTGGTGTGTGTGGTCACCGAGAGCCCTAAATTCAGGCTTGTGTACCTGTTGTGTGAGCACATGTTTCTCTGACTCCAGAGCGTGGCGGTGCTGCAAGCGCTTGTAGCGGCAGGACTGCGCGTAGCCGCGGTTCTTCAGCGTGCGCCGTTTCTGCTTCAAGCGCACCACCTCGTCCTTGCTCACTCCGCGCAGGTGTCGGTTCAGCTCCCGCACAGACAGGCTCACCAGCTGCTCGTCGGAGAAGCGCTCGTTCACCCCGCACTGTCGAGCAGATGGAGGAAACACAGAGAGAATATGCTGTTGCTCGACGTCAACTGGCAACGAGACAACACGCTGGGAATGTGCGAAGTGGGTTTATGCAAGATTCAGACTTAAATACCTCGCTGCGATACGAGTGGATGGACATGTGACGTGTTATATACTGCGCGTTCGTCTGATCAGGGGGCACATTTCGGCACCACATGTCCAATAATCTGTCATGTAATCTGACTAAGTGTGGGTGACAGTTATCGGGATTACGCACAGCAATAATAGCAGATATTATCATAAGCTCACACTGTGCTCCATATCGACATCCACCCAGACATCTTGATCGAGCAGAACACAGATAACCAAAGTTTATTTACCAATTAAAATCACCCTTAGAACGCGCAATACAACACAGTTTTATTAGCTTGTAATTGACTTTGCCTCCAATCACATTTGGTTATTTAAAGTGGCAAAAAGTAGCATTTATAAGCAGCGCAGTACGATTTCAGTCATGGCTTATAACATGCTGCAGTATAGTTGTAAGCAGATAGAAGGGTTCACTAATGTATTTGATAACAACTATACTTGGCACGTTCAAATGCAAGGTGGTATAATGAATGATGATAGTTCAAAACACTGTTGTAATAATTAATGGTTATGCAGTGTTTAGAAGTGCTATACAGGGGTGCAGGAGGTGGGGATAAGCTGATGTTCTTTCATATTGTTGCAGTGTAGTGAGCGATGCTTGAAGTGATACTTCAGACACACTCAGACATTCATAACCATGTTCTAATGTCCTAATCCTAATCCTTCACCGGGCGATCCCTCTCTCCTCCCGCTCAGCCCTCTAATGCGCCGAGTGTCACCGCAGTCTCACAGCAGCTCCTTCACCTCCAAAAATCTCCCATGTGTTACTGGTTGAACACCCGTCACTAAGCGTCAGTGTCAGTATCAACCTGGGCTGATGTGTGTGAGTGATGCCTCCGTGTACCTGATTCATTTGTGGGTGGTGGTGATGATGGTGGCTGCCATGCATGGGGTGGTGCGGGTGGTGCTGGTGATGCTGGTGGTGGTGAAGGCGGCCCTGTGGGCTGAGGGGTTGTGGGTAGGGTGCCGAGGCAGGGGCGGCATTGGGGAGTGAGGGAGGTGCTGATGAGAGGAAGACGAGTGGGCGATGGCACATATCTGTCCCTTTGGCGCAGGAGATGTCACCGCCGCTGTCGCTGCTGGAGTCTCCCAGGTTGCTGCTGGAGCTTTGAGAAAGACCTGGAAACTGATGATGAGGAAGATGATGAAGAGGAGTGATGACCTTCTGAGTGAGAGGGAGAGTGGGAGCATGAGGTGGGAATGAGTGATGGTTACCTGTGAGCTGACGGCTGCAGCTGCTGAGTTCAGTAAAGCCTCCACAGCGTCTTCACAACCCAGAAAGCCATTGACCGGCCCCCTCTCTCTGTCCCCTCGCTCTGGCACTCCACCCAGGGCACCCAGCAACGTGGCGGGCCCCGTCACCTCACCTCCAAACTGTTGCTGCAGTGCCGCCAGCCAGATCAGGTCCTCCAAGGAGGCTGGGGTGGGGCCCTGAGGCCCGCTGTGGGCCGGGCTGCCTTCCACGTTCCCCTGAGAGCCAGAGCTGATGCCAGAGGTGAAGCTGTTGGAGATGGAGAGGGGGAAGGAGATGGAGGAGGATGATGAAGAGAGGGATGAGGAGCCTGAAGGTGGCGGGTGGGCGTCGCTGAGTGTTGGTGAGGGTGGCAGCGAGTTGTAAGGGCTGGAGCTCAAACTGGAGTCCTGCGGAGGGTGGCTGGTGTATGGAGAGCTGGAGGGGTCATGGGGGATACCAGATTTGGGATATGAACACGGAGGGGGAAGCGGAGGAGTGTCAGGTTTCACCTCGAACTTGAGGAGGTCAAAGTCATTTAGGTACTCCATTGCCAAGGGGCTGGGAGGGAGAGAGGGCATGGGGAGGGATGGGGAGGACATGATGTCTGCTGCTGCTGCTGCTGCCGGTGGAGCTTCAACAGGGTTTGTCCGTGTGTCAGGATTGTTGGAAAGTCCACTCCTCTGCCTCAGTGCAGCTCATAGACAGCAGCAGTGGTGATGTCAGGAAATCAGCTGGTTGGTGAGTTTCCTCTGTGAGAAACTGTGCGTCCCTGCGTCCTTGTCTCTGTTTCTCTTGTCCTGAAGGAAAGATGGATGGAAAGAAGAGGTTTGGGGCACAAGGACAAGAGGAAGGAATGGCGTTATAAGTTTTTCAGGTACAAGCATCTTTATTGGTACCACTCTCTCATTTGGCACTATATTCCATGCTGCACAGATTTTGAAAAGATTGCTGGACTCTCGTAAGTGTTGGACAAAATATCAAAATTAATATTTTTCTTTATGCCATGCATTCTACAAACTGGCACCTACGTTACCCACAATGCAGCTGTCGACAGTTCAGATTAAGAACCGTGTTTGTTATGCTAGTTGCACTTAATGTAGCCTTAAGACATTAGTATAAATAGAGATTAGGAGCAGGCTACAGAGGTCTGGTTAACTCAACTTCTTTTTGTGTTTTTTTTTACATTTTCAAACTCTTAGTCTGCAGACTAAGAGTTTTAGCCAACTCTTAAATTAAACTGAAGGGTGTTGTTAAATGAACTGTTTGGCCAGCAAAATCTAGTAACCACGTATTACAATTAACTTAAAATAACTGATGTGTCACAACAATATTTGTGTACTACTTATTTAAATTAAATTCAATTAAAGAGTCAGATAAGAAGGCAAAGCTTTCCCAAGGTTGCTGAAAATGTTGGAGGAGGATATCTGACAAACCTGGCAACCAGAAAGCTGTTCTCAACAAATTCTTCTAATTTACAAAGCCTAAAAGGATTTATTACGCAGTAATAAATACATTAACTACATTTTATAAAAAAAAGCATTTAATAATACGTACTACTCGTGTCATTGTATGAATATATTATAATGCAAAAAACCTACTCAACGAGGATTTTACTGTAAATGCCTGACCTTTCTGACTTTGTTCAACGTGAAGTTAGACTGTGTCTGTGTGTGTCAGACATGTTTGTGTGTTATAATAAGACACTAATCTGCAGCACATCCCCCCTGCCCAACATCTTACACACACACATACGACTATAAACGCATGCACACTGTCCTACACGTGCATCTTCACATACACGTGCAGGAGTTTGAGACTTGTTCAAAGTAGAACTTCTTAAGTTTCTCAACTACGTCTGTGTACTTTAAACTTCCCAATTTATGCCTAACTATGCCATCCAACATTTTTTGTTGTTCTATTGTATAAAAAGTGAAAAACAATATTTGTCACATTGCATCTTTCTGGCCATTAATGCCAGATCTCATCTGTGAGAGGTAGTGCTCTGTATGTGAAGCAAATAAATGAGAAACCTGGTTTGTTTATCTTAAAAATGCCTCATCGTCCCTCTGCCAAGTGTTATATTCCTCTCAATGTAGAAACGATTGCAGGTTATTGCACTAATGTAATCACATACACACGCACAGACAATAGATATAACATGTAATATTTCCAGAAAGATCTGCCTACTGAACACCTAACCAGCTGAAGGGCAAGAATTCGGAGGGCTTAATCATTTTTGACAGAAAGATCCACAAGTCCCAGAGACTAAATCCAATTATCAACAGGTTCAGACTTTAATCCAGAGCCCAAGACTTTCTAAAATGAATTGAAACACATTTTTATATGTGCAGAGAGGCACAAAAACAGTTTTTACATTTCATTTTTAACTGAAGCTGATGTTGACTTTAAATGTCCTGTTTCCAAACCTGTTTGAGATTCAAGATAAAAACACTTGTTTCATATGGAAATAGATTTTAAGTTACTGAGAACAGTGTGTAATAATTTACAGGTAATCCTGTTTCTTAAAGTACAAATACGTTTATGTAATAAACAGTAACCTAACACATTCATATACAGTTGGGCCAACTGAAAAAGACCAAGTATCTTTTCAGAATCAAACCAGTCAATGAAAAGTTCAACATGACACAGTAACTACATTAATGGAAGCTGTAGAGGAGCAAAGCTGTTTCCTCCAACGACACTAATTACAGGCGCTGAAAGATAATAGTTTTTTTTGTGTTAAAACAAGCGTCTAATTAAAAATCCACCTTCGGCGAGTGCCTTTGCTACAGCTCATTAGTTTTGCCCCCCATGGGTCAAAATGGATTGTAAAAGTAAAGCAAACAGTGACAGGGCTCCATGGAGGCCTCAATCTGGCTGTGGACCAGAGTCACGGCAAAAAGCCAGCCAAAAAAAAAAAAGAGCAACACACACACACACACGCGCGCGCACACACACGGGCATGGGAGAAAAACGTAGAATGAAAGCAGAAAAGGATAAAGGCCTGATATGACAGACATGACGGGTCAGAGTGAATGAAATGATCTTACCGTCGGTCATAGAGATGAAGGATGGTATCGAGCTCGTTTCAACATCCCACCACCACCACCACCACACACACACACACACAAATAATCAACTGACTGGTTGACCGACACGTTTGGAGAGAGACACAGAGGAAACAGGGAGCGTGTGTGTGTGCGCATGTGAGTGTGTATAGCTCTCTGTCACTGAGTGCCACTGCCCCCTTTCTTTCTTTCCCCTCTGCTGCAAATCCCTGTTTGCAACAATCCCCTCCTCTCTCTCTCTCTCTCTCTCTCTCTCTCTGTCCCCACATATCTCTCTCTCTTATGGTTCACAGGCATGTTCACTCTCTGGCAATGTCTCTCTCTCCCTCTCTATGTCTCACTGTGTCTCTCTTTTTCTCTCTCTCTAATTCAGTTTTTCTCTCTCTGTTTCCTTGTACCTCTCTCTGTCTCTCTCTCTCTCTCCATCTCTCTCTCTTTCTCACACACACTCACACACCTACACTTACAAACCCCCCCTCTCTCCCTCTAATGCTGCTTTTAATTATTAATCTTATCTAAAGGTAAAAAAAACATTTCACACTCCCTTGGCCAAATTACACACGCACACACACAGGCGCACTCCCACACACACACACACACACACACACACACACACACACACACACACATCAGACATTTGGTCACAGGACAGATCGTGGTGATTGTAACACACCTGCAGTTGTCACACACACACACACACACACACACACACACACACACACACACTCCTTTGCAAAACAACGAGTCATGGTGTCAGCTGAGATTCAGTTTGTCATCCAAAAGTAAGCAAAAGTAGAATGCAGTCATTCGTCACAGTGGAAAACAAAGTGTTGACAGTTGAGTTGGCACAAGTTGGACTGTGGGCTCTGTGCTGCCTCTCAGTGGACGCACACAGCTACTGAACGCAGCCTGAGATCAAACATACAGACCTCGAATACACAACAGAATGTGTCAGACGTGTCACAGCTGAGGGTTTCTATCTGAATGACTGCCTTGGAAAGTAGCTGAGTTTATTTACTCAACCACTGTGCCTAAGAGTAGTTTTGAGGTACCTGAGTATTTAATGCTACTTTATTCCTATACTCCTCTATAAAAGTAGTTGCAAATTACTTTTTTAGATGAATATTTGACGTGAAAAACATGTGACATATGAAGCAGTGCTTCGCTATTAAACATAGCAGCTGAAGATAGTGTCTAAAATTGTCCACTCCAAATTGTCCAAACATTAAGCGATTAAGCATTATTAATGATCAGACAGTATGAGATGAGTGTTCCTGCGTAATTCATATTTTAATGACAATACTTTTGTACTTTTCCTTAAACAATATTTGGATGGCTGGACTTGGAGACTATGGTATTTTCTGATTTTGCTGAAGTAAATGATGTGAATGTGAATCCACCACTGCCTTTTGGTTGAAATCAGAGAATCGGAGGAGGAATCTGCACGACTGTAGCAGGGGGTAACCCGCTCAGGTGCACCAAGTGAGATTTTGTGAGTCATTTAAAAAAAAATTAGACGTGTATTATTTTTTAATTCAATTCAAATGAGTTTCAGAGTCTTCATTAGCTCTGTGCCTGGCTCCAACACCTGGCTCCAATGTTTTGCAATTTGATTAAATACAATACTAAGAAGAATTTCAACTAAATAAATGTCATAAAACTGGAGCCACCCTAATTCTCTCACCAGTTTAATGGTAGCAGATGTGCTCGTTCACCGACCAATCTGCTCTTTTTCTAATGAACCAGTCGATATTAAGTGAAACTGGATTTCTGAATCTACGCATTGCATTTTAAGATGAATATTCATCAGTGAACTGCTGTTTAACTTGGCATTTAGTCTCCAGTGAAATGTCTCTAGCTGCAAAATTTCCAACAAGCTGGGCAAATAAAACTTGAGCCGCTGGTAGACAATTTCAATATTTCCACAAAGGGGTTTGTTTTGTTCTCACAAATACCCCCCCCCCACCCCAGCAAGGCTCAAAATCTGTTTTTTTTCTGACCCATTTAAGTCGCCGAGGAGAGAAATGCACAACAAGCGTTTCTCGATGCTCCTTAAAAGCTAAACTTGTTAATCCGGAGTCTCTCTGTGTCTTAATAGTGTCTCGGTGAGGAATCAGTGAGTTAATAGTGCCTTCACAAATCTGATTTGGATAGTAAACAAAACCTTTAAGGCAACCAGACACGCTGACTCATGGAAATGGCACAAGACTAACAAACAGGATTTAACCATTTCCTTTGCATTTTACCAAAAAATGAAGAAAACATATTTGAAGGGCAGTTTAAAATGTGACAACTGATTTGGAAACAATGCCACATTATAAAAAAATCTTCATAAAAGTCTCTTCTCTCTTTATTCTGTTTCTCTTTCTCTATTTTAACCTCTCTATCTGTCCATCGTTTGTGTTTCCGGGGAAAGCTTAGCAGCTAAACCAACAGGGCCTCCCATGAGGGTGAGGGACAAAGAGAGGGAGAGACACAGAGGAACTTACCTCATACTTCATGCCAAACACACCACCGCCCCTCCTGCATCTGCAGCCATGCACGCATTTGTCCTGCAGATGCATCTCAGTGCACCCCACGCCCAGGTGGGACTTGATTTAGAGCCTAAACTCTTCTTCTGCAGGCGTATTCGTAGAGGTATATTTAAGTAATTAGCCCTTCAGGATCCCACACTGTGATTATCATAATGAGTAGAGGTAGTAGTCGTGAGTAGGGATTGCAGTAATGGTTGTACTCGGGTTGTGATTGCAGGTTATATATATTTCCTCCTACTGTGTGATGACTGCAGCTAATTTACGTTTTCATCCTTTTGCACAAATTCCCTGAGCTTGTGTACACACTTTCTCTCACTAGACACATGTTTTGGCCCTTGGGCGATGGTTGTTGGCAGGATTGTAACGTTTTTTTCAACATTTTGCTCAATATTTTGTGTATGAGGTGCAATTTTAAAAATCTGATACGCTTTCTGCTGTTCCTGAACGCAACATGGCGCAGTAATGAGCATGCAACAGGTACGAGCATTAAAGCATTACACTGTTATCATCAGGATTAGTTTTGTGTGTTAGTGTGACCACTTGCAGGTCAGTATTTGCATATCGGTGTGTGTATTTTCACCATGAATTCATCAAAATCTGTGTCAAACGCAGGAAGATCATCACGGGTGACAAGGGCGTGGTCTGTGGCTGCGATGCAAAAAGCAAACTACAGACTTGATGTTGGATGAGCTGGAGGAAGTTCAGGTAAGAAATACACCTGAGGACATGCTTACTGTTAACTGTCTTTGACATTCTTGGGTTAGTGCTCCATGAGTCAATGGTACTGTGCTACTCCATCATGTTAATGCACGAGCTGACACTGCATGGAAAACGTTTATTTGCTTTGCCAACAGAATTAGCACTCCACACCCACCCCAGTCGCTTTGTCTCTCTGTGACTTCTTCCTCTCCCTCAGAAATAAAATTCAAGCCTCCGCGTTGCGCACACACAAGGGAAGAGATCAAACGCTTGCTGCAGGTGGTGCTTTATGTGCTTCCAGGGATCAAACCAATCAGGTATGGGGTTTGCCTGTTAAAGGTGCAGTCTCCTAACTTTTTGATTCCACCTTATATTTGCTGTCCTGCTTCTTGGTGTCCTGTTGCCATTGGCAACCAGCTCCAGGAGACTCTTTGAGGTGCACCTGGCAAAGAAATACTACCTATAACCCTTCATAATGTGCTGTTATTATACCTTGTTTATAAAGAAAATTAGGTATGATGTGTTTATTAGTGAGTTTAGATGTATTAGTAGGTTTATGTCATGTCGTTGCACAGAGACGGTTTAGCTCGTCCTGTTTCTACACTTTAATGTTTAACTAACTGGCTGATAGCTTTAGCATTAGAAAGTGCAGACGTGAGAGTAATATCAAAGTTACATCAAGTAAATTATTATGGTTGAATTAATTCAATAAAGACATTGACTTTAGGGCCTTTTGGTCGTCTAGTTGACTCTAAAGGCTTAGTGTGACATTTCGAGAGTTTTGTCATGGTCACATGCAGCCAGCCAAAATGAGGAACACATGTCAGTTTTATTAGGACTAGGAAAGATTTAAGATGCTAAGAAAGGTTTAAGAAGATACCCCTCCTCTGAATTAGACTGTCAGCAGAAATCTCGGAGACAGACATCTCAGAACTTCAGCAGATAAAGCCTCCACTCTCTGCATGTGGAATAAAATGTTTTAGTGATTTGGGTAAACTGATCCTTTAAGCTTGAACCTCTCAAGTCACTGCCCCATAACCCCCACAATGGGAAGCTAACCTCTCCATCACCCCGTAAACCTGGTTTCACATCCTCTAGCTTTATCCTCTGAGAGGCTCTAAAGGTCAAATGGGGTCATGAAACAGAAGTGGCTGAAGTGGGAGAAACTTGGGACAAGTTTTGATCACAAGGACAGGTGAGGGGTATAATTTGGTAAGAAATAGCACACAAGAAGAAGAAGTGGCGAATGAGAGAGCTGTCACAGACAGGACGGAGGGAGCGAGAGAGTGACAGAGTTTAGGACAGGCCGTGACTGTTTGGACAGATGGTGTGAGGTGGAGGCCTTTAGGGTCCCACTAAACCAGCCTTATCCCACAGATACATGTCCTAATCCCGACTAACTCTGCTACAAGCAGAAGGCTTACACGTCTCACCTCAAGAGGTGGCCCCCTCCCTATGAGCTGTCTTCTTCACTCTCTACATACACACACACACGGAGTGAGAGAAGATATATGACGGCACCTCATCATCAGGCTTAAGTCTAAATTATGTTATAATGGTTTGATTTAACCTGACTCATCCTGGATCTGTGCAATAAACCACAAATGACAAAACATGAATGAAACTGATGAAAAAAGATCTGATTAATGTGGAGTAGACAAACATTGATAGAGGCACTGCAAGAAAAAACATTTTCAAAGGTTCATTTTGTGCAGTTTAAATATCACGTTTGACTTTTTTTTGTTCAACTTTTGAGATATCACTCTTTGAGATTTGTACTTCTATATTAATTTGCACATCATAGAAGAAGAGCACATGTGTTACCTGACCTTGCTCATTTTATAGCAATATTCATAAGCTTTAGTTAACTTGGGCTAGCTGCTTCCCTCTGTGTCCACACTTGATGCTATTAAGCTAGCAGATTCATCACTTCAGCTCAGTATACAGACTGATTTAACATTTTGCATGTGAGCGCATGCCCAAAAAATGACAAACTAGTCCTTTAAAGTCTAGCGACATGTTCTTTTTATTATCTTGTCTACTCACTATGACTTGAGACATTACTATAATATCAGCAGGATGCCTCATGGTTGTCTCGCTTCAGACTGAATTCAAATATAATTTCAGAGGAAATGTTGCCTGCTGTGAAGTGTCCATTATGATCAGAAGACACATGCTGTTTATGTTTTTGCCTTCGCCTCAGCAAAAGGTAATATTCAATATTCACTTTGCCTTGAGGAGCATTGTTTGTCATTTAACTTCCTGGCTCCCCCTTCTGCGGGCTGCCTCTAATCTCAGTGTTTTTGTAACAGGCTTCTAATCCATCACTTCAACTGTTAAGCTTTAAATTGCCCATTAAAATCTGACTTTGAGCTTGTGCAGCCTTGTGATTACATATTTCATACCTCTTTAAGCCATGTACTGTCTTTTATTGATTTTCCTTCCAGACCAGATCTTACTCGTGACTGTGTTGTTTGCGTTTGTGTCTGTGTGTGTGAGTGTGTTTACTCATGCTGTCCACACGTGGGGTCTCGTTGTGAGTGGACTTATCAGGCTAGTCATAGGATTAGCGCCGATTCTCCCCCTGAAACTAGTGTCAGATTAACAGATACCCATGCCTTCATAAACCATCTGTAATGTAGACATAAGCTGTCAGCTCACCCACCCCAGCTGCAACGGTCTATCCCCACCTCCGATCAATGGACACACTTAATAATGATCATATCACTTCCAGCCATTCAGCGGAGTTTAATCATGAAACAATTAAATATTGTGTTGGGAAATGGGAACATGCATCATTACTGCAGTTCTTCCTAGTGCTGATGCACATGCTGATTCACATTACTCATTGCACATCAGTAATTTTCTATCATACCCTTGAAAATCCCCCTTTTTTTAGTCCATATGCGCAAATAAATAAACTCTTGAATAGTATTAATAAATAACAAACTATTGCTTCATCATCAATCATCTTTTTGTATAATGCACGTGCAGCAGCAGTAAAGTAAATCTAAATCTAGACAGGCAGCTTAATTTTCCAAGCTCTCATCAACACTGGTGCATGCAAACAAACATAAAGCATGAGACGACTTTAATCTTAAAGAAAACACAGATGAGCAGAGAAGGAAATCAGGGGGTGGCAGCAGACAGAGACGGAGGTTAGGGAGGATGAGGAGGAGGAAGAGAGGGATGATCGGATTAAGGTGGTCGATACTTTGGTTCCTCTCCCAGACTGAGAGATGACACTAAAGCTGTTAATTCATTCCCTCTCTCCACCCCTCCCTCTCCCGTCACAGAGTTGCTGTGATTCTTCTCCCTCCGTCATCCTCTTTGCAATATTATAATATTTTACTGCAGTTTCCACCGAAACAAACACTTAACAGGCAACGTTTCTTATTATAAATGTTGTATTCTGAGTTTATTTATACCTCAGAATTAACAATAAAACGTGCAAAGAAAGATTTCAGAAGCTCATTTATAAGAAAAGAAGCAGCTCGCATTGAAATCGATGTATCTCCAGAGAAGCCATTAACTCGAGACTGCCGCTCCTCTGCGGTACACCTGCAGTTAATCCACCTGCAACCTTATTGTGCACGCAGATGATTAACTCTGCAGCATTTTAAACAGTTAAGATTTATTCATATTGTACTTGTCTCAAGATGTTTGGACTTGTTTGCATCCCTGTGTGTGCTCAAGTGTCAGAAATTGTATGTAAGTGGTCTAACAGCATTCAAGATTATTAACCTTTTGTGTGAAGTGTCCCTATGAGCAATTCTGATTAATAGGTTATTATTAATAAATTCTATAGTTATAAATTGTTGATTAAATAAAAGTATGTATTATTTATATAATATAATATTTTAATTTTTTTTCATTTTTTTATAAAGGTTTTTTTTATAAAACTTAAATTTGTGCATTGAATTAGCTGTTCTTGTAGTTGTTTATTAGGTAGTGGTATGAGTTTTCATCTAAATATCTGTAATGACTCATTATTTTTAAATGCAGCCATGTCTAGCCTCTGCATACTGACTCCACTGATATTCCAAAGTGCTTATATGTATATTCATCATCATTTCATAAGATCATATGAAGACATCTACACTTACTTCATCCAGTAGCCGTTCTTCCAGCAGTTCCAGCACTTTTCTAGCAGTGCACTTTACCACCCCAGAACCAGATAAAATCAACCTTTGTCTAAAAGTTTTCCAAAATTTCCAGAACTGAAACAAAACGGCTTTCTTGTGATCTGAATGAGGAAGTCTATAATGGTGCTATTACTGTAATGGTTGTATTATTCAATCAGTCAACCTCACAGCATTTTTCCTGAGGTATCATCCCACGGTGACAAGTGTAACTCTGCCGAGGGCAATGAGACACATTGCTTTGCGTGCTCTCTGGGGTTGAGCTGGTTTTTGAGCAGTTTTCCCAAAGTGGCTGGTTTGACATTGTATCCTGACCTCAGGCTAATCATCTCCAGCAGTGACACAGAACAGCAGTGACACTGAGGATGCGTCAAAGACAATTTATTGCCAATGTCCTTATAACAGCAAAGAAAGTTCTTCTCCAGGTTTGTGCAGAGCCCGCCCTCAGTAGGGCACCGGCTGAGTGAACTTGGTCACAGTTCATTAGCTGTGTTTAAAAAGCCCACTCCAAACCTGACTCAAGCCACCAGGCTGCCTGGGATGATCAGCACATCAACAGCTTTCTTACTTCACACTTAATCCTCCCTCCTCTATTTATTTGTTTATTTATTTATGTATTTTTGGTTTTTGTTGTTTGGGTGGATAGGTGTGAGTTTGATTTTTTGTTCTGTCTACTGGTATATGTCAAGGAAAATGAAGCCACTACATTATATCATTTCATATCATTTCAAATCACTTGCCTGTTAAAATACTGCTTCAGCTAATAATGGCTCCAGGGACGGTGATGTCAGTCTGTTGGTCAGTGCATTGCTTGGGTCCAGATTAAATGTCTCAGTAGCTATTGGACCGGTTGTCTTGAAATGCTTCCACAGTGGTAAATCCTACTGACTGTGGTCACCTCTTGACTTTTTATATAGCACCACCATGAGGTTGGTATTGAGTATCTCAGCATCTAAATAGAAAATGCTACATGGACTGCACCTTCCTCGTCTTCTGACCATTTTCTGAGTGTTTTTACATTACAAGTCAGCTACTCATTAGACAGGAAATTGACTATTCACGCTCATTCATACACAGATGGAGCAGCTATTGAGAGCAATTTGGGGTTCAGTGCCTTGCCAAAGGACACAGAATAGATGGAGATTGAACCATTTTTTAAAATCGTTGCGGTCATTAGTCAACCTTTTCACATTTGTCCCTCTTCACCTGTAATTACACACTTTTTTGCATCAAAGAACGCAAAAACTTCAGATTAATCAGAAATATCAGAAAAAAAATAATCACACAATATTCAAAAAGCTGTATTTCTTTCAGTTTGTACACAATTTCACTTCTTAATCCTGATTAGCTGAAACCAGTTGCTGCGCACGCGTTGATTAGCTGCCACTCACCTGTGACTGATGCTGTTTGAGCTGCTCTGTCTAACAAACAGGCTGCCGGGCCATAAGGTGACTCCAAAGGCACCAGTCCCTGTCACCCATTAGGGAGACAGTTGCCGTGACGACTGAGCTGAACAGCTCACTTATGACCTTTTGTAGACATGGTTGTAATTACATTAAATTACACTGCATCTTATCATTGTCTGCTTTCATGAGTCATTTCCCATGTAACTGCTGCGGCACGAATATCATCCAGCAGGCCTGCTGCGAGGAGCCACATGCAAATAAACTTTCACAGCTTGTTCATTCACTGACAGCAGGGAGGAAGATGTTAAACAACCTCATTTGGGATCAAACAGGCAATTTTGCTGGATATACTGTATTTATAAGTAAAGCGTTCAAGTTGCAACATGAACTGAGCTTGGCCTCACAAATCATTAAGGCCCTTTCTCACACACACGACAGATCCTCCTTCAAGGATGAAGCGGACAAGATTAGGATTTTTTTTTTTTCGGGGGGAAGGGGGGGCAGAGCATTGTGTGAGCACAATCATACACATTGCTTTGGACTGCCTGCATCCTTTTATTTTTCACGCATCTTACTCCTCTACCCACACATGTTCTCTCTCTGGCTCCTCTCTTCCCTCGGCCTTTATGTGATCATGTTGCTTGGTAACTGCAGAAGAATGATGAGAAGTGTAGGATGTGTTCGGGTGCCTCCCGCGTGATGTGATGTGTCTTCACATCAGCTGTAAGGAGTACGGTTCAGTATGTAACCCGGCCGAATGACACTCACTGTGGCGTATTTTGTAGTTTGGGTGTTTCCGGTGTGAGGCTGTAGAAGGAAAGTCTCCTGTGGGTGCTCCTTCCTGTGCTCTCGTTACTTTTGGTTTGTGTCGTCAGATGGGACATTTGTGTTTTTGATCAAAATTATGAATGAAAAAGAAAAAAACCCCCACTCATTTACAAAAAGAGCTCTCCTCCTTTATTGAGGTGCTCTTAGGCAAGGCACGTTTTTGCTAAAACATGTGAACTCAGCAGCAGCTGTGTATTTAAATGCTCCACTTTCTGCAACTGTTCTCACGTCAGTTCATCGATAAAAGCGGACACATTCATTTGTGGGGATATTATTACAGGAGGAGTCACCACTGTGCATTCCACATTACATTCAATGTGGAGTGGGAGAGAAAGTTCAAAACTAACATCGGGGTTATATTTCACTGTACTGTTATGAAGTCATTGCTGCCAAGACTGCCAATACACTGCCTGTAATCTCGCCATAAATCAAAATTTGAGATGCTAAACTACTTCAGGAGAGAGTTGCTCATTGCTCACACAGAATGGATGCGGGACAGGATCCTAAATCATCTTTTATCTTGAGAACTGCGCTGATTAATTAACAGGGATATGGCTGAATGATCAGGCAGATAAGTTAGTTTTGCGGTTGCAAAACTGCCTTTTTATCTCCATTTCTCCAACAAACGGCAAAGATTTCCTCGCTCTGTGGCGGTCTAACTCGTATCTGACTCATTACAGCATCTTTAGAAAAAAAGGTCACGGCATGGTTGCTAATGACAACCCGCGAGACTGCTGCTCTCCTCAAATCATTTGTGTGTGCATGTGTGTTTGTGTGTGTGTGTGCGTGTGTGTGTGTTTCCCAGTGGCTGCCTCATTTGTAGGCATCAGTCGCCCCCTGCTGTTTTCTCACATTCTCTGACTTCTATGAATATATGAGGTTGCCATGCCAACTGGAGAAGGGCATTTCTGAAGTCAGGAAGTAAAATTAGTGTCCACCTGTGATCATGGAAATCAAACCAGTTTGTGGTGAGGGGCTTGATGCTTTTTGACTCGTCAAACTTGAGTTATTAGCTTTAAATTAACCGCTTCACTTATAGAGTGATTGTGAACTAATTATACAGCGTCATTAATTAGAAATAACTAGTCCTATAGGCATGCAATTTGCAGGGTTTTTTTCACATTTGAATTGTTATTGTAATGCACCCTTTTGGCCACCTGGGGGCAGCAGAGCCTCCATAAGATCTGAAACACACCTTCTGAGACTCACCTTTCAAGTCAATATGGAAAACCTATTAGCAAACTCGCTCCCCATTTAAAGATCCAGCACACATGGAGAAACATTAGCATTCATTCTGTCCTGCCTTTGTTTACACAATGAATGCGTATCCATTATTCATTTTCCTTTCAGCTCTGTTTTACTCCAATTCCTGAGGGAAATACCTGGCTGTCTAGGTGCTAAATGCTCAAATGTTACAGTTTGTTCAGTTGCTGGTGCTGGACAGGCAGCACACAGTGGGTCTTTATGTCTTTTTTTTTATTGTAAAAAGGTGCATACTGCAACAAAAATCAATGACTTCAAGGCTCCCTGAAGTTGGGTAACTTTAACATGCAAATAGTCATTTGATCCATTCTTAGTATAAAAGTATGAATTAAAGCTCAAACAACACATCAATGCGATACGTAAGCTCAGCCAGAAAGACATTCTGGTCGAGCCAACAGATAAACAATAATTTCTAAGAGACACAACTGTTTTCCATTAGTGTTTTATTCATACAGCGAGGGTGCTCATACATAATATTTATTTTTTTCTAGAAAATATATTACCTTTCAGTTCCTGAAAGCAAAACTAGATATAAATAATCAAGTTTCATCTGATAAGAAGCAACTCATTTTCAAGTGTCAACCAAGGCAATCAACTGTATCAGCAGTCAAAAATGCATTGCAGATTTAGGAAATCACATTCTAATAAAGACATTTTTATTTTTCTGTCTAGCAAAAGCCACAATGCTCCAACACTCGGCCCACCATCCACCAACACAAAAGACGATGATCATTTGGGTTTTCAAAAGTAGCAAATACTCTTAAAATACTGTAGCCACAAAAAGACTTGAGCGGGGTTTTCATGTGAGAGGAAAGCAAAGACAGAAACACGGTCAGGGTGAGGAGGGAGGCAACGTGACATTAAGGAAAGTGATTGTTTCAACAGAGGCAAGTGACTGATGGTTTATGATGGCTGTCATATCGCGCTGTTAGACATTTTCTCCATGGCTCTCCCCTCCTCGCATGTTTTTCTTTGTTTCCTCGTTGGATGAAATGCTGCACAGTTGTCATGACAACGCGTCTGTTGGACAGCGGCGGCTGAAATTCTCGGGCATCACAACAGCTCACTGTGACCAGGGGCTGAGTTGAGGCTGTCTGTAAAGTAGAGCAGGACAGGAGGGTGATCGCTGGCAGGGAAACAATTCCAGTTTCACTGATCGATACTCAGAGCTACTCGGCTGTGAGGTCACAACAAACGGTGCAGTATTCGCTGAATTATTATTGTATTTTCTATTTTGCAGACAAAACATGTTCCACATTATTAGTGTGGTGATTAGCACTTGACTCACACACTGTCACACACACACACATACACACATAAATAAAAACAGAGAGACATGTACCAGACAAGTCCAGAGACTTATTTCTGTTTTGGGGTAGTCTAGGTTTTTTCACAGGGGGTTTGCGATTTGGGGGCTTCTCAACGTTATTAGGGCTTTCCCTGTCAGTGCCTGAGTTCAGTGAGGACAAAGAAACACCAACAGTTAGATAGAGACGCATTACACACAGATCAACATGGATACACAGATTCCCAACATAATGAATAAAAATATATTGTTAGTTGAATGCTGACAGTGTCTGTGACACAGAGAAGATGAATCGTACCTGCGTCACAGGACATGGCCTTTCTGTTTCTCTGTGGTTTCACTGGGGCCTGAGGTCTCATTCCTTCTTCACCTGAACAACATCGATGAGACAAAGATTAGAAAACTCAACATATGATGAGTCAAATATTTAATATTTCACAGTGTGTGAGAAATACGCATGAAGCAGTGTGTTTAATGGTCTCCTAGAAATGAATGGCCTGTGTTAGTTCTGTTACTGAGATAAGAGTTTTACGTGACTGACACTTTGTTGTGTTTGGGAAAGGTTTTATTTGTAGATCCTGGAGGAGACAAACTGAAAAAGAAAAGCCATTTAATGTCGCATAAGAAGTTGCATTCTGTTCTGACAGTTCACCAGTGAAGCACGAATCAGGCTTTTTTGCTTCCTTGTTAAACATTAGATCAATAGATCAACACCAGCTTCATGCCTGTTCAGTAATTATACCATATGCAGCTAATTAGCTTAGCTTAGCATAAAGACTAGAAACGCAAGGGACAAACAAATTCTGCTTAGCTTCACGTTCCAAACCTCACTAATTAATATACATGCATATATTGTTTGTTTACTTCATACGAACAACAACACATTGCAGTTTTGTTTGGTGATAAGTTCCAGACGGTTTCTTGGCAGGGAGCACTAGTTTTGTAGAGTCTGAGCTTTTGGAATGGAAACTTCCCAATGGCGACACGAGTCCAGGAAATTACTGCATCTGGAAATAGTCCACTTCACCGTGCACCACCATTGTTTCCCCCTCTGTCCTGTGATTGAGTTTTATGATGCCCTCATTAAACCAGTTGACATCATGTTCCTCTCTTGTATCCTCTGACTCACTAGAGCAAGAAATGTTATTTGATTGTGAAGTTTGTTTCATACACAGTCCCAAAAAATAATAATCACAAACTTAAGTCGAGTTTGAACAAATGACAAAAAGCAAACCATTTACTGTGAAATGAATGTCAGACAGGCTTCCGAAAAATGTCTCACACAGAGGGGATGTGAACACAGCTGAGCTATTTTAAGTTATATGTCTGTCAACACCGCTTCAAGTTGTTTGTTTGTGTTTTCAGAACAGTTACCTTGACTTGCAGCTCTGTCTGGTAATCCGTGCACAGGCTTGTTAACAGGAGGTGGCACGGGAGGAGGAGGTAAGTTCCTCTCATTGGCTAAGTCTTTTGGAAAAGTCACAAAGGAGGACGTCTTTGGCTGTTTTTGGGGGTCGGAGCGGAAAACATGAAAAAAAGGGCAAAGACAGTAATTGCAACTGACAAATTTGCTTTCGATTTACATACAATACTTTAGATTATATTAATTTTTATACACAGATGGGACAAAACAAACCAAGCACGGCTATAAACTACACACCTTCTCTGGAATCGGAGGGGGTTGTCCCTCCGAGTCTCTCCTTTTTTCTCTCTTTCCAGGTTCCCTCTCTGTCTCTCCTTCCTCCTCTGTACCTACGGATGAAAAAGACAGCAACTGTCACCTAGCTGTGTGGTTTGTTTAAACACCGAGGCAACGGGTGCACTGGAAACCTCTTTGTAAGAGCTGAAATCTCCTTTCAAAGCTGCAGCAGGTAAACGCAGATGACGGAGGAGTACCTGGCAGAGCGTCTGAGCTCTCGAGCCGATGCCTCTGCCTCAGTTTGGACAGGTTTGGTTTACTGCTTTGCGGCGGGGGGTCGGGTTTTGATGCACAGACAGCAACTCGACCTCCTCCTCCTCCTCCTCCACTGCTCCTCCACCCCTCTGTAAACCCTCCACCGGCGTCGAGGCACATCTGCCTGTCTCCCTGCATCTCCTGCTGATGCCAGTCTGTCACCGCTGCCTCTGTGCTTTTCAGAGGATCTGATTCCTGTTTTGGTGAAGGCGTCCGGTCCAACGGGTACGGCGGCAGTGGCCTTTGAGCCAAATGAAGCGCCTGAACTTGTTTCTCCGTCTTCCGACTCGGATGTCTGCTCTCAGTCCACTGATTGTCCACCTGCATGTCTGTGGGCTTGTTCTCTGACCATGATCTGTCAATCTGTCTGCCGCCCATCCACTGTCTTTCTATCTTTCTATCGATCTGCCTCTGGGTGTGTCTGTCAACAGTCCACTGTCTGTCCACATGTCTGTCCGGGTGTCTGCTCTCAGTCCAGTACCTGTCTGTCTGTCTGTCCGTCGTCCTCGGCTCTCCAAAAGTTCTTTCCTGCAGCCTGTTATCAAGCCGCTGCCTGTCTGATTGTTTCTCAGCGTGTTGATCACCCTGCCTCGCCTCCATCCACGGCACGTCTGCTTGCAGCACCTCTGTTGTCCTCTGCTTGTCGTCCACCCAGTACTTGTCTGTCTCCGACGGCTGTTCGAACACAGCGTCCATTTCGGATTTCTGTCAAAAACACAAAAAAAACACACAAAAGTAAAGGCGAACTTTCAGTGAAATGAATCCTTGAAGTCGGTCACGTTGACTCTACCTCTCTGGGAGAATAAAAGGGGTGTTTGCTTCCTCCCACGCCCGGGTGAGGGATGCCTGGCACTGGTGGCGGGCTCAAAACCAGAGTGTTTTTCCCCTGGTGATCGATAATTTTCCCATCGGGCCCTTCACCCGGAGATCCGGCTCTGGCAGCGGACCTCGGAGGCTGAAGGAGTGTGTATACGTTCTCTGTGGCTGTCCTGCAAGTGGAAGAATCCGCAAAATGTCAGAGAAAAGGCCCGCTGACATCTCTACAGACTCAAAGCAGTCAGAAGTAAGACTAAAATGTAACAAGCTTTGAGAACAGTATAATTCAGAAGTATCACTTTTCTGGCAGAAACAAGCTCTCGGTGCTGCCCTAATCTGTATTTGACATGCAGCGTGTTCATTTCTAATCACTTGGCTGAGAATTGAAGCCACCGGCTGCCATCTACATCTGTGCACACACACGCTGGTATCAGCCTGCCTGCACTTTGGCAGCTATCAGCCATTTCTTGTATCAACAAAGAAATGAGGGAGATTTAGAGTGATATTTGTCAGCGTATTTATGGAGCTCAGTGCTGCTGATTGTCCTGAGAAGAACCGAGAAGAGATAACCAGCAGAAAATGTGAAGCTGTGGAGCAGAAAAAAAAAAATGTCCTTAGCGATGTGGAGCATTGTTATCTGGTGCATTGCATGAGCATTGTGCTGTCTATTCAAGGTTATAGCTCTCTAAATGGAGTCGCGTTGTGTGTTTGTGCATACACGAACCCCGTGGGTGCTGTAGCAACGGTGTGACAACCGTCTCCGTAAACCTCCGCCCCATCGGACTCCGGCCCCTGGTTGGACAAAGTCTGGTTGCGGTTCTTGCGGAAACCGAAGATGGCCAGCATGTTTCTCCTCTTCTTCCTCCTCAGAGAGTGAGCTTTGTGCAGAGAGGACAGCTGACTGAAAGAGGTGAGAGAGGGTGAATGTCACACATACACTCCGGTCCAGTGCAATCAGCTTGTGGGTCCACACCAGTCATCTCCCTGCTTGTCAGCTTTGCTTCTGGTTCATCGGCAATTCGAGCGTCGCTAGGCTACACCTCTTGGTACACAATGATTTATCTAAAGTGCACTTTTTTTATATCAGAAATGTAATCATATTGAAAGCTCTGACTTTACCTGATGAGCAGTGGTGTGAAGGGGAGAGACATGATTCTGAAATTCCACCACAGTCACATCCAATCCGCTAACATGCTAACTTCGGACTCCTTTGATCAACAAATTGCAGTCACATCTAACTGATCATGTCTCGTAACCCAACCCTGAATCCTCCAAAGAGCCGTCTCCAGCTCCACCAATCATCAAAGAGCGATGAAATTAATGTTTCACTTGAGCAGAGACGATGGACCAGCACGTTCGATTGCCTCTGAACTTACAAGATGGCAGCAGGATGCCCTAAACAAGCTGAACCTCGCCATGAGAATAGTTCAAACACAGACAGCACACTGGTCAGAGAGACACATGTCTTGAATTCTGAAAAATAATAACCTAAACACGAGCCAGTTAAAATAAAGCCTCGGGAAAGATGTTTGCACACACAGAGGAGAAAGAGTCATTGATTTACATGGTCTAAATACACTACGCCTCTCTCCCTCACATCAAGTCAGCACGTGAGGTTTTTAATTACTGTGATCTCAACTGTCATGTGAGTTAAAAGGCCTTCAGTCCAAATGTAATTTCTTATGCTGGGCTGTAGCTTATCTTGCTCATGTCCCACCCTTTGTCTCTTATGGATAAAAGCACAATTTTAGAAATACATCATCACTGCAGATCAGACTTTATATATTGGACAGTATTCATTCTAGTCCGTGAATGAGAGAAAGTAAAGGCTCTTTCAATACAACTAGTTCATTTTGCTGGTATGCTACCGAAGGAATCAAACAAGGCTACACCCCGGTTACATTTCCACAGAAGCGATTTTCACAGTCGCCTGCTTTTACTGTACTTGTGTAATAAGTGTAGTCTTAGTGTGTCTGTTGTTGTTTGCCTCTCTTGGTTTGCTACTGAGACAGTTTGACCTCTTTTGCAACACACTCATAAAAGAATCATTTATCTTACGAAAGTTTTGGTGTATGCACTCGTATTTTGAAAATCTCCTTAGCTACAGCTGCTAAAGATCTGGTATTTAGTGCACTGACTCTTCTGAAAGGACACCATATATTTTCGAATGATTTCCTATCATTGATTTGCAGCTCAGCTTTTAAAGACACTCTTACGACTTAGATTTAAGTGTTCATCACAAAAAAGCATTTTACTCCCAAGGTGCATTACTGAAAAATCAAACCTAGGAGACAAACAATGAGTAAACATGTCATCTTCTCCTTGTATTTACTGTAACGGGTTGCTGTTCAGCAGCTCACTCTCTTGTCCTTGAAACACTTTTCAAAGCAGTTTCTGCTCACAGCCGCATTACCATGCGACAATAAGTTAAAGGTGACAAAGTGCTGCCTGTGATGGATCACCTATCTTGTGCAACTTTGAAGGCACTGTGTTGATCTTCAAGGCTCGGTGAAATAAATGGAAAATAATGACTCCATGAAAAGTAGGAACTCAATTTAGCGTCTGCTTCGGGAAACGACAGCAATAGAAAGTAAATGTGATTTGTAGTTAAGACATGTAAATCGAGGGGACGTTGATGTAAGAAGAGACACGCGGACATGCAGGTTGACTGCCTGAGGACAACAGTAAACAGTAAAAGAAGCTCTTACCTGTCTGGGAGAACTCTTTTAGTATAGAAATCTGGGAGTCCATCATCAAGAGGGCTTATTCCTCCGTTTTCACTGCAATGCTGCACACACACACACACACACACACACACACACACACACGCACGCTTTTTAGAGAGGTCAGTTTGGTTGCACTGGGTTTCATTTGTAAATGTTCTGAGTGCAATAAAACAAATGGATTACACTGGCTTCAGTGAGATGACATAATCCAATTGTAGCCATCCACTTTGTATAGATTATCTCAGACAGAGACAGTAGTCATTGCCAGCAGGCATGAGCATTAGGAAATGGGGGAATAATGCAGGGATAGATTGATAGGTAGATGGTATGGATGCATACAGGGAATTTATTCTGAAATATTCTGTAAATTTCACATTACATCATATGTTAATATGTGTTAAAAAGCACCAAGATCAAACCCGCCCTACCGTCTCGGCAGGGATGTGTCCTCCTTTGTGCCTCCGTGGAGGCCTCGGCCGAACCCGTGTCACATGATGGAGAGGCAGACCCTGCGTAGGCAGCTCTGACAGGCCCTCCCAGGATGCTGAGCGGGATAGCGGCGAGGAGTACGATGGCACAGAGGGGGGTGGTGAGGAGCTGGAGTCGTCACACAGACCTGATAGCAGCGAAGAGCGATGAAAGGATTAAAGAAGATGTGAAACTGCGAAGGCACAGTCAAGGAGATGAGACGTGGGAATTACAGGAAGCCATCATTTCCGTCAACTTTCAAAACAAACGGCGACCGCTCTGTGATATACTGACTCAGGCTTGGCTCAGACCAGATTAAAACCGCCATTAACAGACTTCTCAGATCGAGAGACGGGAAAGGGGAAAAAAAGAGTCAACAGAAAACACTAATGGAGCCGTGGAAGAGACAGGATGGGGTCAGAGCGAGACAGGAACGAGGGGATAGAGGAGGAAAAGAGGATATACTGCGGTACTCACTCAGCCTGGTGGAGACAGGTCGTATTCGTCTTGTTCTCGAGCTCCGCTTCTTAATGGCTATTGTATCCTGGGAGGAAAAAAAGGAAAAAAGATTTTATTGAGATGCTGAGGGATAGCATTGGAGAAAGGCACACAAGCAGGACTGAGTAAACATGTCAAGCAGCACAAATGATACAAACCCTCCTTCAGGCCAATCAGTGCTTTTGTCAGCGGAGCTTTGTCAAATCAGTTCACTTATAATTTGAAACAAAGTGCCGTACTGTTTTCGAGCCAAGGCTTACAAATTGAGCATGTAAAAACAGACTGTGGAATATATCAAACACTGGGATATAACAGGACAATTAAATGATGCTGTGAGTAACTTCCTCCAGATCACGGGGTGCAAGGCTTGAAAAGCTTGATTACAGAAAATCTTCTCAGTGGAAGTAAAACTGGATGAAGCAACTGAAACAACTGTTTCAGAGGTTAATATGAAAGATTCACAGATTTTTAGCACAAGGATTAATCACGGCTGGTTGCTGGCTGAGGCTTTTAACCATTCTTGTCTGGAGGTCACTTTGTATATTACATGTCTCTGTAGGACGTGACTGTAAGATGGATTGCTGTTAAACTGCTGTTGTAATTTTTTAAAGTGAAATATCTCAACAACTACTTTGGTGACGTTTCGGGGTGAAATTTGCTTTTACACCACAGCTGCTCCGACTCTGACCTGAATCATATTTTATGGAGAAGCATTTTGAGGTTTTTGCTCTTGATTGCTCTTGTTACGCAATCGCAACTCTCAGTGATTAACCGTACTTCCTGATGGGCAGGTTTTGCTTGTTGCTTATATAACCGCAAAGTTGTGTTAAATGTAGCTGTTGTTAGCTAGTTAGCTCTGATTGACTCCATGTCACCTTGCTCTCCACTGGCTTTTTCTAGCTTGGGCCCCCCCCCAGGCTGGACCTGAAAACTCTCTCAGTGCTCCAAACTCCCAATCCAGGGAGAATCGGCTCAGATAATAGGATTGCTAAGTGCATGGCTAACTGAGCGAACCAGCGAATGGCAGCTGCAGGTGGAAGGAAACTTTATTTTCTCTCAAAAATATTATCCAGTTTAACCCAATCTAGTGAATAAAGTTGTAAATGTTTTTTGACAGTTTTTTTGTGGTCTGATAAACAGCAATGCATCAAATTCAATGTCGCTTTCCAAGCTACCGTAGCTGTCCTATTGACCTGCATGAGCACGGAGTAGTTTGCAAGAACGATCATCATTTTATATAAAACAAGTACAGGCGTTTGGGGTGGCATGAAAGAGGTATGGTTCTATCTGTTACAAATCAGTCAAAAATGACTTTGTAAGTATAACTGGTGCATAATTTTGCAATAACTCCCTATATCCAATTAAAAGTAATTAAAACTCGTGTTGTTAACTAATAGGGGCCAGCTGGGAAACAAGTATTTTTATGAAGGCACTTTCCCCCAAAATTAACTTGGAGACTGGAGAATAATTGTTTAGACCCGCCAGGGTAAGTTAAAGGTTTTGTTTGTTTGAAACAGGCTGATACATGAACCTGTGGGGAGAGAGGAGCTGTCGCAGCAGTTTCCTCTGTCTGAGGTAATACTGGCGGCCATAATATCCAAACATAAAGTTGTTGGGTTCATGACACACTGTTTCTAGAAATTGGTATAAAATGATCTATATTAGCAGTGTTATCCAGTGTAATAGTGGCGCTCTGCCATAGAATGAATGAGTGTGCTGATATTTTCAGCTTTACAGACAAAATCTCCTGGCAGGTTTTAAGGGGGAGACATCAAGGCTAGAAGCGTATGAGGGAGTAACGACTGAACTTATTGCGATGAGAAGGGCCCAGGGCTGATGGAAGATTCTCGTGATAATGTCAGAGAAACAGTTTACTCCTGCAGTTTTACTTGCTGTCTAGTAAATATCGAGCTGGTCTTTTAGCGTGCCAACAGAGATTTGCAATTTATTCTTGCTCGGGTTCACTCAGCCTTACCCACTTATCAGCCACAGTGTTATTCAGATTTAGTTTAAAGTTAAGTTTTAACAGTGTCAAAAGCAGGGAAGAGGAGTGATTTGCAATTCAGATAATTGCCCTGTGCAGAAAAATATATGAATTATTAATTATAATTACACGGGGGTATAATTAGAGATCAGGAAACATTGGGGATCTATGTTGTACTGCAAAATGGTACAAACCACATGAATATACACCAACTTTACTTATATTCATTCTATCAGGACACTGGGTATCATGTATGAAGGTGATTTGATTTGCTCAAGTTTACAGGCCGCCAAGCTTCCGGTGTAGGAATTACAGGCCTTTTTGAAACGTAGACGCTCAGCGCTTCAATCAAACCAATCAGTGAAAAGGTTCTAAAGGCCAAAACACAACTGAATTGTTGATGCATCATCAAACCCAGCATTGTTGAAATGACTCCAGGGGAAAAGTTATGGCTTTTCAAATTTTGACCTTCCTGTCAAGAAAGTCAGCGTAATGTTTGAAATACCAGAGCCCAGAGGAAAACCCATCATCCCCTCCAAGTTTCACCCAGCAGTGCTGTTTTTGGTTAGGAGAAGCACTCAAGCTGATTAATATGGGAATGTAGGAGGAGGAGTTACCCGAGTTCGGTCCACATATTTATCCGTTAACATAATATTAAAGACAACAGACATCGAAAATTATAATTATATAACAGAATACGTTAAAGTAGTTTGCCGCGGACAGCCAGCTAGCAGTAGGAATACATTAAAATATATTTTGTGATTCAATATTGAAATTTATACAAAAGTTTGAGGTTGAAGCAGTCTGGCAAAAAGGTCCCTGACCATTTCATATATTTTGTGCTTGTTATCAATTTTTTATAGATTCCCTCTGTAGTGGTAGAGTGAAGCAGCTCAACTTGGAAAGATTTGTGAAACGGGGTAATGAATTTGATGAAGTTACTGTTTATCAGACCACAAATGAGAAAGCAAACTACAGGAAACTTTGAACTTGTTGCTACTTAGCTCAGTTAGCCTTAGCCTCTGTTAGCTAGCGGTCCTACTAGCTGCCGGGGTCAAGCAAACAAAATGTTAAATATGACAGTGAAACTGAAATTATATATTATTATTAGATATTTGACTTAAAACAAGTCTTAATGTTGTGAAAAATGACTCAGCACCTCTTGAGATGCGGCAGGACAAAAGATGGATTTAATGTAATAATGCGTCTGTACACTCATACTCACTATGCTGGTGCTGAGCTCCTCATCAGTGATGTCCAGAGAGTCTCTGTGTCTGTTAAACCTCCAGCCCGTCCCATCCTCACACGTCCCCTCCCAGCGTTTAAGATGAGACACCTGCCGAGTCTGAGGGGGACAACACTCTTCACTCCCTCTGACGCCTGCTTAATCGCTTTATCTTTGCCTCTGACGCGTATCTTTGACTATGAGTGCTTTGTATTTACCAGGGTCTTATGGGTGGCGTAGAGCTCCTGCAGTATTTGGTCCACGATGGAGTTGGTGAGATAGGAAACCACTGACAGCTTCACTTCTCTGCAGAAGATTGGGTTAGAGGAAAGGGAGAGACAGACGGGAAGAGGTTTGGGAAAAGTGAGAGAAAATCAATAAGCTGCTATCAGATTCAGACTTATTGCTGCAACCCTTTACTGTGGCTCTCCGCCTTTTCATTTACATCTACATCTCTCTCTTACTCTAAGGCTCGGTGAATGTCCTGTGCCGCTCTTTCCATCAGGGCCGTCCGAATGGCCGACCGAGGGATGGACACGCGCTCAGCGACTGATGAGAGTGGCGGACTCAGCCTCTCAGCCGCAGATGAAGAAATAGGGCAGAGCTCGCGACACAGGGACACCATGGAGTCCACAATCACCTGCAGTGGAGGCGGGCGATCAGTAACTCAGTCATCTGTGACGGATCATGGTGTGAAAAGAGGCTTTTAGATCTACCTGAAGCTCCTTGTCTGCAGCTTTGGCCAGTTCACCGGCCAGAGAGTCCAGCCTCTGCCGCACCGGCCCGTCCACACTCAGCACATGAGCCAGCTCACACAGCGAGGGGTACAGCTTGAAGTGCAAGAGAAGGAAAAAAAGGATTGATTCACATTTTTATATAAAAGCAATGCAAATAAAACGCTACCACATTTCACATCAACTCACAGCGCGGGAGTTCCTGGCCTCTTTTAGCACTTGTTTAGCAGCTTGAATCTCCTCCATTTCTCCGACGCCTCGTAACACACACACCTGTTGCTGGACACGCACGCAGAGGCGCTCCATCACCTTGGAAACAGACAGGCGGGGGAGTGTTACGAGCGCCGGACACACATAGAACACACAGAAACACATGCAGCGGTGAAGGCGCCAGAACAGACTGAGCGCTACCTGTTCGGCTGTGCTCGTGACCAGGCCCTGGTGCAGCCGCAGGGCCTGCCTCTGAGAGAAGCGCTGGGTCTGGTTGTTCCTCACCAGAGCGCGCTGGATCTGTGAGGCAGAGAGGACGAAGATAAACACAAATATAATCCGGGCCCAAAAACACAAGGGGGGCAGACAGAATAGATGAGGTGATGAAGCAATGGGCAGATAGTTGCAGAGGAAACAAAGTGCAGTGAAGCAGAGTAACAGGATGCAGAGAAGAGGCTGCTGTGTCATTTTATATTTTACATTTCCCAAAAACATCTGAGGCTCACGATGATCATAGAGTCTGTCTTAAAACCTTAAATCCTTGAACACAGATTAACCAGGAGGCTAAAAACAGCCTCTGGCCTCTGCCTCATCTGAAAACTGCAAACTATTTTTGTCTTTGCTTTTATTCTGATCACTGCTGAAATAAAACTGATGTAAAACATAAAAAAGAAGCAAATCCACTGGACAATTATTCATTCAGAACAAACTGTCCATGCGCTCTGTATCTACTGAGTGATTTACATCTCCCAACCTTTTCTCCGTGTAAGGCTGCCACCATCCATCCAGTGATAATTACAGTAATGACTGCAGCACTTTGATGTGGAGGTGTAGGCGGCAGCAGGTTTTTATTTTTATTTTTATTTTTATAGAATCAAAGCGCAGGATCTTTACCTAAAGCCTAAGATGTTCATCTCCTCTGGCACAAATGTTACTTTTCTTCTGTTTTCAGTTGCTCTTTCTTCTTTTCATACATGGTCCCTATGTTGTTTCAGGTTAAATATGTACTTTACAGTGACGTCTGCCTCCAGCAGCCGCATGACAGCAAGTTACTTTCTGAAACTTACTTCTGTGCGTGGGCCAAAAAGTGCAGCAAGCTGAAAATGTTCACACCTATACCTCTTTTTAATAGTGTTGTTTCCAAGATTTACACTTACACGTGTTATTTAAAAAAGGCTATAATTCATATTTTTTAACAATGTTTAAATGATGTCAAAATAATGACTGCAGCTCCTCTTGGCTTTACAGAGCTTTATAGTAAGGTCCAGCTCATTGTTTAGCTGTTTGGATGACAATTTTACTATTTCTCAGATGGCCTTCACGCTACTCTGCCCAGCACCCAAAGGCAGACAGACAGAGTTAAAGCACCTAAAGAGAGGTATTTCAATTGGGACCTGGCAGACACCAATAACTGAGCTTAAATACTAAACTTGTACTCTTCAGGTGGCCATTATGTATAAATATTATTATTAAAGACGCTCTATACGGGCAGCTTTGGGAAAATATATAGAAACCACTTGCTCCAAATCATTGTAAGGCTAACACGATCTTAGCCACAGGACTCAAAGTGGGACTAAGATCATCTCATTCACTTTGGGGAAATGGGATCATTTCTTCATTCGGTAGAACAGGCAATCCCATCGTAACATGTGAAGCTGTGCTAATTTCTTCAGCAGTAGGAGTTTTTCTAATGAAATTATAATTTTTCATCATCTCCACATGTAGCCTTTGGCTACCAGTAACACTCACAGAGCCTCACTGTGTGAAGCTCCGCGCTCATATCTGATCTGAAGCACTTCATGAATGAACGGTTCCAATGTAAATGGCAGAAGTGAAACCTGTTTTTTAAGATGGACGACGACACGATGAAGACGTTTTGTTGCAAAAACCGATAGATTTCATCAAATCTCCCAGTTTAATGTGTTTTTTGTTTCTGACAAGGACTTTGTCAGTGGCTTCGATGCCAACCTTGGTCAGTGCCTGCTCTGTCCTCTCAGGGGCGCTGCGGTACGCCTGGCTGATGTCACTTAGGGGCAGAGGCATGTACTGCAAGGTGAAATTACTGAGAGAGGGAAAAGCAGAAGAGAAAGAAGGACCAGAGGAAGGGTCGAGTTATTGAAGGAGACGGTGACGGACTAAAGAGAGAGAATAAAGTGGGTTACAGATTCAAAGGTTAGTTAAGGTTAATATCCCCGATGGACACAGCTCATCCCAAAATATCCCTCCTATGCCATGCAACGAGTGAGTAATACTTTGATCTTTGCAACCATGTCATCCATAGCCTAAAGGTACGTCTGGACCATTTAAGATAGCAAAGTGGAAAGCAACAATTTGCTTGGCTCACGTCGCAAATTTCAGTGTTTAAATGCTCAAAAATAGGAGGTAAGTCTATCAAAGGCTCTGAAAATCAATACAGTCGTTGCAGCAGACATATGAGGTTTCCTCTTATTTACTGACTAAATCCTAGCGTGCATGTACAGGCTACGTGCATGTGGTGTTTTAATGCTCTTACTGTTCGAGTGCCCGGGCCACATCTAGAAATCCTGCTGCGGAGGTGTTGTTGCGATCCCATGTCACACTCCTGCAGGGCAAAGCCGTGAGTTGCATTGAATACAAACCTCATTTTGTATATATTTATATATATATATTCACAAAAACAGAGCGACGTGTTATACAGCAGAAAAAGCAAAGCAGTATCCTCTCTCCACGTGTTGTTTCCCCTCACCTGAGCGTGGTGTTGATCTGCAGGGCTTTGCTCAGCATCTTGGCTCCGATGTCGTCCATGTTGTTCCCGCTCAGGTCCACTTTTCTCAGGCAGGTGTTGCTGCCCAGGGCGTTGACCAGCACAGTGCCCCGGGAGCGCAGGCGCGACTCGGTCAACGACAGAGACTGCAGGGCCTGGAGAGGCAGAGGGGAAACAAAGGTGAGAGATTCATGCGTGTTAGGGTGAGTGTGTGTGTGTAGAAAATTGAAGAGTGGAAAGAGAAGAGGGGGCTGGGGAGCTGGGGAGCAGGTTTAGAGCAGTGCTGAAATTTACTGCAGAGTGATGTGACTGTTCACCAATATGACTTTACATGCTGTATGTATGAATTATTCACAGTATGTGTGTGTAGTGAAATAGACACTGTGCCTGCGAGGGCAACAGAGAAACAGTAATAATTAATGATATGACACGTCTGCAGTGAGACATAATGCAAAAATGATGTGTCCAAAAATCAACATCATCCCATGTAGGAACTGAAAATTTGCATATTTTTCCTCCCAAGAAAGTGGTTTTAAAAGGCCTTAAACTGAAGTTAAACTGAGTTTCACGCATTTTATTATGTTTACTGTTTATTTCAGATTATGATGATAGGGATTTTTTACATTTCCTGGTTCATTTCCTATTTGGGTGATGTTTTACAAAACATCCCAGCGCCAGCAAACTGTTAAATCTGCATCTCACAGTGTCTTCTTAACGACTGTGGACATTTCCTGTGTTCTCACTCACACATTCCTCCTCCTGTATGAGCTGAACCAGCTTCTGCAGGACTTCATCCAGAACCCTGCGGACACACAAACCGTGGAGACAAGCACAGAGAGACGAGGCCGGGTGAGCCGACGCGAGTCATTTTCCGCTGCCGGCGGAGCTGTCGGCCCGAGGAGCGGCAGCCGCTTATGAAAACGGAAGTAAAATCACAGACACATATATTAAAGCTGGCATATGTAGCGCGCACTCCCTTGTGTTCTCATGCACGTGCGCACGACTGCAGTAAAGCGTGACACGTGACACCGGCGGCACCTGTTTTTGATGTTGAAGTTCTTGCCCAGATGAAGGTGTTTGAGGGAGGGGTGTCTGGAGAGGGCCGGCAGCACTGTGAGCAAGTCTGCATCGAGACCTGTCAACACAGACACACACACGTATATAGAGAGAGCACAACACAGCTTGATTCATTAACAGCCCGCTCAAACATCTCCTGCCTGAGGACAGAGAGTCAAGGTCACAGCGGGATGTGTTGGAGCGTGCCACCGTACCGTTGTCTGAGATATCCAGAGTGGCGATGGAGGAGACCCGGGGGAAGAGTTCCTGGATTACAGCAGCTCCTGCAGACCTCAGCTGGAAACGGAGAGAGAAGGAGGTGAAAACCAACATATGCACAGGCATGAATCCCAGTCATTTTAGGTTTAGTCTTTGGGGATTTGTTCTATTTTTCCACAGTGAGGCAGATTTATGGATGCCTTTTTTTATGTCTCCGCAAGCAGTCTGAAGGTTTGTTGAACAGTGAGCTCCACTTTGCTTATGATCTGCAGCTGCTCTGCTAAGTGGTAGGGAAAAACATATTCTGTTACCTGTTAGGCCATTCTCTTTACATTGGAGCATTGCTATCTTTGCTATAGCAAATGCCTGCGAGTTACTGGTCACTGGTAAATCTCTGTCTGTAATCCCACTTTTATAAACCTGTGATCGGGTTTTCTTGATGTTGCTGAGTGAACAAGAATTAGAAAAAAACCACATTATATCAACTGTGGGGGTTTTTGTCTGATTTCAGCTGCAAACCCAGGGCCAAAATGTGTTCTTGTGACTCGTATGTGTTTGTTTCTGTGTGACTTTGGTGTCACCCGCAGTGTGGGAACTTTGAGTTTCAGACACAGTTTTCCGTTTTGGGTCCGTCCTCAGATGTTCACAGTCTTTCCACCGCACATCATTTCTCTACACACAGTGAGTGATGTCATTCTGTCTTATTTGAGTTCATAGTGTAAACTCGCTCATTAAACTGCATGAAGAAAAAAGCCAAACTGTCCCTTTAACTTGCACTGCAGATACAGAGATGAACTCCTACCTCACAGCCACTGATGTCCAGATGAAGGTCATTGATATGAGGATTGGAGGTTAACCCTGTTAGGAGCGCCCTGTGGAGACAGGAAGGAGTAGGACTGTCAGAGAAGAGACGAGGAGAGGAGGCTCAGGATTTCCATACGCTTCAAATCTGCCTTCATTGCTGAGGAGTTGCGATGAAAGGGAGCAGATCTGAATGGAGAATAAGAGTTGACATGGCGAATACCTCAGAACATCAGGGGGCAGCTTCATAGAGGCCAGGCTGACATAAGTGAGGCTGAAGGCCGAGCTGAAGAACTGGCGGAACAGCGGCAGCGTGTCCTTCACTTTTCTATCGGATAAAACACAAGAGATGAAAGAGAGGCGACAAAGAGGCGAGGTGATAGACACGTAAAGAGAGCGGGTGAGAGGGATGAGAACGGCCACACAGAGGAGGTGAAGTCACATTGTTGACATGCTGGGTAAATACAAGTGCGGTGCTGAGCGCAGAGCACCGACACAGAATGATGCACAGAGTGAATATGGCTCCTGTGTGAGAGGAGCGAGCGAGCCGGGTCAAATGATAGATAGCTCTGCTTAAATATTCATGCGCGTTATCTATGCAGACAGAGCCGAGAGTTCTGGTTTTAAACGCCAGTGGACACACCCACAGAGAGAAAACACAATGTCGCAGTGATTCCCACAAAGCTCATTTCTGATTTCCCATTAAGCAAAAGATGGAGATAATGACTAGAAATGACGAGAGAGAGAGAGACGGAGGATGAAAGTTGAAATACGGGTGATGTATATCCCCAGATTTGGCTTTGCAGCGGCCTTTATTGTTCAGGTAATCTTAAAGAGGAGGACTAACCTGTGCGAGAAGGAATTTTTGGAAAGATTCAGAAAGGAAAGATCAGCGCAACACCCCCTCAGAAGAGCCCCAAAGAGCTGCATCGAGACACAGGGTGGAGACAGTTAATCTGGGCCGAGAGGAATGCATTGCTTTTCAACACGTTTTGCACATTTGCCCGTCCACAGCCATTAAACACTCACCGAGTCCACAGAGCAGTCCGTGCCCGACAGATCCAAGTGGACCAAGCAGTTCGGCTGCGACAAGAAGAGATACAAGTTCTGGAAAACAAGGAGGAGAGGGATGTCACGTGGAGCTGGGAAAGTAGCGTATAAATGGAGCAGTGCGTGTTTTTGTTTCCAGATGGGTTGTGCTTTCTGACCGAGGCATCCTCCCCAGAGAGGACCCCGGGGTTCTTGCTCAAGTCCAGGTGCAGGAGGGAGTTGGAGTACTCATCGCTGGAGCACAGAGCCTGAGAGAGAGACACCACTCCTGAGAGAGAGAGAGAGATGCATAAAAGGGGAAAGAAAGCGAGAGACAGGCGGAGGGGAGGAGGGGGCAGTTGTACAATATTAAAAGACAGAGAGCACTCTCAAAACATTTTGTGTCGGTGCATTATTCATACACATCAGCAGCGGCAGGTATCAGTGGATGTAGTGGGAAGCGGTGCATCGTATCTGTATCTGCCTGCTTCAATGTAATATTTAAATTCTCCACTGGGTACAAGGGAAGATGAGACAGTAACAGGAGGCACGCTGCCTGCAGGCCTGCACAACGCATCACACACTGAGTCAATATGGAGCTGGAGCAGGGGCCAGAACACGAGACGGAGCTCTTCGTGACAGAGAATTATCTGATGCTTTGGAGGGTTTATATTCCTTAACCCAAACTCTGAGAGGCGCTCAGCCAGCTGCAGCTTCATCTGAACTTTTATGGGTGTTTTCTCTGTACAGTCTTCCTGCAAACAGTGGTCACGTTTTACAGTAATGATTTGGACCAAATTAGAGAGAGGGGCGGGCCCAAACCTTTAGAGGTGAGTGATGTCTTGGAGAGGTTGAGGAGACGAAGTCCCTTGCTGAGGCGACACACCTGCTGGATTAAGTTGGACACACCTGCAGGATGGATATAAGATGTTTATAGTTACAGTGCAGTTTGAGACATTAGACCCCTGAGATTTGTTCTTGGCTGTCTTTGGCTCTTCTGCAGGAGCTCGTCTGCCTTTCTTTGATTATCTTCCAAAGGGCCCAACCTCTTTTTTATATTTTCCTCTTTTAGATGCATCTGTTATTTTACTGTCTCTTTCCTAGTCAGTTATGAAATAGAAACAACTGTAACAAAAATACAGATAAAATAAAACGTATATATTATCACACAGTCTTCAGTGAAAACATGTTTTTTTTTTGTTCTCTTAGTGGAGCTGAAGATCATGCTGGAAGCAGCTACAGACAGACATGTTTCTCATTGTACCCTGGTTGTCCAGTGAGTTGTGGGCCAGGTTGAGCGAGTGGATGACAGACGCAGGGTTCTCTGCCAGAGCAGCTGACATCTTCTGCGGAAAGTCTCTGTAATGACAAGTCATAACACATTTAACAAGGCAGGTATCACAACAAAACTCCCCCAGCAGATTACAAACGTTGAGTCAATTACTTTTTGTATTACAAGTTTTCAAAAATTGTATGTTTAAATCCTAGGCGATAATTATTTTAATACATTTCCGATTTGCATGCATTTCCTGAGCAGAAATCTGAACTTTGGATAGAGCCAGGCTGAAAATTAATTTTGTTGACAGTCAAAGGTTTTTCCACAGGGAACATGTCGTTTTATCACCACATAAATCAGAAAATCCTGTCAACAGCCATAAATCTATGGCTGTTTTTTTTTTTTACCATGTTTTTAGGAATGAAATATTGCATAAATCAGGCCATGAATGATATATGATCAAACCCCGCTGAAAAACCCAGAATGTAGATCAGAACGAAAACTAGAAACTTTGTGTGTGTTAGTGGAGATTTCTGGCGAGTGTGAAAGTAAGAGAGTGTGAAAGTAAGAGAAAACAGCCAGTAAAAATGCATATGTTGTAAAATGCCAAGACGCAAATCAGCCATTATATCATTGAATAAGCATTTTTTATCTGTATAATTAAATGTGTAGTTTGAATGGTGCAAAATAAAAATCTCAAAACTGAAATGTCATGAAAAAAAACTGTCTGCCCTTATAGAGGCACTGTGGTGATTTATTATTTTAAATTACTTTAAGATTAAAAATGGTCAGAGCAAGGCTGAGGTATCCTGACTTCTAGTCTCTATTTTGGGGCGCTCTCTACAAACACTGGATCCCACACCTCTGATCATCAGGATGATATTTCAGATGTTAGAGAGCTTCGTTCAACTGCTTTCACAGGCTGAGCAGTTCTCTTTGTGACAGGTAAACTGACCTTCAGGTAAATAAATCATTGCCCTTTTGCGCAAACAGAGTTTATGAAAGACTGAACGGATGAAAAGTCAAAGCACTAGAGGCACTTGAAAGATCAAAACTCACGATTTTAACCCTGCGTTCTCCAGAGTGATCTCCTCCAGGCTGGATGATTTGCTGACCGTGTGCAGGACCTGCTCGGTGACCTCTGACCCCTGATGGGAAAAGGAAGCATATGAACAAAACTTTTCAGCTGTTTTTGCATCAAAGTGAAGAGAGTCAGACACTTTTATACTCACTATCCTCAGGTCTTTGCAGTACAGTTTAGTGAACCAGGTGTTGTAAGCCATTGACGCGACAATCACAGCCAGGTCCCTGGAAAAGATACAGCTGAGGTAAATAAGGTAACGTGTACTGGAGGTAACAGAGTCTGACCGCTCTCCGTCCCTCACCTGCTCTCCAGGTGGCTGAAGTCCAGCAGGTTAAACTCTCGGTTGTCCTGGGAGTGATAGATGGTGTCCACATCCTAGGAGCAATGTTACCCATGAGCCTTTTTTGCCGCAGCATATGACCCCCCTCATTTTACGCGCACAGTGCTGTACGTAACACTCAAAAGCACTCACAGCGACCCAGGCACAGTCCCACAGCTCTTACCCACTGCACTTCCTCCTTGCAGCTGATGCCATTATAGTCGCACAGAGCGGAGTACGTCTCCGAGAAGCCTCCTGAGAGAGGCGGGTGGCGGGCGGGGGTTGGTACAAGAGAGGGAAAAAAATGAATGAGTTGATGTGAACAGCTGCTTCCTTTGGCGATAACAGGAGAGAAAGTGGAGGAAAACGCACACAGAAGCATTTATCCAAATTATCAATCTTTTATTTGTGTGACAGAGCACTTTATAAAGAACATCTGGGAAACCATTTGTGGAGTGTGCCCGCCAACTTCCTCTTGAGTCTGCCAATTTGTGTGCACGTGCCCCTGTCTGCGTGTGCCTGTGAGACTGCCTGTGTATGCATGTGTGCAAATTCTCATGTTTGATGATAATGTCTCTTTTACCACAGGCCCTCTGGGTTTCCACTGAAGTCTCTGAGCTGGGCGAGTACTTCCTGCTGCCCTCAGAAAGGTCACTGTCTGAATGACAGATGGAAGGGCTGCGAAGATAAAAGAAACACAGATACGGTAAGGAACGATTCATCTTTTGATTACCAAAGAAATAAAGGTCAGTCCTCTTTCGACTGTCTGATTATCTACCACTGCACAGATATTTGACACTCACGCAAAAATGGAGTTGTTGAATATTCGAGACAGAGCGAAATTAATGTGGCTGACCACATGATTGAGGTGTTCACGTGACTCAAACCTCAGGGAGTAGCTGGACTTGTCAGTGTCGATAATGACCTGCACAGAAAATGGAACTGTAAGGGACTGTGTGAAAATCACTGGAGTGAGCAGGGGGGCGGGTTAACTATGATGATTCACCTTTTGAAATAAAAACAGACCCGCTCAAAAAAAAACCCCTCATTAAAATAGTTAAATATGTTTGTTTCACTAATAAAAATTAAATACGATAACACAATCAATGTCAGCCTAATATAAAAAACCCCCAAAGCATTTAATGAACCTTTAATGAGCTAATCAAGTTAGGAATATTCCGTTCACTCTCTATTATTGAATAAAGAGCTCCTAAATAAGCATTGTCTAAATGTCTTTTAGTCACCTATTCACAATTTATAAGCACCATATACATAGGAAATGAAATGTTTTAAACACATTACAAGAAGGTTATAAACATATAAAGACATTTGAAATGTTTGGTATTTTCAACAATTTCAAGTATGCATTTTAGACTAAACAGAAAAGCATGGTGTCCTCTGCATATGACACACATTTGTGACCTGTAGCACCATCATCTGTGAGTATTATTTACCCACGTATAAAAACTAGGGTGTAAATAGTCAAAGGATCAGCAAACCTGACCTCTCCTCCCGTCCTAATAATTTTCATACAGTCCCTAAGTATTTTTTCTCATGGCCAGAGGAGAAGAAGTTAATAAGAGAGCACTGAGTGTCACTGTAGCTGTTTGAACCAACGCGTTTAATGCGTTTTGTCATTCCTTAAAGGCCAAAGTGATGCAACCATTCTATTACACAACTGGACAGATAATTAATTAGCTCTAAGAGCAAAGTTCAGTTTTATTGATAAAATTCACCTGGTGCTCAGGGTGGGAATTCAAAGCCCGAATCTCCAAGAAGTTGAACGTGCTTTCTACCTGTGGTCACAGAGGCAGGTGGCAAAGTGAAGATTTTAGCAGGCATTGTGAAAGAAAAAGCTTCATAATGTACAGTAAGTGGAGAAAAGGAGCCGTTAAGATCTACCTTAGCAGGAATCTTTGGCGCCAGGAAATAGAGACGCCATGTTGTGAGGACCTACAGAAAGGGAGTAGAGCAAATTGAATCAAGATTACAGAAAAGTTCACTGCACAGCCGCGCTCCCCATGGGGGGAAAATAGTCCTGGGAGTTTCCATGGTAATGATGAGAGGGAAATGAGGGATCCTCTGTATATTCATGTATTGATCCAGCTAAAAGCCCTCAGTGTCAGAGTAACGTTGTCTGACATTAATAGATTAACACGCTGCGATACAGGCTGAGAAATGACGGCATACTGCAACGTTTTAATCGCATTCTCACAATTTCATTAGCATTACACTACGTCTGCTGTGGGCAAACGTGAAAGTGGCTCGTGGATTTAATCTGAGACGTGCACCGTGTGGCTTTGGGTCCTTTCTGGTAATTCTCATTGGATCATTAATATCAGAACTTAAAGGGATGAGTTTCCAGTGATTTATTATGATTTTTGATTTTCTGCACATTTCATGGGATCTGTTCCAGAGAGCTGGTCATGCTGGGTCAGGATCCCAAATTTGCATTTTTGCCACACTACCTCTGCTAATTTGCCGTCTGCAGTCTAAATTGCTTGGGATCATTTTAAGCAAAATGCAAAGTTGATGGGAATTTGGACGTGACTGGCAACCCGAAAGGAAACTGAGAGCTTTATTTGTGCGTCTCCGTCTGATCGAGCACACGCAGCATTTCTGCGCCTCTACCCACTTATACTCGGCATGGAAACGTTTGTGTCATGCAGCTGCCGGATAAATCTGATTCGTGTTCAAGAGCGGCAAACAAATCCTAAAAAAGTCAGTGTCTCTCATCATCAGGGCAAACAAAGAGTAGTGATTCTTTGGCATTTGGCTGCTCTCCACCAGCCCCTGAGTACTGCCCTCTGCTCTTTTTCTTCTCTTCTTCTGCTCCGTCGCTCCCAATCATTTACTGTGTTCGCTCCCTTAGGAGACCGCCCCCCCCCTCCTATGTGTCTCTCCCCAATGAAAAGCAGTAATTAAATTACAGCTCTACCACTCTGCCGTTGTGTGGTTTTTTTTTTTTGGAGAGCGGAGCTTGACACAGGCCTGTCAGAACCACACACTGACAGCCTCTTACACCCACACAGCAATTGAGGTGTCTGAAATGTATTCACTCAAAAATGTGCATGTGAGATGGAGAGTGGGGGGAGTGAGAGAGAGGAGGAGGAGGCGCGCGTATGGAGGAGTTGATTAAAAAGACCAGATTGTATCACATTACGGTGATGAGTCGGGGTTACGGGTGGTAGTTAAGAGACAGCGATCGAGTAAACAGGAGTAAATCATGCTGATGCAGCACAAGAGAGAGAAAGAGAGATCTAGTATCAAGTCCTGCACATCAAAGAGAGACCACACACTCATCGTGCTTATTGTGGTGTATAATTATGCAGCAGAGCTGCTACAGGACACAGATTCTAATCTTCTCTTGTTTTACACTTTGGCTGAGAAAGAAGTCAAGATAATTTCATGTGACCTGCACTGGCAGAAGAAAACCTTAAAGAAGCTTCAGTGCAGCTCCTTACTTCCAGCCTCTATGCATGAACACGAATGCTTAATACACTTAATCTCTGTATTCCCCCCAAAAAACCCTTGCCCAGTGCATTTGATCAAACTCCAATCTATTTTTCCGTTTTCTATGCACGCCCAGCAGGAGTGAGAACTCTTGGTTTCCAGTTCAGCTTTTAAGAGGAAGCAGTAAATGAGCCATGGATTGGAAAGAGATTATTGGAAAGATGTTTCTGCCAGATAGACATATCAAAGCGCCTGAATATCAAAGGCTGTACATGCAGAAACTCTCCTAACCATCCGTCCTTGCCACACGACGAATCATTAATGCATCCATTGAACAGAGGCGCTGCTCTACCAGGCTGAGGCTTGCTCGGCTGGGGATGAAAGCTCATTGGATCATCGTGGGACTTCAGGAGGGGCGACGGGAATCACTAGTCTTTTAGACAGTATAAAAAATACACTGACTTTACAGGAGTTGGACCATCAATCGAATAAGGTCTTGCTTGTACAGAAAATTTGCCACGTTAAATGTGGATGTCCAAGACTTGACCAGAAATTGACCAAAAAGTTTGTTTTGTTCTTTAAAAAGATATTTGAGCGTCTATATTTGCACGTGACCTCCATACTGGACACTCAAACTCAAACAGGATTTATGAGCCGCAGAGGGTGCTCACTTCGCAGGCTGCTCACTGCCAACCTTCTAGCAGTCGTCAGCAGAGGGTGGGTTGTTCAAGCAGCGCTGCAGATATCACATACAGTTGTGGCCAATTTCAGGTTTGTGGCTGTAGTAGAGCTATGGGAAAAAAATCAAATCCCAAACTGCAACTGGCTGCTGCTTCAGCAGCATCACTGCTAATCTGCATAAGTTTAACTCTGCTCAGCTTCAACTCCTCGCTCTTGGCACTGGCATCGTGTTGCTCACTGCTGCCAAGGCGTCTGAAGCCCTTCGTCGCCAGCTTTCATTGAAAACGAATGAACGCCGGGTACTTTTGACGCCTATAAATCTTTGGGTGTGAGTGCACGGTGAGTGCACGGTAAGAGGGCAAACCAATACAACAAGAGCCAGCCTCTGTGCAGCCAAACTCTCTGCCATCATTACTACACGGTTGTTGATTAATAATTTGCTCATTCAGCTTGACCGTGCATTCAGTGCAGCGAGAACTCATGAGGCAGACGTTTCTTTTTTCACAGTCAAAGATTAATTTTCACAATCGAATTTCCATTTTTCTGATCATATGATCAAATTTACACCATTGACAGCCCTAGCATGCGGTCAGCATTTTTGGCAGTTCCTCAATGTGACACATTTACTGAGTAAGGTCGGCTCTACTGCTGCAAAACCTGTCGTTCTTTCAGCACCGGTGATGTAGTTGGTGTTAAAGGAGGACTACAGGCCATTCCTGTTAATCAGAATCAAAACTTGCTCTTCCTGCTTCTAAACCAAGTTTCCAACAGCGAGCACTGCATCTCAAAATACGACTCAACTAAATTTACCATCAACGCTGAATGGACAGCCACACACAGCCGGATTCAAATAAGCACTCAAGCAATAAAAGCTGCTCTGTCTTGTGTATGCATGTTCCTCCTTTGCATGAGGTGTATGCTGTAATGCACATATCGTCGTCCTCTTAAAATAATGGCCTAAGTCATATTTTCAGGTTTTTTCAAAAAACAGAAAAAACTGAACAAAATATAAAGTATGTGATATTTATTCATTCGAAAACCATTTTTGTCAAAAAATGACTTAGGCCGTTATTTTAAGAAGGTGACGATATGCAAGTCCATCCATGTGCACTCTACAGATGCAGGCATTCATCCAGAGTCCAAGTCCCGGTCCAGAATGTAAGAGCTGATCGCCCCAGATTTTATCCAGATAGCTGGCTGAGCTTTACTCACCCTAATAGAGATTTCATATCTCTGCCCCATATTCTCTGATGAAAGAACCCCAGAATCAAAGGCTGTGAGCTGCTCTGCCCCCCCACTGCTTCCACAGTGGGGCTTGCAGACATAGAGGAGCCCATGGCCGCTTCGATAGATGCTGTCTATCCAATATTCATCCTGCCAGGCTGCCAACAGCATTCACGGAAGAGGGCCAGCAGTTATAAGGCAGTTAGTAAGTTACCTCAGAGGCAGGACGTTTCACTGTGAAATCCTGGAGAGGCTCTACCTCCGCTGTCACGGATCCATTAACACCGCAGTGGAAGTTAACATCAAAGGTACTGTACATACATGATGCATGCATCAGACTGCTTAGGTTGCAGGATTAAGGTGCTCTTCCACATCAGCAGCCCAGTGTTACTGTAGCACAGAGGCCCATTAAAAAGCAGCCCAGCCCTCAGTGAGGAGACGGGAAGCAGCAACTTACCAGTATTCTGTCTTCAGTTTTGCCATTTTTGGTGTCAAGCTTAATACCGTGGATAAACTTGATAGATGATTTATCGATAATCTTCCTGATGCTTTCTGCGGAGGAAAAGCACATCACACAGAAGTGTCGTGTTAAACAAAATATGCACAATAGGACACTCGTGCTCTCTGTTGCATTCATAGGATTTCAGTTTTGCCTGTGTTACATTCCAGACACATGCAGGTTTCAATAATATATGTACAGCGTTTGCAGAGACCGAAAAACTCCACACAGGTAATTTATCACGGTGAAAATGATGTCCGCATTTATTATTGTCCAAGTCAAATTAATGCTGCATGTGCGCTGACTGATTTGAAAAGTCTACACAGCATTACCATACAACAATAACATTAGTTTGACAATAACAAAAAGGGATGCGATGTCTACTGCAGCTCTCCCGTCTCTGCAAGTTGATTTTCATATGTTATCTGATTTGCCTCCGAGGTAGAGCAAAAATATATTTAAAAATCACTTTGGAAGATAGCTGCTACTAATAAGTGCACATATTTTATAGTAAGTGGTCTGAAACATGCACAACATAGTTGTCTAAGGGTTTTGCTGCTGCAGCGTCTATGGGTCAAGATCAGACGGTGATCTATATCGCCTCAGGTCAAATCGCTAATAAAGGTATCAAATGTCAAGAATGGTCATTTAAGAAAGAAATGTAAACACAAATCAAATGAGTCTCAGTCAAACTAAAGCACCTTGACCTTTGGGTGGACAGGTCTGTGTTCATGTCTTCATCGAGTAACTGAGAAATACGTCAGGCTTGTCATTTTAACAGAGCCGTCGTGACATTTCAGATGATAAAATAATCCAATGAGCTCTGAGTCTGTATATAAATCCGGATGATTATAAACAAGTTAAAGCCCATTAAATGCGAAAACGATATGTCCGCATTTAACACCGAAGCAGTGCTTCAACACAAATTGGCGTTTTATAGGGAAGTTGCCCGGATTAATCATCGATTAACTGGGAAGTTTAACTATAATTGTCCCCGGTATTACTCAGTGAGTTCTATTACCGTGCTCCTCTATCTGGTGGTACCATCAGAAAGGTTCACAATATGCTTCAGTGTCATTTTCTCCCCCACAAGAGCAACATGACACACGCGAGCATCAGTGTCCATGATTCACTGAGAACTGTTCCTGTCAAACAGCATCACCATCTCCGCTGTGACCCCTGACATGCATACAGCACATAACCTGCCTGCCGCGCCAGAGGAGGCGTCTTACTCACAGGGTGGGAGCACGCGGCAGATACCCACTATCGCAGAAACATACAGTCGCTGGCAGGAATGACATGATTCAGCCTCTCCACTCCATTACAGTGGCTGCACAGCATCCCGACTGACAACTTTATGAGCAAATCGATACCTAAGCTGGGACAGCTTTGGCAGGGGGGTTGATCCAGTCACAGCAGATGGCAAAAGCAAGCTTTTCACTCTCCATATTTTCAGGTGCACTTAAGTCTCTGTGAGGCAAAGTTCAAAGTGGTGGACTGTAAAGTCTATTTACTCAAGTGCTCCACATAAACTTTACCTCAGTATTTCTTCTGTATGCCACTTTGCACGTCCACTTCACCAAAATCCCAGAGAAATATACTTTTTACCCCACTACATTTGTCTGTCAGCAGTATTTACTTTGCAGAATTACGTTTTACATTAAATCGTGCAATCAGTTGATAAAGTAGAACGAAATATAGAATTAACTACCTAACAGAGTGTAAAGCATCACATTAACCTGCTACAACTTTCACACAAGTACATCAATGATAAAAATTTTAGAATATAATATGACGACACTGATAGGGTCCATTGTGCTATGAAACTAGTACTTTATGACGCTTTAGGTGCATTTTACATGTTTTTGCATATTTACTTGAGGTCTGAACTTTTGAACTTGTGGCTTAGATTTTTTCAAACTTTTTGTAGTATTGTTTCTTTTCCTTGAGCAAAGGACACGATTACTTCTTCATTTACTGCTCACATGTACACAGCTGCAGTATCTGAATGATGGAATGTTGGAAGACAGATGGGCGACCTTTCCAAGCATAAAAACATACATAGATGCTGTTAAGAAAACAAACTGGTGCAGTTTATTGTGGGGTGATTGATCACCTCACTGTTTACGGCATCTATCATCTAAGAGCCAGAGATGGAAACACCAATATAACACTAGACAATAGTCTTTGTCAATCTAGAGAAGAGATCAAGACTGAAGTCTCATTCAGGTGACCTTGTGCAGGCCTGCCGGCCAACAGGGCCACTGTGGCCCCGGTGCTCCACCTGTCAGTCAGTGCAGGTAGGACAGGAGGAGGCGGTGCAGCCTCACCGCAGGTGACTGGATGTAGAGGCAGGGATTCCACTGGATTAATCATCACAGTGCTTCTAATAGAGCCATTAGGAGTAATTAACACAGCAGCAGAGTCCCGGATACCCTGAGCATGTGTGGAGTGTCTGTCTAAGTGCGCGCGCGGCGCTCGTGCACTGCATTCGATTCAAAGCTGCGCTGTGACTTTGACATGTGTAAGCTGTTGCTGTTTGAGAAAAAGGGAATAAATATTTGTGCATTCTGTGGCGCTGCTGGGTTTGTGTAGCTCATGCATTTTTGTTGGCAAGATCCGCCGAACATCTGCCTTGATCAGTGCCCCTCTCCTCACTTTCGCACACACGCGCACGCACACGCGCAATCAGTATAGCGCTCAAGCTGGATGGGCTGCAGGAAAACAAAGATCAAATGCTCAAGGGTTCAGGTTTAGAGAGAGAACGGGGAAAAGCGTACTCTGAAATAGTGTCTATGTGTGTGTGTGTTGGTGAAAACGTGCAGGGAACAAAACGCTATCAGCCCCACGAGTACACACCATTATTTCCACAACGCCCCTTTTCCTCTCTGGCCTAAGGCTGGGGTTTTTTATTACCTGATCCGCCCCGAGGGGCAGATTTCATGCAAGGTATATTTCCCCCGCACTGTAAATAATTCATCTGCACGTTAACTAATTCACATGCACGGAGGAAGAATATGCCGCCCCGGAAAGGTTCAGGATTAAAATGTAAAGGTGTAGCTCCTCACTATCATCCAATGCGTCTGTTCGGTCGCAGCCTCCGCCAGACGCGCGGCTGAAAAGCATCCCGAGCATGAACGCAGACACGCCGGGGGTGGCCGCGGTTTCAGCCCGCAACAAGACACACACGGAACAAAAATAACCAAGCGGCAGTCTTTACCCACCTGTGATATCCTTGCTCACACTTACGAAACCAGAGGCAGTGATCTCTTTAGAAGCCATGTCTGTTCCTCTCTCCTATCGCCACCCCTCCTCCTCCTCCTCCTCCTCCTCTCCTCCACCTACTCCCCACTGGCTCCCCTCTCTCTCTCTCACTCACTCTCTCTCCCTCAGAAATGGACAGAAAGGATGGTCTCTCTCCCAGGCATTCCAGCAGAGCATCCGACAACCCGACGCGCTTCCTGGAAGAAGCCCTGTGAGATGCTGAGAGGCTGGATGTGGGACCGACGGGAGGTGGAGGGAGGGAGGGGCAGAGAGGTGGAGGGAGGGATGATTAAGAGAAGGCGGGGATCAGTCGGGGATAATGAGGCGGCTGTACTTACCTGTGAAAAGCACAGCGCTTGCACACGGAAGTCAGTCAGAAGATCACAGTTTGGCTGTAAAAAAGTTTGGGGTGCAGTAAAAACCCCCAGCCAGACTGATGCTATGTTACTGCATTGTTTTTTAAAAGACTCTCTCACATGAGATTATGGTGAGCAATTATTGCTTTGTAGCAGTAATTCTGGTTCCTGTTCTGCCCCATAAATGACAAACAAACAAAACAATGCACATTTAGTCACCCCTTTGCAAAGAAAATTTGTTTTCATAGTTATAATAAAATAATACTACTTCAAGAAATAAAAAAAAGTCATTGGGAAAATGTCAGAAATACTTTTTAAACTCTCAGGTGGCTGGAGGAGGGTCTCCTGTGTTTGTGTTTGACTGACTGCAGTTGGCAGGCTGAGCACCAGCAGGGGACCAAGAGTCACTTGTGCTGCATGTCATGGGCAGAAAGGGCGATATTGGTGGTATTGAAGTCTAATGAAAACACCAATATCCAACTACGCTGAAGCGAATTTGCAGAAACATCATCACGTTGTTTAATGTGACCTGTAAAATTATGTTTGTATCAGCTTTACTCTGGTTAGCATTTGTTTGGTTTCTTTTCATGTCTAGCGAGTTAATTTGAAGGACAAGGCTGTTGTTTGTAAGTTAGATAAGACGAGGACCTTAGCAGGGGAGCTAATGACGGTTGTTGTTCAAAATAAGCAGCTTCAAATCAAAAAGATGGCCTGCTCTGTTTGTGATGGAATACTAAAGTGATTGTTTGATGCAAGATTTAAGGTGTCAATCTGCAGACAGAAACCCAGTGATATTCCAAAGGGCAAATTTAGGCTCTAAAATGTGGTGTCTAATTACAACATAATTTCAAGAGTCTAACTGTAGCATGTTTTGGATCTGATATGGTATTGTATTTGATTTCCAATTAAACATCTTGTAAAACTATATCTAACAGTGAATCAGGGTATCCTACTTAGTTTCTAATTAGTATATAGTTTAGTCTATGTTGTAATATGATGATATGTAATTTAATATATTTTAGGTGTTATACTTTATATGCAGTTTCTGAGTGTAGTATAATTTATGTATATGGTGTCTAATTAGGATATAATTTAGATTGTTTACTGTCAGATAAAGACTGTGTTATTTGTAGTTTTTCTCTAATACGATTCAAAAATACGCCTCAATACCTCGTAATTAATAAAGCGTGACCAAGACTTTTACAAGGAAACTGTAAAATTGCTTTTTGATAGTAAATTGGTTGTATTGTGGTTTGGGATGTTTACATCTCTTCCTTGTCTATCCCAGGATTGTGCAGTCTGATGGCTCCGCCTGTTAACTAGTTGACAGAGGAAGGAAATGTCTCCACCAAGATGACCATCTCTGTCTGTGGTTTGCTGTGATAGATAGTTGAATGAGCTCCCGAGAAACTATTCCCTGTCTCATAGCCTCTGAAATAAAACCTGCTGTGGAAAACATTGGATTTCTAAAATATGAATCATTTTAAGTAGTGGAAATCTTAAAATAAGAATCACTGTCTCTTTCTGTCTTGTTAAAAACGATCACAGGGGAACACCACGCCTAATTCTGGACACTCGACAAGAATGAACATCATCCTTATCTCCTCGCTGCTGGGTGAGTAACGCAGATAAAACCTGACGGACTGACACACACCTGCCTCTTTTTTAACAAGCGAATAACTGAAGTCTGAATGGCCTGAGCTGAGAAGACTTACAAAATATATGAGTGTTTTGGTTTTTTTTTTAAAGAAAAGACATCTGCTGGACAAGCTCTTTGAGAAGTGTCTGCGTTCAGCTGTCAGAGCAGTGCTGACTTCGACTCAAAGCTGTACCCTGTTATTTGACGCAGAAATCAGTATATCGGTATGGTATGCAGGGTTATAAATTTTACTGGACTTGTAGCCTGCAGCTGGGAGTTTCAGACAGTGCTAAATTAAAATGATGTGCACCAGCCAGAATCTGAAGAGGGCTAATGGAAATGATTTGGACACGGCTGCCAAATTGTTGTATTGGCTGTTCCATCCTTGACAGCCGTGAGGTATGTGCAAAACTGTATGACTCCAGTAGTAGTACATTGTTACACTACTGTATATGAGTATGTGTGTGCGTGGTGTCTAACAGGAAAATATAGCAAATGTGTACGCATTCCTTCTGTTCCCATGGGGATGATAACCGTCTTCACAGTCTCATTAAGGAACAGGAAGCTCTCCTCTCTGTCACACTGTGTGGCAGCACTGTGACTCCCTCTGTGTCTGTGTGTGTGTGTGTATGTGTGTGTGCGCGCAGCTTGGATGGTTTGTGTCTTCATAGCAACGTCTCAGCAGAGTTAGAGATTGTTATGTCTCGCAGACACAAGTTTGCTGGTGTTGGATGCATGAAATCTGCATGCTAGAGATGAACTTTTTTGAAATTTCACTTTCTATTGACTTGGTTATAAAATCTATAATCAGCAGTGGACCATATCTGACTGTGTGGCGTGGCACCATGAGCTGCTGGTGGTGCTCATATTAATACATTTTACTCCTGCAGACTGTAGACTAAATATACTGGACCCAAACTGCCTCTGACATTGTAGGAACAAGCTGAAGTAAGGACATAAGAGATGTGTGTGTTCTGAGTTTGTGTGAAGTAACTTTTCTGTATTTCAGGTGTAGTCCCTTTTGTTCTCCAAGTGGTTACATCTAAAGGTAAAAAACACACAGAAACCAACTTCACACTTCTGGTACATTAGGCACATGCATGAGAAACAGCAGACCATAATGGAGTCTCTGTCCTCCTGCAGAGACTCTGAAAGTCAGTGTGTCTGTGTGGCCTCCGGGTTCGAACATCTACCTTGGTGAGTGCGTGTTGCTGCAGTGCACAGTGGAGTCAAACTCCAGCTTTGTGTCGAGCTACCGGTGGCGCAGGAACGAACCACACCTTGCTCCGACCCCGAACCCTAGGCACCTGGTCTCCGGTGACACTTACTCCATCACCGCGGTAACAAGGGAGGATGCAGGCAGCTATTGGTGCCAAGCTAAGCTGGGGGAGGGCAACTCCACCTCTGAGGTGATTCTCAGCCAGCCGGCGGTGCTCCATCTGTCCGGTGAGCAGCAGCAGCTACAAGCTCTGCAATGAGGCATCCGGTTACCCCTCTATGCACATGACAACACATAAGACTGGAGAGGTTGGGTCATCCAGGGCTGACTTCTAATGTAGCACGCCATACAGTATCTGCAGCGAGTGTTATATTGCTCAAAATTTAAAACAGCGACTGGAAGCGTAATGTAAATCTACTCTGTAATGTGGTTAATACTATTCTAAACTGTTATGGATAATGTCTTTGTGTTTATGCTTTTATGACCAAAATGATGTGTTATTAAGTATATGGTACTTATAAATTGCTAATACAATGTATTTAGTATTTACCACTATACTATAGTTTGCTTGCTTGCTCTGTGAGGCGTTACTTCGGTACAGTGATGCTACGAGCTAAATGTTACCTTCAGTGACAATGCTAACATGCTGACGCTAACCAGCTATAATGTTTACCACATTCATCATCTTAGTTTAGTGTCTTTGTATATTTGTTAATTCACACTAAACACTGGGTACAGGTCGGGCTGATGGGCACAGCATCAGTTGTTTGGGTATGTAGGTACGTACAAATTGACAATTTGACCTGGAGATGGCACTAGTAGGAAAACTGAAGCCAAATTCCATGGCAATACATCTGATAGTTGATGAGCCATTTCACTTAAAACCTTAAAGGTGAGGTTTATAGTGGTATTATAGGAAAGGCAGGAGAATCACCAAAGTGAGGGGGATTCATCCTCTGAGGATCATGAATGCCAGCCCAAAGTTCTAGGGCACTTTGCCCAAAGGCTGAGACATCTGGATATATGGGTGGTGTTTTTAGAGAGATATATATATATATATATATATATATATATATATATATATATTATATATATATATATATATCACAGTTGTAAGAGATAAAGACTCAGATATATTGATGATGGTGCTACGTGACCCCTCATTCTGCAGCCAGACACACAGAACTACTAGCTGTATTTAAACCGCTTGTCAAACAACACAAAAACAACTGGTGTCTTACCTTAACTTCTTCTTCTGCCTTTGTCCATCTCTCTTCTCCAGAGCTACCTCCTCAATCACTGACTCTAACTCCCAGCACCACACAGCTTTTCCAAGAGGAGCGTTTCACTATCCAGTGTCCCCTGTCTCAGAATATCTCCTCAGGCTGGATGCTGAGGCAGTACTCTCCAGGCCGTAGAGTGAGGAAAAGAGTCCTCCACACTGACCAGTGTTCACCACTGGGAGGTGCTGTCAGTGGAGACAACCCTGACACGTGCGTCTTCACTGCTATGAGCGGAAACAGTGGACTGTACTGGTGCGAGGGCGCTGAGGGCCGCAGCAACGCAGTCAACATCACAGTAAGCTGTGAGTCTGGTGGTACAGTGATGGTAGAGACACTGGACAAACTGGGGGAGAGACAACAAAAGAAAGCAAAGTGTGGTCCAAGAGAGAGAGAGTGTGTTGCTCTACACAGTACACAATCACATAACATGGGTTTAAACGTGTTGTTAGTGACTCTTTCAATAAAATGTAATAATAATAATTAAAAGTTCTAATGAAGCAGCTTGTCTGTTAAACATGTCTGCTATGCATGTCTCACAGATGGCACCATCATCTTGAAGACCCCTGCTTTCCCTGTGTTTGAGGGTGATAAAGTGATCCTGCATTGTCAGTACTGGACGGGCAACCACAACAAAACAACCTTCTTCAAAAACGGAGCAGAGCTCTTCATCACTGAGTTGCCATCTTCAGGCAGAGTCATAAATATGACCATTGAGAGTGTAACACGGGAAGATGCAGGTTTCTACAAGTGTGCGTCCCAGAACAGAAAGATGGAGAGTCCAGAGAGCTGGTTATCAGTGATCAGTGGTAATCATATTCTGTAATATTCATCACACAGCTTGTTTTATCAGGCATAATTGATCAGTTTAATTTATCAGTTGTGTCTTTCAACTTCACATCTACAGATGGGGCAGATGCCTCCACGAGTGGTAAGAGGGAAAAGTCAACTTTCTAATAAGTCATTAACTAACAACTGTTTAATGGATGATGAACTGTTTATTATATATCTTTAATAGTCAATCTAGTGTGAGTGAAGCTGGTATATCTTCAGTTATCTAAGGATATGCTTATTTATTCTATAGTAATGACATCTAAAGGGAAATTTACAGGAGAGTAATAATCAGCATCAATTAATTATCTTCCACCATATTTAAAGGCTTCTTGGTGTGATTGCAGCTGTCATTGAGAAATTTGACCATATAAATGGGTAGAGATCATCACTCTCAGACACATTCAAACACATATTATTTGTTCTTGTCATCAGGCACCTGGAAATGGATCATGGTCTCTTGCGGACTTGTAATTCTGTTCCTTGTTCCTCTAAGTGTTTGGTTGGTTCGTCACTTTAGGTTAGTCACACATACACATCTATTATAAAACCTTCGGCCCAGTTTGCTTTCAATCTCTACTGCATTTGCCTCATTAGTCGATATTCTGGCATTAATAATCACTCACACAGACTGTTGAGCAAATGCTTCACTGTTTATTGTGTGTGTGTGTGAAGGTACCAGACGCTTTGCACAAGGAGCTGTTGGCCATTTTCCAAAGAGGAACTACCAGCAGTGGAGCTTCCTGCAACTAAGCAGGATGTAACAGAAGTGCAGTGGGACCTGTCTTGGATGGAGATGTCCAGTCTGTTGGATAAGCAGTTATTTCCTGGCACTTAAATGATCACTCTCATCTGAAGTGTGTAGAAAACACTACATGGAGTCAAACCTATGAAATAACAGTTTCTAACAGGATGTACGAATGACAAAGTGCTGCAAGAATGAGTCCTAAATCCCAGAAATGAGTCAACCTTTTTGCACTTTCCGTTCACTTGGCTTGAAGCCAGCGTGCTTTTTTAAATGGCTTTTTGTCAAAATGTCTGAAATTAGATCAGCGGTTAACGCAAATATAAGAGATTTTCATGTTTTGTTCTACAACATGAAATACATCAACAAATACTCCACTTGTGGTCGCTAACAAGTGTTTGAATCTTCTCTTCTCACACACACTGAAGCTATACAACTGCTGTGTTGTATGTGAAACTTCTGGTGACTTCAGTGATATTTAAAAAAAAGAAAAGCATTTTCTGCAATAATCCAGAGAGCCAGGTAAAAAACAAAAAATCCCACTGGCTTTTTGGCGAGGGAACTTCCAGACCGGCCTACAAAAACGTTGTCATCCCTTCAGCACTCTACTGGTAGTACTTAATGATAAAATAAATCCTCATAATTAGCATCTAATTCATCCCAATATTAAGTGCTGCAAATTGTTTGGGGTTTGCGACTAGATTATCCTAACAAATGGGGAAACTTTCATTTCTGAATGCAATTTTAAGCAGCTATGACTTACCTGTGTAAGAAATGAATTAAAAATGTATAACATTAATATTTTAAACATGTGTTTTTTAATCCAATTCTTCAAAGGATGTAAATTCACTTTGCTGGCGTACTTCTTAAAGTCAGTATTTCATTAAACATGGAATGTCCTTCTCTTGAGAACAGTTTGAAATCCCATATAACATTATTTACTTCTCTACAGTTTGTCTTCAAGACAAATTTTTTCTTGTTTCAGCTGCTTTTGACAGCAGTTTTCTTTTTTCATGTTGATTTTAACTGTTTTTGATATTTTTGTTTGATTTGTCTGTTCTTTGCAATTATACTTGGCTGAACTGTTTTCTAGATGTTTGATTGCTGAAAAACAGCTTTCACTCTTAATACATGGTATGGTACCAAAGATGGAGGCTTTATTACAATTTAATTTACTTACCTAAGTCTGTACTGTACCGACATGCTAAATAAATAAATAAAAACATCCACAACATTATCCTTAAATACATGCTGTTTCACAATCTACTGAATGCTAATTTTGGTTTTGATGCTATTTTGTATAGACACATGACCACTGTGTCTTATTTGTGTCAGGATAATTATGGCCAGACGATGCGCTGCATGACTCATTTTGGTCTGTAATTTTCATTAAAGATAATCACTGCTAAAGGAACACATACACATACTGCATGCAGTTAAACTTTGGTTTTGATTTAACTCTACCAACCTTTTTATTTATGACTTTTTTTCATTTTATTTTTTGTTTTTGTTTTTTTGTTTTAAGGGCTGAAGAGGAGCCTGATTGGGGTGAATTTGATTTCACTTTCTTTTCATCATGGTTGGCAGCAAATGTGACATAAAATGCGTTCATTTTCTGATAACGTTTTAAATCTTGGCCAATGTCAGTGGGCACATTTCTTTATCTGTGACAACTTCACTGGAGGGACTCTTATAATGAGCAGTATAAGTCAGTGTGCAGAGACAAGTATGGGGAACACAGGATCATCCAGTGCCATCTAAATCATGCATGCGGATACAGTCAGAGTGCCCAAATCTTGTCGGAAAATCTGGTTCCAGGAGAATTTTTAGCCTGAGATCTCAAATGTATGCTCAGGTACAGAGGTGACAGGGCTCTGGTTAGGACAGAGATTAAAATTTATATGTCAGTCATTCAGCATAACAAGGGAAGCTGAAGGAAAACCTGCTGCCTCTCTGCAAAATCATCACTGAGGGCACCGAGTCAGAGTTCAACTTAAAAAAATGAACTCACTTAAGGAATGGTGTGTAGAGTTCACGTGTGAGCTTGAACTCTGCAGGATAGAATTGCAGGAGCAAAGATGACTTTTAGTAGACGTGTTTATCAACTATGGTTTCGAAACTATGTTATCGTCTGCCAGCTACGGTTACCGTATGCCTGCAGACCTCACCCTCAAAACAGGCTGACACACAAAACTGGTTTTGCGAGTTGCCTCAGAGGTAGATTCCACAGTGTCGCTTTGTTGTTCCACTCCACGCAGTTCCTTCTGTGTGGACAGGCTGTAAAATCTGCTTGCACTGGTCAACCTGTTTTGTTAATTAACCTGAGGAAAGATTGCGTCCACATACATCTGCAGAACCTTTGGGGATGTCCAGGGGGTAAAAAAAAAAATCAGCAGAAGAAATGCAAAACGTTCTTGGTGAGTGTATCGAGCAGTAATGTTGAAGCTAACCGAAAAACCTCAAACTTCAACACCTTTCCAGATGCACTAACTTTAAACCGTAGTTACTTTTTAGTATTGTTGTTATTACGTTATAATGTTGTGATTTAAAACTTGTCTTGATGCAGTATGCAGATCTGTTCTGAAGTGAAATAGGCTTGTTCCAGTGACAGGAAGCGACTTGTTTAAAACATTTGCTTTACTTTTTGCCATTACCAGTAAATCAATGCAAGTCTGTTAAAAATTACAGCTGGCATTCGTTGATTGCATTTGCAAGAAAAAGAAACCTGAAACAGAGTATAACCTGGAACCTAGAAAAACCAGTCAGACCCGATTCTTGTTTACCAGTAACAGGCAGGGCATTAGTTCTTTCTCATCAGTACTCACCCACACTATACACCAGTTTTTCCACTCAGTCATAAGACAAGACAACTCTCGATCAAATGCATACGTCTTGAAAAAATGCTATGTTTGGGGCTTTTAGGATTTTTAATAATCTTTGCTCTACTGTAATTTCCAAACCTGTAGTTTGTGGTGTTTTTTCTGCTATTTTACATGTATGGATCTACATATATTTGACTATAGTGGACAACATATCATTATGCTTTGAAAGTGTGGCGTCCAACAACTGAACTGAATCACACAAAAGGGCCTTAACAAGAGATACACACTTAGGCACTTAAGCCAAATGATGGGAGGGTGGTGTTTAGAGCTTATTGCCTCTTCTCTTTATTACATTATGATATCAAAATATTAGTTAAAGCACTTGTCCACCATAATATCAGATGTCCTCTCAACAAAAGTTCAGTCTTGTCTAACAATGATTATACATATTTGGCTACAAGTTCCACATCATAAGATTCAAGAGTTGCTGTATAAATAATAATCTTGGTCAATTATTGAATTACGAAGTTGAGTTGCTCTTGTTCTTGCCTCTGAGCTTTGTTCACTCTCAGTTTGTGTAGGAGAAAATATCCACCACTTTCAGGGTCTGCTGGAGTCTTGCTGGTGACTGTTGAAATCATTACTAAGAATCCTTTATTGTGCTTGTAGTGTGGTGTCAAGTCTCCATGGTGCATGAACAGAGCAGTTAAGCATACAAAACAGCTCTAGTATTACCGGTTGTGTGCTCAGATTCAATTATGGTTGAATATTGAATTATGCTCCATGAATGATGGACAGGTGAGAAAAGGTAGAGTTCTTTAACATGAGGATGGTCAGATTTGGTCCAGCAGGATAGATGAGAGCATCCATGAAGTGAAGCATTGTGTGATTGTGTTGCACTGCACTGCCTTCCGCAGATGTCAATCTTCTCAAGTTACTCAGTGTATTTTGTGTTTCTGGCCGCTTATTCTAGGCACAAAGCACAAATGACAGTAAGAGGTGATGAGTCATTTTCAGCTGATTTCATTTATCTTTATGCCTCGCAGCTTCTTTTAACATTGTCTCAGAATGACTTGTTTCAGTTCAGGGTCATTCTAAAAATGTTTCACTTGTTTGTATTTGTCTCACCCTACTGTCATTCTTCAGACTCTGTCTCTCAAATGAAAAGAATTCATGAAGTCAAAAATAACTACCGTTAAAAAAAACCTAACCCAGAGGAAAAATACAGGCACAGGTTTACCGGAGCATTTCTCTTCAGTCAGTCATCTAATGCAGCACAGGCGTGGTGTGATAACCTTGATGACCTCGATCTGATTATGCTCTTGTCTTCAGTATAAGTAAATCTGCTGACTCACTTTTATGAAAGTTTTTCTCCTTCTTTGGTAACAATGTGCATTATCATCAAGCCACAGAAGATGTTTCACTGTTTTAAAATATGATATTTTGGTAAAACAGCCATTTTCTCTTTCTTCTAGTCTAAATTGTAACTGTCATGTTTTCCTCTGTCTTCCAGAGGAAAAAGAGGTCACCACCTTGCCCCAGATCAGACTCATCCTGATTGGTGGGAGGTGGGCTGGCAAAAGCTCCTCTGGCAATACCATACTGAGAGCCAGCAGGTTTGAGTGTGGCCGCACCAGAACTGCTAAGTCTGAAGTGCGACATGCAGTGGTCGACGGCAGGGAGCTCATCGTGGTCGATGCCCCAGGATGGAACAGCTCCCTTTCACTCACTGAGATCCCAGAGGGAGACAAGCAAAGATTCAAACTCAATGCGTCCAAGTGTGCGCCTGGACCAAATGTTTTCCTCCTTGTTGTTCCTGTCGACTGTGCTTTCTCTTTGGAGCAGAGAAAAACTGTGGAGGAGCACATGAAGCTCCTAGGGGAGCAGGTTTGGAAATACATCATGGTGCTGTTCACCTGTGGGGATTTCCTCAGCCAGAAGACCATAGAGCAACACATTGAGAGTGAAGGGGCCGCACTCAAGTGGTTAATAGAAAGATGCAAGTTCAGGTACCATGTGTTTAATAACAAGAAGACAAGCAACTCAGCTCAGGTGACGCAGCTGCTGGAGAAGATAGATGAGATGGTGCAGGACAACAATGGCAGTTACTACAAGATGGATAAGCAGACACTGAACATCATTGAGGTGAAGCAACAAGAAGTGGCTGAAAGGGCAGAAAAGAGATGGAGGAAGTCAATGGAACAAAGGGAGACAATGAAAGCACTCATTCCAGGTGAATTTGACAGCAGGGGGAGTCAGACAAACACTTGCTGTGTTAAACATTATACTGTCAGTATTCATTAAAAAAGAGTTTGACATTTTGGCATACACACTTAATAATTATAACATTCATGTGTACACTAAACAAGAAACTAAACGATCTATAGCACAGTCTAAATTACAAATGTATTTTGTCCAAGTCCACTTTTACTAGTAGTCCACAATCTAGATCCAAAGTACAGAGAAAGAGGCCAGCAGACAGTCAGTCTCCACAGTCTCCCAGTCCTCTGTCCCATCAACAACTCCATTTGATTGCATTTGAGCAAATATTTAACTGACGGCGGAGCACTGGTGTGCGCACCTATGTGTGTAACAAGCCAATGTGGAATATGTGGAATGTACCCTCAGTATTATTAAATGAAATAGTTATGATTGTATTATATTATCATATTATCAGTTAAAAATATTAAAATAAATATGAATTCATTAATTACTTTTTAGTGATTAATTGCTTGTAGGTATTTTGGCAAATTCAATAACTCGGTGTCAGCTGTATGACTAATAAAGTCTTGTTTTGTCTTACAGGGGAGATGAAAACCATTCCGAAACTTCAGATGATTCTCTTGGGAAGCCGAGGCGTTGGAAAAACATCAGTAGCGAACACCATCTTGGGAGTCAAACAGACAGAAGATGGAAAAAGAACTGCATACTCAGTGGCCCGGCAAGGTTTCGTGGGTAAAACTGAAATAACTCTTGTTGACACACCGGGTTGGTGGAAAGGCTTCCCTGAGTGTGACACTCCTGAAGTGATCAAAGAGGAAGTGATGCGCAGCATGTTTCTGTGCCCACCTGGGCCTCATGTCTTCCTGCTGGTGATAGACGCAGATGCGTCATTCAATGCCAAACACTTGAATGCAGTCACATCACACATGGAGCTTCTCGGAGAAGAAGGGTGGAGACACACTATTGTGATTTTCACCAGGGGAGACTGGCTGGGAACAAACACTATAGAGCAGTACATTGAAGGGGAAGGACCGGCCATGCAGTCTCTAATCAATAAATGTGAAAACAGATATCATGTCATTGATAACAAGAATGCAGATGATGGTACTCAAATCACAGAGCTGCTGGAGAAAATCACCGGGACTGTGGCTGGAAATGGTTGGAAGCATTTTACCCCAGATGAGAAGATATTTCTGACCATTGAAGAGAAAAGACGAAGAGTAAGAGAAGGAGCAAGACTGAGGCTAAGTCAAGTCAAGGCCAAAAGAAAATCCCTCAGCGGTATGGTTCAGTCATGTAGCATTAATGTCACAAGTAAATGAGTCTGGCATTGTCACAAATGTTTCCACACTCTGGAGGTGAATAGATACAGCGCTGCAGTTAATACAAAGCTAATGAAGCTAATATTCAGGGGTTTTTTGAACTGTCAGGGGTGATCACGACTGACTAACACCAGTGTGTCAGGTTATTAAGTAATTATCCCATTTCATTGTCAGTTGGTGTCAATCATACGACAGAAACTTGCTGAAAGCTGAATCAAAACTACATCATCTTCTGAGCACCATGTACTGATACGTGTGCTGATCATCTGAAACTCCATTTGCTGTTCAATAGCTGAGCCAGTGGGCTCTATGAACTGAGAGGACTTAAAATACCGTACATTGTTCATGGCCTGTGAGAAACTTTTGGTTTTGATAACAAAACACATGTAAATATAAATTAATGTGCAATCATCAGATAGTTCTGGTCATACATGTGTGCACAGTCCCTTACATAGGCTTTCTGTATGGTGATATAACATTATACAATTTATATGAAAAGCAGTGCTGTGTCTTAGTACAGCCTCTCAGAGCTGCTAGCATGACTGTGGACAGTTAGACTTTCAAAAGGCTAATATTGACAATATCTGCTGCAAAAATCCGAGATAATTCGGATGCAGGTTGTATTTCTTAAGGTTTATATTGCAGAAGTCTACAAGTATTTTTGTTGCTGTCAGTGGTTGCCATTTTTGCAGACGTTCAATGTAGCTCCAGTTCGTACTTGGATCTCTATAAACTTCTTTGGGTGTGTTGCCTATCGAGCTCAAGATTCAAAGTGTGTATCCATGCACAATGGATTAAGTTATTTTCATGTCAGATTACTTTGTTCCATGTCTCCATCATTTAAACAATGTCAAACAATCAAACAATGCTTAGGCGACTCATCTAAGCCACTGTAGAGGGGTTCTGTTCACGCACTTTAACATAGAGTCTTTAATGTGGCTCAAATTACTGAGAAGTTTGTCACTGCCCAAATCAGCAGCTCTTAACAACAGAGTTCCCCTCCTTAAACCTTTATCTTTTCTTCTCAGGTTCCAGAAATGAATTGCAGGAGCTGAAGATTGTGATGTTTGGTCAGAAGACCTCTGGGAAGAGTGCAACAGGAAATAACCTCCTGTGTAAGGAAGTATTCCCCACCTGTCAAAATACATACTGTCGGGTGGAGGAGGGGGTAGTTGCTGGCAGGTCAATCACTGTGATTGACCCACCAGGCTGGTGGCAGACTTCCTCCCTCTGCACTGAAGAGATGGACAGAGAAATTTTTCGAGGTCTGTCAGAGAGTTCAACAGGGGTCCATGCCGTCCTGCTGGTCGTCCCCTTGGACCTGACGTTCACAGAATCTCAATGTGTCGCCCTGGAGGAGCACATGGACCTCCTTGATGAGACCGTCTGGAAACACTCGATGGTTCTGTTCACATATGGAGACAGGCTAGCTGACAAATCTGTAGAGGAACACATTGAGAGAGAGCACAAGGCTCTCCGCTGGTTGGTGGACAAGTGTGAGAACAAATACCACGTCATGAACAATATGAAGAAATCTGATATGAGCCAGGTTGTTGAGCTCTTTGAGAAGATAGAAGAAATGGTGGCGGGGAACAGCAGCCAGACCTTCTGCCCTGACGTGAACAGCATCCACATGAGAATCGTGGAGAAGTCCAAGAAGAGGCAGTTTCAAAATGTGCTGATGCAGCAAGTGGAAGAGGAGTGCCGGAGGAGGGAGCTGAAGCTGATGATCAGCTTCAGAGGGAAACTCCTCGAGCTGCAAGATCTTATCAGGGAAAGTGCAGCCAACACTACATTCAAGTCACTGAGTGAGTATTTCCCTGTGATGGAGATGATTCATTGGCTTTTTTCTGTCATAATATGAGTAACCTGTTTTTTTCATCAAAATCACAGCCAAGGGTATTGGTCATAAGAAGAAAGACAGAAAGGAGACAGACAAAAACATCGACGCAAGAATCAGTCAGGAGATTGCAAACTTAAACAAGGAAATCATGAGATGCACAGATCTTCTCTGGAACAGCAAGGAGTTTTTGCTCCCAGACTGTAAATAAAAATTGTGTTGTCTTTTCTACCATTTCACTGTGGTTTTGAGCACCACATCACAGTCAAACTCTGTTTTGTTTCATTTACAGTGGAAGGAGACAGGAGAAAGTCAACCCAGTTGGATAATGTTCTGCGTTGGATGTCCGCACTCCAGACTGGTGCAAGCATGGACAACCAGCTGAGCCTTTCCTTCTCTCAGACATCGGGATACAGATCTGTGCTGCCAGGCAACAACTGGGACCTGTACACAGAAGCTGATATTAACGAATAATTGTCTCAGTGAGTTACTAGAAAATGATAACAATATGATTTACAATACATTACAACGTATTACCTCTATTTTATATAATACAAATGTTGATTCAGGTCTGTGGTAATTTGGGGGGCTGTGGTAAAAAGTGTTCTCACTTCATCATCTTTTATAGTGTAGTATAGTATGGTATAGTGCTGTATTGTACATAAGATTGTTTAAACTAAACAAAAATTACAATAATTATTAACTATGCTGTATAAATGCACTCTATTGACTCTATAATGTATCATACATTAAAGTTATCTGATAACCAGCTGCAATGTATGAAGGTGTCTTTATATGTAGATTTACTTTATTTGCACAGTAAAGTAATTAGTGCTGAGGGCAAGGCAATCCAGAAGCCATCTGACTGGATTTGTATTGTCAGCTGCAGAATACCACACAAAATTAGAGCGGCTTCGCTTGTTCTATGTCACGTGTCACGTGTGTTAAGGGACAGGTTTAAACCTGAATGTCCCTGGGCTGTGTGAGGAAACTGGATTTGAACCCAGAACCTGTTGCTGTGACAGTGCTATCCATGGTTTTTCTCCACTCAGTAACATTTACTCTGCAGCAACTTTCAGATTTGATTAACCCAGAGAAGAGTCCAAACTTCATATTGGTGTTTCCTTCATCACTGCTAGTGTTAATCTGAATTGGCAAAGCTGCTTCATTTGCATACTTGGGAAGCTCCATCCTAACTTACTGGTTTCCAAACCTGAATTCAACTGATGACTGCTCTAGCTGACAGTTTCTAATTGGCTGGTTTGGTTCATTTTTATTGTTGTTATTGTCATTAAGTGTTTCACTGTGAAATGATTCAGGACCTCATATTCACTCTGTGTTTAGATACAGGTGATTGCCCACGTATCAACAACCTCATTCAAAGGGAGACCTAAATGACCTCTGCATGGGGCCTTGACGTCACAAGCTTGAATGATGTCTGTATGTACCAATTGTAGGTTCTCAGTGGTGTTAATATCCAGATTTCAAGTCGTCAAGTACTTATGTACATTTTAAAGCCAGACAAGCAAGTCCCTGATGCAGAAGAAGCCTGCTCCAGTTATTCTTGTTTTCATCAAGCCACCTCTGTCACACATCCAGTTTGAGAGAACGGATCCCTACTTTATTCCTACTCTGGTTTACTCAAGAGGAAGCAAATGGCTCCAATAATTTGTGTTATACAGATTAGCTTTATTTGCCCTGGATTTATCTTCCTGCTTTCTCTTCCTCTGGCAAAAATAATTATGAAACATCACAATAATCAATAATGCAACTGTATAATTACTATTACTTGTACTAAAAACGATGTTATGTCAAATAGGCCATCAGAAACACCTTAGCAACCACAGAGTGCACCCTAGCAACAGTCTGAAATTGACCCAGCTGGTTGCTATAGGCTAACATTTTCCTTAACTGACTAAAGGCAGTTCATTGACTGCTGTTTATCATTTAATATAGTTGCTGGGACTCAAACTAGTACATCCAATAACACTGCTTTACTTCTGTAAATGTTATATATACACACCACAGTCTCACTCTTTGAGACTCTCTTTTCTTTATGTTTTTTTCTTCGTTACCATGATGTTACACTGTCATTACTCAGAGCATGGCAGTGTCACTACAATCATGTCAATCTGATATAAATATCTGTGTGTATTGATATTCTGATGCCATAATTACAAACTCTTCATCAATTACTACTGCTACAACATCTGAGACTACAATGATAAAACATTTATTCTATCTATTATTAATAGATTCAAAGATTCTGCTATTGCGTTTTTTAGTTTGGCAATATTATCTTTTTGTCTTGACATAGTGGCAGTAGCAGTTCTAATATATAAATCTTTATTTAATTGGGTGGTTGAATTAAGATCTGTAATTGTTTGTTAGAGACACCCACAGCTGGATAAATGCATTGTGTCTCATTCTGGCATCATGAGAGAAGCTACACACAGGAAAAAAGGCGGTCAGATTAAAATGAATCCATCTATAAGGCTGTCTTTACTTTGCATACCTTCCAGTTAAATAGGTGCAATACAAACTGCTTCATGTTCAGCCATCAACGGTATGCAATAAACATTTATACCACTGTCCAATACTGCCATCATGTGGATTTATGCAGAATCTGTTGTCTAATTATTAAGGGAAGGCATCTTTGAAATATGTGCTCCAAAACTCCACCACATGAAATGAAGAGACTTACAAGAGATTTAGGCAAGGCTGAATAAAACAGGTTAAACTCAGTTATCATTGCTAGTACTACAGTGCTACTACTACTACTACTATTACTACTGCTATTACCACTGCTATTTATTTTTATTGTTTTTGTTTTTAATATTAATATTATTATATATATTTATGTTTTTATTAATATTTTAATTATTATTTCTTTATCTATGCCGCTGTTTGTTGTTTTTTCCCACTAGAGAGCTGTAGAACACCCCTCTCAGGAAAATACCCGTTTCGTGACGTCACTTTTATGAGACGGAAGTGAAAAATTGTAGTCGTTAGGAATCCTCATAGTGACATGACAAATCAAACTGCATTCTGAAAAACATAAAACAAGTCTCGTTCAGAACCAGGTGGGTGTCATATGGAACAAGCGGTTCGGCGTTTAGTGTTCATCTGTAATGCAAATGTGTTTTCTAGCGCTGGTTGTTGTTATCCTGTGCTGCTTTGAATGTGAATCAGCCCAATGTTTTTTAGTGACAACGGAGCTAATTAGCAAGCTAACTTCAGACATGGGAATGTGTGTGTTTGGTGTTTTGACCGTACTAAGGGCTGAACATACAAACACCGCTGCTCAGCTGGCGGCAGAGCCTATATAATATTGACTTGTCATAACTTCAGTGCCAGTCTGTCAGCTGTCTGTGTGTCTGTGTCATGTTAACGTTACCCAGGCCCAACCCTTAACATCACTCCGCCTTCTTTATTAGTAACAGATTCTCTGCTCAAGTCTCCTTCACACACAGGAAAGATGGTGAGCGATTGATCATTTACTCATTTCCTTTTGAAATGCAGGTGCATTCACTGCTTTTACACAGTGTTCATGTTGTATAAGGGGTAATCAATTATTTACAATAACCTTTTACCAGCACTGCACTGCACTACCCATCAGTTTGTTTTATTTTATTTATTTTTTTTGCTTTTGACAGCATGGCCGAGTGAAGATTAAAACCACAGCCCAGCAGGAGGAGGAGAAAAGAAAGGAGCGGGAGAAGAAACTGAAGATTTACATGGCGGCACGAGATGCATGTTTCTCAAAGGTCATTCAGAAAGACACGTTTTACTGTATTATTGGAATGATCAGAGCAGTGATACGCTGTTATACCTATCTGTGACGTATCCCAAGAATAAGACAAAAAGCAACACTGCCTTGACCCTGTTGACAGGTATTATTAGGAGTTGCTAATGCCTCTTGCAGTTTAGCATCTTACTATTGAACAGTTTTGCTGCCTAAGCACTACTGATTTTTCCTTTTTTTTAGTTTTGTTCTCATGTTTTTTTAACGTCTTTCTCTCTATCTGTCTGCCTACCACTGGGTGTCTGCGCCTTAAACCCCTCGCTTTGGTCCTGTGTGACAGAGGAAGGAGGGTATTTGGGATGATGAGGCTCTCCAGCTTACCCAGCAGCTGCTATCATCCAACCCTGACTTTGCAACCCTCTGGAACTACAGGAGAGAGATCCTAATGCACCTGGAGACTGTGAAGTAAGATCATTACCAGTCATCTTGTCACCTGTAGAATTACAGCGTAATCATTTCTGAATGCTAACTCACTTTTCTCTCTGACATCTGCTCCAGGGACAAGGATGAAGTGCAAAAGATTTATGAGGCCGAGCTGTCGTTTCTGGAGTCTTGCCTGAAGGTGAACCCAAAGTCCTACGGCAGCTGGCACCACCGAGGTTGGGTCTCAGCCCGCCTGCCTCGTCCGGACTGGGCCAGAGAGCTGAGCCTGTGTGATCGCTGCCTCAGCCTGGATGACCGCAACTGTGAGTAATGGAATAGAAAAAGGGCTGGACGGTGCTGAAACTTCAGAACTGTAGTCTCTGGGTAACTTTTTTATGTAGACTTGTTGTTATATTTGACTGTTTGAATCCATGTCTCACACCATATTCTCCCATCTCGACCAGTCCATTGCTGGGATTATCGCCGGATGGTTGTGAAGATGTCTGGCGTGCCTGTGGACCAGGAGCTAGGGTTTACGGATCGTCTCATCGGCTCCAACTTCTCCAACTACTCCAGCTGGCATTACCGCAGCACTCTCCTGCCACTGCTCCACCCGGAGTCTCCTGAGCCCCCATCGCCATCCCGCGAGCCTCCACAGTCCTCCCCTCCACCCTCTCCGCAAACCCACTCCCATCGCGTCTGTGAGGAGCAGCTTCTCAAAGGTAAACATGACAACAACTCAACAAGTGAATATTCAGACAGCACTACCAAGCGGTGACTGCTATCTGCATATTAAGTTATATCTGATGTGTAACTCAGCATCTAATAATTAATTAGATGCTGAGTTACAATAATTATTACAGTAATTTAGCATCTAATTACACCTATTTTTTCAGAGTATGAGCTTGTACAAAATGCTTTCTTCACTGACCCCAACGACCAGAGTGCTTGGTTCTACTATCGCTGGTTGCTAGGAAGAGGTATGTCATCCATAACTGTGTGTGTCTATATGCACATGTATCCAGTGCACAGCAGTTTTTCTGCGCATGCAAATATTTGCTGTACCTGGTCCGTCATCGAATCACGAGTTGCTCAAATCTGTGTTTCCTGTCTTTTTAACAGCGGAACGTGAGGAGATGATAAGCTGTGTGTATGTCAGTCGGGATGGGGAGAGAGTGGCCGTCGCCTTCTCTAGGCCTGTTAATGTGAGTGTTTTTAACACTGGTTTGGTTGCACACAGCTCTCTATGTTGGCTTTTTCAAAACTCTTTATGTGTTTCTCTTTACCAGCAGCTCAGCACAAACGTCAATTTCACATCCAAAATGTACCTAAAACACTTCCTACACACCAGATCCCTGACACATCTGTCTCACTCATAACACATTGACTTAAGAACACCAACATCTGGTATATTTGATCACTATTAGTCTTTTGCTAAAGCATCCTGCTGTCGTGCTATCCTCTTTGCTGCTTAAAAAAAAATCTTATTTTTAGTATTTTCTTATTCTGTTGTCTTTGAAGTAGCTTTTATCAGATTATATTACAACAAAAAGGAGTGTGACCCATTCACTGCATGGGTCTGCCTTCCTTAGAGCATATTTTATAGAAATCTACACAGGAGTGTGGTGTGAACAGAGTAACAGTGTCTGTCCTCCATGACTGTGTACGCAGGATTCATTCAGGCGCAGTAGTGAGTGATGGCCACCTGCATTTTGGCAGCCCTCAGAGCTGCACGCACAATAAACAGGAGAAAGTAGACTTGAAGCGTAAAAAGCAACGCCGACCTTTTATGTGTTCTGTGAGACGGACGACGGAAGTCCGAGACGCCTCCTGTGTTATCACACTGTCAGAAATGAAATGCTGCAAGATGTTTCAATAAGCTTTATTTTCCTAACCAAAGCGCTATGAGTAATGCAATACAGAACAAGGACCGGGAAGTTTATTTGTATAACACAAGGCAATTCGAAGAGTTTGACGTCAAACATAAACAGCATCAAAACAAAATCTAAAAGCAACATAAAAAACAGAGACAGAGTTGAGTAGAAAATGAAAAGTAGGTGAGTCGGCTGAAGATGAACACAAGCTTTTAAAATCCTGCTGAGACATAGGTCCTTTCATTCCTGATGTATCCCTCCAGATGATAGTTGGCTGAATTTGTAATTATCTTAATGTGGCTGTTTAAAGTCAGGTCTGAGTCCATGACTACACCGAGATTTCTGGCTGGTTTGTGATTTTTAATTTTGGAGATTAAAGCTGACTTTAAATGTTCATCCTTGGCTCCAAAGACAATTACACCAGTTTAATCTTTGTTTAATTGGAGAAAATACTGGCATCCAGTCTTTTATTTGTTCAATGCACTTACTGGGTGCTAGTAGGGGATTATTGCTCCCTGGTGATATGGTGATGTACATTTGTTTGTTTCCTGAAAAAATACGGTAGCATGTTTTGTAATTTTACATAGTCTGAGCTTGTGTCAGTGTATAGATGAACAGAAGAGGACCCAGGACGGAGCCCTGGGGAACACCACGTGTGATTACATACAGAAACAAAGTGGTTCCTGTGCTTTAAGTTGGATTTACGACAGTTTAGTACTGTAACAGAAAGTCCATTCCAGTTTTCAAGTTAGTCTAATACACTGTGAGCAACTGTGTTGAATACAGCAGTGAAGTCCAGTCATACTAAGACTGAAATTCTGCCACCGTTGGTATTTGAATGGCTGTGACTGGAACAAGTCAACACAGTTGCTTAGTGCCAATAAAGCCATATATTCACTGAATATGCATGTACATGATACACCACTGACAAAGAAAGGCCCCTACAGCCCAATAAGTGGTTTATATATTTCTATTTTTACTCGAAGCAGAAAGCTCAAATTTGATGATTTTTTGTTTGTAAATGTGCAAACTGGATTTGACCGTGAGAAAACAGTTCATTACATTTGACAGATGAAGTCATTGATTGTATCTCCTGTCAAAGCAAGGAGAAGTTCTCCACAGAACGATCCACACTGACTGCTGTTTGCTGGCTGTGTGAAGAGTTTTGACTTAGTGAACTCATTATTGTGACCAGCATGGTACCCTGCATTAACTCGCTCTTTTCCTGCCTCTCCTCTGTTAGGCTCAGTCTGTCGGCCTGCTGCTGGTCCTTGATGGACAGCCCCAGCGTGTGGAGTGGAGGAGTGTCCATCCACGCTTCAAACACAGCCCTGTTTGGGTATCCTTTTCTATTGGCTGGTCTACGCCACAGACATTTTTAATATCTGTCACCGAGTGCTTCTGATTGAACAAGATACTAGTATAACATTGTGTTCCCATCGTTCTTCACATACCTCGTGCTGATAAGATGCAGCGGTATGTGCATGAGGAGAAAGAGTTTCATCACAACACTGATCAGTGCATACGAAAGGAATGTAATTGTCACCTCCACCACAGATGTGTAGTTACTTCATGTTATGACCTTTTCATTTTTTCTAAGCTTGTCTAACTTGTCAGGGCAGATTGACACAGACAAAACCAAATTTAGTCGTTGTGGCCCCTGACGTAGGTGCTGCAGATTTTAGAAGGAGTCTGTTGTTGAATTTCCAGCAGCTGCAGGAGTCCTGTCTGGATCTGGACTTCCTGCTTAGGAGAGTTTGCAAAATGAAATTGTGGTTTCCCTCCAGAAAGATAATTGAATTCACTTGACACTGTTTAAAAAATAGGATTCTGTTAATAAAAAAATGGAAAAAATACCTACAATATCCATGGTTACCAGTATATTTTATAATGGGGGTTAACGTTTGTCCAGACAATCGTAACTCGAGGGCTTTCAACCACATCACAGTCGTCATTTGAGAATGGAGTTTGCTCAGTTGTCATGGGAATGGATTTGTTGACATGCAATCTGAGTAGCTATGACTTGATCTGTATTCATTCATAACCACATGTATTCATAATTACATGACAATACTATGTTTTTGTATGTCCCAAGCAGACACAGCTGCAGCCAGACACCAGTGACTCTGGGCTGCATGTGGACCCAGAGGGACAGTGTTGTCCACCTTTTACTGAATCAATCAGGCTATTTTTATCTGATTATTTTGCCTTTGGATTTGTATTTTAATTCTGTTTTGCCCAAAACAAAAATATTTCAAATAATGGATAGTGATCATTTATGTTGTTTTTAATTTTTTAAATTGATTTATTAAAGCCCAGGTTGTCTAAATTGCTGTTTTGCCATCTTGTCAAGGATGTTATCTTTAGTCTCACTGTCCAGCTCTGTCAGTCTGCTGGACTGGCATGGAAATGAGCCACAGTTTTAATATGCACACTCACAAAGGTGGATAATTTAAAAGTCTTCCTTTTCACCCGAGGAATTAATAAGCCACATTTTATCCTTTTATAACCTTAACTCCGGCTCAGATCTGCGATCTTCCTCCTGGAACAATAAGCGACATCACAAATGAGCACAATCTGACTGTGCACTGGACTGAAAAACACACTCACAGAGACTGTGCGCTGTACACAGGTGATGCATATCCTGCATGTCAATGCTCTGGCCCAGTGTGCGTTTCCTCCTGTGTTCTTACATTGTGAACTTTTATCCTCCAAAGGTCGAACTGAGAGTTGGTGTCGGGACTCTGCCACGGATCAGGAACTCTTCAGGTATTGTGTTTGAAACAATGTTGGCACATTTTGTAGTTTTTCATGTTTTGTTTTTTTTAAACGACATGTGCTCGTTCTCTGCAGGAGTGAACTGTCAGTAGAGAAGACCTCAGTGTTACAGTCAGAGCTACAATCATGCAACCAGCTACAAGAACTGGAGCCGCTCAATAAGTGTAAGTGCTTCTAAGTGCTTTACATGTACCTGTCTCTTTGTTCTTTACTGGACAACAACAACTTCAGAGAAACATGTAGAAACTGAAGTTTGCTGCTGCTCATCGTGATGTTTTCATGCAGCCACTGAAACCCTCTGCTTGTCTTGGCAGGGTGCTTACTGACCATCATCCTCCTGATGAGGGCGCTAGACCCTCTGGGATATGAAAAGGAGACACTTGCTCATTTCCGAACACTGAAAGTGAGAACCAATCATGCACAGAGTATGACACTGACCAGAAAAGGAAAAGTCATAGATCACTGACTGGCGGCTCTCGTTGTCTCACTCAGGATGTGGATTCCATGCGCTCTGCGTATTACAGTGACCTGTGCAGCAAGTTCATGATTGAAAACACCATCCTGAAAATGGAGTACGCCGAAGTGCGCGTCTTCAGTATTTCTGACAAGGTTGGTTCAGAATTTATGAAAAGAAAATCAATTTGCTTATCATGAAATGTTTTTTAATACCATCTGCCACACAGGGAGGGTCTGAAAAGTTGTTTTTTTTTTTCTTATAAACAGAACCTGACCACCTTATGCCACCTGGATCAACTGTTATTGGTCACCCATATCAATCTGTCCTCTAATCAGCTGCAGCGGCTGCCGCCTCAGTTCGCTATGTTGCAGTGCCTGGAGGTGATAAAGCTGCCATTCAAATCAAATTATCTGTCCTCTATGTGTCTGTACCTCTCTCGTGTGCTCCACAATTTGTAGACTACGAATATATTTAAGAAATCTATTGATTGCTTCTTCTCCTGCAACATGATTAAGATGATCTCTTCGCGCAGGTCTTGGAGGCTGATAACAACTGCATCGAGAACCTGGAAGGAGTGTATCACCTTCCCAAACTGGAAGAAGTCCTTTTGAAGAATAACAGTATCCTTAATCATTCATATTCATATTCGTTTATTTGCTACTGAACGTCCTGTTCTGTGTTAATCCTGCAGCATCAGTGTCACAGAGATCAATGTATATCACATCCGTAGAGTCCTCTCACGGTGTCCTAGTGACTCAAGGAAACGTGTGAATCAGCTCTGAGTGCGCAAGGCCCGACGGTGCAAAACAACCCCGCTAAAAGAGTGCGAGCAGCTGACGGTGTGTGAAGTGTGTGATGCAAAAGACGCACACGAGGACGGGTGTTTACGGCGTTTCGCAAATTGCAGCGGCAACAAGATTCCTCAGCTCAATAATTTGTTTGCACCTGAAACTTGGAGTAAATAAAATCAGCGCTGCAATTTCACAGAGCAAACAGCATCATTAAGAAGGGAAGAGACACTTAACAACACATCATCAACGCAGACTCCTTCACGCCTCACTTCCCCCAACACACTCATTTCGAATTTTCTTTTGTTTTGTGCTTGAGTTATAGTTTCACTGCCTCTCTCTCTAGTGCAAATTTTGGCCTCCAGGTTTTATATTTAGTAAAATTAATTAATATCCCATTGTCGCATTCAGCACGTGTATATTACCTTCGCACCAGTGTTGCAAATATGAGGAAACATCCTGTTCCTTTTATTCATCACTACTCATGTTACACGCCGCAGCTTTTTCATTAACCCAGATGCACAGAAATCTCTACTCTGGCAGATCTTCAGCCGCTGGCCTCCTGCCCCAAGCTGAATCGCCTCGATCTCCGTGGCAACCCCATCACTCAGACGGCCAACATCGAGTCGGAGTTGGCTGAGCTGCTGCCCTCAGTCACAGACCTGCTGCTCTGATCGGGAATCACTGCCACCGCCGTCCCGCCGTTCGATTGTCCTTCACATTTTCGGGTGTGTTTGTTTGTGAAAGAGCGAGTGGGTGTTTTTCAAGCGTCTTGTGACTCTGTTCCGCTTGTCTGGGAGAACGTCAGTCACATCGTCCCCCTGAGGTTAGGAAAGCCTGATGCTTCAGAGCATTTGTCAGAAACCTCTCCAAATCCTTCAGTGAAATGTCTATATTTGTGTGTGCGTGCGAGTGAGTGAATGACTGTGTGTAATAACCAATGTTTCATTTCTTTGTGCGTGCGTACGGATGTCCTTAACACAACAAACTCACATGCATGCAGAAACACTGATACTGAGGTAACTTGACTGTACATGGATCGGTGTGCAGCAGTGCTGGCTTATTGCTTCTATGAGCTTTAAAACAGATGAATTTAACAGGAAGCTTCTAACTAACATTCAGTGCATCGCGTAGTTCCCATTCACATTTTTTTAAACGGTTGTGTAAAGCATTTAATATATGACACTATACTGTTGCACAGTAAGTCACAGATCGAGTAATAAAACAGCACACATTGTGTCACTGCCTTCCAAAAAGCCTCCTGTATTTTGTTTTCTTTTGTCAAAGGAGAACGAACATGACATATACAGGCTTTCCTTAATGCATCTTAATCCCCAGCCCACTCCTGAAAGGTGTGCCAAGGTGGCCAGACGTTTGTCACCCGATTCAGCTTCTAATTACAATTACTGTCTTTGTTCATTTGTTCGGCCTTTCCGTGTGATAACTTCAGCTTTGAGACACATCAAGTTGGTGTTTGTTTTACTCTGATGTCATGGCGTTTTCAAAAGAAAACCTTCAGGCGTAAACTGTTGAGGCTGCCTCACCAAAACTAATAAAAAAACACCTCTCACACCCTTCACACCTCTTCCTTTCACAGGGTGTGTGCAGGTCCTTGGAAATGTAATGTCTTAAATGAAATTTTGTGAATATTAAGCCATTAATTGGGCTTTAAATTAAATATTATTATTAATTTATCTTTTAGCCTCTATTCTTTTTTAAATTATTTTCTGAACATTGCACATCCTTAAACCTACTGATGCCAGTACTGCCTTTTCACTTTCTAATTATAATTAATTACCAAAAATATAGCTTAAACAAAACGCACTCTAATAACCATATTCCTACATAAAGCCTTATCATATTTTATTCTTACCTGCAATGTCTGAATAAGTTGATTTGTCCAAATATCACACTTGGATATGTTGTAAATACATATATGCGTGTGTGTGTGTGTGTGTGTGTGTGTGAGTGCATGCGTGTGTGTATTACAGCCTGTTTGCAGCTCATAACACCAAAAGAAAAACAACATAGAGATAAATTCAGCTCATTTCCCTGATTAGGAAACTCAGATTTCCCACCTGTTGAGAAAACAGGCACAGCGGTAGACGTCCTTTGAGCTACATGCTAACGTCTGTATGCTGATATGTTCACAGAGATGATGCAAACATGCTGTTGTATAATGGGAACATTTAGTGTGTTAGCAGCATAACACTTGTTCATTAGCAGTAAATGTACCATTAGTAGGTATTTGGTCATAAACATAAGCTTTAGGGTAGCAGGCTACATCCTCTGGGGACCATGAATGTCCATGTCCATAATCTTATCAAATGATTACAACCTGTTATAGCTAAGCACAGTGATGTCAGCGGGCTCGATGACATTCCTACCTTTGTTGTTTTTTTCTATTCGTCACACAAAAACATTTATCCAGCACTGTCACTTAAACACATGTTTTCAGTCTCCATTTAAATGATGCAACAGAATTAAGCTGCCGCTGTTCGGGGTTTGACCTGTCACACAGTTGAGAAACTCGATGAAAACAAAGTTGTGAAATTCAGAGCAAACCAACTCAACCAGTCTGTGGATACATCAGATTATTCACTCATCCAGCTCGTGTCACATCTATCACACTGTGTACAACAAAAGCAGACCGACGCCCACTCCCTTAGAGTGTGTCAGACTTTTCTATGAGCGAGGTGTGGACCTTCCCACACAGTGGGTGAGCAACCTGTCATTGTGATGGACACGGGGAACATTTTGATATGTCACAAAAGCACAAGTATAATTAATAGAATAAATGATATCTGAAATCTATTTAGCTGCTTCAGTTTCACGGTCCTGGTGTTGTGGTGTTCCTGCTATTCATCTTTACAGATATTTTTTCTTTTAGTCCTCTTGTGCTATAAATGTACTTTATTGCAATATGAGTGTTTTGTTTGTCCTGTAAAAAAGAGTAACCAATAGATTGGCTGCAGTTTAATTACTGAAGAAAAAAATGAATTAACTTAGGATTAGAATGCAACAGAACTTAACCATGCTTGAACAATGCTACGACTACTAAAAAAGAGTCAGCAGAAAAAATACACATCTGTTGTTTAATATGCATTAAATAGTTAAGCGGTTGCTTGGCTCCAGACTGAAATCATTTTAGCTGTTGTTTCTGGAGAAGTATCTGACCTGACTGCTGTATGTGCGGCAGGAGGGCGTGTCCTCATTGTCAAAGCCAAAGTATTTAAAGGAGTTCTCAACTTTGCAGCCTGTCAAGGAAACACAAAAGCTGCAGCGAACAGAAGACTTCTTCCTCCAATCTGCATTTTCGCCGTTCTTCTTCCATTGATCTGAGTGAGTGTGAATCAGCTCTTTCACATGCTGCTTTGTCTACATACAGCCTGCTAGTCAGGGCTTTGATTTATGACTTTATGCTGTTAGCAGTGCCAGGTGAACTCATTCATTTGCATTCAAACTTTCCTCCAGAACAGACTGCTCTCATTCGCTTGAGTTATAGAAAAACAAAACAAAGCATTGCTGTATTTCTGCCTTACTGTCGTGCCAGGATTACGCAAATAACAGATCAAGAGTTCATTGAGTGCTGTTTTTTGCATGATTAACTCTGTTACAGCGTGTTTTTAATGTTGTACTGTTACCTGAGAAGATTTACAATTGTAACAACTGCATGAGACAGCTCTGAAATCTTTCCGTTTGACTGGAAGGGGAGCATTTCCACACACAAAGAGAGCAATATATTCCATGTGTGTGCCTCGCAGCAATACAGAGTAGTCCAACAGCAGCCACATCTGTATAGTTTGTGTGCTATAATGATGTGTGGCAAACCAGTGTAATAACACAATATTACAAAATAGGTTCAGTTCAGCATTGAACCTAGGTGCATGACTCAAATCAGTGTTTGTGTGTTAACTGAACCCCGTGAATGCTTTAATTCTGACCTGAGCTCGACATCAGTGAAGGTCCCTTTGGTTCCCTCTTTGTGGGTCAAAATGAGCGTCCCCCAAGGCAGCAAGTCATGAGTGCAGCTGGAGGATGAGTACCGGGTCACCACCCTCCGGGAGAAAAATATCCAACACGGATGAATAGCGCGTTGGCATGTTGTATGTGCTGCTGACGCAATGTGGGTGAACTTAGACCCACTTGGTTTGACATTTGACCAGATCTTCGAGCTCCGTGTGTGTGAGTCATTTGGACGTATATAGGAGCTCATGTAGCATGTTGTGATGCAGTCACGCAGACATGTGCCGCGGCCCAGTTGGAGTCACAGAAACTCTGCTCTGAGTAGTTAGGATGTAACACTGTAGATGATTAAGTGACGAGAATCTCAGATAATAGCAGGTTCAGCTGTCGAGCGTCTTATCATCCGCAACCTGTCACACAGTCTCGCCCTCACTGCTGCACAGCTCGCTGAGGGTCGTGTCTGCTGTTAGTTTACAGTGCACTGCAAACATTTTTATATTTCATCTAACAGTTTATTGAATGCAGCAGAAAAGCATTTTCGTCAATCTGTGTGGGCGGGACTCTCTTCTGCGTCTGAAACACTTTCTAAGCAGACAGTAATCTCAACCGTATGGAGAACCAGCCTATGCAGTTTTTGTCCTTTTGGCACTCAGATGCTGGATTTCATTTTCACTTTTCAACTGTTTGGGAGGACACACCCTGCAGTAAACTTTCCTAACCAGCTGAGGCTTCCCACTTCTAATTGTTGTGATGACTTGAAAATAAATGAGTTGCAAATTAAAACCAGAGCTATATGTAGTCGAAGCTGTGCTGCCAGTATGGATCTGTATGTGTGGACGTATTGGTTTAGTCAGTGTACCACTTTGGTTCAGACTGAAATACCTCTGTAACAGCGATTTGGTTGATAGAATTTGGTACAGATGTCGTGTCCATATGAGGGTGAATCTTAATAACTCTGGTTGTCCTGTAACATTTTGTCTGGCACCATCACCATGTCAAAATGTGAATTAGTCCGTTAGTTCATGGCTAAATACCTGCAAAATGAATAATTCTTGTCAGCCTCAGCTGCACTTTGTGTTTACTGCTGGTAAGGCTATAACAATGGTGTTTATGATCTTTTTATGATAGTTATGATAGTTATTCAGTTAATCATTCAGTCCTAAATCTGTCAGAGTGTAGTCAGCCTACAATAGCCTATCAATAGCCAAGGATGACATCTGCAAATAAGCTGTTTGTCTGACCAACAGCATAAGCCCCAAAAATATTGAGGCTCATTATCATACAAGACAACAAAAACATTCAAATCCATCACGTTTGAGAAGTAGCAACTAATTTAGAGCATTTCCTTCAACAATATGAGCAAATATTACAGCAATATTATCTTATTATGTTAATAAATGGATTGATTAATAAATCTAATTAATCATAATGAATAAATGTTGGAATGCTAGCATAGTGCTAAGCTGTTGAGGGTAAAAACAGCATGTGTCAGCAAACACATGACCAAAGTATTTACCTCAAAGCACCTCTTTGCTTTAATGCAGCCTCATGTAGATGCTAGCCTGGCAGTCTCTTAGTCTTGTACTCTATGTATCACAAAAGTTCATGCAGTTTGTGTTTTGTTTCGTCTACTTGGGGATAAGAATAGAGTAATTTTTCATTTCCTTAGTAAATTTTCAGCGAACACAGCTCAGTTTTTAGGTGCTCAGCTATTAAAACAAAGTGCGTGCTGTGCACTGTTTTGCTGCCCTATGAGAAAAGAAGGGATCATCTAATGCGGGACTAGTTTGCATGTTGATCAGGTTGTTATGGAATTTTTTTTATGTACATTGTTTTGTTAAGCTGTCTTAGCTATGTCTGTCAACAGTAAATATGACACAAAGTCCTGATCATCTACCAGTGTCTGTGCTTTGTTGTACTCAACTTCAGCGAATGAATAAGGGGTGAACTCGTTGTCAGTCTTGCTACTGCCTTACCTGAGCCTGTTTGGTCAGCATATACAGTCATGGTTGCAGAGGAATGTAAAGTGCGAACGTGCGTGTGTGTGTGTGTGTGTGTGTGTGTGTGTGTGTGTGTGTGTGTGTGTGTGTGTGCGGGAAAGGAACTCCAGTGCATTTCAGTGGGTTAGCAGTGTTTCTTTAAAGGTTGAATTGCAAGAAAATGCAAGTCAAATCAGAGTGAGGTGAGCAAATGAGAGGCAAAAGGTAGAGTAGAGGCAGAAAATGAAATAGTGAAATAAGATGGATCTGAAGCATCTTGTACTGCTGGTGTTTTGCAGAATTTGTGTGCATTTGTCTCCAGGTCATTTCAGCCCAGAAAGTCTAATCTTTTGTTGCCAAGTGGTGACAAAGCATGCTGTTTTGATCTTTATACAAAAAAAATTAAAAAAATTGAATTTGTTTCATAGCACCGTTGTGAATCAGAGCACGTGCTCACCTCCCCAGAAATCCTCCTGGATGCTTTCACTGACTTATAAATCACATTGTAATTCAGCTCCAGATGTGTCCTGATGGGGAGAGGCAGACACGGAGTCAAAGCAGCTTCCCTGCTTGATGCCAGAAGTGATAATTCTCTCCGTGTGCGGGACTCAAATGAACGATAGCAACATGATTTATTCTCTGCTGTGCAGCAATATTGGCAGATCAAATTATTCATAACAATATAAAAGTTCATGTATTTGGCAGTAGCAGTACCTTATAGCATTAAAAGAACAGATGAGAGGAGGGATATTAATGTGACACTATACAGGAGTTTTTCTGTCTCTTGATATAAATCAGTCTTTCCCAAACAGGTACTTCCCCCACTGTATACAAGGAAATACAGCAGACTGGATCAAATATTTGATTCAATAAATACATATATAAGCTTAAACTAAAGGATAAATGGTTGAAACAGCTAAACGGAAACATCTAGGTAGCCAAATGATGATACCATTGATCTCTCATGGCCTCATCTGGTTTGATCTTCCATCAGAAATGGAGAAACAGCTAATTGTTAAACAGTTTAAGTAGTTAGCTTACGAGTAGCTAAATATAGTTGGATGAAATAGATATTAAAATAGAAAAAATTAAAAATAATAAAAAAAAATAGTTAGAAAAGCTATTAGCGGTGGATAAATGGTTAAAGTGTTCAGCTTCTCCCCAAGGGGTGGTTCATATCCAAACTTGTCTAAAACAACATAAAATGCAATTAAAGCGACATTTAAGAGTCTGCAGCTTCCATACCATGACAAATATGATGTAGGGAATTTGATTTAAAGGCTGTAAAGTGGACAAGTCAGCTGATGACTTGGCATATATTGTGAAATACGTGCACATTTTAATTTGGGATGTGGTCTGAAAAGGATAAAAAGGCATTTTTAAACATTGTTAGTTTGATTGTATTAAAACTTTCATGTTACAATGTAACCTAGATTGTAACGTAGTGTTAAAAATAACCCAATTTGGAATCAGCTCAGCTCAGCTCACTGTAATAAACCCATAACTTCAGACTGTGAGCCTTTTATACAAGCACAGTAAATCATTTCTCTGTCACTTTAGGTGTAGAACATGGGAAGTGATTTTGTGTCTTGTGATGAACACATATATTGCAGATTACACTTGACAACACATGAAACCATGAATGTCTCACTCTCCATCCAAAACATGTTGTTGTGTTGGAGCCATCAGTAATAGGGCTGTCAGCCCATTTCTTCTCTTTCTAAAGTAATTGGACAGTGGATTATCTTTAAGATAACATGTCCGCGTTTGATGTGTGTTCAAAATATGCAGAGCAGTCTCAAGTGTGAAGATTGGGGTGTCCTATTAAAAACGGCTTTGCTCTTATGGGCTGCGTGGATAAAAATGGTGTTTTCTTTCAGCAAAACAATGCCTAATCAATGACGGAGGCTCAGTTTTCCTCTTTATGTTTGCATTTATCTCAGGATGCCTGTGGAGACGCGGTCAGTCAGAGACAGCTCTGCAGTGGGTCGCTTTCCAGCTGTCACTCTCGGATTTGGGGAAGACACAGAGGAAGAAAAGGAGAAGCCAGAGAAGGAGGACGGTGGGAAAGAAAATGCATGTCGCCGGTGGCTGCGTAAGGTCTGCCCGTGCTGCTGTCCCAAGCCAAAGGACAATGACATCACAGACACTGTCGTCACGGTGGTTGATGATCCAGATAAGAAGGAAGACACCAATGACAAGAAGCCTGAGAGCGATGACAGTGAGCTTAATGGTAACTAGCTCACACTTGCGTTACTCATCAAACAAAGTAAAAGCCAGCCTGATGACAGACTTCACTCCCATGTGTTTCTGTTTTTGCAGAACTCCTCCTGAACGTGCGATCAATAGACCTGATGAAAAGCAAATCAGGGGAGAACCGAACACAGCACCACACAAACCTCTACCAAAGTGATGACTTCATTATTCGCAGAGGGCAGAGCTTCCAGATGTGGATCAATCTGTCTCGACCTTTCGACCCCAGCGCTGACAAACTGCACCTTGTACTTAAAATAGGTTAGTCCGTGATAGAAATGGTGTTGTGCTGGCTAATTTAATTTTGAACACTGCAGTGCAAGTGTTTCCATGGAGATATCAAAATAACATGATTAGAGACCTTCTCAACAACACTACAACAAGACTACAATTCCATAGGCAACGAACATGCTGATGAACACTAATTCAGTTTATAGGAATTTTCCCACATGACTGGTTTGTAAATCTTATGAGGCCAAGTGTGAAACTGCATGGATGCAATCCAGCCTGACAACGCTCACATGACCATGTTCAGAGCTGAGCTGCACATGATAATTAAGAGTTCCCTCTTCCTTGGCAGTAATGAGAAAGAGAGGGAGGTGATGTGTTTGAGGGCTGTGGGAGGAAATAAGATGCACAAGTGAGACGTTTTTGTTTTTTTGCTCATGTCTTACATGGTGTACATGGTACAATTTGGTGTGCTTCTGTGTGTTGAGTACATCTATTCAGCTGCATTTACATGTGAGATGGATAGATTTATAGATAGATAGGGAGGGAGGGAGAGACACGGAGTGATTTTTGGTTACCATCGCTATGGTAACGATTCTGGTTGCTATGCTCCAGGGAGAGCGTTTTACAGATGCTGAGTCCTGCTCTAACGAAAAATCTGGTCTATTGACGGTTCACCATATATGGCTGCCACTACCAACTGTCTGAGCCTCAGCCCACCACCTGTTTAGCCACTGATCATTTCTCTCATTGTGTTGGGCATTGTAAGGCAGAGAGGACACAGACCAATATAGAGCCTACAATTATAGCTGTGTGTGATAACAACTGAAGCTTGAAGAGAATAATTACTATGTCTCTGTTACAGAAAGACAGTGCAGCCATATTAGGAGGCGAATTTCCCCCTACGCTCATTGAGAAAACACAGATGGTTTAAAGGGGACATATTATGGCAGCTGAAAGTTGTTTTAAACAGATCCTGGATGTCTTAAAAACAAGCTTTTGAATTTTTTTTTTGCAAAATAATTCAGCCTCTGAGGAGGGTCTGCAGTCTCCCACTCTCTACCTTCATTATCTATGAGGAGTTCTGAGTGGGCAAGGAGGCTATGATAATGAGGCGCTGCACTGATTGGCTGCCTGAATTCTGTATTGAGGGGGAGGGTGCAGAGAGGTGCCGGACCGGTATCCAACATGGCTACTGCTCCCAACGAACGTCTCCACAGCTGTACGCTATGGCTACGACCCAGAATCTGACCACTAAAATCGGGAGGAAACACAGCCACAGTCTCCTCTGGGCTTCTGTGGCTGGGGCAGAATATCGGCATTTGTGTTGGTTTTTACAACCAAAATAGAGCAATCTGCATGTCTGGCTCTGACCGACAACATCGCGACACACCGCTAGCTTACCGCTGGAAACAGTGGTTTCACTCAGAGGAGGACGGCCTATGTAAATCACTCCTGTCGTTACATAGCGACAGGAGCTGAATCTGAATGGCCCGTAGGAGAAACGAAGCGAAAATAACACCACTGATTATGAATAATCAACCAGTGATTTAAAAGAAGCCATCTGTCATACCAGCAAAGCGCAGGAGGACAATGACAGCTGCAGATTTCAGTCTTTTGAAAATTATGTCATTACTCTCCAAATGATGGATAATTCATTTAAAAACAAACCAGCCATTTTTAGGCTCAGTTATCTCAGTTCAAAGTGCTCTCAAGCCGTGCTGTCGGTACACTGCACTCTGTCCAAACTCTGTACTCTGAGACATCAGTCCCACGGCATGAAGCTAATCACAGCCTGATCTGGAACAACACAGAGGATTGTTTTCAAAATTCAATGAAATTCGATGACAGTTCAGTGTGCCGACTTTGTGGTTTAGAGTCTGAAGCCCCGCAAAGGGCTGCAATTTTCAGAACACCCCACAGAATTAAAGTGAGCAGGAGACTGAACTGCACACCGACAATTTTGCCATCCATAGAATATTACCCGTTGCAGGGCTTAAAATGTAAAGTTGTTCCTGAGGCGGTGGAAGATGAAAGGGTCCCGGTGTCAGTGGAAGCAAAAGGATTTGTCCCCTCTGGGACAACGAATGTATTCAGAAAATTTCATGCCAATCTGCCTCTTAGATTATGAGATGTGTTGTGTGCAAAGTTGATATTTTGACTTTGTGTGTGTGTGCGTAAGGGTAAAGCTCTTAAACAGACATTGTTTCCATCATTTATTCTCTTTCTTGCCAAAAGTTAGGAGGGAGAATCAGTTCGACTCTCACAGCTCTTCAGTAAACATACAGCTAGATTCAGCATCTGGAGACAGTTAAGTGTCTGAGTTCACTTATTAACCCATTACACCAGATTTGCTTTAACTGCACTTAAGCTAAGGTGTGACAATGTCAAGTGGTTTTTGTTATGTGTGTGACCAGGAGCAATAACTTCCTGGCAGTGTACTGGATGTGAGAATCATCTCAAACTTTTCATCTTAATAGCAAAAAATCTTATCATATAATGGCATAAGGGGGCGGTCACACCAAGACACCTTGCACATGCCAGGTGCACTGTGCTATATAAGCAGTCGTCTTGCTCTTAACACATTTCTAGTGAAACATCTTGGTGTTATCGCCCCCCTAAAGGTTCATCCTCTGGGGAGTAGACTTACGTTAGTGATTTTAGCCTGATGAAACAACAAGAAACGACGGGAACGTTACCAAAAGAAAACTGCTTCAGTTTCCTGGCAAGTGGTTCTTACTGGTTGCTTCTTTACATTACATCCCTCCCTGTAGAGGCGGATTCAGGTTCCCATTGTCACACACAACCAGTTGCCTTTCTGTCCAAATAAACGTCTCATGCTGAATATTGCAACACAGCGAGCTGGTTCTATTAAGGTAATGGTAAGGTAATTAAGGTAATTTGTAAAACAAACAAAAAAAACGTCACACCTACTGAAGACAGGTTGTAAAAGTAAGGGAGGGGTTTTCATATTCATTTCATGGGCACACCTCTTTTATATGGCTACAAATATAGTTTCCCTGCAGCTATATGTACTGTTGAAACCTGTGAGTTGTTTGTTGTTTGTTCCCATTAAAGATGTTGGTCTCTTTCTTCATACCCAGGATGCAGAAGCCCTACAGTTACTTTCGACATCAGCATTGTTCATGGCAGACTGTGCAGTAAATTTAGATGAACAGGGAGCTGCTGCCTAAGCAAAGATTCCTTTTATAGTGCAGCTACACAATCTAATGCTGTCATGTGTGTGCATGTGTGCACCTAAGCTTGGCAAGACGGTACATTTCTATTTAGTTTCTGTTTTTTTAAAATTACCCCACAAGGTAGGAATGCAGGTGTGGCTTCTATACAGAGAAAGAGATTGTGCTTTAAAAAAAGATGATTGAACTGGGCTGTGCTCCTGTTTGGGCATGGCACCATGAGCAACATTCAGGGAAACATGCTATGTTCCTTCACATGTGGGTGAAGTTTGTCTCGTCCCACCCTCTCAGGGCCAGTGCCAACAGTGTCAAAGGGAACACATGTCATCATCCCTTTGGTGGAGAAGCTGGAGGATGGTTGCTGGGAGGCTGCCGTTGTGAAACAGGATAACAAAAAGATAAAGCTCTCAGTGAATTCTCCACCCACGGCAGTCATCGGTCGATATCAGCTCTTTGTGGAAACAATTTGCGCCAATGGCCAGGCCATTTCCAAACATGACCCTGCTAATGACATCTACATGTTGTTCAACCCCTGGTGTGAAGGTACAGAAGCACTCTATAACACAGTGTCATATGTCCCTGCAGTTAAGAATAATTTGGTGAAAGTGTAACATAATAATAAAAACATAATAACACAATGTTTTTTATCTTTTTAAAGACAAACACAAAGCTATTAGTTATTTTAATGATGTCCTACTTGATTTTTTGTTAGACGACACAGTGTTCATGGATTCTGAGGACGAGAGGCAGGAATATGTCCTGAATGATATTGGGCGGATCTACTATGGCACGCAGGATCAAATTGGAGTGCGGACATGGAACTATGGGCAGGTGAGTGGGCTGTGGGATCTGTCAGTGTTCAGTGTTAGGTGAACAGACTGAGCAGCAGAAAGTGACTGGTTCTCTCCACCCTCCGCGTGTTTTCTCCGTTGCAGTTTGATGATGGGATTCTTGCTGCTTGCCTCTTTGTCCTGGAAAAGAGTGAAACTCCTCCATCCGGTTGGGGAGACCCAATTAACGTGGTGCGAGTCATCTCAGCCATGGTGAGACTGTGCAAATTATTTTATCTACTGACCTGCATATTTCTCTTCATAATGTGCCAGTGACCCCTAAAAACAGTTTCCACACATTGCAGCGGTGTCCTTGGGTTTAAGCAGATGGATTATCATTTAGCTTGTTTGAGCACTAAAGAAAAATGTAACATTTAGACATAAATGCAGTGCTTCAATTAAATCACAACTATTAACTGGATATCTGTAAATTTCTGTACAGGCTCTGATGGTTCACAGAGAGTAAAGCCCACTAACTTTGCTGATCTATTGGATTTAATTGGATTGCTGTTAACTTGGGTTACAAATATTCATGGTACCCAGAGGATGAATCCTATCAACTTTGGTGAATTTCCGCCAGCTGATCAGAGTTTTCATTATCGTGCAAAATGTCTCTAACACAAAATTGTAAACCTCAATCATTGTCCTCAGAGTCATATTTTTGGTGATCTCCTGACTTTTCCTCTTGCGAGGTTGAAATTTGTCATTTTTAACCATAAGATGTACTGCCATAAAATTACACAAACAAACAAACATTCATGCTCTCTTCAGGGTGGATCACCTTTGGCAACATCATCAGGTCAAAATTCTTACTTTGTGAACAAATGTGTGACATTTACATCAACTTCAGTTGACACTGACTATTGAATGTTACTGAGTGTAATATATTAACTAAATGTAGGTCTTCAGCAGGGGAAGGATTTATATTTTTATTGAAATCAAACTCAGAAGTATATAAAAAGAAAACACATTTCCTTCATTTATCCAGATCAACTCCCCAGACGATTGTGGTGTCTTGGAGGGAAACTGGTCAGGAAACTACACAATGGGAACAAGTCCATCATTTTGGAGCGGAAGCGTGGAAATCCTGAAGGAATACCATAAAAACAGCGGCACACCCGTTAAGTATGGCCAGTGTTGGATCTTTGCTGGCGTAGCCACTACAGGTTAGCAGCAGTTGTTTTTTTTTAATTATCACGTGTTCATGTGGCGTGTACCTGGCTTGTTGTGTGACAGGTAAATGTCACACAGATATTGACCCCTGCCTCACCACTCTATCTTCTCTCCAGTTATACGGTGTTTAGGCATCCCCTGTCGAACCGTGACCAACTTCAGCTCAGCTCATGACACAGACGTCTCCTTGACGACCGACGTATACCTGGACGAGAACCTGGAGCCTATAGATTACCTCAATACCGACTCTATCTGGTATGCCCTGTCACCATCATCATGATGCTGCCTCATCATGACACATATCACACACACTGTATTTTATTAAGCCTGACCTTCAAGCCTTTTCCTGAAGGAACTTCCACGTGTGGAACGACTGCTGGATGGCTCGTCCAGACTTGCCTCCAGGCAATGGGGGCTGGCAAGCTGTCGACGCCACACCTCAGGAGACCAGTCAAGGCACCTTCTGCTGTGGCCCGGCTTCTCTTGCTGCGGTTCGCAACGGTCAGGTCTTCCTCAAACATGATGCTCCATTTGTGTTTGCTGAGGTTTGTGGAATATATCATTTACCCTAGAACACCAACGAGAGACCTTTTTCTGTGTTGGTTTTGAGAGCAAAACCACCACTGCGTCATGTCTAAGGGACCTTGATTTGCATGCTAAAGAAGACATATTACATGACTGTCTAGCAAGAAGAAGGATCATTCAGATTTGATCAGATTTGATTCCGTTAAATCTTATAGTACACTCTGTCAGTTAAACAACAGATGAAGGTTTGCTAATGTTTTCCCTGTCACGATTCCTAAAGCGTTTTTATTACAATTCTTTCTTTTCTGTTTCATCACAAACAACACCTTAAAGAACTAAACTCTCCAATTTAGTAGCTCTAATGTGCTACTGACTGTGAAACGTTGCCTGGGGACTCGACACATGAAACATTGGCTCCTCTTGTCTGTAGCTTGTACATGTGATTTCATGGCGAATCAGACCCAGTGAAGTGCATTAAAAATAACTGTACAGACACAGCCAAGCTTATACAGGTCATACAGAGGTGACAGTATTAAAGTGAGACTGTTTCATAATCAGATAGTAACTCGTTGTAGCTGCTTTAAAAGGAGACTTCAGCAATTCCTTATTACATGTCCACAAAGTTGCAAAGAAATGCAAACTGTTCAAAACTGATGCAGGGGTAAAAGCCTCTGAAATAGTTTTTCCTTGACCGGCAGGAGCGAACAACTGATCCTTGACTTGCTGTTTTGTGTTGACAGATTATGTGTGTGCTGTGTACTAATAATGAGCCATATGGCATACATCAAAAGCTGCATGATGTTTCCCATCTGTTCAGGGCTTTCTTTTCTAACCCTCCCTGTCTTCCTCCCTCCCCCTCTCTCTTCTACCTTTTCTTCCTCAGGTTAACAGCGATAAAATCTACTGGCAGAGGAAAGTAGATGGGACCTTCTCTCAAATCTACAGTGAGAAAAAGATTGTGGGCCACTTAATCAGCACAAAGGCTGTTGGCTCTGATGAACGTAGTGACATCACACACCTTTACAAACACCCCGAAGGTATCTTTCAAACAACAAAATACGCACACTGAATCGCTCACGTCATGGAGACATTGTTTATTGAATTAACTCAGCATCTCTGACTGTTCTCAGGCTCAGAGGAAGAACGCATTGCTGTGGAAATAGCGTGCAGCTATGGCTCCAAAGCAAAGGCCTACTCCTCCGCCACAGCACAAGATGTGTCAGTGCAAGTGACCATGGATGGTGAAGGTCCTAAAATGGGACACGACGCAGAGCTAACCATCACGTTGCAAAACAGCAGCTCGGAGCAACGCAAGGTTTTCCTGCACAGCCAGGTGGCAGTCATGTACTACACCGGTGTGCACAAGGCCACAGTCAGAAAGGACAGGACAGACATAGACATCCTGCCCAACGAGGGTGAGTGGAGCCCCGAGGGTAGGGTGAGCTGCAGGAAGCAAATGCAGGTTTTAGGCTCACAGGTCTTTCCCATTTAATCACAGACTCTGCAGGTGTCAACAGGACCTGTCACACAGTCAAAAACGTGCATGTGTGACTGCATTTTCTTGGTAGAAGCTTTTAAAAAAAATAGTACTGACATCACTTAAACCCACTTAAAGACAGAGTTGGATATTTTGGAAAATATGATTGTTTGCTTGTCAAGAGTAAAGCTAACTAATAAACAAATTTGTCATCTAACTCTCAGCAAAAAAAGCAAATAAAGCAAAATGTCAGTTTTTCTTTAACTCCCTCATATGATACAACATTACAACATGAGTTAAATGTGTTAAAAACTGTTTAATGTGACCAACTACATTTTGCCACATTGCAACAACGCATCGGGGCTCAATATCAAATGCAGTCTCATAAAGGGATGGAAAAAGTAAGAATAAGTAGGGAAACCTTTGTAATTACATGAGATGAAGATGAAAAGACACGTTTAAAATCTCTGCCTGTATCTGTATATATATGTCTATATGTCTACAGATAAGATCTTGGAGTGGACACTGGAGTACAAAGACTACAAGGATGAACTGATAGACCAGGCCGCCCTGATGTTGACACTGACAGGCAGAGTCAAAGAAACACAGCAGGTCCTGGCCACTCAGTTCATTTTCCGCCTTAGGACCCCAGACCTCATCATAAAGGTAAACCCAAACAATTCAGCAAGAAAACATTACTGCCAATAAGATTAAAAATATAAATTTAGATTTGATTTTATTTTCTTGCTTTGTCCGTCTGTCACGCAGCCAGTCGGGAAGGCCGTGGTGGGGGAGAAGATGGCAGTAGAGATTTTATTCACGAACCCACTGCCTCAGGTGCTGAAAGCAGTGATATTCCACGTGGAGGGACTGGGCCTTCTAACGGCGCGAAAGATTAATTATGGGTGAGGAAGGGAAAACATTCACTTTATATTGTGCTCAGTCTTTTTTTTAAAGTACCCTGTCTATCTTTTGTGATTGCCACTGTCATTTCCTGTCCTACCCTCAGAGATATTGGCAGCCGTGCCTCTGTGTCTCTGACTGAGCACTTCGTCCCCACCTTGCCCGGGCCGAGGAAATTACTGGCTTCATTGGACTGCAAGCAGCTCACGCAGGTTCACGGCGTGACCGACATCACCGTGGAAGAAAAAAGCAACGGCGCTCTATAGCGATGCGAAAACAGGAGCACTCTGAATACCGACATTGTCCATAGGCTCTAACTGTATTCCACCATGTATATTAAAAGCTAGTATTTAAAGCTATATTTTTAACGTGAAACCAGTGTTAGGTTACCTCTGGTGTGTCTGGCACTGATTTCTATTCCGGTTCCACAGCAGTCGCAGAAGGTGTACAGTGTGGCAGCTTAAATGAAAGAAGTGTACCTTTCTAAAAGCACTAAGATCATATTTTTTATATATTAATATGATGTATTTATTAAGTTTACTGTGTCATGTGTTGACCTGAAGAATTATTTTATTTAAATACCCAAACACTGCAGCAAAAACACTCTTCTATCATTAAAACAAAGGAGAAAAAAACCCCCATTTAAAATATGCGCTGGAGTCTTTATTGTTTATGAATCATTTTGTTTCTGGTGCTGGTGTCCTGTGTCACAGGGTGTTTGGTTGCCATGGACACAAGAAGGTTGCCAACAGGGGATAGGAATGTGATGTCAGGAAGTTGGCCATCTTGATGGAGACCAAGCCTTACCATTAGATACTAGTATAGTGAGTAAATCGCAGAGCCAGCAACCAAAAATAATTAAAATGATATAGTGTTCAGGAAAAATATGGAACTGAGTTACAACCTAAACCTTTCTCCTCTTTACATAGATAGGAAGTTGTATTAGGTAGTATTAGGCATACACCCTGATACACTACACGGTGTATAACAGTTTTACTCAGGATCTGTAGCTGTAACCTTATCTACAAAGGCAAAAGAGCCATTGGCTGACTGCGTAACTGTTACTGAAGTTGCCAAAAAGAGCTGCTGAACCAACACAAAACATTACACTTTGAGCGAGACTCAAAACACGACCTCCAAACGGGGCTTTGCCTGCAGCTATATTTAGTTAACCAACAGACAGAACACATACAACATGCCAGGAGCTTCCATCCAAAGCGGCTTAAAGAGAATTGTTCCTTATGGCCACTTTCAGTGGAGGATTCGTGACCAGGAAAAAGGAGTTTGATGTCAGTGGTGTTGGTGGACCAGGGATGGAAACCAGGACAGACAAGTTTCTTTTCTGCAAAAATTCTCCTAAACCCAGCAAAAGATTTTTTTTTACGGCATACAGCACAGAAACCGAAAATACAAAACGGTTTATAAACAGGATTTACGGTTTTAGTCAGATTTCAGTTGTGCTCTTCTCTAGCAGTAGCAGTAATACTTCTGTATTAATATTTAAGATGAACATCAAACTCCATGTCTTTAATGCGTACAGAAGAAAAAAAAGAAAATATATACTCTCTTTTCACTTTGAGCCAGGCTGTTGCTGATGTACCTATACTGTATTTTGTCCATTAGGCTCTGTGCACTCACCACACCTCACTATCGCTGATGCTCACTGTTCGGGTGCCTGTGATGTTCTGGTGCTGGAAGTCTACAAACGTCACTCAAACAGCGACGATGCTTCATATTACAAAGAAACTGGTAATCTGTCAAGAAGGAGTACAGAGAATGAGCTACCACTCAAGAGGCTGAATGTTGTTTTTGGGGAAAAGGAGACTGCTGTATACATCAGTGGAGCTGAGGTGGAGGAAGCAAATGGTCTCAGGTTCCTCAGCATCACACCCCTCTTCTGCTGCTGCTGAGCTCCCCCGTTCAGGGCTGTGGACTATCCATGACAATGTTTTTCCAGTCAGGGTGCTTTTTTCCCCCTCTCTGTATACCTTGTTGCCTTCTTTCCTGAAGAAATACTGACATTTCTGAACTTTACCAGGGTGCAGAGGGGTGTGGTCTGTGTGTGAGAAGGTTCAATACCCATCTGCAGAGTGCAGCACTTGAGCCCAGAGAGTTTAGTTTGCCAATCACTTTCATGGGGGCAGTTGTGTTGAATGCTGAGCTGAGATCAGCAAGTAGAATTGTGATGTTTGTTGTTATTGTCAAAGTGTGTGAAGACTGAGCGGAGAGCAGAGGAGTTGGGCTCCTCTGCAAATAATAGAAATACTACTGTGTTTGTTGTCAAGTTGACGGGTTTTGTTTTAGCTGTTTTCTATCTTTTAAGTTCCTGTCAGAGAGATGAGTGTGTGCAGCAAAGCTGATGCTAATGATAGTTTAGATGACATTTACAATTAAGGCACATGGCAGGCAGCTAGCAGAGGGTTTCCACTGGGAGTCTGATACTGCATGCATGAAGTGCTGGGAGAGGCTATTCAGATTTTCCTACTCTGAAAGCTGATTAAGATGGGAACAAAGTTGGCGCTCTGACAGAATTGCATTTGTTTGGCTGCTTTTGGAGTTTATCTGATGGTGCTGAAGCCGAGGAGATGCATTGCAATTCCATCATATGCTACAGATGCATATAGTGCCTAAAAGGAAAGTCTTGAACAGTTTCTTACTAACAAGGAAGCAAATTGTGAGTGTTACTGAGCTGCAGGCTGTGGCACTCTTACCATAATCCATAATGGGCTGAAGGTCTTGTGTGGGCATGTTTGGTGTCATGCCAGGTCTGCTGCCATTGTCAGGTGATTGACAGGTCAAAATGTTTCCATAAAGCACACAGCTTCCTCTGCTTTTTACATTTTTATTTACCTTCTTTCCTCCCGTGCACAGTAGAGAGGCACTTTTGGAGTTCCCAGTTTACTCTAGTTTTGTTTGTATGCTGGCACCTTGTATTGTTTGCACCGTGGTGTTAACATATGAAGTACAACAGATTTCGAAAACTATGATGTTGGCTGTGTGTTTGGTGTTTTTACATAGAGAGATACATTCATCCTTCTCTTACGATAGCTGGCTGTGCTAAGATGAATGTGCATCTATGTGGTAAACAGGACTCACACCTACACATCAGGTGGAAAGAAGAAAAACAGGCGTTGCTCACTGTGGGCATTTACACGGGTGTAATCGATAACATCAATGATGCATCAGTAAACTCTCTGTGAGCCACCATGAAATAAACCACGAGGGACACTGATGGACCTAAATGGTAAATACAGTAATTAATAATGCAGTTGGACACAATGTGTCTCACATCCACTGTGAAACAGACACACGTGTAGCAGCCACAGCACTGCAGACATTGTGCATTAAGGTGTATTAATGGTATGTTTTGAGGGAGGGTTTTGTTTAATAGGCGGTCACAGGGATCTAATCCATGACAGGACTGTTGTAATGTATTGTATTACGTCGGACGCATATTTCTATGTTTATATATTTCACAAAGAGCATCACATCGGGGCTCATATTGTACAGTAAAATTTTGAAAAGCTACAATGGCACTGGCATATTTTTTGCGAGGTTGCAGCATGCATAAATCTGGAGAAACTTGTACATGCATGAAGGCTTAAAGCGGATAAGACATATAGCCAGCAGCTGCGTTATGAGACACTCTCCAGAGTCCTCTCTGGATTAGAGAGTGTGTTTTTTACAGGAAAGTGCTAAAAGACCCTTTTGCTAAAAATATGTTAGCATGTGTTAAGAAAACACACACTGTTTTCATGATGTATTATATCTTCAGGTATTCCTGCCCCAACATAGGATGTCTCAAATCCTGACTGGGTAGTCTCTGTTAATATGGGTCACATATATTTCACTTCTGATGGCCAGACAGGATGTGGGCGACACATGAGAAAAAGCAAGAAACTGGAACACAGAGGCTTCAAAGGTAAAAGCAAATGTGCTGCATGTCATTAAGCTTAAAAAGCACTCTGAGAATTAATGGCTTCAACAAGGCGGCACAATCCTCTACATTTGTGATTGAAATTAAGAGAATACTTAGATCTGTATTAAACAAAGATAGATAGACAAAAGTGTTTTTCTAAAACACCCTAACTTTGATTTGTACAAGGATGAATATTTTAAAATTTAAGACTCTGATCACTGAGTTATGACCAGTTTAATAGATATACTATGTAATATTTCAGCATGAAAATATCTATAAATGACTGGACCCATCTTATACATGTTGTGGAGTCATGTATGTTCCTTATCTGAATTCCTACTCAGAGAAATCTGAATCTGATCGTGTCCATAGTGTCATCTTATCCTCTTTGCACATGTGTCAGTGTGGTGGTACAAGTCAGTTAAGACACATTTCAGTGATACAGCTTTTAGACTGAGCTGTCTGCTGAACTGTATCTTCAAAGTGGATGAAGGATTTTAGTCATCAGATGTCGGACTCTTAAGTTATCAGAGAAACAAGCTGAGCAAACCTTAGCTGCAGCCCAGTTTGAAGCCCCTCCGGGACCTTCTGTGTCCACCAAACAGAGAAACACAGATTTTTGATGTGAAATCGTTCATTTGTTCTTTTTTTTTTCCTGCTTCATTTATTTGTGTTGGAGAGGAGGACACCTCTGTGGACCATTCATCTCCCAGTTAAACCTCCTGAATTATGAACACTAAAGGAATCATAACTGGGAGAAGCTGACTGCAGAAGTGGTGGTGGGTGAAAGACCCCTTACAACACATAATTACATATTGTGGGTCAAGATAATAATTCTTCTTAATTTTATATTATATTCTTCTAATATATAAAATAAGTGCCAAATCAATTCTCAGTCGGTCCTGTACTGCTGGACTGACTGCCTGTACTGCTCTTTTGACTCCAGCTCTGTCATTGGACGTGTACAGTGATAATGCTACAGGCTATTTCAGTTCACATTCACTGCACCTCGGTAGCCAGGCATAGTGCTCTGGCTCAAAAAAAAAACCCCTTTCCTTTTCTTTTCTTTGCTTGTGAACAACAGTGTACAGCTGAGAATAGCTGAGAGGAGAGAAGCCGCGTCTGCATTAGCCGTGTGAGAGGATATCATTGGTGGGGGACCAACCAGAGCCTGAGCTGCTGAGAGCAAACAGCCACGGGTGGTGCATTTGCTCAAATTGCCTTCTGATACCAACAGAAATTAAGTCATTCTACTGTAGTGACTTTCAGCGTGGGCAGTTTTTGTTTTATTTATTGTTGATGCCAACCCTGAGAGCCTGTCTGTGTGCATCACTATGCATGAAAGTCTTTACTCAAAAGAACAGAGGTGTGCTGGAGACCTTAAGGATCCTAAAGATAAACTGGAAAAGGCAATCAACACCAGCAGGTCTGAGAGTGCCTGTGATCACAGAGTGATTATTGTACACGGCGATTTGGGCAACAAAGTTTTAGTTACAGTCTGAGGCAATGTTGGATTCATTTAATATTAAGGGACAGTTTGAAGAAACTGTGACTGTTAAGCATCGTACATTGCACGCAGAATGCATCATGGTAAATGTTAGGGATTGCTGGCCCATCTCTGTGAGCAGGAGATCTCAGCTTTCTTGGTAAATATAACAGATTTTGGATTTATTGGTTTATTTATTAATTGGTTCATGTAACTGGATTAAAAAGTAAAAATTAAATTAAATCAACAATTATTGGACATCTACAGAAAACATGGCAACACTTCCCGTGTAAAATAGTCCACACTCACATGAATTTTGGCTGTTAGAGGTAAACTGTAGCAAGAGGCATGTGTGTAAAGAGATGGAAACATGTTTGTAACCAAGAAAAAAAAGGTTTTTGTTTCTCAACTTTAAACTCCTGCAGATTAAAAGGTTAAATGTGTTTTATAATTGGCCCCGCGGTGGTGCTGTACACACCTAGAACTGCAAAGTAGTAATTTGGGCCACAGCCCAAAATAACCTGAACTGTAAATGAAATCTGTTTTTGAGGTTTGGAGGCAGATACTTGTTCTGAGCAGAGGTAATTAGGTTATCATGTCAGACACGCATAGTTGTGCTCGTGTGTCAGACGTGCTGATTAATGTGAGAGGCTTCCCCTGTGGAGACGTGCGATCAAGTTCGATGTTTTACATAATGAATTTTCACTTTTGAATTGTTGCTTCTGAAACATAATGCAGCCCAGTTTCCCATTTGTTACAAGATACAGATGTTGTGACAATTACTGCCTTCTTTTACGCTGAACCCACCTGAGGGCCCGTGTTTGAGTCTCTCCAGGACAGTTTTCAAACTGTAACTGTGGATCACTTCAAACTGAGACGCTTTCTGCCCTTTTGTCAGCCTCTTGGCCTGCTGTAATCCGATTGGCTGCGCTTTGAATGGCCAATGACAAACAGGGCTAGAGGCTGAATCATTACAATATGCTGCCAAACCATTGATCATCACTTCTCACTGCATAGAAAGATGATGATTTAGGCTGAAGACAACGATTTAAGTTGGGTGATCATGTGTCAACAGCCTTTGAACCACCACTGTATGAAATGACTCCACACTGACAGTATCTGTGTATATGTCTGTTTAATGAGTTTTCCCTTTATTTATTTTAAACCCTGCCACCCTTGCCCTCTCTGTCAATAAGATAAATGATCGTCTTTGGTCACTCCCTCCAGGGTAACACCGCCCAGCTGTGGTATCTGTGGGCTGATACAAGCACTGCTGCAGCTTTGAGCAACGTGCGCATCATTTATCTATTTAACATTATTCCAGACACATAGATCCATATCAGTTTAAAAATTAATAAATACAAGACAAGGGCAACAACGCAGAGATGCAGAGATACCTAATTATTGCAGTTCTTGAGCTGCAGACTGATTAAAACACATATCCAGACATCTGTCCCAGTGTTTTCAAAGAGTACATAGTGTCACCTTGGTTAGGCTCAGTTGGAGCTATTATGATTGTGTTTTCTGTTAATACAAGGACATACATTTATACATAAATACCTCAACATAACGAAAGAAGTCACAAATGCATCCTTTGCACTCATCTCATGTTTGCAGCTTCGGGAAGATTGTGACTGCGTCATGAGAATACAGGCTGAAGACTTCTCATTGTTGCTTGATTGACAGCATACATCAAACTTTTCCACACCTCACACTCTGTCTCTTTTAAGACTTTTAAGAATGAACAGTGAGAGGAATCCACCTCATTGGTCTTAAGGCAGTGTACAGACACTTACATGGTTGTGGTGCAAAAGTACATCTCAGACTAGTTGTTTGTAGTTCAGCCACGATTAACATAGTCAGAAATTAATGATGACATATTCATTAAAAAAAAACTTAATATTGTTATGTTTAACACACTTCCTCACAACTTCCCCTCAGTGCATCTAAGCACACTGGTTATTAAATATGCTTAAAGCCTATCCAAGAGAATTAATTCTCATGCTCTGGAAAGTACGTGAGTCCAGCTAATTGGTCTGCAATTGTCTACACAGGATATGTTTCCAGGCACTAATGAGACAGAAAACACAGAGTCAGGTGGAATGTAATGCGTAACAGAACAGAAAAAAACACAGAGGAAGTCAACATTGAGATACATTTGCATGCTTTACTGTGACATAGCACACTTACTATTACACACTATACTCTTACTATCATTGATAATAACTTATTTCCAGAATTCATTATTCTGCACATCCTGCTCAGTTCTTATAATAAACAAATCATATCAGGGGGTTGATGTAAGGGTTGAAAACACCTAACACAAGTAGCGTGCATTTATTTATTTATTTATTTTTTTCCACTCGTGCAGGATAACATTTCTTCGGTCTGTGCTTTCATTCGATAGATCCTGTGGACAGGACAACCCAGACTGCAGGAGGATATGAAAAGACAGATTGCTTGCACTTTGATCAGGTCTGATTTTTATCATAGCCACCAAGCTAATGCTCTATGTCTGATCTTCCCCTGAGTAATATACCAATTTAGTCATGACCCAGTTATTTGTTCTGTGTGTAACAGTAGCACTTTGTTCAGCAAATTCACTTAAATCCATGCTCTATATGTGCGGGACAATCATGGTTGGATATTAGCACAGACAGCCATTAGCTTATAAACCCCAGTGCTGTCTAGGAATATCAGTCACTGTGCAGGGGATTACACGTGACGGCGGAGACAGAGCAATTTGGGCTAAAAGACAGCCACTGAGAACAGTGTGGCAGTGTTAAAGAGGAGCCTGGCTTCCCTCACGGCATCCACAATTCACCAAACAGGCTGGTAGATCTGATTGCTTGTGACACACCAGAGATGTATAATGATTTATAATGGTCAGGTTTGGTTATCAAATGAAACACATATTTCTGTTTTTATACAAGTGCTCATCTCCACAGGTGAGATCAGACAAAAGGAAAGAGGTGAGGACTTTGAAAGGTGATCGTGTGCACAAATCTAATATTTCTATTACATTTCATCTTTTGCATAGGTGCCTAATTTTTATGTGCTATATGTTTCACAGCTCCTCGGATGCACCTCACCTTTGATACTGTACTGCCCTTACATCTTAACTGTAGATGCCCCAGGCATCGGGCTCGTGGAGGAGTGAGAAACAGACCTGCAAAGCCAGAACGTAAAAAAGCAGCTTTCTCCCTGTGAGCTGGAAGACTATATTCTGAGATAGAAAAGGTCAGACTGATATTGTAATAGTTTTCCTCCGCCTGGACAAGAAGACCGATTTAATACACACTCGAGCCAACATAAATCCTGGGAAATGGGAGACATTAAGTCGTTTGAAATCCTTAGCCTGATGTTGTTTGTGCCAGAATCTGGGGGATAAACACCCATCGATATTGCAATATGCTGTTTACTGATAAAATGTCTGCACACACTCCAAACGGCAACATTTGTGCCTTGACTGGCTGGCTTTTGAATCAATACAGCCCCTTGAGGAATAGTAGTTTTCTTCTTCACGCTATTCAAAATGCTTGTTGTTTTTTTTTTAGTGACATTTTTCTCCTTTGAAGACGTACCTGTGCTGGGACTCCCACGTTCCAGCTTGTGGCAGATGTTATATCAGTGAGGAGCATCCGTTCGCTCAGCTGGTTCCCTCATTTCAATTACAACGCGACTCGGAGCAGAGATCCACTGTATCTCTGCAGGCCTCGCTGTGTGTCAAACATGCTGTGTTCACTGTGTCACCTCATACTAAGAGACAAGTAGCGGTACAATGAATCTGAGACTGTTTGTATTTAAGGTGTTTTGTGTGGCCGCTCTCAGGTGTGCAGGACTAAATGTTTTTTTTTAATATAGACAGTGGTTGTTCTGAGAGAGCACCACATATGCTTTTTGTGGTTGAAGCCGTCAGTGCACACTGCAGAAACACAAACCACCCACAAGCCAGTGTTGCTTATACATTATTAAATTCTACCTGATATGAAGACCTTGCAGATGATGTGTGAAACGTCTGGATCGAGCGAGCACATGTGTGAACGTAGCTGCTAGCTGTGTGTGTCAGGATGATGTGCTCTCTGTGGGCTGATGTAAACACGGCTGCAATGCCGAGCAACATGCACACTATATATTTAACCACATCAGTGATTCACAGAGGGCAGGGGAAGAGTTGAACACCCTGGAAAGTCAGTACAACTTTGTTCGGAAACACTGAAATACTGTCTGTTTCGGGATGATGTACAGTGAAGAAACAGAGTGTAGCCTCATTATGCTAAAAGTTGTGTTACTGAAAAGGTTTCAGTCAGTGCGGTCCAGGCACAGTAGTCAGTAGTTTTAATGATTTCAACAAGCTGTGAAGCAGCACAGTGGAAAGGAAACGAACATGGAAGGTGGGTCTACTTTTTAGTTTAACTGCACTGTAAAGTGAAAAAGTAACCTTACCCCTCACTTGTTCAGCTATTTCTGTCTAATAACAACATTTTTATAATTATAATCATAAATCATTAACATCATTAAATCATTATATAATTATAATTCTAAATATAATTTGTATGTTTTGAAAGCCTAGAAGCGGGGTGGCTCACCCCCACACTTACCTGAGCAGGTGGCACATTCCAGCTAGGCAAGGTTGGAGGAGAGGAGGTGGCAGCTTGACGTGAGGCTGCAGATTTTATTTGTTGTTTTTGTTAAATTTTGTGGGATTCATTTTTGCTTCTATTTTGTTAATATTTCTATTACTAAACATCACTTTTTGTTGAGTACTCCGACCCACTGACTGGCTCTTTGGCAACATTTCTTACAAGGTTTCTAGTTCACAAATGCCCTCTTCTGCCCTTCACAAGCCCAATGACTGGACCCAAGAAGCCACATGTAACACTCTTTACTGTGTCACTGGTGTATCTCTGTGTTACTTTCGCTACTCAAAATGATTAGAATGTGCCTTTTTCTTTTGATTTCATGGGTTACACTCATGTCAGTATGATAATTGGTCAACTTATTCACTGATTCACAAACACAGCGCAGGCCATCAAGATAATAAATCAAGTTAAATCAACAAAAACACCAATTTCTTCAAATTCATGTTTCGTGTTCGGATGAGCACAAAATCTGAATATGAAATAGGTGCTTCATCACCCTAAATGGCATCTGTGTATTCATGCCAGACAAATTACTTTTCTGTATACTCATCTGGATGAGCTGTTTGTTTGTTTTCTTCTCCCTGCTCACCTCTGTATGCTGAATTAACATACAAAATGAGGTCAAAAATAATCAGGCTACAAATGGAAAATGGTCTCATGACAGCATGATTGACAAGTGAGTGACAATTAAAAATATCAGGCTGGTTTAAAGGGTCCTTAAACCTTATTGTTTTATTTCTATGCAGGAAAAAAAGCAATTGTTTTTAATATGGATCTCCAGTCACTGGCATGACACTTTCCTCATCATTTTTCTTACAATTTAAATAGGTCATTAATTATCATTTAATAATAATAATTGATTTTGTGATTGATGGTTTCAGGCTCCCATCATTATTGTTTTAAAATAAATTTATCGCACTCATTTAGCACTACAGGATTAATGTTGCTTTGGATAAAGATTCACAGCGCACAGCTCATTTATCATAACAGTAAAACATCAAAACACTGGTTGTCAAATGTAATTATAGTGTTAAAGAAAGCTTCATGTTGCACTTTTTATAATATTTGCAGTTAAATTACACTGCAGCGGGGCTAAAAGGGACGACAAGGGGCAGCAGAGACAACGTGAATGAAGATGGACAAAATAATCAAGTGAAAACTATAATTCAAGATAATAAAATCTTTTTTTTTTTTATTCAGAAATGAATTTGATATTGCTTTGTGGCAATTTTAACTACAAATTGTAGTTTGTGTCAGTGTTTGTAAAATGTACCCAGTGTAATCGGTGGCACTGTAGGGAGCAGAGGACATATGGCTCCGCCAGTAATCAAGTGGAACAGAGGGCTGTCCGTTCTGCACTGCAAGCAAAATAACAGGTTGTCAAATCAAGATGTCAAACTTCCACATTTTTTGGTTGAATAAAGAGAAAGGACATACAGCAAATCGATAGCAAAGAAAAACTCTACTTCAGCGTTCTCTTTTTTCTTGAATGGGCCGGAAGAAAATGCAGTATTAATGCCTCAGACATCAGCAGCAATATTATAGTGACAGGCTTTGTTTGTCAAAACCCAGTGCTTGGCAACCTGCTCATATTTATTATTTTATTATTCATGTGGCTGCGGACGGTTCAGTTCAGATTTGGGAATAGGATCTCTCTGAAAGCGAGAACAGAGAGCACTGGGGGCATAACATGAGAGGGCCGACTTGCTTGGGCTCTCAAATCAAAATTACCCATTAAACTTTATCCCCTGTAAATTGTCTCCTGACAGGAACAATGACTTTCAATGAAGTGCAAAATCCCAGGTGTTGACTCCCTGGAGAAACTCAGACGGAGATAACAGAGGTGGAGGTGGAGGTGGCAAAAAAAAAAATTCGGGACCAAGTAATGACGTTACTGGAGAAGGTATTGTCTTGGTGAATTGAGGTTCAGCTTAATAACATGAAACTTGGTTGCTGTGGCCTTTGGACTTATTATAAACGTATTTGTTAGGAGGAGCAGTTGAAGTAGTTTAACTTACTTGTCTGACACAAAACTCTCTTTTTTTGTAGTGTTTCTTGAGCACTCAGCCACAAAAACTGAATGTATGAAAACTGTAGCCTATAATTTGGATGCTGCTGAAAAGGAACATGACATTTTGAGGATGAATAAAAGTTGGAAAAGCTCTCTAGGTATTTGTGATTATTTCAATTCTACCTTTAATTCCTTTGTAATGCATATTTCAGTGCTTCCCTGCCTCTACTTGTTACAGTGGGCAGCGGAAAAGTAACACTGATTCGTTAAAATGATTTTGTGCCAGGAATATCTAGTGCCCCTCTATCCTGTCTAAAGGTTGTACACTGAAAGCCTCTGCGTGGTTTGGAAAAGCCAAAATCTTTTGTGCTCAGATAGAGCTTTTTATCCTGCAACAAATTGGATTCAGTCACCAAGAAAGGTCATCTCACTGGAGGTATTTAAGTGATGTATGAGCAACAATCAATGTGCATCAGCCGTCAAAACCGAAGGTCAGAAACTGTCTATGTTGTCTTTTAGATAATACCTCCCAATTCTTTAGTTATGTGTATTTTGTAACAGTGTGACAGACAGATGGTAATATCAGAAAAAATATTGGTTAGCTCTGAAACACCACAGCAGCTAATCGTCAAGCGTTTTTTTTAAATTGTATTTTGACATTCATGGTGCCCAGAGGATGAATCCTACTGACACTGATAATCCCCTGGCTTCTACTCGGTCACCATCATGTTGTTCACAGTTTTTGACATATTTGGCACACACATTGATGTAACAAATCCCCAAGAATGAGCTGTGCTACCATTTTCTGTAGCTCATCTTAATCAATGTCCGTTACATACCAGCCAAACAAGCTCACACAGTGCTGTTTTAGCCTATTACTGCCAGGTCAATCTCTCTGTGTTTCATGACATACTGCATTTTCAAATCTGGTGTCTGGTGTAACATTCCCACAATGCAGCACAAGTAGTGATGAATTTTACATCAACCAGCAACGACGGGTCCGCCAGAGCTGAGGTGGGGGGAAACCGTTGCTACATAGAGGGCTAAATAAACCTGAGCTCATGACCAATGGTTTTAATGGACAATGTTTGTGTAATTACTCACACCGCCAGAGAGAGATAAAGTCCCCACTGCAGCTTTAATTTGTTTAAATCATTTGGTTTATGATTGAGTACTGGTAAAACTCCAAAAATCATCCCTGTAGGTCTCAACCATGTGCTTAGCACTAATTAGTTAGTTATGAATGCTAGCATGAAACTTTTATGAGATAACGAAAACACATGAGCACGTTAGCATCCTGATGTTAGCGTTAAGCTCAAAGCACTGCTGCAGCTAAGTACCATGGATGTATTAGCCTCACAGACGTGTTAGCATTGCTGCTGACTGGTTTAACATGATGAATACCAGAAAAGGGTTTGTCATTAGCAGCCATTAAATGACAAGTGACGTTCTTGAGTCACAAATCTATAGAAGAAACTGCCCACAGGCATTGCAGGAAGGACAAGTGGGCCGTTTCCTGTCTGCATCCCCTCAGTGGCCATCACTCAGCCTGATACCACAGACAACCGTGTATTTGAAAAGCTGAGCATATGAAACACTATTCAGTGTGTTCCCCAAGTCCTGATGTGTGATTTTACTCAAATAAGTTCAAGATGTTTTAGGCAGCAATTAACAAGTTGAGCAGAAACATACAGTGCTCAGATGAATGCGGGACAAAGTCATGTTTGATTGACCTCTTGTGGTCACGATACTCTATGGAGTATTTCTCTTCAGGCAATTAGCATGTGAGGGGCATGAGGGTTAATTAAGAGTCTGACTGAGGAGTCTGATGTTTTTGTGCTATTTTTTAATTGACCTCAGTGTGGGTGAGCTGCACAGTGCTTTTTACAGTCACTTTTGTTTTTCATCAAGTTTCTGAGACTGTAGAAAGTACACCTACATGAAAAAAAACAATTTTCCACACTGTGTGAATGTTGCCAAAGAGTTGATAACAGTATTGTCGGTGGTTGCCAGGATGTGTCTGTCTGCTGTGCTGTAGTGTACAGTAGGAAAGACATGTCAAGTTAACTCCTCGTTTATATCCTAATGAACATTATTTCATTTTTCTCATTTTATTGGACAAACCTATTACAGTCTCAGCATTAATCATAATACATCCCCAGTTCTTTTGAAAAAGCAGCTCATTAATTGTGATTGTGAATATTTGAAAGGGAGCAGTGGGACATGCTCCATTCAAAAGCACCCCCCTCGAAATATTCTCAAGGGCTGCATTGCTTTTGTTTTCTCCAAATGAGCTTATCATCTTCCAAGCACATGTTGTCTTGTCCGGCGAGCAGCAGCTACATTTGTATGTGCCCCCTGTATGTGACTCTCTGTCGAACAATCACCCGCTCAAAAAAAAAAAAGCCAGAGGTCTGCGTGTTCACTCTTCAGTCCTCGAGGATCTCATTTGATTTTGTGTTCACCAGATATTTGGTTCAATAACAATTACATTACTGTCACCATATTTGTGTCCCAGAGCAATCCAAACGTGAACCAGAAGGATGTGAACCGCTTCCAATTTTCTTTTTGAAAGGCTGTGAATATTGGTTCTTAGGTCTCCCACAGTGCAAAGAAACAATGCCAATACTCGCGCCGAGCAATTTGTTTTCTATTTGCAAGTCCACCTGCGTCTCCGCACAGGTCACCTAAACCACATTCTATTCATCTCATCCTCGGCTGACCTTTTAAGAAATGCCTCCAAATTGACTTTGTAACCCGTTTTGGGTGGGAGGGAGGCACAGAGGGAGGGAGGGGGCAGCCACTTGTTGTCCTCGACTCAGAAGTCTATTTCCATACTAACAGATGGATTTTGAGGAGCCCAGATGACAGTCGTGCCTCACATTTTTTTCTTTTGGATCTGTTTAGGAAAAGCATTTTCACTTTTCAGCTGTGGTTTTACAAGCACAAAATGTTTATCCACACCTACAGCAGCCGCTGCATTTAAACAACTGTTATTAAACGGGGTCAGGTGGAGAATAACGCCGCCACATAGACCGAAAAATTTACCTGTCCTCAAGAGCTCTCTCCGATGACATAAAAAAAACCCAAACATTTTTTTGGACAATGTTTTAAGAGAAAGAACTTTCTTAAAACAAAAGCCACTTAATGTGATGTGTTGTGTTCACAGACAGAAGTGGAGATGGAAAATCTGATGATGGGAGCTGTTTAACGGAGATGTTGCCGACTATTTAAAGACAGAAATACTTTGAAAGATACTGACCTTCTGCATCTTTTCCTAAAAAATGGCACACTCATATGAAGCTACGATCATCTAAATGCCTTCACACTGCTGTTTTTTGTAGGAGATTTCATTACTTTACGTATTAATGTTGCAGTAGGTTGACTGAAAGAAGGCAAAATAAAAGCTGTCATCACTCAGTTAGAACGGCTTTTACAGTGTGTGTCTCCCATGGTTCACCATCTCCTCAACGAGGGTCTGTTTTTCCTCTCAAGTACAAAGTCCCACATAATTCCCACAGGGCAGAGCGACACTGTGTGCTTCCTGGCGGTCTTAAATCCCGGGGGATGCTTTTCCGGACATATTTCGCTTCTGCTCATCTGTGCTGGAAATATGTAACAAGGGTCAAAGCCCTGCAGTTCTGTCATGCCTTACACTTATCTTCTACTTGTTATCAGATAATAAAAGCTTGACAGCATTCTTTGAGAGGAGAACTCCTTCTTTTCTCTGCAGTGTTAAGTCTTTTGTGAAGACCACCGCCTTCTAGGTATTTTTTCCTTTTTTTTTTTAAAGCAACATCAATTTTACTTTATATTTGATGTGTCTTTAGCAGTACTTTGCCAGGTGCGTGTTATACAGGGCTACCATTCATTCACCACCATTCATACACAGCACAACAGGATTCCTCTCCACCCACTCACACCTGAACCAGCTCTCAGTCTTATCTCATCGCAGCAATCCAAAAAAAACCAAAAACATTACAGACCTTTAACCTTTCACAAAACACTTAGGTTGTTCGGCATTTTGGGAAATGAGTAGATCTGACCTCTGGACTGTTTATGCCATGCTTGTACATCCCAAACAGCCAATTTACCAAGTGTACATTGCTAGCTTAGCTGCGTGTGTGGGAATGGTTTACGTTCAGCTCAGCCTCTGACTGAACTCAGCATCAAAAACTTTAGTTCTTTCTGACTCTGTCGCCTTTTTTCTCTCATCTTTGTATGTTTATGAATAATTTTAAATAAAACTTCAGGATGAGCACAGTTTTTTGGCTCCGGTTTAACATTTAGAACTCACATAGTGATCTGCTGCCCTGACATTTCCATTAAAGATGCCCCCTTGCAAACTTTAGGGGAGCTACTAGGCAAATATTGCCTCCTTCAGACAGAGCCAGTTTTAGCCTTTCCACTAAGCTAAGCTAACTGGTAGCTAGCTGTAGCTTCCTATTGACTGCACAGTCATGTGTGGTATCAATCTTCTCGTCTAACTCTCAGCAAGAAAGCAAATACGTGGACTTCCCAAAATGCCAAACTATTTCTTCTACACTACTGTCTTCCAGAGTTTACCAATAACATGTACAGTTATGAGGCCTGTTGGCAGTTTTCTTTTTATTCTTTCATTGGCTACTGACACCAACACACATTCATAGCCAATATACAAAGTAGTCAAGTAGTTAGGTGGTATAAACCAGTGAAGTCTTTGAATAAATACTGTACTTAAAGAACACAACCATTTAGCTTGGCATAGATATTACAGTACAAAAGTTTTAATGCTGCTCTGATTTTATAGTGCTGTACATTTATAACATCAAACAAGAACACCTTTTTCTAAATTAAGTGCAGATGCAGATTCCCCCACCCGATCCCGCACCGCTAATCCACTTTTCAGATAAAATGAAATAAAACATCACTGGGATAAAAGTTCACTCGATAAACAAAGAGGTTATTCTCTTCTTTTCAGGTGCTTTGAACTTCAAGCACTGCACATTTGCCATCCTATTGCTGCACGATGAAAAGCTTGAATTAGTAAAGTATCTTTTTGGAGAAAAAGGCCCTCTGTTTCAAATTAACAGCGACGCATTTGAAACTCTAGAGTGAAAAGGCTCCGTGTGCAGAGAGATTGTGAAACTTCATAAAACCATAAAGGACCATAAACTCCATCCCTCGCATCAATTTGATCTAAATGGGAGTTGAAAGGTTTTCTCCTCGCTGCAGTCCTGTGAAAAAAGTGGCTGTTCGCTCAAGCTGTTGCCTCCATCCGCTGTGCTTTCATCCAGGCACACCATAATTTAACAACATGCTGTGCTGTAGATCTTGTATAATATCTCGGCGTAAATTATGGTCATCAAATTCTATCTGGCTGCATAAGTCATGATTTCACAGCACATAAAGAACTGGGTGGTGAGGAAACCTCAACCGCGTCGCTCCTTCCTGTCCTACTTATCCCACGATTGTCTGCGAAGGTTAGCACACATTAAGACGTAGATGATTAAGATGTACACCGTTTGAAAAATCTGACAGTGGCTCTTACAGGCGCTTTAATCAAGGGCAATTATATCCACTTTTAAAGGTGCCATGAAAGTCCACTGCTTCACCCTGTCATTAAAGATATTATAACTGCAGGGTTGTTTCCTCTCACTCATTTTTTATGACTATGTTGAATTGTCGTATTGCTGTCAGAGACTTTAATGCAACTCTCATTTTTGAAAACTGGAATCTTTTTTTTTTTTGATGGAAGAACAGTATATGGATTTTTACAGTGTTTGACCGACAGACAGTTACTGCATTCAAAACCATGGAAGTGCAATTGAGTTCATCTAACAAGACTGAGCCTCAATCTGAGGCTGAACTGATTGTCTTTTAGGACACAGTATTTTTGAGAAAGCCCTTCGAAAGCTGCTGTGGCACAGAGGGTACAAGAAGGGGTTTATGGCAGAGTTCAGCCACAGCAGCCAGAATGTAATCTCATACCAGTAGTTCGCCACACAGGCACCACTGCAGGCAGCACGAATGATCATCAGTAGGGTGTAAGGAGCCCAGCAAATCCCAAAAATGCAGACAATAATGGCTAAAGATTTGGCAATCTTTTTGTCTCGTGAAAGACGGGATCCCTGTGTCCTACGGCCAGGCGCCATGCAGGAGGCCGTGTGCTGAAACAGCCTGGAGTTCTTTCTGTTAGGAGAGAACTTCTCCCTCTGCATTAATATCTGACTGGTGTTAGGGTCCCCGCTGGAGGAGGGGGAAAGGACATCGTCGTCCTCGATGACTGCAGAGATAGCAGTGGGCTCGCTGGATGACACCTTTCGAGTCTTCACAAAAAACACAGACCAGCCTCCTCCATCTTTGTGCTTCTTACCGATCCTCTGCATCTTGCCGTCGTCTTCGACGCACGCGCCTCCGTTCTTGTTCCTGCGATGGATGTTCAGGTAAATGCTGAGGTTGAAGAACGCCACTGACACAAATGGGGTGAAGAACTCAAAAGTAGAAGCGCTGAGCAAGAAGTACCAGGTGAAATAAAACTCGGCGTAGCATTCGTGAGCCGGGACGACACTCTGGCCAATGATTTTCTCCCAGAAAATGATGGCGGGGCCGTAGAGGAGGAAGGCCAGCACCCACACCGCCACCATCTTGAACACAGCCTGGCGGGTCATGTTTCGCTGCGCTCTGTATTTAACCTGTGACAGAAAAAAGGGACGCAAGTGTGACTCACAGTGATGCAGAGTTACACTGGTTGTTACATTTCAAACAGCCACAGCTGCTCACATACAAACAGGCTGACAAACGCACTTGCTTCTGCTCTTCTGAGTGCCTTGTTCAAATGAAGCCCTGTTTGTATTGTGCTGCCTCGGAGCAGCAGAGAGATGCTGTAAATAAAACCCACTCATGAGGCCCTTATTCCTCGGTGTGTCACTGAAGCCAAAGAGAGAAGGGGAATGTCGGGCTGACAGCCACATTCAATGATGCAACACAAGAGCATGAAAGAGACATCTGGTTTCTCCTGATCCACTCCTCGCTCGTCATCGCCTGTCGCTCATTCTCTTTGCACTCGCTCCATTTTCACTGCACCTCCTTTCTACAAGTCGAAACTCTATCATTTAGCAGGGCTCTACTATTTACCCCGCACTCTTTTATTGTTGTTGCTGTTTTTGATCTGTTCTTTGCCTCAGACCATCCGCTGCGTCTCTGCAGCTGCAACAGCCAGGCACATTACCATGAGACAATGATGCTGCTCATGTGACTAAAGAGCAACTTAAACAAATCCACTTGTCGGAGTCGATAAATAATGAAATCGAGCCACTCCGTGATGCTAATGAGTGATTCTGGTCGGACTCTCGAGTGGTCATCACAAAAGCAAAAGACTCCCGATTTCCATTGCGAATTAGAGAAATCCTCCTGTCTGCAGATTGAAAATTAATGAATAAATACAAAAGATTTCATAGTGACCTACTGAGATCGAACCATTACCCGCATGAGAAGTTACTACTATACATGCTAAAACCCTAAATAATAACCTGATATTCTGTATTAGTTTTCTAAACTGTTAAAAATCCACAAACATTAGATTATAGCAGCTTTTAGACTAATAAGGCCAATAGATAAAATACATATCTTATTGCTACTGCTCTGGTTAAAGGGTGGACTCTTTTCAAGGGGACTAACAAAAAAGGACAAGTCAAAGCAAAAGAGAGCAAGAAATTCAGCATTTTAGTGTCCAAACCTGAAAATCGCAGATCCTACATTTCCCACAATGCAACTCCATGGCATGTTTTATTTGACAAGCCCAGCCTACTAAATGCCCACCTCATCCAAAATCCCCACTGCTTAAAAACTCTGAGGGTTATTTTTTCAGATGTTAAGAAGCTCCTCCATCATAAAAAAAACTGCTTTTACAGACGGAGTGGCGCTCCTCGTGACGTGGGTAAAATCGATGGAGTGCCCTTCCTAACTGAATTATATTTGTGCATACAGACTGCTGAGTTGACTGCTAATGTTTGCATTTAAAATATTGACTTACAGAATTAACCAGACGATCCACACTCTGTGTCCAAACTGACTGGACTAAATGAGAGATTAAAGCAAGACACCCTTGTAAAGGAATAAAGCTGTGAATGTCAATGACTTCTCGCTGCAGTGCAAACTACTGCCCCGGAGAGTGACACATTTTAGAATTGGCTGTGGTAGTATGTCAGTTACGACTGTGTGTGTGGGTGGGTGTGTGTGTGTGTGGTAATGAACACCTCCGCAGCGTGTACTTACTGCTCTTGTGACTGACAGGAAGCGGTCATAACTAATGAGGACAATGTTGAAGACTGACGCGGTGCAGAGCAGGTAGTCCATGACCAGCCACACCTTGCAGAGACCCTTACCCAGCATCCACCGGCCTGTCAGGTTGTACGGGATGTACACAGGGATGCAGAAGGCACCTGGAAAACACACGCACACTGCATGATGATTCAACCAATACTCTCCCTGACGATCTGGATGTGAGACCCATTACATGTGACAAATAAATGAGTGGTTACTGCTTGTCACCAGCAAAGACCCCTGCAGAGATTAAGTGAAAGAAGGCAATTTTAGGATCAAGAGCAGCCTGCACTGATTGTCTCATTAAAGAGAAGGGTGCAATGTATCAGGTGCTGCAGAGAAGAGCAGCACAATGAGTGGGCATGCCTCCCAAAAACCTAAAGCACAGAGATGCTACATATGCACACAATAGGCTGTACGTGGTAATGTAAAGCATGAATGAAGCTGAAAGGACAGTAAGGTCACCATAAATCAATGAACAGTAATGACTCTGTGTATTTAGGGAAATTACAGTGTGCACAGGGCGTGTGCAGATAGCCTGTAGTGGGGTTTAATTCAAAGGGAGGAACAAAAGACTTTAAAGAGCCAAATAGGAAACGAACTGACAGAGGAGACAGAGATGAAGAAGAGGCACCAACTCACCCACGAGAAAATCAGATATGGCAAGGTTCAGGAAGAAGTAGTTGCTTTGATTTCTCAGGGTTTTATCAACAACAAAAGCCATGATGACCAGCGCGTTTCCAGCCACCACAATGACAACCAGAGTCACCATGAGGACCGATAAGATCACCGCCAGGGAGCCCGGGAGCACAGTCCCAGCCTCAGACACCGCAGGAGTCAAGTTGCCGCTGGAGTTGGACTCCAAAATGTGCGCGCCCATAGTTAATTCAACGCCAAAATCATTGTAGATCTTTTTCATTTCACGCACTGGAAACACGAACAAGTCCAATTACGCGCCCAAACGTTCCGCTCCACTTTATGAAGGAGTCAAACATGACTGAAGACCTGTGAGTGCATGAAAATACTTTTCCCAAATCTTCCATTATCCCCAGAGGAGTTCTGTGATTAGGAGGGGCATAAATTAAAGCTGGGTTATTTTTATAACAATAATAATTATAATAATTGTAGATCCTCTGAGCGCTCTGTCCTCTCTCCGCTCAGCTGCTTTATTGATAATGCTGGATGTGCGGATACAGCGGAGCGCACAGTCGCTTTTGTTGCCAATGTCAAGCCTGCGAGAGTGGAAAGTAGGAACTGTATCCGGTTATATTTTCAAAATAAATGTATAACAGCAACGTTTTCCAGAAGAGTAAATGGAAATTATTTTGTTATTAAACATTACAATGTGTGCATTTAGGAAACAATATCAATGTGTTACATTATTATGGCTGTTGACTTAACATATTGCCCTCCAGAAACTGGCATTCAATACGAGCGTTAAGGCTAAAAGTTTAAATGTCTGAATCTAAATCCATCTTAAACCATGATCATAAGTCAGCTGTTTGTCAAATCAAAACCATGTAATTTAAGACTCAATTTGAAAAAAAAAAAAATAAGACAAAATGTCCCGCGTGTGTCTGCTGTGCAAGATAAAGGGAGCTTTTTACCATTTTATTTTGAAGGCGAGACCAATTCCGGTCTTTCTCTGGTGAGTTCTGCAGACCTTGTCGTGTTGCTTCTTTGTCCGCCCAGCGACTGGTCAAAGGCTGAAGTCTGCAATCAAAAGGTGAAGTGCTCCAGACGCGAGAAGCAGACTGACATGAAAGGATGTGAGCTGCAGCCAGCAGGACGTCTGCAGGGAGCCAGTGATCAGCCGCAGAGAGATATTTACACCAAGCATCAAGTTCAGTGATTCAGTCTAGTGATTCAGTGGTCATGGTCAAGTCCACTTGACAAAGACTGAGGACATGAGCATTTACTATCCTCCTCAGTTAAAGCTCCGCCAGAGTAAACCAATTAACACCTCCTCTATTATTATTTAGGGACTGATTATTATTGAGTAAATATATTCTAAATTAAATAAGCATATGAGAACATGGTGTAAATATGATTGAACTAACAGCAAACAGTTGAAATTATTTAGGAAATTATTAAAATGACAGTTTTACTTGTGTTCATTTGGATTTTGTTATAGAAATTAAACATATTAAAACACATTAAAACTATGTTTTTATCCAATAATGGCCTCCCCGCAGTGACACATTTCAATCCAGAAACATCTCATTTCATGTTAGTCTAGCCCATCACATGCCAACTGCTTGGTCCTGTAAGCTGGAGTGGTCCTGTCATGTTTTTATCCTCACAGATTAGTACCTTTCTACTGAAAACCAAAACAACCACAGCTACTGGGCTGATAAATCGACTTTGACTTTGTTGCTTGCTAACAGGCTAATCTGGTATCAGTTATTGAGGCTGCTTCGCTTAAAATGGGTTAGCGGACATGTGATTGGCTGATTGGCTTGTACTCAATGTTGTATTTATGAAAAGAGGCCACAGTTCAGTAATATTAATAAAAAATGACATGGAATAAAAGAATCTTTGTTGAAATTACCATTATAGGATCAAATCTGACATCTGACGTTTGTAAAATGGCTATTTGAAGTCATTTTTGTGATTGTTTTAAAATGAACTCTTAAATTTAAGATCAAAACCGAGGGGAACAGGGATTGCGGGACAGGCTGTGTGTCAGTGTGTATGCATGACAGTAGTGGAATGACGGGGAAACAATAAGCAGATTAAATTATCAGGGTGTGAGTAGAGTAGAGTAGACAGGCAATATGGAGACAAACCTCAAACATAATGCCCAAAGAATCCACCCACACTAACATAACTACTGCATATGCTGTCCCTGTGTAACAAGTTTCCAAACTGAAGCAGTTGCAGATCATTTGCAGGTTTTTTCTGTCTAATACAGGGAGTGCGAAGACAGCAGTATTTCAAAACTGTGAATCACCACAAACACAAAATGTCCTTGACAACAGTCATAAATATTCACAAAACATTTTGGTCGATGGGTCCGGTCATATGCAAGATTAGCTGCAGACACACAAACAGATGCAAGTGCGCGCACATGACCAAGCGCACAACCCCCTCTAAGGCTTACACCTGCTGAAGATAGTAATGTAGGACTGAACACAATGCAAGATTTTATAGTCATACCTTTGCTTTTAATCATTTTTATGAACTGTTTTGAAATGAATTTGGATCATATCTGTATTTTCTGATTTGTTCATAATGTATTTAATGATGATCCACACCTACATTCTCTTCAAAGATATTGACAATGTTGGATTTTGCTGCAGTGCTGAAAGTCTTGAGCCGGGCTAAGACAAAGTTCTCCTATGGTGTGTTGTTATAATCAACAGCAGGAAAATTTATATGGCTGAGATTTGAAATCTCCTAAGTGGGCTAATTATTCTCCTCAGCCTCGAGTATGAATTTAGCTCCATGAGTTCTTTGCAAGCCTCTAAAAACATGATTAAGGGCTGAGATGATGGGTTCAGCGTGATGATAGCTTGTCAGGGAGAAACAACTCTCTGCTAAATGAATTAGATGTAATTATTCTCAATGGCACCGAAAAGAGCTGGCTGCTTTGTACACAGACATGGAGGAAATTTCAGGAATGTCAGCCTATTGTGTGCCGTTTGTGTCTTCTCATTTACATGAAATGTCCTCATTGGATCAAGCCATCAGTTGTCTCCAATCAAGATAGTGAACAGAATAGAACCAAACTGACAATCGCACAGCCAGCGACGGGTATTTTTAGAGAGCAGTCCTCTGCTGCCTAAAGGCAACCCTGGAGTGGTTAATATGCTGAGCGTGTGTTTCCAGGGATTGAATGACACCAAAATGGGGAGGTGAGGCAAAATCCCACAGGAGTCTATGTGAGGTAAACACTCAGAGAAAGCACACAACTGTGAAAAGTTGAATATTTAGCAGGGTTCAAGTGGATGTTAAATGCATGGAATGCACATGTGAATGATGTGAGTGAGCGCGAGGGCTGTCGGGTGTCGGTGAAACTCGGTGAACTTCATTTTGCCGAGCAGTTATGTCAGGTCATATTTCTCGGAAACGCTGAATGAATTGTGTACGAATTTCATTCACACACGGGGTCTGGCTGTAAGTTGCATTAACACGTGTGAGGACAAGAATTCGTGCATCATCGCCAAGATGTTATGAAATCAAAACTGCAAATAAAACCATAAATGGTTAAAAATATGCTATCTGTATTCTCCTGGGCAAAATCATTCATTTAAGTGTGTTGTGATTATGTTGTTTACTCATAAACAACACGTGGATCTAAGAAACACAGTGTTCTGCTGATGTCATGAAGTCATATTTTCTGTCCAAATCTCATGGTTTGATTCGTTTTAATGAAAAATAACATTGTGCTGTAAACATGTCAGCCTGATGCAATATCATATCCAGAGTTCAAGTGATCAGCTGAGATCAGGGTTTCATGACAAAGACCTTTTAATATTGTAATCACTTTGAATAAATTAGCCATAACAGCAAGAAGTCCCCGTTTGTCTGTATTTAAAAAAAAACAACATCTGAATCAGCTAAAAACAAGGCTGTGAAAACGCGTTGAATAAAAGTCCTTTCTGAAATTCATTTTGCTTTCTTGCTTTTTGGCCTCTTGGTCTTGGCTCCTGATCTTGTGGCCTCATCCTGCAGAATAAGAGGAAAAGATAAGAGACTGAACGGACTAATGATTATCTTACATTAGCACTCCACTTTAATGGTGCCAACACTTTTTTTTTGCTCCATGTTTAATAGCTGAGTGCTGTTTTAAAGCTCGTGACGCCATTTTTTTGATAGGCATTTTTGCCTGAACTCCCGCTGCGTTTCCCTGCCTTACTGAAATGTGGAAATTACAATGCCCTGATTGGCACGCACCATACTGTTTTAATGTATTCCAATAATTGCATCAAACTAAACATTGCATTCTTAAGTACTGTTATAAAACATCCTTCACTGATCATCGCGCTGACAATCCTGGCTGCTAACTTGTAGTATCTCCCAACACTCAAACAGCTTGGACCAAAAGAAAGCACACATTATAATTCTGCTTCATACAGCAGTGACAAATGTGGAGAAACATTAATATGCATGCAGCCGGTTCGAATCGCATATGGTGTTCGCAACAGAGCTGTGACCCGGTCGCCCTCCAACACTTGCCGTCTGTATTCTTACCCCCCAGTTACCATCAAAACATGTTCCTCCCCTTTTGGGTTGAAGTTTCCTGAAGTTGTAGTCAACAGGAAGACGTCTTTCTGATGTTTTTACTAAATGATGCATCTGATCTGTGTGTTTTGCTTCTAACTTGGACAAAAGAGAGTTCAGACTGAAGTGGTGCGCCTCCGGGGTCGATTCCGAGTCCTGTTTCGTTAACACTTGCTCTGAGACTTTAATCACTGTTATGATACTTCATCCCCTTTATAAGCCAAGTTAGTAGCATTACTCTGGCAATTATGAGATGAATTGCTCGGGCATCAAAAGTGCAGACAACTGAATGCATCATCAGTGGTTCATGTTTGGCCTGATTGGAGGGGCTGCAATGAAATGTTGAGGCACCAGTTGTAAAATGCTTCCACAAATGTTAAACAGATGGCAAGAAATTTGGTTCAGACATTCAGGCCCCTCTCAGGATGAATGATAATAACCTTGACAATAACACAGACAGCCGGCGCTGTAGGGGCCTTCAACCTTATAAATATTTCCACATAATATCATTTTATCATTTCTATTTATGTGTTTGAGGATTCCTCCGTTGTGTTTAAGTATCCTGGCGTGACTGCGCTCCTTCGCCTCAGCTAAACGTATTAATGGCACATAAGAAACAGGATATTTCTTCACTTTAAATAGACTCTATTGAAAAAGGGACACAGCTCCAGCAGCGAGAGTTATGCTGCATGTTTAATGTACACCTCCAGACGCATTTGTGCTCAATGCACAGGTCCTTCTCTCTCTGCCTCGCAGCCTTCATCCTGAAAATCCAGTGATTCCCTTTTATTTTGCTAAAACAGAATCTTGCTGTTGACTCGTGCACACGGTGTAGCAACTGATCCACCAAGGACTCATGGAGGTAAGGAGATAGAAACAGGCAGTCTGTGCAGAGGAGGCACTGACAGCTGTCGATTCCGAGGACAGACGTGATGGACATCTACAGTATCTCGTACACAGAGTGTCCCACAGAGTAAGTAGCAAAGTACACAAGCCTACGTACATGTTAATCACCTTTTTTTTTGTTTATTTTGCAGTTTTGACTGAGTTTGTTGCAGAACTAAATATTCCTGCTCATATAATTCCTATTGTTTATCCTTTCGTGGTATGATTTCCGCCCAGATTTAAAATTTTAACATCAAAAACTGAGATAACCGCATCGTGAGCTGGAGGTTTTTAGGCGCCTACGTTTCATAGATTCGTGGCTTTACATCCACGGAGAACGGAGCCTTCGCTGTCAGGAAGGAAACGAAATCAAGTGCTGATTTTTTTTTTTTTTTACAGTGACTTGACGGGGTTTTGAAGCAGGACACTTTTAAGAGTAGGTTTTTGCTGTACCTTTAATCTATATGTGGCAGCAGCTCAAAGGTCAATCGTGTTATCAATGGAATAACTTCGCAGAACACAAAGACGACTTCAAAGCAGCCTGGACCTAACTTCAGGCTGCTGAAAGCGAGGAGAGAGTGTTTGATCTCCAGAAAACGTGGCAACCAGACACTTCAAATGAAACAATATCCCTAATGTGACAGCTACTGAAGCGTTACAGCGGCAACACAAAGCAAACCGAGCAGACGCTGTATATTATTATAATAAATCTACGTCTCACTGTAACCTGTAAACACACACTGTCTGAAGCGCTGAAAGAACTCTTCTGACTTTTGGATTAGGCAAAAGCAGATCTCTTCTGTTTGTTTTCAGATAATTGGAGGAACACGGGGGTAACAGTCAATTAAACTACAAGACACCAGGTGTTTCCCAGCATCAGTGACAGCGAAGTGAAATTTGAGTGATGATGTGTCAGTGGAAGATGACAGAGTGATTCGTAAGAGGCCCGCAGAGTGTCTCACCGTTGAGGCCGCGTATCCCTCCTCCACAAGGATGTTTCTGGCACAGTTGTTGATGTGTTTGAAGCGGTCAGGACCCAGCAAAATTCCCCCATACCATCGAGACACGACCACCATGACATTGCGCACGTCCAGAATCTGTGGTGAGAGACAAACACGCGGTGAATGTGAAGTGAGTGTGAATTTGAGAGAGGCGGGCAAGGGACGAACACCGGCAGGCATTTTCAAGCAGCCAGCTACTTCACACCAGATGTGATGTAGTGGCTGAATCCTCATTTAGCGTACGTTCAGATGTGACAGGGCATCAGCTTCGGACTGACAGCTGATGCCCCGCCGCTTCCAAATGTGGGGATATTTCCCTATTTTGCTGTCGTCCACAGTGTTAGATGTGACAATTCATTTCACTTTCATCTCCGTGCGTCAGTGTCTGGCACCTGGACGCGTTAAAATACGGTTAGCAACCGGAAGGTTTCGGGTTCGATTTACTCATCCATAAAATCATGGCGCTCACAGCGCTCCCATCCTAATAAACCAGTGCTGTATTATGAAAGATATTCCTGCCCACAAAATAACCTGGCAAATGAATTAAAACCAAAAATAAAAAAACAAACAATATTACAAAAAGTCAGCCAAGTAAAGACCCGTTAAAGTGAGGAACCATATAAAGACTATTAAACCAACAGCATAAATACGCAATTAAAGCTGCTTTAATCAGTATTTTTACACCAACAATAGATCCATGACTTCACAGATCCTCTCAGTTGTATGCGGTTTATATTCCCCATCAGTTTATGTTAGCCTAGCACTGACAAAGGTGCATTCAAATACCTTTAAAGCTGTCTTCTTTGCGTGATCTATGTATTCAGCACGTGTAAAACGTTGTTTAACATGCAGCTCGCTTGACCTATTTTTGATCAACAACTGTCACAACAGGTCCCGCACCTCTCTACTGAACACGCAGAGATTAAACATTGATCTGCTCATCAAACTCAAACAAGCAAATTTCCCCAAAATGCCAGACTATTCCTTTAACGTAAAGCAGACACTTTGGCTCTGCATGGCAACACACACGATGTGCAATCTGTCATTTGAAGGGACTCATCCACATCTGGCTCCTGACAGTATTAATCAGATCTTTTTTTTTTTGTTATTATTCATCACCTCACACTTCGCACATTCCCTGGCAGAAAGCGCAAATCTAAATGAGGAAACGGGAAGAAAGGCTCGCGGAGAGGAATGAGATTAGAGAAGAATAGATTAAGGAGAAAGCTCTTCATGTAAATTGCTCAGTATGCCGAGAGTGTGACGAGTAGAAGATTAATCAGTGTGTTGCTCAGAAACATGAGCAGGAGGACCGTCGACCTGATGCTATCACTCCAGTTACAGTAGGTCGGTCAGCTGCAGGATGTGACCTCAGAGCTTCCCTTATGTTCGTCCACATGGGTTAAGTTGAGCAAATATGAAAAGAAGTCGCTGAGTTTGCATTGATCTGTTTAAAGAAACGCACTGACTGGGTTTACCAGCATCAACATTCGTGTTTCTGACCACCTCACAAATCCACAAGTCCAACATTCACTCTTCTTGCTGCTCGGCTTTGGCGTCCACCAACACAGGCTCACCACAAAGTCACCAACCGTACCTGTCTGCCACTAAGTCCTACCCAGGAAGTACAATGAATGCTGATGAGAGCTGTGAGTCTGAACCAAAACAATAAAGCTCCTTGCAGCAAGACTCAACTGAAAGACACTTCAGGGGAAATGCAGAGGTGAGTTATAACATGCGTGGTCTCCTCACTACAGAGTGTGGAGTGATGTGTTCTTTAAGTGGCCGACTGTTTTGTAGGGAAACTGTATTAATCAAAAACAGCTTGACCCATCTGAGCTGCAGATCTCATTTTCTGACACACACACCAACCCAGTGCACCATTTCACACTGATTTATTTCCCTAACGGGCTCACACTGGCATAGACGACTGCCGTCATCTTATGAACGAGCATGAACTTTGACATGAGTCACGGATCTCATCTGGAAAAGCTCCAACGCGACCGGGCACCTGCTGGTAATGAATATGACAGAACTACTACAAGTCACCGCCGAGCTCTGATTGCAGCAAACTTTTCCTTTTGTCACAAACCTTTTTACTGGCCTTCATTCAATATTACGGGGAAACAAAAAGTGTGTGGACAATTGCACATTTCAGTGTGATGTGGGTGAGCGTGTGAATCATAGTGCCATCTGACAGCACAAGCCTGTGACAAGTGCCTCTTTGATATGTGAAATGAAAGGATTAAGAATTGTGTGAAATTACTATCGTGAACTATTTCTCTGGAGAGCCGCAGAGTTACAATTTACACATTATGTAAATACCAGTGGTGGAAGTTACACTGGTGAGGTCATTTCCTCATGTAAAACCGTGAATCTACAATCTGGGTAGATTCATTTTTGAGGTAAGTGCACTTACCTCAATTAATGTTAGGCTTTGCGATTGAACAATATCAGTGTACTTAATATTTTTTAAACTTAATTTTCACATCACAATGAACACTTCATAAGTGAATGATACAACAACATTATTGTCAAAGGTGCTTTCAGGAAGTCAAATTAATGACAAATGTCCTAGGCGTGACACTGAAGTGAGGAAAACCCTTCTTTGGTTGCGGAGAAGTGTGTGGGCGTGTCTCTGCCTCTGTCAGCTAAAGTCAAAACAGACCATGTGTTTGAGGCTCTGGGCAAAAGCCTGATGACTCTGTCCACAGTGCATAGGGAGCCTATTGGATATATATCATTTATTTTGTCATTAATTAAATTCATGTTTCTGCTGGGACATAATAACCTAAAAATGAATGGGAATGACATAAAGTTTCAGTTCTAGTGTCCCCGTAACCATAGTAACTCAATGTCACACCTGCCTGGGTGCATATGGCGCGAGAGGAGAGATGCGGCTGCCAGAAGAGCAGCCGAATTTGTTTTGTGGTACATGAGAATATGGACGTGTTGATGAGGGCGCGCTGCACGTGAGTCCCAAGGTCAGTGCGTGAGAGTTAGCGGGCAAGCACTGTCTCATAGGTCTGGAACAATTACTTAACTACTGGATGCAGTCAATCAGAAAATGAACTGGACACAGTTTTGATTTGTTTAAGGGGTCACAAGACATCAACCAAACACGTCAAAACTTTGTCACGTATCGTCTTTTGTTAAATTTCAACCTTTAAAACTAAGTAAGTTGTTTTCTTCCACAACAGTTGATCTGTAAGTGTGAAATTTAGTTCAATCCTGGAGTCTTTTCACTCCCCTCTGCGATCACTTTTACTTTTTTGCAGCTGTCACTTGATACTTTCCCAGGCATTGTCGTGAACCTTTAATAAACATGACTCACTGCTGTGATCCACTTTATACAACTTGTTTAGTTTAATATCACGCACTCATACTACGCGTTTGTTTCATAAGAACAATATCTTAAAAAGTTCCCAACTGACGAGACACTAATTTGCCACAGCAAATAAGAGATTTAAGTTTGTTGTGAGAGTCTGCGAAAAGCTCCTTACTCATAACAATCCGCGTTTAAAAGCCACAGCAGATGCCAAATCCTGCAGACTGTGAAAATGAACAAGGCAGCTTAGAACAGACACCAATTAAGAACCGAGAAGCCTAAAGAAAGTTGGATGCAGCCGGCGAATTTCACAGTGTGTATGTGGGCTAAAGCTTTATGTGAGCTGCGCTGACTAATTCAGCAGTTCTGCGTGCATGTTCTTCCTTTGCTGACAAACGTTTGGTATGCATGACACACTGGGTCGAGGGCAGTGTTGTCCTGATAACGTAATAACCTGCAGTAAATGGAGCAGTCTCCCCCCTGCGGCTGTCTCGCCGTCGTCTTCACAGTCCTGCAGGAAGCTGTGCTTGTCCTCGCAGTAAATCCTACGGCAGAGAGAGAGAGAGAATGGCAAACAGCTTGGCATTAGGCGGGAGAGCATGAAGACATTTTGCTCAGAGGATGACACCGGCAGCCTCTTCACCGGGAACCTTTTTTTTTTTTTTTTTTTTAAGTGGTATAAATGTCAACAGTAATGACCACCCAGGCAGTGCATCAGCAGCCTGATCAAACTCATTAGACCATGTTGGAAAGAAACTGCAGACACAGGCCTATAGGCGCATCATATACATACACACACACACACACAGAAAGACAGACACAAACACACGCAGATGCACACACACACACACACACACACACACACACGCACACACCAGAATACTACCAAAAAGCCTTAATTTTGTCTGATGCCTCTTTGACCTTTAATGCAGTAATGCAGCCTATAGAGAAGACAGGCAGAGTTTGAGTCTTTACTCTCTAATGTTCTTCTTCACTAATGAGTGAGTTAGCTTCGTCTGCATAACAAATTCACAACAAAGGCTAAAATGCTACATCATATGTGCACACACAATATAATAAACCTCAGTCATAACGATGATGTCTCTCTGACAGCGTCGACCAAAACTCAACATATGATGTTTGCCTGGAGAATCAATGGCAGAGCTGTTGTTGTACTGGATCACATTAGATTGCGATTCTGATTCTGATGTTACCGACCTGTATGCATAAATATTATGAGTGGCACTAGCAATCTTCTTGTTTTCATACAGCTTCTCCAAGACCGACTTCACCTGCAACACACGACAGGAGGAGCAATGAATGTCACGGCGTATTCCTCACTTCTCTCTCAATCTGCCCTCACGCCACTTTAAATGAAAACTGCTGACACAAGGACTTTATCCTGCGCTCTACCTCAGCACCATGTCAGACACGCACTGCTTTTAATGCAGAAACCCTGAGTGGATGCATGCTCCGCTCCCAGCTCATGTCAGCTTGAAAGTAACACAGTGTCCGTGCAGATGACAACTTCTGTGGTCTGACGCCGCTGACTAATACACAAAACACCACTAGTCAACTGTTTATGAGGGAAAAATCACTTTTCCTATAAATAAAACCGAGACCTGAGCGACTAAAAATCTATTTTGAGGGCACAGCATGGTTTAAAAGAGAGGATTTGGATTGAGGACTCTGTCTCTCCACTTATTTTTTTTTGTCTCCATTCATTTTTGCTCCCTACAGGATACTTTCACAGCTAAACATGTTTCCATTTGCTGAAGGTCACCAAAGACTATTACTGTTTTTTAAGCGCTGGCTGGTGTTCTCCCAATCTTGTCACATAGACGTCCATAAAGCTCATTGTTTCTTCGAGTATTTGTCGCTTATTAAAGCGACTGTATCATACTGTACGTCGACAGATTTTCCATCAATCCTTAAAAATGTGTTCTTCAAGTCATTTCCAATAACCTGGAGTGATCGTAATGATCATTTCTGCTAGTTAAAGTGAGCCTCGTCTGACATTATGGCATAACGACTGAAAAACTGTTTTTTACAGCCTACACTTGGCAAACATCTGAGCAGTTTTATCATATAACTTACAGTGTGAAGGACTGACAGAGTTGCAAGAAATTGACACTTTCTTTCGACAGCTATCTGACAAACATCGACAGCTATTTACAGCGCGGTGCTAATTAGATCAGTTCTCCCGCACGGTGTTGGTCATGTCAGTGTTATGATATTCACGGTGCATGGTCAGAATGTATGGGTATTGGAGTTTTATGATGTGATTTCAATATTGTGATATCATAAATGAATAGGTTGTACAAGTGTAGCAGTGTGCTAATATTTACTATTCATTCAAAACCAAGATATATACAGTCTGATATATAACTGTATTATTATTATTATTATTATAGGTATAACGTCGATATATAATTACTCTACATATTATATAGCTGCATTGTATTAGGTAGTTAATATATATATAGGTAAAGGAGATGTGTTGTACTTTACCAGATCAGACCAGATTCCATAGGTTTGACCGACACCAAATGCAAGTTTATGTAGTTTAAGTTAAAGTTTTAAATGTGTAGGTAGTCACATCAGCAACTCATGACCTGGTCAAAAACGCAGACCTGTGTTTCACCACCAGATTTACTTGTATTGTCTAAAGCCGGCATTAGAAACCAGCTGTGAACAAACAAAATCTGAAATGTGACAGAAGAAAAATGGGCAGGCCGCATAAGGTCAACTTCCTCATTTTCTGATCTGACCAGTGACGTTGGTACCGACCCCTCACCTTTGAGCCAAGCTGTTAAGATACACAATTTGACTTCAAAGATTTTTCAGAGAGAGACCCACAACTTTTCCGGTGGCCTTTCCCGCCAAACAAAAGCTAGTTAGTTAGTCTGCTGGACTGCAATGTGGACTGTGATTGGCTGGAAACTGAGTGTAATGTTTATTTATTTCAATTGGTCTTATTTAATCATGTAATACCACATTGTGGATCCACACAGTTCCTCCTTTAACAAACACATAAAGCTACCCTGAATAAAAACTACGTAAGTCTCTGATTTGTTCTTCAGGTTAAGCAGATCTTAGTCGTTTTCTCAATTATGTCGTTGGTTGAGACAAACATTTTCAGGCTATTACATGAAAATATGTAAATGGTGCACAGGTGTCGGTCTGCTCAGTCCACCTGCTCTCTGGAGGACAGCTGTGTGTGTAAATATTTTTGTCAAAGTGCTTCACAGTGGGTGGAGGCTTTTAAGATGACTCGGTATGTTACCTGAGAGCCAGGGAGTGACATTAGCATGTGGGAACAAGCCAGATGATGTTTCATTTTGTGAAATTGCTGCGTAAATCAGCACATGTATATCCATCCTCTGCAAGACCCTCATCAGGTAATTTCTACTGAAGCTACTATGAGCTAACATAGGAGAATAATAAGGCATCGCTTCATTTTTCAATTTGAAAAACTCATACAGGGGAACCGTGTTTGCTGCACTGTGTGCTAATGTAAAACACGTTCATGCTCTGTACCTGTCTGGGAGTCACCACAGGTGCTAAGTGAGGCTGGAAGGTACTGCGTCGGTCTGTGATCGTATTTCCATGTTTTATAGGAGGTGTCTCTTCATCTACGGGGCAAAACGTTGGATATCATAATTCAGCACAAGCTGTGATTAAATTCAATCAATTCAATGCAGCAAACGGAAAGGAGCCGTACCGTTTGCCTGATCCAAGAAGAGATGTGCATTTTCTGTGCTCAGTTTGAAAGTCCTGAAGTCCGGTACGTCCTCATCATCGTCGTCTTCCACTTCCTCCTCAGCTGTCATGTTCACCCCCTGCGTTTGATCCACTGCAACAGAGCAGGTAGGAAACATCACTTCTCGTTAAGGGAAAGGCTGTTATTTTTAATCCTAAAGCTGCTGCCTGCAAAGGTCTTCACTGAGTTGTCTGCCAGCTTGGCAGCTTGTCATTAAAATAACACATACTGAGCAAATTATTACCAAATTACCATTACATGACCTTAACATCCACACTAATATGGTTTCATGACCTATTATACCAAGACAGACAATTCATAATGGATGACACCAATTAGTACAGCCTGACTGAATGAAGACGCTGATGTTATTACTTTTTTTTGGCAAAGATTACAGAAATTTGACGGAGCAGAGTGCCATTATTAACTGAGAAATGATCTCAATCTGATGCTCAGGTGCACACGTCTTAACAACACACACACACACAGAAAAGTGGCAGGGCAGAAACATGTTAATGAGTGAGTGGTGTTACTCTCCAGTGTCCACTGTTGGATAATACACAAAAGATCAACACTTGAGCTGAAATTAGTGTTTTGTTGTTATGGAAACAAAGGTTGACTACATGTAAGTACAGCTTAAACTTAGCAGACATTATGTATATGCATCGTACATATATATAATTTAAATGATCATATCCAAAGGTGATGAAAGTTGGAGAGACTCTGTGATGTATGTATCTCTTGTGTCCTCATGTACCAGTAACAATGTATTTGCACTATCCCATCACGTTATTATCATGAAATATGAAATACTGATCACTGTCCAACATTTCTGTGAACATACGCGGTAACAAAGCTCTAGATGTTAAAGGATAAGGCTGGCAGCTGGTCCCAGCTCTGATGCTTTGTAAGCATTTTCCTGATAGATTTGCCTGAACTCATTTCCACGCTGCTCTTAATTTTGGGGCATCTTGTTTGGGTCAGGTTGCCAATCCACGCCAGTCCAGACGAGACTTGTATGACCTCGCATTCAGAACAATGCGCTTCGCGAGCAGCAGTGGATGCTTCGCGGCCTTGAGTTTCACCTCCCAGGCGTCACACAGTAATGGTTTCCCTGCCGGTCAATGCTATTGGGAATGACTGCAGCCTGAAGGGCAGACCTGCAGACGCTACTCAGTGTGGAATTAAAGGTACTGATGACTTTTTATTTACAGTCATTTTCATAAAGAATAACGTGTCTAAGATAATTTTAGATGCATGCATTTACACGAAAGAGGTTTACATAGCATTTTAAAGGTGTGTTATACTAGATTGCCTTCACTATGAACACCACAGTAACCAATACAATGCAGCTCTTTGGCAAAGGGAACAGGCTCTGGATACACAAACAGTATAATGGAGGAATACATTTATAGCTGGTGGAGTTTTAGGTGGACTTTTGTTTGCGTATACCTAAACAGAGACACACAAGCATGCGCACACACACACACTGCCAAAGGTAATTGAAAGTAAATGGGATTTCATATTTAGGCGACAGAAAACTCTGGACTCCGATTTGTTGGGTTTTTTTTTTAATCAGAATTTGCTTTCCGGCTGGTCACACTCAACCAAACTTCATCACCAGACCCATTATTTCTCTTTACTTTTCATGTCCCCTCCGTCATGTTTACTCCCTTTTCATTTCCTTTTCTGTGAAATGTGCATCTTCAGCCTTATCACGTCCCCCTCTCTTTCACCCTCTCTCTGCCATGCCCATGCTATTTGAATGGGAATAAGCCGTCAATCCCGCTCCTCTGAGCTTAAGTGCTGTGACCAGTTATACTTATTACCACATGAATCGCAGAGAGAAGACAATTTATGCCACACAACAATGGGGAGGGCAGTTAATATTTTTCAGCCTTGTTGGTCAAAAGAGACCGTCTGTCTCGATAATAGATACTGCTGGGTTCGTCTATAGATAACCGAGATGGCCCAGACTCCCCGAGAAAAACCTGGTTCACCATGACACTTGTAGAAAATCTTTAATTTGGGTATCTTTGACTCGTTTTACACTTCAAAAGATTCTGCCAAGGTAAACAGAAGGCATAGATATCAATCTTAATTCAATGCAGTCACTCAAAGTCAGACACAGATGGGTTTTCTAATGCCTCTGCAAGCCTTTGTGCTCATCTTATCACAACTTTAGACGACATCAGATAATTGTATTACTCATGGAGGAGCATCTCAGCAGAGGGCACATTTAGGCTTCAGGCAGGTAAGCAGATATATCTGGACCTTTGATATGACTGTTTTTAAAAACCATCTAATGATTGACCTGTTGATGAACAGTGAGCTTGATCAGAACCAAGTTGTTAACATGTGTGGGTGTTATCTTGCAAGTGTCTGCTTCGCTAAAACCCCACCCCCAAAAAGAGATTGTCCTGTCAGAGCTTAACAACCGTAGCTAGGCACAGCAGCTGTGTCGAGCTTTGGGGTTGATTTTGAAATGATGTGCACAGTATTGACAACAACACTTGGCATTTACAGAATGTTAAAGGTGGTCCAGTTTTGAAGTGATTGAAGGTGACAGATTTGAAGACATGTTGAATGTTTTACTCCCACCAGGCGTGTCTGAAAACACAACAGGTTGCCAGGTTTTATTGTGCTTTGTGCATTTCAGTATGGCTCGGTGCCACCATTGCTGTCACAGACCAAAACACACATATGACTAATTTTGGCTCTAATATATCAAGAAATGGCCAAAATCCTAATCCACGATTTTTGTGGGAATAAACATAATTTTATTCTGGACCTTTGACTTTAGATACAAACTTGTTTGCATCAAATAAATGTATTTTGTTTACTGAACGTGTGTTTATCTAGTCTAACATAAGATATAAATGTTAGCATGTGTATTTCTGTATTTTCCAAAACAAAGCATACATATTAGCTAACTGTATTACTTTATAGGGAAACCAGTTATGTAAAAAACTGTGTCAGAGTTTAAAAGCAGCAAGGCCCTGTCCTCTTTTATTCATGGTTTGCTAAAGTTTAAACAGTTTGCGTATATGCATAAACTCCAGCAAAACTTGCATTACACCATCGCATTACATTATATATCCCCTGTCCCCGTTAGCACTGTAAACTGCGTTTGTATTTGCAGGAGGACATAACACATCAGTCATTTTGGGGTGCCTTGAAACTGTAACATAACACAACTATATGAACATAAAAGTGCATCAAACTGCTGCTAACTCTCCTTTTTTTTTTAATTCGGGCAGTGGTGAAATAGATCAAACAATATTTTGTAAATCCAACATTTTTCTCCTTTTCCTGAAGGTAACGTAACACAGTGGAGTACACTTTAGACACAAAGAACAGGCATCCCAAGTTACAGAGTTTTAAAGCGGAATATATCAGCCGAATGCACTAATAAGTTGTCAGTGAAACCCTGCAATCTTACACTAACACTCAGCCGGCATCATGCTCGAACAGTGAGTTGGCTCCAATTTGCTTGATAAAAGTTATTTAAAATATAATTTGACTAAAAATGTAACATCTTTTATGTGTCATTTATTGCGCACAATACAATTTACTTGTGGAGCATAACTTAACCTCAGGTTTAGCTATAAATTATTTCAGAAGAATTCAAAAAGCCAACACTGTTTGCAATTTTTTCCTCCAGGCATGCTACAGGCTCTAACTTTCACGAAACACAGTCTTGGATGAACAATTAAAAACAAACTTTATTATGATGTTATTAGCTTACCGGCATAATGTGTTGGTTTACTAGACTTGCCACATGTAAAGTCAAGTCTCCAGAGACACATGAGTGTATGTGTGCACTCAAATAAAACGCATCACAGGTTGGGTGAGAAGCCTGCTCTGCCGTGTTATAAAGTAAGCTCCTCTGGACTGACAAATCTATCAAGTGTAATTTAAAGTCATTACGAACAGTCAGAGGTAGTGTGCCCCTTGACCATGAATTTCATTTTTCACACCTCACCTGTTTCTGAGCTCTGGGATTTCTCCACGAGGAATTCTCGTATTTTTTCCACCCACAGGTAGAGGATACTCTCCCCCATGTGCTCCCTGTTGAAATTTAAATATTTCCATATGAAGATGGATTCTCGGCGAGACACAGACTACAAAGAAATTGCACGGTGGAAACTACCATGAAAAGCTTTTGTTGTGGCTAATATCACTCTACAGTACCTCCTTGTGAAGTCAGAAATTACGAGAAGCACTCACACATAGAGGTCTTCCAGGCTGTTTGCCAGTTTGGCCCTCTCGGGGCCGCGCAGCCACGCTGCACTACAAAAGCCGAGAACAAATAGAGGGTTATTGAGTAGGACGAGGAGTGGGTTTTTGAGTGGGATGTTGTTCTATCAATTCGGCACTTCACCGCAAGATTAAATTTGAAAGGCAAATAGACTTACTTGATCTGGTAGATGGGGGGCGATGCACTTGGATAATCAGGTGGGAGAATTATCTGATCGATAGGAGAGAAATCATGAGCTGGATTACAGGCAAACAGTATTGTCAGACACTTGTGAGTAATATTCCTGAGGTGATTTTTCTCGACCTGCAAACACGCTGTCAGTTTTGGCTCCTCCAAGTCGTTGGATATCTTGATGCAAAATATTCTGGATGCTTCATCTATAACGCACCACTCGTCTCCATAGATGGAGGACAGAGCCTCGACCTCTTCAATCTAAAAGGGAGGAAACAATAATACAGCAATACAACGGCCTCTGTCAACATCAGTTACGCAACATTTTGGCTAGTGACACTTCGAATGTAACGGTAGTGCAGCTAAGGCGATAACTGGTGTTAAACTCCTACAAAGACACTGGGTCTGAAAGAGGCTCTGTTTCAGAAGACGACACTACAAGTGCATTAATGAGGGCTGGTGATGGTGTTAATCTGTGTCCATCTCTTGTCTTTTTTCATGCTGTTTTGGCTTCACTGTGTTAATGTGTGCTCCCCGTGTGCACTGTGCAGCACCTGCTGAGCTTCAAACATCACATGCACATGTGTTAATGAATCTAGACACCTTGGGAGCGATAGATATAAAACATTATGCAACGTGTCATTATGACTTGCCATTCTGGGACAGACCCATATGGCAGCCATCTTAGCATCCAATTCTGAACTCGCTGTAATTTGAACTGACGGCGAAAGAGGCTGATGTCGTCCTTATAATCCTTGGACCACTGCGCCTGTCTAGAACGCACCAAAAGCAGAACACTTTGACAATATTTTCACAATTATAGCTCCAAGGGATCAAATTATGCTTTCCATCGTGGGGAAAGACTCATAACTGTGCGTGTATATTGCAGAAAATAGTTTCATAGTCTCAATTTTGCCCAAACTTAATGTTTGAAACTGCCATTAGTGTTCTGGATGAACATAGTACATTTCAAATATGTTTTTGGTAGAAATCCTGAATAAGATTAGGTGTTATTGCATTTATTGGTGGGCGATTACAATCAGGAACAGTGAGAAACACACCGACTGTAATATAACTAATAATGTCATAAACTGTACATAAGATATATTGAACTGACATAGTGAATCCTCTTCCCCTTTACCTTAACCCAAGCCATGCAACCTCAAGTCGTGATTGCAATGCAGTTTTGTTTCCCACAGTGAAAAGAGTCTCCCTGTTACCACAATCAAAGTCCCCCTTGATATATAAAAACCTAATGTTTGCTTTGCTAAGTTGGATCCCAGAGGTAATGTTATTATAACAGTTATTTGCATAATTTTAATGTTTGACCGCTAAACAGCTGATTCCCCCGAAAGTGCTGCTCCTGAACTGCTGAACATGAACATTTCAAGGTTTGGGCTTTGTGCTTTAGGATATTCGAGTCATTCATGAGTATTTGTCTCTGTGCGTGTGGGTGGGTGTGTGTGTATATCTGAGAGAGAGAGAGAGAGAGAGACTGCAACCTGTGTATTCTTGATTTTGTGTTTACACACTTGCTCAAGCATTGTGCTTATAAACAGGAAAAGGCTTGTTTCTGCCAGACCTGTCAGCCCAAGTGGGTTTGTTCACACTGACATTTGAGTTCATAATCAAACATCATAAACCCTCTGCTATTTGGCTTACACGCTCTCTGCAGGCCACATCAAAACACTACAGGAAAACAGAGGCTGAGCACAACTTGTCAGGGTGTGTGAACTTCATCAGAGAAGCTGCCAAAGCAAACACAACGTGAACTTACTTGAGCCTGCAGATCTCCTTCATTCTCCGGATTTATGATGTCGGCCATGTGTACATCTCATCATCAACTCCCAGCTTTAAAATTATGAACAATGTCAGTCAACATTCAAATCAGTAAAGCACATGAACCGCATGGGACACAGCCTGTGTGTGTGTGTGTGTGTACGTGTGTAAGGGCAAATCGCTTCCAGGGCAAAGCTGATTGGGTGCGTGTGTTTTGACTTCCGGGTTCTGCGTGTTTTCACACAACAAAGGACAATATATTCGGACAGAGACGAGGGAAAACTCAAACCTAAACAAACAGAGTAAGACTAAGTTTATAATTGTAAATATTTATTCACACATGGCAGGGCGCTTGACTCATTTGACGCTGGGTAATATATTCGGCGTTTGAAATAACGGTCAAGGCTCTTATTTTGAAAGGCAGAAAGGTTGTGGCCGAGCTATTTCCGCTCAGCGAATATCAGCTGATGCCAGTGTAAACAGAAAACAGAGTTGTGTGTAAAAGAGAGAGAGAGAGAGAGAGAGAGAGGGAGGGAGAGATAGGGTTAAACTGAGACAGCAATATTTCGCCGTCGGTCAACTTTGCGTCAGTTGAAGACGATAAATGGGGAGTGTGTGTGTGTCCGTGTGTGTGTCTGTGTGTAACAGCGTGATGATATGCGCGGCGCTGTTTGCGTTGCTGTAGAGCAGCAGGAAACGGCTCAGAGGGGCTTAAAACATCACATGCAGTCTCACAGAGGGCCCGAGTGAGAGCAGCTCTGTGTGAACACCCAGGATCTGACTTCACAGGACTGGACTAGTTGAAGCAGTAAGTGTCCGGCTCTGTGCTGGTGTCTTCCTCTAATGATCAGCCTGTCTCACGTCACCTGGTCACAGCTGCTTTATTCTGAAACCTGGCATCACCTCACAGGAGTAGTCTTGTGATCACTACGGGGAATGTGCACATGCACATGTAAAGGTTACAAGACAGCAGGATTGGAGGAAATCTTTACATGAGTCAAAGTGCCAGTACATTAATGCAAAAGTACTCCATTACAAGTTACGGTATTACCAGCAAAATAAAATGTCAAAATTCAAAATATACATTCGGAAGATAAATGTTATATGTGTAATTAATCGATGGTATGTATGACGAGCATTTTATTGTTGTAGCTTGTCATGGTGAACTGTAGTTTTAGAAACTGGTCACAAAACCCATGCTCCACACACCACACACAAGGTTGAAATCTGAGGGGTCACGATATGATTAATGGGAGAGGGAATAACGGATTGTGGGGAAACCCCAAACTAGTCTCCCCCCCAAACTAGACACCGACGATCCAAAAAAAAGTTGTTTTTAATGTGAAAACTTGTTCTGAAAATGTACAGCTGACAAATAAATGGCGTTGGAAAGAGTAGGATAGTTAAATCAGACGTGTAGTGGAGTAGAAATAGTACAGTAGCATGAAACATAAATAGTTAAAATATAAACGCCTTCAAACTGTATTTAAATACAGTACTAACTGTACACAGTTACGACTAAGACATCTTTTTTGATCTTCACAGTGTTAAACAGCAGTTTGAAATATAATACTACTATTCTACTAAAACTAATAAAAGCACTTGTGTAGTATCTACTCATTGTTCATTTCCTCAATGAAGATCAAAATCCAGTTTATTACAACAACAATTGACAATTGACTGCTCAACCTTTAGCTCGAAGATATATACATTACTATATTTACAGGAACACATAACATCAGTGAGGTTTAAGTGTGCAACGGTGGGCTTTTTGAAGGACTTATGACTGTGATACATACAAGGTGTGACGTTTTTACAGTTTAAAAGGCAAACCAGTTAGAGCAGAAATGGCAGTCAAAGGACAGATCAGATAAATTATCATAATAAATGAATTAATTATAAAAAAAATTCATAGAAATACAGATAAGACAGGTTTGAACCACTGACAATAAGGACACTTAATTAAACTGAACCCTGGTTATACTGTTCCAACACACAGTTACAGTTTACAGAGAGGCTTTTCAAGGTGTTTTCCCATAGACCTAATTGCGCAGCTGAAAGACAGGCTGAGTAACCGTTAGTGTCACATGCTTTTCAGCCCCAGATAAACCTGTTTCAGTGCAAGTTGAGGCTTTCCTCCCAACGCGCTGCAGAAAACTCACTTGTCATCGCTAGCAGATGACATCTCATTAACACTTCTCCATCGGCACATGACATGCCATAACATTGCTTAAAGCCTTCTCTTTCTTGTAGCCGCATACTAAGATTTTGATTGCAAATATAGAATGTCATGCGGACTTTGGCTGTACAAAGGGGAAAGGGAGGACTTGTTTCCTTCCTGTAAGGCTGGTCTGGTGACTACTACCTTAACCTACTTTAACACTTGCTTTTTCCTGACAGAACAGACTCTTGTGGCTTTTTTCTCATATGACTTAAACAATGATGGATGACTTTTATTTAAGAGACATCAATCAGCTGCTTCTCCAAGCTGAACTCTGGAGGTCTGAGCCATCTTAAAGGTGCAGACATCAAGCTCAGCTGACGAAAACCTGTGAAAACTGAAATTAATGTTTGAAAGAGGTGTTTGTTTACCAGGCAGGGAGGGCCTAATGAAAGGCACTGAGCTGTTGCATTTTGGGAAATGCAGAATCCAGTGTTTCTGAAGCTTGACCCATACTGAGTTGGACAGTACAGCACTTTGTAACCAAACTGAAATATAGGATTCTGAAGTATTCCACGTTCATTCATGTTCCCCAGAGGGTGAATCCAACTGATTCTAGTAAACCCCTAACTCTTCTGCTACTGCCGCCACCAGATAACATGTCTCAGATAACAACTATTGCCACATAAATATTACATTTCCATAAAGTCTGGCAAACACATTATGTTCCCCACAGGGTGAATTTTTAAAAGTTTGGTTAGCCCTTTTCTTCAGTCTATGACCAGTTATCTGAACCAAAGCATTTTACTATATCTGCCCGATATCAGCGTGCCTGTATTGTGATTCCGAGCATGTTAGCTGGCTGATATTAGTTATTTAGCATATTTTAACAGGCATAAAAACACATTATTCACTTGCTAAATGCATTATTTGTTTTTGAAATAATTTGGTCCCAAAAGAACAACAATTAAATGATTAAAGCCATTTATCCAGTGTCCCTGCAGTGTTACATGACAGGGGAGAGTACTCTTTTAACCATTCTTTCTTCAAACACCTTTCTTTTGAATTTGCTTTCCAGTCCAGAACAACACAAGAGTGACCTTGGACATTAATGAGCCATGATACAACTGTGCTCTATATATTTTTGAAACCTGTTTTTCTTTGAGCACTCTACCCCAGTGGTTAGGGTCAATATGTTTGTTTTCAATCATTGGTAAGAATTTTCTTCTCTGTGTATAAAACATTTTTTTGCAAATCCTCCATACAAAATAACATCTAAAGCATGAAACACCATTTAAAAGGATAGAGTAGTCCTCTCACCCATCTGACTGTTCTGAAACAGGCTTTTGTAGCAGGCGATGTGAACTGTATGTGTTTGTTTTGTGAAGGTATTTTGTCTCATTAGCAATGTACTCAAATGTTCCTTCTAGATAAAATTAAGTGGTCACTTCTGATATATTTCATGCCACTCGGGCTCTGAGTGATAAGTAAAAAGCATAAACTTCCTTATAGCTCTTGGGTTTCTTTATAAGTTGCACATGCGCTTCTGGAGACATATTTTTAATCACAGTCGAGTCACAGTAATAAAAGGCATCATCTTGCTATGCTGCCGCTGTTTCTCCCCTGCGTTAACTCTGCAGGGGTCCATGGAGGAGCTGGATCCAGAGGAGCAGTTCCTGCAATACGCTCGGAATGGACATCTGCCGGGGATTCAGAGGCTCCTTATGTCCAAGATAAAGGAAGAAACACAGATCAACATAAACTGCAAAGGTATGTGAGTAACACATGGGAGTAATATCAGTCATTGTGTGTGGTGTAACACAGCATATGCTGTTTTTTCAGGTAAGAAAAAGTCTAACTTGGGTTGGACGCCTCTTCACCTGGCCTGTTACTTTGGACACAAAGATGTAGTGGAGGAATTACTAAAAGTAGGGTTTCTTTTATGAAAAATAACACATTTTGCTGTAGTCATGAACTTTTGCTGAGTAACTGCATGGCTAATGTGTGTGTTGTTACACCCTGCAGGCAGGGGCAGATGTTAACTTGCCCAATAACATCGGAGATACACCTTTGCACAAAGCTGCCTTCACAGGAAGAAAGGTACTTGAATGCCTTATCGATTTTTCAGATTTTAAGTTCCTCTCTACTCTTCTCGCCTCTTTGTTGATAGTATGGTTTTGTGCATGCATTTGTTCATCCAATCAATCAATCAATCAATCAATCAATCAATCATGCATTAATCAGGAGGTTGTCATGCTGCTGCTGCACTATGATGCATGTGCTACTGTCATCAATGGGACAGCACAGATTCCCAAAGATGTCACTCAAAATCCAGAGATCAGAAGCATGTTAGAAGGTGAGAAAGACACATTGTCATCCAAAAAATGTCATGAAAACATACATGAATATTTTAATATTCATTTGTAGACATTTTTATATAATGTATAGAGTCTAAAATCAGATTGCATATTTTTTTTGTGCTTATATTGATACCAGCGGCCGAGCGAACAGAGGAGAGGAAACTGGAAGAGGCACTCTTGGAAGCTGCACGAGAAGGAGATCTTTCAACTCTAACTCAGCTGGTTGGTGCCAGATACTGATCCCTGATCAAATACTCCCAAGTGTATCAAGCCAAAGTCTGCAAACATGAGCTTTAATGGTACATTTTGACCAACATTAGCGAGGAATGTTTATTAGATTTATTTAGATTGATTCGCAAGGCTAGTAGCATGGCTTTAGGTTTAGCTTGGTCCACACTTGAGTCTTTCCAAAACTACAGTTTTAAATAGTTAACATGACATGTTGTATGGATGTTCCCGGTGCACAGAGGAAGAATACAAACAACTTTTCTGACATCTCTTGTAGTGCCACCGTGAGTTTGACTTTATTGTAATTGTATTGTAACAACTTTGGCTACATGCCCCATCTAGTGCCTTCACCTTTCAAAACTTGTGACAATATATATCAAAGGAATATTCAAACGGCACAAATTAACACTTGCAGCTAAACGTTGGATAAAACATTGCAACCTTAACTATTCCAGCTCTCAGACACAGAGTGAAAAATCAAATGGTCATGCTTCTGTTCTTTGCTGAATAATAAATACCTGCAGGACATTTGGGACCAGAACAACCCATCTGTTTTTGTCTTGTGCATTCGCTGCAGCTCAGCAGGAAAAAGCCTCCAGACATCAACTGCACAGATCTGCTGGGTAACACTCCACTGCACTCTGCAGCCTATCGAGGCCAGAAGCAGTGTGCTCTGAAGCTGCTCAAAAGCGGAGCCAGCCCCAACATCAAGAACAAAAATGGTAAGGCCCCACAGCCAGAGCTGGCAATCATGAATGATTCCTTCTCATTTCCCGTTGACAGTAAGAAAAGGCACTATCAGTTATGACAAATCTCTGTAAGAAAAGTATAGAACAACACCTGTGTTATCCTTGAACAAAGCATATCTCTCCATATTTCAAAGACTGCTGCTTAGACCAAAACTACTCTGTCTGATGTTAAGTCATTTCCCAAACAGAAATAACAACTTACCAAATAAGCAGCTATAATTTCTGCAGAAATATTCAAAGTTGAACCTCTGATTATTTTTCTGGTTATTTCTGTGACATGAATATGATTAGCAATGCAAAACGATGTAGAAACTATGATTGCATGAAAGGCACAACCGAGCCGGAACAAGTGACTCCTTGATATTTGTGACACTGGACTTTAAATATCGTTCAATCAAGCAGCATATTTTTCTCTCAGTGCCCTGTTGAAATGTCTTGTGTGTCCATTACTTACAGGCCAGACGGTGTTTGACCTGGCTAGTGACACAGGAATGAAACAGATCCTTGAAGTTAATGTCCATCGAGTGAGTTCTCGACTGAAAGTAAGTTGGATTTGTTCTTTGTTTTGTTTTTTAAGGTTTTCTCATGTATTTCATCTGTGTCCATTTTAGGGTATGACTCGCCATGTCAAAAAGTATGAGGGCCTCCTGTTCAAGGTGAGTCATTGCGTTCTGTTGTTTATAAGTTTACTGCTTTAATAAAGGTTGGAATGAGTCAGTGACCTGCACAATTCATATGTCACACCAACAGTTACTACTACTACTTACTACTGCAGGCACATTAGCATATGGTGACGTGGGGCTATTAGGTACTGATGAACTCATGAAAACTCAGATGTGTCCAGATGTATGAAGCGGAAAAAGGCCTATAGTCACATTTGCTGCTGAGTGGAGTCTTTTAGCCACTAGCAAGCTTTGCTAGTACTGGTGTCATGCTAAAGGTTAAGTTGACTTTGCTATAGCTGATTTTTGTGGTAGCAGGTAGCTCTTACTGGATGTGGTTAATGTGTTGGCTAACTGTTGCTTAAAGTTTACATCCAACCTGTCCAGCACAGAACTGGAGCAACATTAGCATTCCTTCAGAGTGGCGCTGATGTCTGTCTGACGAATGCCAAGTCCAATATTCACTCTCTTTTGAGCTTTGTAGTACCCTCGACTTACTCTTGATGGACATCTGGCTCTTTAACAACTAAATGCTCTACTATGTTACCATCACGTTGCTGCCTGATTCATACAGTGGTTCTTAGAGAGTTTTCACTGAAAACTGCCATGAGAGTGAATCAAAACAATAAAGTTGCAGGCCAGAAAACCACAGCAATGTGGTGAAAGTTGCTAAAATGCACCACAAAGCTGAAGATAATTGCAGCCTCGGTCTGAAAGCTGTTCCCTCTGTACAAATGAGCTTCACTGTTACCCAAAAAACATTTAAAAAAAAAAAAATTTTAATTTTTAAAAAAACACTATCATCAATGAGCCTCAGCATTTGACCATTTTATTTTGAGTCCTAGCAACAACAACACACCAAATGTTTATTAATCCACAGCTAAATATAGTCTCAGTTGTAATTGCTACTTTGATGGTGATATGAGTGCTATTTAAATGGCAGTTATAGCAGCTTCCAAATTACTTGACAGCAGCTTCGGGAAACCCTAAAAATTAACATCATTTTGACTACCTGCTGAGATAATCGCACATAGCACTTCAACTCTCCTGTAGGCTATGCGCTTATGTGTTTAGTCTGTAAAATGGGTTTAAATTGCAGAATAAACGTTTGCCAATGTATTTCTACTTTGATGTATTTCCTGAAAGTGAGAAGATAGAAATCAGTGAAAATCAGACTGCTGATTCTTCTCTTTGCGTCATCCTGCAGAGCTCCAGATTTTTTGGCTGGGGCTCCTACTGGGTCGTCCTTCAAGATGGGGTTTTATCCTGGTACCCAAAACAGTAGGTGTCATCTTTAACTGTGGACGTGCCCTCTGAATCACCATTTGGAAAGATCTCAGCAACAGATAAATACAAGTCCTGTACACTTTTGATTAAAAAGGGGCTGGACATGACTGATGAGTTAGAAAAAAGGACTCTGTCCTCCACACAACCTTTGAAAATCATTCAGCCTGCAAAAGAAAAGAATAGAAAATACAACCTCTCTCTCCCACATGAAGGTCAGATGCAGCTGCAAATGTCAGAAGGCAAGGCTGTAAGTCCCTCACACATGCTCACTGTTTGGTAAGCCAACATTTAAGAATTATACTCACTTCATTGACTGTTGTGTTTGATTCGAGTGAATATAAATTTGCACAAGGGATTGTGTGTTTTATGTTCTCATTTTCAGATCCGAGCCAGAGATAACTGCTTTTTTACCCTCAAGTGCTTCGATGACAGTGTGCATCACTTCAAAGTATCACCTAAGAACGACCCGGAGGCAACAAGAAAAGTATGTTTAATTTCTATTTTGTATGTGCTACACCTTCCATCAGGATTTCCTATCGGCATATCCTTTTTTTCCCCTCCTGGCCCAATCAGGGGGCAGCATAAAACCCTAGTGCAATCGCTTCCCATGACTGTCCAGTCACCATCAGGTGTCACAGAGATGTCGTCTTTAAGCAAGCTCGCCAAGAAGCAGGCAAAACATACAGACCTTGCCTATGGATTGCACTATTCTGTTGACAGCTGTGAGGAAGGAAAGTGCAGCCCTCTACCTGGGCATTCACTCAGGCTGTGTCTTCTCCTATCCATCTGCCTCTGGCTGTTGTTGCTATCTTAAATGGATAGAATGACAGCCAGCATGTTCGATCACTGCTAGGCTGATGCCGCCCAGGCGGTGGCACTGACAAGCAACATGGCCTTACTGCTCAGCTCATTTTACTGCCATACTCATCAGCATACTGAGCTAATGCAGGACATTGTGGAAGTGCAGAAATCCACCAGTAGTGGTCCATGTGTGCAACTCAGGTAGGACACATGTCAGGGATGTCAGATTATAAACATGCCACTTTCCTCTAAGTCCATCTTTGGACTGGGCAGCCAACCTGTACCTGATTATTTGGAAATGAAGCTGATGCCCTGTCAACCTGATGCCCTGTCAACCTGATGCCCTGTCAACCTGACATTCCTGCAGGAGGTGTTTGCAAGGCACTGTGTTGCTTCGGCCTTGGGGGCATTTGTGTCAGTGATCCCTGCTCGCCACAGTGGTGTTCACTACTTCAAAGCCAGGAAATACTCACTTGTAAAACATTTCCAGAGGGGAGTGAGACCCAGTGGTGCTGTCTTGTTCCTCAGTGGGAACTTCAGACAATCCTGGATGGCCTCTCAGGCCTGCTTTCTCAGCCCTTGTAGCAGGTGTGCCTGGAGTCTACATTAAGACAACAATCCTTTTGGCCATCGCTTAGGCTAAGAGGTTCAGGGACCTGTGCACCTTGGTTGTGCATCCCTCATACATTTCTGTCAGCAGTGATGGGGGCACTGAGTCATCACGCTCACCTTGGGTCTTTCAGCGGAGGGCTTTCTACGCTTCTGTGCTGTTTTGTGTAACGCACAGGAAGTCTGAGCATCTGTTTGTCTGTCTGATGTCTTCTCCATTGTCAGTTAATGACTATCAGTCATCAGATAAGCAACATGAGTCACAGAACTTATAAAGCAGTGGGGTAATCCCTGCCTGCAGGACATTAACTGCTGTATTCAGGGTCCGTCTGAACCTTGAATTGGGTTTTGAGTTGGGGTTGCCAGGTTGCGATGACAGTTGGGTTGCCTTTGTATGCAGAATGTGGACTGTGTTTTGTAGAGGATGTGGCAACTTGGATGAAGTCGGAAAAGCAAACAAAACCTTTCGGTCTGTGTAAGATGATTGATCACAGCAACGTTTTAGCGGCTGTGTAAACTACAAGAGTTTCCTGGGAGAAACAACAAAAGTGGAGGTCACTGGGAGACGGCCTTAATATATGGGAGAAATGAGGGAAAGATGGGAGTGTTAGCAGGTCTATGATTATTCCTTTTAGTAGTTAATCGGAGCTGCAGAATTAAGACTTGGACTCATCTCAAGCCTCACAGCGCTTGACTTACTTCATACTTGTAACCAAAAACCTGTGACTGGTTTCGTGACCCACAAATATAAAAACAAATGCAATGTTGTGTATTGTTTTGACTTTTGAAGCTCAGCTGAACTGTCATGAATAATTAATGATATAACTAGGAGGCGTGCAACATCTCTATAACCTTTCAGTTGTAGCTGCTGGCACTGGTAAATGCAGATGAGAGAAATTAGCCTTTGATTATCCTGTTAATTAGTCTATACACATAAATGAGTAGCTCAGTAGTTTCACCTCAGCTTATCACCTGATTTCCTCCCTGCAGCAGTGCAAATGACTGACTTACAAATCACTAAGCTCCTGCTTTTAGTGACCACAAGGGCTTCTTTTTACTTTAGTCAAATATTTAAGATTACTAGCGACATGTTTTAGTTTGTATAATTTATTCATTATAAGAATGAACTTATTCATACCTGTTTTGAGCAAGATGTCTGAGGGCACGGCCTCCTGCCCACAGGATGTGTGTTTTAATTTTTTGTTCATTTTTCAAAATTGTAAATAATAAATAATCTTAAGTGCTGAAAATACAGTTTGACTTTGCAGTATCATACGTGTCATGTGTACTGGTTCATGCAGGGACCATAGCCTTATAGTCCTCAAGAGAGCAATCCAACTATTACAGCTAAAGCTGAACCTTGCTAGTCAAGTTAAATACAGCTTAGTATGTCTGTGTGTTGTAGTTTGGGTTTTAGTAAGTTTTTTTTATTCCATCATGACACAAATGTGTATTATTTCTTTTACCCATGATTCAGATTCGAGTCTGATTCATCATTCACAGTGCAGACGAATAATTGTAGCTTGTGCTGAAGAGCTTAAGCACTAATTATGAGGCTACATATAGTCATATTTAGGATCAGGACCCATCCTGATTTTAATGTGACCAACCAGACATAAAAACCAGGAGCGGGTATGCAGAAACATTACGATGTTCCAAACAGACAGGAAGTCATCCCGTGGCTTTCATCAGTTGAACCTTTGTTTTCTCTGTAATTATTTGATGCTTTGATTCAGTAAATGTAGCCGGATGCTTTAAGTCCTGTTTCTAAGCCTGTTATAAGCTTCATGCTAATATTGAGAGACCTTAAACTAAGTCACATCATGACATGACTTCACCCCAAAAACTGTTTGACCTGTGCAAGTCCAGGTCAAACAGTTAAAAACATCAGAATTGCATTGGACTTGTGGCTTGATTTGGATTCGGACCAAAAAACTTGAATCAGACTTGGTCCAAAAGACTAAAGACTTGACTCAGATTTGCCCGTTTAGACTTGAGACTGGACTTGGACTTTAGAGACTTTACTTGCCCCTGTTCAAACAACTTAAGAACACGTCAGCCTTTAGTTGAGACTTTTACTTGAGGCTTGAGCTAGACTCTAAGACTTGACTCTGACAGGATTTTGATATTATATATTTTGAATACCCTGAGGGTGCTTGATATATCGACTAACCAGAAAAATGTGTTAAATCTCAAAATGACTTATATTCTCAGTGACACCAAATAAAAATGTTTTCAGGCTTGGCTGGACGCACTGGAAGAGCACTCAGCTTACAGCACACACTACTGTTCCCAAGACCAGGGCAGCGAGGAGGAGGAGGAAGAGGAAGTGTTGTCACTCGGGGAGCTAACAGACTCACTGCAGGTGGCTGGAAACAATAAAATCAATAATAAGCATATCATAATAATGATGGGTAGTGTTTTCAGTGAACTAGAAAGACCCCGGGGGCTCCCACCCTGCACTGTTTTTATTAATCTGCAGTCTACTCTCCTCTCTCCAAAACCAGGCAGCCACAGCCAGCCAGAAAAAACTGGAAGAGGAGGTGGCAGCTTTCCTGTCCACGCTGAAAAACGACAGGCTGGCAGAAAGTAAAACCTGTTATTTAATTGTCAATTCTGTAATTTTTTTTTTTTTTGAGATATTCTTATATACTTAACATCAGAAAAACATCACAGATATGAACCAGTCAAGAGTGGAAATGAAAACCGTATGATTAAAATTACAAGCGTCATCGAGCAGATTTAATGCACAGTATTGAAGGAGTGTCTGAAATCCTCCTAATTAAGAGTCTTTACCATCTGTTTCTGTCACTGGAGGTCCACTGTTGCTTGTTGTTTGATTTTCTCAGAGAACACAACAAGACACGAAACAAATTCGTGTTGGCCCCTTTTGCTTTTTAAACAGCTCCTTTGACTTTTTCACCTCAGCCAGCCACCCTGTGATAGTGGGCCCTCACCGGTGTGTTTGTCCCCTCAGGGTTTCCATCCGCCATACTGCAGAAACTGCAAGACATTTGTGAGTTATCCAGCGAGACCAGTTCCAGTCTCAGTGTCTGTCTCAGCCTGTTCTCCAGACGGGAAGGGGTAAGTGGCAGCTTCCCATGAACAGCTTTTTGTCTTTGTTTGAATGCCTAGCAGCAATTAGTTGCCTTTTGGTCTATTATACTATTGAGTATCCACATTTTCCTCTGCCCAACCCACAGCAGAACACAGGTTATTGTGTAAGTTAACTTAAATGACTCAGTTTGTTTTGATATCTGAGGATTATGTAACCAGGAAATTGTTTCTGAGACATAAATGTTGAGTTTGTTCAAGTGTGGCAACTTCATAGCTCGTGTAGAGACTTTGAGGGAGAGAGAAAGGGAAAAATATCATATGTTTGATTTGCGTGAACTGACCCTTTAAAAAATAGACTGGTAATACTGTAATCAACAGGATCCTGAATGTCTGCGACCCTTGGACATAAAGTGATGTTGTTCTTTTGCTTCTTTTTAAGAATAAACTAAAAACAAAACGTGTTTCATAAGAAAGCGGCGGCATAATTCACACCTCCTCATGAAAGCAGCTCAGTGGAGTGCAGTGATTATAAGCTGTCAGATGGGGTTTCTTTGTGTATGATTCAATGGATTTGATTATAATGGAAGGATTCACCGGAAATGATTACATCTCTCCAGAGAAAGAAAATAGATGGCACCTCTTATAGCTCGCAACAAGTGCCAACCCTGTACATCAATTCAGCAATAATTTCAAAAACGTCATGTCTACAGCACTTGACTAAAAACACAGTGTTTACATAGTGAGTGAGCAATAAGATCCATTTCTGCATTAAGTGCAGGAAACTGTGTCCTCTTGACATTCTGTGTGGCTTGTTGATGTGTGTAAAGTTAGGAAAGGCCTGTAAAAATTAAAGGTCATAGTCAGTCAGATGGACACTTGGACTCATTTCGGGCATTAAGTAGTACAGTTGCATTACTATACCGTATTGGATGTTTACTTCCCTGACCTGGAGCCCAGAAGCTGACTAACAGTGCTCACTTAGCCAAGGCAAAATGCATAAAAACCCAAATCCCTGAAAATGAAGTTTTACATTAAGATAATGGTGTAGTACAGTACAGTTTCTGAAAAATCAGTTAAAAAGTGTTTTTGGTTTTAAAAAATAGTGCCTGGGGGAATGTGTTTTTAACTCACCCCGACAAATGAAACAGCCAACGAAAATTGTGAAACAAGACTAAGAGTGTTTAGTCCACAGCCACGTTAGTTCTGCAGCTTTTTGCTTTTTACCTGAGGGAGCATGTCTGTGTACCAGATTTCCCCGCAATCCATCAGACAGTTGGTGGTGATAGAAGAAACATCTGGGGTATCAGGGTGAATCCTCTGGGGAACATGAATCTCTGTACAAAATTTCATGACATGTCAGCAAGTAGATGAGATATTTCAGTCTGGTACCAATGTGGTGAAGAGATGGACCAACGCGGTTAGCATGGCTGAGCTATGTTCATAGAACACACCCATAAAACACCCACAGTGTTAAACAGAGTGAGATGTTAGTATCATCTCACTGTATCTCCTACCAATAATGCTCAATGCTGCATTAACATTGGGACTGAATGATCTGCGCGTCCATATATGCATGAGTCCAAGCCTGTGTGCTGCAGCTGAACATAAAGTATAAGGCATGTGAAAACGGACATATCTGATTATCTCAGTCTTGTCGGTCATAACAAAAAACTTAATTTGCTAACACCACAGATCAAAGAGTGCCTTTAATTTTTATTTTGCGTGATGGCCAAACACAGCTTTTCTTCATTTGTGGCACTTTTATGATCCGGACTATCTGCCCATCACATCAGAGTGACAATTTATCACTGTCCACTCTCCGCTGATTGTTTAAACTGATACGTAGCTGGGCTGCTCGTTTTGATGTTGTTGGAGATGCACACTTGTGTTATTGAATATGTAAATTGTGGCATGTTCAAAAGATAATGCACAGACTGGGTTTCTACATGCCTGCCTGATGACTGTTCTTCTCTGCATCTATAACAATAAATCTGCATACTGCATACATAGACAAACACTAACAAAATAGTTCAAAACCAAAGCCTGAATTATTAAAATCAGGATGTGATTTTTTTGCTTTTTCCGCCCATTCATGCTCCCTAACACAGCTCTAGCTCAATACAAGATAGTAGAATTTCTCAGGGGATCTTCAGAGGGGAAGGCTCTGCATTCCCGGAGGCTGCCAGAAACCATCTGAATGTTCCCGGTTTAACAGCCAGTCCAAAGCTTTCAGGGCTTACACCTGCGCCGGGCCTCGGCCGCTCAGCTGAGCAGCCTTTTGAACTGCGATCTGCCGAGGCAGAGCGCACGATAAAAAGGCTGCACAGGATCTCGGAGCTCTCACCATGAATAGGCCTGGTCTCCATGGGAATAACTCAAACATGTACTGTATATCTCCGTCTGCTGCATGATGGCATGCAGTCTGAATGAAGCAGCGGGGAGGGCGCTCACTTTGAGCAACGGAAAGATACTAAATCACTTCCAGCTCCTGCAGCGCTGGTTTTCACCACCTGCGTAGAGGTCAAGCAGCAGGAATTTCCTCTCTAAAGTTCAGTATATTCCAATAATGGGGCGCGAGTTGAGTCATTATGCAGCATTTACACCCACTTCACCTTCCCTGCTCGGCTTCTGGTTAGCGTCTTGTGGATGTGACAGCCCAAAGCTGAAGCACTGCCTCTTTGGTGCGCTTTGTATTTACGCATCAAAGCAACAGAGAAGTCAAGTTTTCAGAGAGGTACGACTGAAAAACGGGGTCATCTTCATATTATCAACGCTAATGTCTCGTGTAAAAGGGCGGCCGGGCTGATGGTTTATATCTGAGTCCATTACCCTGTCATCTGATCTCCTCTCTTCCATGGGAATCATGTTCTCCAGCAGGTCATCTGAGATGGTGGCGGCGAAGCAGCCGTCCTCCATTACAGATAAACATGGCTTATTCCTCTCAGCTCCATCTCTGTCCGCCTCTCTCTCTCCCTCCCTCTCTCTGTGTTGGTCTGATAGTGATGAGGGAAGGACCGGTCAGTCAACAGGATGTTTAATTGCAGATCCACTGTGATCACAGTCAGTCTGAGAGCCAAATGCATTCGTCTCCTCTTTGTTTTGAGAGACAGAATAAAATACTGGTAGCCATGAAAACAGTTATTTGTCTTTAGTGGCAAAATGAAAGGGAATTCATGTTGTTTTATATGTTTCACTGACTGATTCATCTCTTTGTTTTTGTTTGTCTGTGTATGTGTGTGCGTGTGTGTGTGTGTGTGTGCTTGTGTGTGGCGAGCTCAGGTGCGCAGTCTGAAATTGGAGCACGAGGTAGAGAAGAATAAGATCCTTTCCGAAGCGCTGCAGACTCTCGCCACGGAGCACCACGAACTTGAGCAATCCGTCGTCAAGGGATCTTCGCCACGGAGTGCCCTCAGCGAGGATGAGTTCCACGACGCCGTGTCTGGTGAGTTGACAAGTTGATCAAACGCGCCTGGGAGATTCTGTGACAAGCTCCCGCTCACACTCGCTGGTCTTTCATTCACCCATAGGACACTGGAATACTTTTACCTGCCGGTGAATGTCTTCGGTATGTTTTGCCGCTCCTCGGGCGTGACGTAAGCGCAAGTGTTGGCTGGTTGTGTTGAAAATAACTTGAAGCCTTTTCACACGAATGAGTGGTTCTGCTGTGGGAAACCTGCATGGTGAAGTGACATTTAAAAAAAGAAGAATGGCACTGTCTGGTGCTCCAGGAGAACTTGTTTTTAGACCAGCGTGTTTTAAACTTCACCGTAATCCACAAAACCCGGTATCTAATCTGATGCTGATGTCCTGACACCTTATGTAACCAGTTGTGGATATGTGGAGGCTGAATACACGACCTGCTGATATAGACCTGCATGGGAGATCTGCATCCATAGTTGCGTGATTGTGGTTTTTTTAAAATCAATTTATAACCATAAAATTAGCATAAATGAAACAATAAGTAGCCAACTGATTCTGGGCTGCTGACATTTTACTTTAACTCTAACCCGTACGTGGCATCTCTATACAAAGTTACTGGCAATTGATGAGCTGATGTATACATCGATATTGACATATGTCAGCCTGTAATCGCTTTAATCACAAACACTTATAAAATATTTTAATGTAAGTATTGTGAACACTTACGGCAAGGTGAATCAAACAACATCTCAAATCAAGTACAAATCAGTGTTTTCTGTTTTTTGCTCTGACTACTTTAACAAATGTGTCATGCCTATGATGTTCATTAAAAGACATTTGTTTAGCTCATCCCAAGCAGTTAACTGTTCAGTGACTAATTTATTATTATTTGATAAGGATATTAGTTGTTGTTGTTGTTTTGGTTTGTTTTTGGTTTAAAACAGTTTTGTCCTGGATGTGTGGCTATTTCACTGTGTCATTTCTCTCTGGTGGACTAACTCTCCAATAACAAGTCTGTTTCTACATTATCTCGCAGTGTTTGGCATTTCTGAACTGAAGTTTCTAGTTTTAAATTTATGAGACAGCAAACTGAACCAGACTGAAATGTGATTAAGGAGCTTAAATCGATGGACAAAACCAGTCTGGCTGATTTATTTGTCTAGCTGTTGTTGCTTTCATGCATGTCTGGATACTGGCTTTATTATCACTGTAAAAGACAGAGACGGTTATTTTTCTCCTAATGCCGGTTTGATCAGTGACTGGAGCTGCGTTCACTCACAAATGTTCTTTGAATCCTTCTCTAAAATCGTTCTGTGGTCGGTCTGATTTATCTCCACGTGTTTGTCTCTGTCAGAGTCGGACTCCGAGCTCTCCCTGAGCGGCTTTGAGACGGTGGCCAGCCATTCCTTTGACGAGGACGAGGAGGAGGACGAAGGCTCTGTCATGTTAAGCAGCCCTTGCAGCAGCCCCACCAGCATGTTGCAGGAGGATCACCATGGAGACAAGGACGAGACTCAACCCAACGGGATCACAAAGCATAGGTCAGCTGTATGCTGATGCTGTATGCCTCCACAGTTTCCTAAATGGGCCGCTGACCCCTCCCATGCTTTTATCCAGCGCTCATCAAAAGCCGAAGTAACTCAACAAAGGGCCCGTCTCCTCATGTCACACTGTTATTGTTGCAATTTCTGCCTGCCTTGCTGTAATGTATCCTCGATATCAGTGTCAGGCTGTTAGATTTCCCAACCTGCTCTGAATGTTTTCTCAATGATCTTTGTTTTTCATGTTCATGTCGTCCCCCGGGCCTTTTCACTCCATAGCGTGAATAATTTAGAGTCCAGCCCGGCCCGATAAAGGGAAAAAGAAAGAGTTGTATTGAAAGAACTGATCTGTGTGTTGGAGCTGTTAAATATTGATAAGGTCACAGTGCAATGCAATAATCAGTCTGCAGTATGATCCCATGTTGCCTAATCCCTGCAGGCAGCTTTGGCGAGCAGCTCAGACTATTTGGATGTGTTTTTTAACCTAGTTATCCTTTTTATCTAAATGGCCCATATTCTATATTCCTGTTATTTTAAGAACACCATCCAACCTCCGCCTTTAAAACTTAGGTCAGACGGTTCGACCCTGCTTGTCCACTGTTGTGCTGCTGATGGATGATTCCTAGGCTGCTGACTTCCCTTGATACCACTGTTGATTGTCTCTCTGGGCTTTGTTCCAGTATGTCACGCAATACATTTACAGGCTTTTGTTGACTATATTCACTTGAATAAGACATGACTCCCGCAGCTATTATATGTCTGCTACATTTACTCTAATGAGAAGCGTCTATTTTAGGCGCCCCTGGACAAAGTACAAGATGCATCGTGCACATCTTATAGAGGTAATCCAACTGTGTGTTAATGTGTGTGTGTGTGTTATTATAGAACCAGCTTACCTGCGCCCATGTTTTCAAGAAATGACTTCAGTATTTGGAGTATCCTGAGGAACTGCATTGGAATGGTGAGACTAATACCTGGCTTTCATTTGTCATGGCAACTGTTGGTTATTTGGTCGGTGGGGAAAAGTGCCTAATGTATAACGCAGCTTTCAAATTAAACCATGATTACCATGAAATTTGGTGCAGACATTGATGTCCACTTCAGCAATAATTGTAATCACTTTGATGATTCATTTACTTTTTATCCAGCGCTGTGATCAGGGCAACATTTTAATTTGTCTATCGCTTTGGTTAATGACCAAATAAGCAGCTGTTATGTGTGTTTTTACAAGCTGTTACTCCTCATGCCTTTCATAGGAGCTCTCCAAGATAACAATGCCAGTGATTTTCAATGAGCCGCTCAGCTTCTTGCAGCGACTCACAGAGTACATGGAGCACACTTACCTCATCCACCAGGCCAACACCTCCTCAGACTCCATTGAAAGGATGAAGGTAGGACCCTGTGTGACATCCTGCAAATGGCTTGAATTGTCTGAAACACACAGAGATTTGAAATGGATTATACCTTCACTTCTGAGTTCACTGTGAATGACTTGGAGTGTGTGTTTACCTGCTGTTGGCAGTGTGTGGCTGCGTTCGCGGTGTCCGCTGTGGCCTCTCAGTGGGAGCGGACGGGTAAACCCTTTAACCCTCTGCTGGGAGAAACCTATGAGCTGGTCAGGTAAGTGGAATAATAAAGCACATATTTAACATTTACTTATTATGTATATATATATATATACACACACACACACACACACACACATATATGACCTGACAGCTCACAGTTTTTCCATTCTCTATTGTTCCCACTTGGATGCTTGCTGTTACTCTGCTCGACACAGAGAGGACCTGGGTTTCAGGCTCATATCGGAGCAGGTGAGCCACCACCCTCCAGTGAGCGCCTTCCACGCTGAGGGCCTGAAGCAAGACTTTGTGTTTCATGGATCCATCTATCCCAAACTGAAGTTCTGGGGCAAGAGTGTGGAAGCAGAGCCGAAAGGTGTCATAACGCTGGAGCTGCCCAAGTAAGAACTTCAAAACTGAACTTTAATGGCGTTATTTTTGCAATCATCATCTTTTTAAAAAACAAATACACAATTAGTCATCTCTTTCTCTAAGTCGAGAGCTGTGACAGAGTTTACACAAAATGCCGTGCCCCTATAACATGTTGTTGTACTCTGGACTCACAGTTTCAAAATAAAAACATTTAAAATCAGTGCAGATGACAATTTTCTTTTTTATTCCACACATCCGTCAAAACATGGTGCCTACATTAGCCACAATGCAGCTCCACCACAGACAGTTCAGTCACACATTTAGTTTTGCTGACGTAGCCTTGAGCCGTTGGCCTCCAGCAGAAGTGTGGAGCGGGCTGCAGGTGTCTGGTTAGCTCACTTGTTTTAAACCTCACAACCTGTAGTCTTCAGCCCAAACAGATGCCGACTCAAGTGACATCACTCGAGGATGTTCAGCAGGTTGTGCGCCCCTTTCTCCGCAGCCGCAAAATCCTTTTAACACACAGGCAGTGGTGCTCCATGAGATCAGTAAACAGGCAGTGATGTTTTCAGTCAGTTTCCTCTAAATTACTTGTTTTGTCTCCAGGCACAATGAAGCCTACACATGGACGAATCCTACATGTTGTGTTCACAACATCATTGTGGGTCAGCTGTGGATCGAGCAGTATGGAAATGTGGAGGTGATCAATCACAGGTAAGAGGGCTTCAAAGACACGTAGTCGGTAAAAGAAACATTTGCAAATGAAGCTGTAGGTATTTAATAATTACATAGTAAAGTTTTGTACATTTGCCACACAGGGACAAGGCTGAGAGAGCAGATGTAAATATATTGAGGAAGTTTGGTCAAAAAGGAGTAAAAGGGATAGAGTAGATGGGGAAGTCGTGCATGAGTCATTCAGCAGAGAGTGACAGGATCAAATGATGTTTTTCTCTTGCTTTTTTCATCTAGAACTGGTGAAAAGTGCTGCCTGAATTTCAAACCCTGCGGCCTTTTTGGAAAAGAGCTGCATAAGGTCGAGGGGTACATTCTGGATAAAAGGTACAGCTTACACTGACGCATGATGATCAAAGAAGATTTATTATTCTTGTCTTGAATGCTGGGGGAAATAGTCGAAACTGGATTATTCATCTCTGTGAATCCTTTTTGCATATTGTAACAGAGTCATATAGTACTTTAGGATGCTTTGAGTGTCAGTGTCATAATCATCTGGCTTGTGCCGTCCAAAGCATCCCTTCATGCGTCTGTATTTTAGGAGAAATGTGATTCAATAAGCTGTTGAAATATGCAAATCAGGACCCACAAAGTTAAGCAGGTTTTCTGGGGGTCACTCTGCTGAGTACATCTAACTTTTAGTGTGACCCAGAACTCATTGCAAAATGAAATCACCATGCAAATGAGGCATTAACAATTCACACAGTTAATAATTGATTGTCATCAAAACCAGCTCTTGAAAGATGTGGGCTTCAGTGCAAAATAAAACTTAAAAGGCTGACGAAAGGGGGGGGGGGTGCAGCTACTGAAGCAAATAAAGTTGCAAAAGCAAAAACAAAACAAAGAATAGCAGGTGGTTCGATCAAAAGAGCAAGCCATCTCTAACACAATAACCCCACATGAGTGACGGGACACGAGCTGTGTGCAATATGAGAACCTGAGCACAGGCTAAATATGTAACATGAGATGAGATTCGGAAACTCGAGGAGAGATACAGGCATGAAAAACGCCTGAAGGGCTGAAGCAACTGCAGAGGCTGATAACACGCAGAGAAATGAGAAACTTTGCACACTTGTTTACTCAGCATGACATCTGATGTTGCGAAAGCCTGCGTGTCTGGCCTTTTTACTTCCGCGGAACATTTCATTTGGCATAAGTTTTAAGACATTTACCAGTGTGGCGTCACACACGAAAGTGCTTATTTCCATTTGAGGAACATTTGTTAAGCTAACGCACCGCACAGGTTTGATGTGTCGAAGGTCTGAAGTATAAACCGACTGAAATTATAGTCTAGTGTTTATGCCTGAGTGTGTCGGCGTGTGTGTGTGTTTGTTCCCTGCAGCAAAAAGAAGCTGTGTGCTCTCTATGGGAAGTGGACGGAGTGCCTGTATGTCATCGACCCCGCTGCCTTCGAAGTGCATAAGAAAAATGACAAGAAAGGGGCGGACGAGAAAAAAAGCAGCAAAGCGGTATGAACTGCTTTCTGTCAAACAGCAGGGAACCACATCAGTTTGTTTGTGTGATTCAGCGTGAGAATAATACCACTTGATGACTGATTTTGCTGGAAAATCTCTGTACTTCTTGCTGCCAAAGTGTAATAAGATGATTTCAATAATGCATCTGGCAGAGAGCATGATTAACCCTCTGGGCTCTATGCTGGCCATTTGTGGCCCCTACACTTTCTTTTTTTTTTTTGGACCATTTTAGCTGTGTTAATGCAGATGAAATGAAATTTCCCAAGGGTCTGAATTTTTTTCAGCTTCAGCTCTTTAAATATATCAATTATATACTGTATACATCCAATTGTACCTCTTGGCTCCATCGTGGCCACCTTTGGCCAATTGAAACCCACAGAAACTACCTTTTTTAATTCCTTGTTATTTACACTATTAAATCATACAATTTAGGTAAAATGGCTTTCATTCTAAACTCAACACTTGAAACTTTTAGTTTTTAATATTTTTTACCAGATTATGTAATTTGTCCATTTTTTGCCAAGGGAGCAATTTCATATAATATTCTTGGTTTCCAATAGGGGCGTATAATGGCTTATTGCTCTCCACATAGGTGTGATCTTAAGGATGTCAGATAATGATTCATATTGTTCATGCAGGGAAAAAATAATTCCTGTGCATGAAATTGCAGCACAGATATGTATTTGCCAGATAGAGTGACATAAATTATGATGTATCACACCGCCAAGTTGCAGGGAATTTCTGTTGATGCAGGCTAATGAGCTGTGAGTTTGCCAGGCAAACTTGGCTTTGATGCACATGTTGAAAACACCTGTACCTTTGTTCTTAAAAAAAAAATGCCACACACAACTACACAACAGCCCTTACACAGCCAAATATCTACTCTCCAAAAAAAAAAAAAAACGCAGGACATTTTGCAGAGGTCAAAGATGCAGCTGCAGGGGATAAGGAGTATTGATACTTCCAATTATTGGCATAATTTTAGCTGCAATGATGTTTAAAAAATAAATCAGGTGGCATGTATTATTTGGTAAAAAACATAGTGATTTTATGCTTTTCTCCCTTTATAAATCATTAACATTATGTGATCTAACTGGAATTTAAAGGGTTAAAATTCTGAATTTGAATAAAATTTTGGTTTTCATGACGAGGACTGATGCAAATGTAAAAAATGAAGTCCTCATTTAAAGGGTTAAAAACGAAAAAGGAATGGATATTTTATACTTATGTAAAGAACTGATGTCAGTTAGACTCAGTATGTTAGTGGCCATTTTTGGCCACGAACAGGCTGAATGGATAGTAAAAACCAACAAAGCCATATGCCGACTTTTCAGCGCAGCATTATTTCTGTCTCTGGTGTTCAGGGTTGCAGTGACAGTCAGGATGAGGTTCCTTCTCCAGCTGCAGACACAGTGGAGGTGATTCCTGGTAGCCAGCTGCTGTGGCGAATCGCACCCAGACCGGCCAACTCTGCCCAGGTCCGACGGATTAATGTGCACTACAAGCTTGCATTAGAGCGTAGTCTCAATATCAGGGTGTGCTTTATGGTTGTTATGTTCTAATATATAAAATTAGTCTTTTCTTTAATCGCAGATGTATAGCTTCACGTCATTTGCAATGCAACTGAACGAGTTGCGTGAGGAGATGGAGGGAGCCATTCCCCAGACCGACTGCAGGCTGAGACCAGACATACGAGCTATGGAGAACGGAGACATTGGTGATTATTGTTGGAAACACGCTGATTCTGAAAATGCCCCCCCCCAAAAAACAGAGAACGCCTCACTGCAGTCTGAAGCTGTAAAATGTTTTTAATCAAACAGACCTCGCCAGTGGGGAGAAGAAAAGGCTTGAGGAGAAACAGAGAGCTGCTCGCAAAAACCGCTTCAAATCTGATGAAGAGTGGAAGACGAGGTGAGGCTGCTCTCCTCCATTAAGTGCTTTACTGTATTCAGCAGGCTTTTGTGTAATCAGCTAATGTATGCAGAGTGACAAATATGTAATTGTTACTGTGAGGACCAATCAATTCCAGGCAGCGTTAAGTCACAGGCCTTCTCTGGGGTGCAAAGTCACACTAGCCTAATTGATATTTAACAGCAAGTCATTCGATTAAACCTTCATTTGATTGTCTAAACTGAACTTCACATACTTTGTACATTTTATTGTGTCTAAATGTAATTTCTGTCTTGGAAGAAGCTGTTTGACATAAATCTATTCAGCACACTCAGTGTAAAGCTACAACTGGCAGCTGGTTAGCAGCTTAGCTTCTCAAACTGTAAACAGGTAGAAACAGCTAATCAGCATATTCCTGTTGCAGTTATTTGTTTTTTAATTCTAATTTTATTACAGGTTTTTTTAAATTAAATATTATGATATAAATGACATGTTTGGTATGTTAGAGAGTATTAAAGGCGCTTACAAGGGATTTTGGTGCCTTTGAGCGCAGTCAGGCTAGCTGTTTCCCATTTTTCCTATGGACCTGACATTTTCTCATCTCACTTTCAGAAAGAAAAGTGTGTTTGAACATCTGCTCAGATTATCCTCAGTTTGATTTTCTAAACTTTTGTAGCATTATCAGAATTTGCCTTTACTTTTCATGCAGTTTTCATCGTGGTTAGGTGGTTTTTCTGTCTTTAACGCTTCAGTTTTATCATCTCTTTCTATGCTGTGTCATACTTTGTTGCTTTGAAATACTCGAGCTAAATCTCCATTTTATTTTCATCTGTCTTGTTTTTCTGCCACATCCTGGCTTTGATGTTAAGGAATCCTGCCCTGGGTCCAAGGTTAGAGCTGCTTGTTGTTTGAATGATGTGCCTGAAATGTGTGATGTGTGACCCCCGTAGTCTTCAGTCTTTCCAAATGTTTCTTCTTCTCCTAATTTAAATCTTATCTCTTATAACTTTGTCCTGCTTTCTGCAAAGATATGAGAGGTAATCACTGATGATAGAATCACAGTTTGGAGACAGTGCCATTAATCTGCTCTCCCTTCTACCAGCGTGGCAGCTCCACTGGCAATTGATGGAATCACTGAAACACCACAGGAGTCCTTTCCCCCCCAAATCGTTTCCCTCCTTGCTTTTATGCAGCAAAGATAAAACAGTACAAAGTTCAACTCAGTCAAATGCAAACACCAAACTCTGCTACCTCCCATGCAAATCACCCATAACCTTGTGATGAAGCATGCCTGACCTTTAATCCTCACTTTCCCTGATTTGTTTGAGTTATTATCATTTGGCAGGTGTCTTGTTGGTTTTGGGTCGAGTTCACACAGAATAATGCTAATATGTCTCTGCTGTGGTTTCAGATGGTTTCAGCAGGGGCAAAACCCCCACACCAGCTCCCAGGACTGGCTCTTTTCTGGGGGATACTGGGACAGGAAATACAGCCAGCTGCCAGACATTTACTAATCGACAGTTCCTGCACAGGGAAACTCGCCCCATGCAGTGTCCTCACTACAGATCAGCATTAACTGCAATTTTTTGTGGAACTGTTACAATAACTATGAGCAATATGCAAAACATGTACTTAAACTGCGTGGCCTTAATCGACTTTATGATCGTAAAACTGTGCATTAATAATGTCAATAATCAATACTTACATGTTCTGATATGTAAAGTTTGTCAGTGCTTTCAAATGTAGCATTTGTATAGGTATCAAGGCGGGATCGTTTCTGTTCAAAACGGACTTTGAGCACCGTGGAGAGTTACTTATTCATCGGGGTTCATGATTTTAGTGTCCTGTTTTCTTTTAAATGTTCATAAATGTGTTTTGACTGCAAATGTATATCTGAGAGAGAGAGAGAAAGACTTCACACAGTCTTCGAACTTCAGTGACCTCAACACATCATTCACATTTCCTCTGGACTCTTAAACTTGCAAAACCACTAGCAGTCAGTATATACATGTATGACGATCAAGTCATTTCCTGGAGCTTTTGGCCTTGTGACAAATAAGGCTCACAATAAATAATCACATGAACATGCAGTAGACTTTCTATATCTGTGTAACACACAAATTGTCTGGCACTAGTTTTGATTGTTGCTCCTGTTTTGTGCATTAAGTTCTGTCTGTCGTGCTCAGTATTTCATAAAGCTAACACAAGAATTTATCCTTTTCAAGAGGCTTATTAATATTTTGGCTGAAAAACTGACATGTGTGTATCATACCTTTTAAACAAACTAAAAAAAGCTTGAACGGGGGCTATGGTGAAACGACTGCATTTGAAGGTATATTGCCCCCATATAGAACACTGAGACTATTTTCTTGGAAATTGAAATAAAACATTTTAGTGTATTTGTGTATGTTTTTACGTTTATGTGAGTAAGTCGGTCTCTGTTCCCAGCAGTTCTCCTTTCCCAAGACATTCCGTTCCATCCACCTGACGTGTGGCATATCAAGATGCTGAGTTAACAGCATAGTTATTACACAGGTGCTGCATCGCACAGCACAATGACACAGATGGTGTGAGTTTTGAGGGAGCCACCAGATCTGCTGTCTCCAATGTTGTCTCCAATAATTTAGCTGTACATCCAACCTCACAACTGCTGATCACACATAACCAGACAAACTCGGGACTTCTACATCTGGGTTCTTCATATGCCAGTTTGTCTGAGACCAGATGTGCAACATTTGGTTTGCGCACTCAAAGAGCTTCTGCACAAACTTTAACAATGGATGCACATGTGCATGCTGATCATCCTCACCAGGACTGGGTGACCCAACTTGCAATGATTCCTGGTTGCTACTGTACCAGGCAGATAATGGTTACGCCGGTTGGGTCAGTTAAACAGCAACAACTCTGGTGGACATTCTTGCAGTCACAAGCTAAATATTCCAACATCTGTGGCACTGTGTTGCGATAAAACTGAATAGTTTATCCATTTTATTGTGACCGACGAACACCGGTGCAATAATGATGCTGTTTAATCAGCCTCGTGCTATGCCACATCTGTCAGGTGGGTGGATTATCCTGCCATCCATCAACATAGATTTAACATGGATATCAAATATGCACTCAAAACTTGAGAGAAATCAGCCTCTTGTGTGCCAGATACTCATAGATCCTCGCAGCTCGTGAAGGGACCAAAAACAAAGGAGCCACAGAGTGAGCGTAGTGTAGTAAATGATATAAAATGTTTCGTGCTCTGGTGTAAAACAGCATGTGAAGGTGACTGTTCTCTGATCAAGGGATAACCACAGGAGAAGATGAAGTTATAATGTTAGAATTTCCAGTGGTTAAAAGAGATACAGAAACCCAGAGGAGCAGAGAAACTAAAGAGGGTATATGTGTGAATGGAGGTGTGATTTGCATGTGAATGAGGGGAGATGAAATGAAAACTCTCTTCTAGCTCGCTCACATCCATTAGAAAAAAAAAACAAGAAAAGAGGCTCATAGAAAAGGCTGGAGAAGCAGCTACAATGCTGGAATAATTAAAAACTTACGGGGCCTGAGTAGACTTAGGGGGAAATAAGGGGGAAATAGTAACAGGCAACAAACATCCCTATTCTTGTCCTTTTATTTCTTAAGTAGTAAATTGAAATACTTATTATTGTTACCATGTCAGCATAATATTAGAGATGGCACATCTGGAGGAGCACCTGCAGGAAGGTATGTTAGGCTACAAAAAAAGCAGAATAAAGGTTACTTGTTATCTTGCTAACTAGCTTTCTATTAGGTGACTGTGGGTTAATATTACACCAAATGAAGCATAAATGCCTCAGTATAAAAATTATTATTAGTAGTATTTAAAAAAAAAAAAAAAAAGGATTGTTGTTGGAGTTGTTGTGTTGGGGGGCTGATGTGCAGTCAGTAAATATATGGCTAAGGGCCATCATGTCGATACTATATCTCCACCCTGTGTGGACCACCACACACTGATTAGCAACGTGTGGTTATATATACTGCTAAGACTGTTGTTTGGTCTCCAGGTTGCAGCTGTAGACCCTGCATTCATCACAGATGATGTTCCTCCACATAAAGCTTGGGTTTGCTGTAGATTTTGATGTTTGCTCCTTCCTGAAGTTTCATGCCCAGGTGCAAATGCGCACTTGCAATATCCAGCCTCCATTTGGTTGGTCAGTAGAAGCTGACCGGGTGTTCCCATGTCAGGCGCAGCTGATGTAGGGGAAACAGACGTCCTGGGGTCTGACTCAGATGGCTGACACCTCTTTCTAGATCTGGTGTGTGTGGAGGCAAAGAAGTTTAGAAGAGGACCAGGACTCTCCAGTCCATATAGTCCAACAGTGGGGCCCATTCCTGAGAATGAAGGCTATCTTCAGAGGTTGTAAGGCAGATCTGGAAGACCTTTGGTACGACCATAGTCTACCTGTTTGCCTCCAGGAATAGAGCTCACTGTCCCCTCTTTTTCTTCATATAAGATGATCCTTCCCTGGGCATGGACGTGATGGCACATCAGTGGCCACAGGCTTCCCTCCCTTCACCCTCCTGCACCTTCACTTTAGAGTCCAGTTAAAGCATTGAGCCTCATTATGCTGGCCTTCAACTGGCCCTATAAGAACTGGTTCCTCTGCTACCCCTCCTTCGAGGATACCCATGGGAGCTCCCTCTTCAGCAGGACCTCCAGTCTCCAGCCAACTGGACTCTTTTTTATTCTTTTCACCAAGGGTCTTTGGCCTGGCAAGTATGTCTCTCCTATCATCAGGCCATTGTGGCAGCCATAAAGGTGCCAGTGCTTGGTGATGGTGTGTCCAAAACCTTGCGTTTTAGCCAAAGGTCTGGTCCAAGCACAACATCAGTCATTCTGTTAGGCTGCGTCCTTTCCCCTGTATTCAGGACACTGAAGCAGAGCTGACAAGACAGTCACTGTTTTGACCTCACCAGGGCCTTATATGTTGTATCTTCATTGGACACATTGGCTCTTTTTCTTGAACAAACCTAACTGCTTTGAAAAACCAGTCTCCAAGGCTATGATCTGTGGGTGCAGCCCAGCAGGTGTATAAGACAGCAGGGAGCCATGCACATGCCACATTACACATGGGCATCATGATGTGGTGCCCCTCTATCTGAGGTTTCCATAGCTACCTCTTGGTCATCCCTTTCCACTTTTATCAGTTTCTTCTTCATGAATGTGGCAGCCGTCACCCCATACACTAAATGTGCTCTGGACTCAACGCAGCAGGACATAACGTTGCAGGACAATTTTAAGAGCAACAATTTGAGTCTGTCAGTTGCAAAAACAAGCACTTTTAGTGGGCATACACTGACAGGGCGCAATTGCCCTATATTGTACAGTATAGGCCAGGCTAATGGCTCACTCAGTACACGACCAATTTCACAAATTGTTGCCCCCATTAGTCATTCAGACACCAAAACATTGGAATACTTTCCAGCTTTTAGGCTGACAAAAGACCTCAACTTACACAAGTATGCACTAATTTAGAAGGGATATATCGCGGGGAGTTCACTGGTACAGTGCAGCACAAACATACTGTAGATGGACAATCATAGTTGGACACATGTCTCCAACTCACCTGTGTTGCATTTGCATGAACTGTGTGATCACAAGCGGACAAAACACATCAAAAGTGATGTGCTGCTTATTGATGACTTGCTGATGTGCCCTTTTAGAAAGAAGGGGGAGAGATGTCTGTAATCTGACACAAAAAGCCAGTGCTGCAGCCACAGCTCAGGTGTGAGCTACCTCTGGTGTAAGGAAAGACCTTTGTTGAGAGTAGAGTGGGCCTAAATTAGTACATGACATTAGGTTAAGCACTCCATCTTATGGTCAGAAGAAGAATAACAGATTGAATTTCATGCCTGTTAAATGAGCTTTGATATGTCATGTTATAACACTGGTGTGAGGCTGACACTGTCGGGTGGAGACAGTATATACAGTTTTCATCTTTGGGGACATCGCTAAGTTATAGTTAACATTAATCTAAGCTTGTTATTTGCAACATGCTACGCCTGTTAAATTGGTTATGGACTGACTGGAAATGATTTTGTTTAATCTCAAATAATATTAAAACAAATGGTTTTACATTGTGTCCGGGGTCTATTAACTATATATAAATCTATATAATCTGGTTTGGTTGGCAATGTAGTGTGAACATAGAGCATATTGAATGAGCCACTATTGTTTGAACAAGTCAGTCACTACTGCTGTTAGTCCCTTTACTGAGGAGGTGTTACAAGGCAGATCTGAAAACTGTATCTAGACAGAGACTGATCAAATGTTTTGTTTCGTTTTTGCACATATTTTAACTTTTTTTTGAAGATGCATTGACAGTAGATGGTTATTAAAACTACCATAATGCCTTTTTTTATTATTTTCATGCAGCATATTAATACTATCCAAATGCGAGATGTTAGAGAGGATTTATTTTGTAAGGAAATCATGTGTCACATGTTGTTAGCAGCACCCACTGTGATGTGTAAATCATTAATACATGAAGTTAATCAAAAAGCGTATTTGCTGTGTTTACTGAGATTATTCCAGTTTATGTTACTGACAGTATTAACAATGAAGAACATCCATATTTGTCCCATTTCTTTACATGCTGTGTTAAATTTAAATCTGACCCATGTTCATTTTTGTCCTCAGTAGCTGTTTGTTCACTAATCCATTCATGTATGTAGTCATCAAGTGTATTTTAGTACCACTTTACAAGTTTCTCAGTTTTTGTCTCCCTCTTGTCTGAGATCAGTCTGCATTTATTTTAAATTTAGCCTAAGGCTCAGTTATTTTCACCAGTAAATCTGCCCCTTACTATTGTAAACTACATATGTACTCAAAAATGGAACATTTGACAGGCTCCACCAGCAGCTAAACATGGCCGGGCTTCGGGAATTGAATTTCAAATGAGTTCTGTGGGTTTCAACAAAGCCTCTCTACACAATATGACTTCATAATGCCAACGGCCGTGTGGGGATAAAGAAATTGGTGTGTCATCCATTAATGACATGTCCTTAGTCTTCAGGGCATCTATTGATGCTCACAGGAGTCACCCAGGATCCTGTCTCAAATGCAACTGGGCTTCCATTAAGCTTCACATTTCGCAAGCAACCCACAAATGGTGAGGACACAGAGACTTGGTCATGCTTTGTTGTCCCTAAATGGAGGAAAGGAAAAGCAGAAATAGGTCATTCTCATGCACACTCTCACAAATTGTACATGATCAGCAGTTTTATTTTCTGAACTCGTTGTCTTCACTTCTCCAATTGTACTCATGTATGTACAAATATATATACAGATATAGTATGTCTGTTTTTTAATCTTTCTTTTTTGATCATGTTTTATGTGTTTGACACCGATTCAAAACAGACTAAATACAATGGTAATAAAAAGATAATAAGATTCTGACCAAGGTTATTTCCTAAAAGCTGATACAAACACTTAATTACCGCCAATGTAAAGCGTATCCAGTCTTGGTGAGTACAGGCTGGATGCGAAGGGGACGGCTTTCCACTCAGAAATGGAGTCCACCACTAGTTCGATAACGTCAAACTGTTTGGACACTGGTGGATACAGTAACATGAGAATATTAAATTCAGAGCTAATCCCATATCATTACGTTTGTGCTTTGATGTTAGCGTGAAAAGTCATACCTGTAACAGTGTGAAATTTCCCATCACAGAGGTTTTCAGGAGGTGTCACTGACACACTGACAGCACCGTTACTGTCATTCACTTCCACACCCACCTGGAAAAAGGTTACAGTGACTAAATATGATGATTTGGTCATTTCATGCAGTTCTTCCTGGCTGAGTGATGCCCAATCAGCTGTCATTGTCTCACCTTAGTTTCCAGTAAGAACACATTAATGCTGGTCCTATCACTTTGAACATGGAAGAGCAAACCGGTCAGGTACTGAGGACGCAGCTCGAAAGCCAGCACAAACTGGGAGCCGACATAGTTATCTACAACAGAAATCCTCCTCGTCAGATCTGAGTGTTTGTTTTAACATGCATTACTACACAGACAACAGGCACATAAAGCAGTACTTCCGTATTTATAAAATTTGTCCAACCTAACATGATGTAACCGCCACCAAAATACGTCCCCATCTCCGTGAGTCTGTCGAAGCAGGGTAAAGTTTTGTGTTTTGCCACAGGCTCCCCAATAACTTTGTTATTCATTTTGAAATATCGTATACATCCAATCACACTGTTCATAGGGACGTCGTATCCCTGAGGGAAGACAAGTTGAGACAAAAGAAGAGGATTAATATGTAAAAAATTAAAGTGTGGGGAAATGTGTCGCATAGCTGTTTTAATAAATTGTCGAACAAAAACTGAGATGTGATACAGACTTTTGTGTTTTTGCCGATCGGATCACCTCCCAGATACACTGGGTTGTGCAGGTCTAAAGATGATCCCTCATTGTTTGGCAGATGTCCATCAGTCACGCGAAATCCATCAACCAGCAGATGAAAAGAGCTGTTCTCCACACTGAACTCGACCTGCGCACACACACAGACACACTCACAGAAGAGTCAACCTGGCTGTCACAAAAGTAACTCATTATCCGCCTAAAGACCTGAGCCAGACAGATTTCAGTCTGTCACTGCAATCTGCAGGAGAATGAAATTATATAACTGTAAGTGTCAGTGGGATTAGAAATGTCTAATCCTAATTTTGTGTGGGGTTGAAGGTTACATTAGAAAAATACCTGTTCAATACAGGAACATTCACCCTGCAGGAGGCAAAAGGCTACTATATCAAAGTTTAGAGCAACATTTTTGGCACTGCACTGCTTGTTATTCACACCCCACTCCTCCTACTTTTTGCTAAACTCATTATTTTCACGTATCGAGCAAACATATAATGAATTAATTCTCAGGGTTATTTATTTCAGGTTTTCTCATAAAGCAAATAAAGTGGAAACATTGTGTGGAGACATATTGCACAGTTGCAGCGATAGCATTAGCGTATCCAAGCTAGCTACCAGCTAGCCAAGCTTGACTGGCACAGCAATGGTAAACTAGGGAGGCTTGGGTTAGTAAATGATCAATTACTCTGTGCCAGTCCCCGTCATTGCTCTTCTGCTTGTGCTGGATGATTCTGTTTTGCCCAAGGGACATCTTGATCTTCCCGTTGGCCACATAGAGAGCCAGCAGGGGGATGACTCCTCTCCCTGCTACATGGAGGATCAGCCCTTTGGATGAATTTGTCTTGATGTCAAAAGAGAAGTGAGGCCTGAAGCGCGAGAGGAGAACAACAGTGGAGTCTCATTAACTGCTCACATGAATGAATTCATTTAAAAATGAATTTAGGCAGTTAATTAGGCATTGCACCCCAAAGGATACCAAACCACAACCATCACAGTTCTGAACAACACATTTGCCACATCTTTAGGAGAGAATGAGGTATTTAATTGTTTATAGATAACTGGCATTACCTATAATTAAGGTACTCTTCTGGCAGACTGTAACTGAGCCAACTGTTCTCTTCAGAGAGCTGGTATTCAGCATGCCAAGCTCGCCGGTGTTGACACTGGCTGCCTGCCGGAGCCTGGTCCTGGCACACAGCAGAGAAAGAACCTGCATCACTGTCTAATTATAAAACCAATAAGCAAATTATCATGCCACTGTGGAACAATGGCTTGTTGTGCTCACAGGTTTGTGTTTCTGGGGCATTTTCGATCCAGGTGCTGGTAAAACCTCAGCGTGTGGCGGTGGATGGACTCTGCACTGGCCAGGGACTACAGCGCCCATTAGTGAAAACGAGCTTAGATCAGCAGGTATAAAGCTCTGCTCAGGCCTGTCAGATTGAATTTTTACCAAACATAAATTCATGTTACTGTAGGAGAAATATCACGAGAGCAGCTGTGGCTTTAAAAAAGCATATTTTGAGTGTTGTCAAACCTCCTCGAATAAAGGTTTGCGATGCAGCCTGTGAATTTCACTCCTTGCACATTTTGATCCAGTGGTTTTCCATTGGCTGATTGTTCCTGAATCACTTTTACATTATCAATGCTGAGCTCCAACCTGAGAAAATCACATTAGGGTTCAGTAAAGTGCTGTTTTTAAATTTTAAATGAAGATAAAGCTACAACTGAACATATCTTACCCCGTGGGCCTCTTTGCTACAGACAAGTAGTGCCAGCTTCCATCGCTGTACCTTTTATCTGACCTGAGGGTATAATTATCGCTATTAAATACTGCATAGCCATCAGCCAGGGACAGCTGGAGGTTATGGACAGAGGTAGAGCCCTGCGGAGGATCAGAGAACACTAACAGAGTTATAATGATCCTAAGGTTTTGAGTCTGGATGTGAGGCATTCAGCCAGGGTTTACCTGAGAGCCGCTCCTGAGAAGAGTACCGTGTCTGTTCGTGCTCCTGAAGCCCAGAGAGACTCTGAGTGGCTGTTCACCACTGACAAACAGGGTATTGACAGACAGAGCTGAGTACAACGTTGCTGATCGAATGCCCTAAACAAGCCAGAAACACAGTCATTTTAGATGCCTGCCTATTACACATTCCTCCCTTTACAGATAAAAAGTTAAATTCATGAGTAACAAAACACTCCACTGTCAAGATAAATACACTCAGGGGTTTGGCATGACCAGTAGCATCTGGTGGCTAAAGTCGCCAAACGTTTGATATTAACTGTGTAACTGTGGATCTGTAACTGTTACCGTTACTGTGTTACTGTTACACTATAATTGAGCGTGCCACATATAAACATTTCAATAGTTTAATTATGAATGTGACAGTGACTTGGTGACTTTTGGCATGTTTTGTAAATGAAAAGTTTAGATTTAAAGTGGTGCATACACACTCTTCCCAATTACTGTATGGGTTTTGCTGCCACAACCACATCAGTCTGTTATGATCAATCGATTGCAGTGGCTAAAGTTGGCAAAATTTAGGTTTAGATAAATGATTTGATGATCCATTTATGTTTCAATTTTAGACATCATCTTAAACACATGAGTTTAACAAAAGTGACATCGCCTGACATGAGACTTTTTTTTAGACACTTTCAGTATTCATGTTCACATGCATGAAACTATCTCCTCTTCTTTGCAGTTTACCAGTAGTGAGACTGGACATCCATCAGTGACACCGATAGTCTTGTTGTACTTGACGGTCTCAGCGTCTGCCGTCAGGTGATACACACACCCTCTCAGCGGTGGAGCTGTGATGTTGTGTCTGACATTCAAGAGCACAAACAAAGGCAGAGAACAGTACAAAATGCTAATCTGATGAGCTAAAGCTGTGACTGCTGCATGAGCCTGTTTTGTTACCTCTGTCTGAGTGCTGCTGGTAGACCCCCGATGTAACAGCTCCTGTAACCTGTTTGATTGTGATCTGTGGAGATCTGCTCTGTTTCCGCAGATCCATATTGCACGATGAACTTGTCTGCAATACTGATTCTAAACTGTCTGCCCTGAAACAGGTAGGCATCATTTTAGGACAGTTCATACATGGACAAACAAAAACATGAATTCAGAAAGCCTGCACGTCTTGACGTTCATTCTGTTACGTTATGTTAGATCGACTTACAAACAGAGAGACTTTGTCAGCACTCTGAAGTCTGATCTTGTGATGTGTTTGCTGTCCCTGAAGCACCAGGAAGCCTCTCTCCACAAACACACAGTAAAAAGACTCCTGCAATGGATAAAACACACGAAACACAATGTGTAGTGCCAAAGACACGTGTAGCCAGTGCAGCGCTCCACTGTTTCTACACATAATAAATTTGTAGAATATGATGCTGTTTGACTGCTGCTTCTGCAAATCTGTTCAACTAAATCCTAAACATATTACTTCATTTCCAATGAAGAATAATAAGGCGTTTGTTTCTCGGCTGTTTGTGTGAAACTTGAACAGTCTCCTTGGTTTCCTGACTGGCTCCTCCATGAGCACCATGCGGTAACCTGTCCCGTCATAATAGTCAGACACCTCTGACCTGGCAATTCTGGACAAATAAAGAACGATTTAATCAATTTTTTGATCACCAGAACTCAATGAGTATTGTTTCTGTTTGAAAGTGTCTTAATGCTTACTTTACACCAGGCTGTTTTGCATCCAAATTGACTGCGTGCTTGTAGTTGAACAGACAAACAGGCTTATCATTTAGGTAGGAGAGTTTTATTGCGCCTCTGTACCTGGGGTAATACAGCTCCACTGGAGGCTGGAAGAACCAAAAGACAAGGGACTTAAAATGCAAACAAGTCACATTTTCATTATGCTGAACATTATTGCCTTTGAAATTGATCAATTAATTGCTCGGATTTGTGGTTTACCCATAAACCTACCTCTGGTCCATATGATCTAATAAAGTGTGATCACAGGTATTCTCACCTCAGTGATGCACTGCATGCATTTCATCTAGTTCACAACAATTAGCTAATAGTTGTTAGGTAGCTGAATGATGACAACAGTCCAAAACATAACACTGCCTTCAAAAGTCAGAGTTCAAAGGTATTATTACATATTAATCCAAAAATAGGGATTGCTCAGAATGAGGTAGTAAATCATTATATCCATTCTATGTGTTATTTCATTATTATTAAAAATCAAAATCAACTTCTTCTTCTTTTTTATTATTTTAATTTTTCTTCATGGTTTAATTTATGTATTTTTCTCTCAGTCCATATATGTTTCCATTGCATTTAGACACTCCAGGTCAAGGAGCAGATAGGCTTGCTAACGGGGTTAGGCTTTGAGCTTCAGGATGTTGTGTGGAGACTTGGCAATTCCCAGTGGGTGCCAATTCAAATCAGTGCTAACCAGTGTTAGCATTAAGTAAATAACGTATAATGAAATGACAGCAGGGATTGGTTACCTCAAATCTCTTGGGATATCCACCCACATAGAAAACAACACTATCTGGGTCCAGTTCGAGGATGCCATTCATCGAGTTTGGAAGTTTATGTTTCGGAGAGAGGCTGGTGGGCTTCTGCGCCGTGAAGTTCTGCGTGATGTTAACTTCAGCATCCTGGTAAACCCTGCAGGAACAATTGACACACACACACACACAGATACTCTGCTGATTACACTTGGTGTAGGAGGAAACCTCATGTAAAACATGTTCCCCTATAGAAACTTGAGGGTAGAGAGGTAATGTTTATGTAACACTTCCGTACCTGTGGAAGACCACCCTGTCAAAGTGTGAAGAGTTCACATTGGTAGTTGTTATTATTCTGCTGGTTTCCACCTCATGTACAACTCCACCCAACTTGTAGACACAAATCAACACACTGTTTCTGATAGCCATCCCAATGTAATCTCCAGAAGCCTGAGAATGAAAGATGCGCATGACAGAAAGATAAAAACAAGAAACATGCATCACTTAAACCACAAAATCACTTATCTTTCTCTATTTGAGGAGGGCAGGATGCTCACATCCTTGTTTCCCAGGAAGAAAACAAAAGAGCTGGCTTCTCTGTGTTTGTCCTGCCGACGCTTACGTCTGTTGTCAGCCTTGGAGGCATTGTTTTGATGGAGAGCGAGAAGCAAATCGACAGCCGTAAACGCCTTTAAGTCTTCAAGGTTTCTGGGAGGCCGAAGCTCAACATGACTCTTGCCATTGAAAGTAGTGGCCAGTGAGAGCTGTAAGAAGATCAGTTGAGGTGGAAATTACAGGTGTGCTTCTCAATTATATTGAAGGCTCGTAGATCTGAGAGGAAGAAATTCTCAGGTGGCTTTCATACACAGGTAGTATAAGATCGATGGTTCATGTTAAATATGAATTGTAGCAGCTTCAACATAAGAAACAGGATTTTTAAAAGCATATTTTACCCTATTAACATAGTTTCTTGTCTCCTCTATCACATCCTTGATTCTCCTGATGCTTTCTGTTGTGTTTGCAGTAGGAGGCGCCTTCTCAGTGAGAGCCTCCACATGTCTGATTTGGTCTTGCAGTGCAGGCAGTGCTGCGTTCAAGTTCTTCACTGAAACACACACAGAAGACAAATATAGTCCAGCTGAAATATGTTCTTTGATGAGTTTAAAAAGTCTAAAAATGTTGCTGTTTTCCGTTATTAAATACTCACCCGCCTGGTCTGCATCAGTCAGTACATCGTCTATATTCACACTGTTATTGGTTAAAGTTATTCTCTCGACTTCCTGGCTGATGTTTCTCAGTCTTTGCGTTACATTTCTGACTGTGGAGTTCAAGGCAGCAGCAGATGTTTTCACGGACCCTATCAGGACACCTGTGTCATCTGTAATCAAAAGGCCACTATGACCTACTGTACTGTAATTTGGCGTTTTATGTATCCTCAAGCTAATTTCAAGTGATCCACTGACCTCTTTTGATCTTTTTGATGCCATCGCTTGCGGCTGAGATGCCCATTCTCAGTAATTCTCCTTTTTCTTTTTGCTCATTCACACGTTCTTTGAGGCTGTTCACTGTATTTGAAAGCACTGTTCAGAAGAAATTGTAAAAGAAAAACAGAAAATTTTTACTTTCCTGCACTAAATATAATGGATCTGACCTGTTCAAATGATGCCGTTTACCCACATTTACTGTCACTCTCAGCCTGGTTGGCTTCTGTCCATAAATGAGCTGTGTTATCTCTGAGCCCCTCGGTCCTGCTGACCAGGTCTCCTTCCTTCACATCCTAATTTATTGCAACAGAGTCATATTAATATTTTGATAAGCATTGCCATTACACAAAGAGCTTAGCATTACTGATAGAACTGTAGTTACCTTTAAGGTTTGGTCAGCTGCCTCTCTGGACTGATTCGCTGCCATCTCTGCCTTCTCTATTGCATTTATGATGTTTTCATAAGCTCCTAAACCCAGAGAACTGAGCAGGTCTGTGCTGTTTGTACCATTATGAAGCATTCTGCAGTGACACATAGCAGAGTGTACTGATTTGAATCCTAACACAGTGTTTATCTGAATGATACCCATTCACATTCTTTGTTTCCTGTGCTTCACACTCACCGCTGTAACTTTGCAGTAACTAGGTTGAGCTCCTTTGCATGCTCCTCAGCCTTGGCTACGAGATCCACTGTTGCTGTGATGTGAAAAACGTTGTTCAACTTCTTAATGAGTTCCTGCTTGGCACCATTGAGCTGAGCCGCATGATTCTCAAAATCCTGCAAATTGCACACAATAAACTCAGTCTGCCCAGTGCAAAACATCAAACTCAGATCAGTGGTAAAAAGATGCCTGCTTACTTTTTTAATATCCCCAAGCATTAAAAAGATGTCTGTGATATTCTTTAGCAGATCTTTTGTCATTTCTGCCACAGGAAGGAGCGAACGCTGTTCTCGCTCCAGCAGAGTTTGAAGACGCTAACAAATCATGAACAAAGAGAGGTGAAAACGCCAGAGTGAGTTTTCAAACTCTGTTTTCAGACATGCGTGATATGACTATAACAGCAGCCCATTCACCTCCAGATGTTTTAGCATGGTACGACTCTTTCGGTTGAAGCCCCGGGTCCTGTTGACTGTGTCCTCAGTGTCTGACAGCAGTCCAGCCACTTCCCTCAGAGAAGAGTCAGATTCCATCAGAGAGCGTGCAGTCTGATTTAACACAGCCTGGTTGGTTTCTACAGGAACCAACATGTTCCTGATAATGTCCAACACTGTGGAGAACAGACACACTCTGGATTTAACATGCTGAGGCAATTTACATGAAAGAGGTGGAAGAGGCTGAAGATGACTGTGTTTGGGAGGTTTTCCATCTGACTTCTATCATAACTAAGTTTAACAAAATTTTATATTGTTTAAAAAGTTTCAATGAAATTCGACAGTTGAAAGTTTCCCAAAGTGTATAAAAGAAGCAGAACATTTTAATGTTTGAATGGAGGCTCGAGCTAAATGTGTGAATGGGTGTGACATTTAAAAAAACCTTGAAATAATATAAACATGTCAGTTTTAAACATTATGTCACCTGTTACATTTACTTTGTATATTAACAAATATGTGCTCAAGCTTTCTTAAATTTAACTAAATTCACATTTATTTCAGACACGTTTCTGTCCCCACCAATGTAAACCTATGTCCTTCATATGTGATATGCACTCTACCAGGTGAGATACTGACATGCACTGAAGGAATCATTTCTTAAATCAAACTGCTTGTCAGATGCAAACATTTACATAACTAAATACATAAATTCACTTCTATGTAACTGATACCTCTTGTTACTCGTGGTACTGTTATGTGTGAGTGAGACTGGTTTTCTCACCTAACTCTGTAAAGAAAGAGAATAAATGTATTTTTCAAAATGTTGACACAGAATCCAGATCTGGGAAAATCAGTGTTTTTCTTTTTAAAATCACTGGTATTGTCCTGCACATAAGTGCAGATGAGAGGGTGACAAAATGTTTTGTTGTTGTTTATAAAACCCTGAAGAGAAGTGCTAATCAAGCCATTTATATTTGTTTTGGTGGTTTCAGCTTCAAAAGTTGGAGAGTTGTGAGTTGTTGAAAGTGGCCTGCCCTTCACATGCCCTTCTACTTCACATCATGGTGAGGTGAACATGGTCCAGCACTGCGTTTTCACAAACTGAACATAGTCCCTGTGGCAGAAAGCAACCAATAACAGGAAGAAAATCTCACAGATGTGTGCCTCCTCTTGCTCTCTGCCAGCTTTGTCTCTCGGAGCGGTGCAGCCTCTCTCTCTCATCTCCAGCACGATGCGCCAAGCCTCCTCCACCACGCTGGCTTTGTTGTCTTCCGAGTGAGTCACTGTCCCACCAGGTTTCACCTCAGTTAGCCACTTTATCAAGTCTGACGAACCACAACAATAGAGACACTGCTGTTAATGATACATCTGTGGCTAAGGTGAACTTAACCAATAATTCAGTTCTCCTAACAAGTCCCACAAAGTCTCAGGTAGAAGAAGCAGAAACGATTTGCAGGTATGTGCACGCTGTTAGACACTCCTGAGTAAAATGACAACATAAGGATGTTTAATGTTGAATAATTCAATGAATAATTGCTGATATGTGACACTTTTCAGGAAACTGTTGAAGCCTGCCAGAAGAACAGTGAATTAATGCAACAGTAATGTTAACACACAAATGTTATTTGAATGTTTCACTTATGTACCTTGTATTGCTGCATGGAGAGCTTCAACTTCAGAGAGAAGATCCTTGGTCTTTAACTTTGTTTCAGTTGCATTTTGCAGGACTTTCTCCAGACCCAATAAAGTGTCAAGAGCCTAAAAAGTTGATAATAATTCAAACATTGTGTCAAGACAAGAGAGTTTATTCATAAAGCTCCTGAGTTCATTGCTTTCTGATGTATGCAATGTAAATTAAAAAGATCTCCTGTGGTGCTCAAACAATAATTCACATTCACATTTTAGTAAAATTGCCTATTATCCTGCTATGCCCCTTATGGAGTTTCAGTTTGATTAAATGGGGAAAATTCACTCCAGGTACCTTGTCAATCAGTTGCCTAAAGTCATCTCTGACAACATCCACATCCGCTTCCAGTTGTTTCACCTTTAAAACCAGCTGTCTCACAGCAGTGTTATAGCTCCCCACCTGAATCTGGAAATCAGGGGAGGTGAGAAAGTAGAAACCTTGTTGTGTGATATGATTATTAAAGAGTTTGTGATCTTTTTCTTTTGGCAGAGAAAAAGTCTCATCACCCCACACTCAGTTAGCTAAAAGCTGCATGAACTGCACCTTGGTTTCAGAGATGTTAGCCTCCAGGTGGTTCAGCCCTGAGAGTAAATTAGGGCCATTAGTGATGTTCTGCAGCTGCTGCTTTGCGCGAGTCAGGACATCGTCCATCTTTTCCAAGTCGACCAGCAGGGCGAAAGGGCAGCTGTCACACTCTGTCAGCATAGCGAGGTGAGGATTAAACTCTAAATATGGTCACTTCTCGAAGGACTGTGTGCTTTCATGTCAAAACGTGGTTAAATGATTTATTTTCAACATAAACTCACCATGGCACTGATCACCACAGCTGCTGTCACCAGACGTGATGCACTCTGTTGAAAGGAAACGTAATTAAAGTGGATCTCTCTTCACATTAAGGTCAGTTTACTGGTCAGGGGGGGAATTACTCAGTTTCATGTCTTCTGGTTTATTTTCTCAGCTTGGACTCATGAAAAACAATCGGGCGCAAAGAGTTATCATGTGTACTTATCCGTTAGAGAGTGTCTGACATAAATAAGCTAAGGTTGGATTTGATTGGACCTTTGATTTTGACTGTTTCACTTTGAAATGAAGTTCACTGAATGACACTTAACTAGTGATTAATATAATATAATATAATATAATATAATATAATATAATATTTATAATATAATATAATAATACAGTATATATAGTATATTTACCTCCAGTCAGAGAGTCACACATGTTTAAGTTGCCATTTTTACAGTTGCAGGGCTTGCAGCTGCCTCCATCCGCCATTGGATTGCCATAGTAACCAAATGCACATCTTAAAAGCATGAAAAACAAAAAGAAAACACTGCTTTACGCTTTCACATTATTAGCATGAGACCTACAAGCTAACACAAAAGTCATGTGTTATGCATTGAGACATAGACAGTAGGGATAAAGATGAAACCGTTTGGTGTATTGATAATAAGCTTGAAATGTAAAATGATTTGATGCTTAAACAGCAGACACACCTCTCACATCTGGCTCCACTGTAACCCCTTTTACACAAACATTCAACCAGCCCTGAGCCGATGTCCAGACAGGCCAATGCAAAACTACAGAGAGAAGGAAAATGATCGTCATACTGATGCATGGCAAAGCCCAGCTGACTGGGAAACAGAAAGAGACTGACTTGTTCCTCGTAAAGGGGCATGGACAGACGTGGCAGGTCCTGTTGGCTGCATTTCCATAGTGACCCTCTTTACACCGTTCACAGCGGTCCCCGTTGGTGTTGAACTGACAGTTCTGGAAGTTATTTGGATAAAACACAACATGAGCATGCTGTTTTAAGTGTGGTGTGAAGTAACAAATGAATATATGCCACTTTGTGTGTGCGTGTGTGTGTGAACACCAACCACGCAGTTCCCTGTTTGCTCATCACACTCATTGGAAAGTCCATTGCAGCTACACGGCACACACTGACCCCTGTGTGGCCCCACCTGCTCTCTGTAGAAGCCAGAGCTGCACTTCTGTGTCAGCACAGAGAGTTCAGCAGTCAACTGTAGGACTATTAACACAAGTAAACACTCCAGCACCACAGACCTGGTTAGCAGAAGCCTATTTTATCAAGCAGCAAAGTGATTAACTGCAGGAATATGTGGATATGATCTTATTAATCACATGCACTATCAGATGCATTTGTCACTGAGAAAATACATTTCTATTGTGAGTTGTAAATGAAGTTGTGACATGGAGGCAGAGAGAAAACACGTGCTGATATGCACAGTAAAGAGAGTGTGTGGTGAAAATATAAGGGGACACCGATTAGGGTTTTCATATCTAGCATTAAGCTTAGCATGGATAAAAAATATACTCGATTCCTGAGCCATAATTAATTTAATTTCTAATACTGACAGCAACTTTAAAGACTAGCATTAGAGTAAAACAAACCTTCGGTATAAGACCTTGTTTAGCACCAACATATGCCATAATCTCCACACTGATAAAAATATCATGTGCAACAGAAAACCCAGTGAAGAGCTGCCTTACCTGAGCAATAACACCTGTTGTGTGGTTGCTGAAGGAAGGATCACAGAACTTTTTCCTGCTATGTGTCCTCTGGTGAATCTGACTGTGTTGGTCATGCTTGCACTTTGAATGTTTTCCAGTGGAGGAACAAACCTTAGCAAAGAAAAGCAAAAACAAACACACCAGGCTGCAAAGCAAAGAAATATTACGCTGCATTATGGGCTACTCGAAAACCAAACGAGAGTCTAGAGGTGATTGAGAGCTACTCCTCCTTCTCTTGGCAGGTAAACCCTGCAGTAGGTGGACCTTGGAGCCTTTTATGTGAGACAAATGAAGAAAAGCTAAGGAGGGTAAGTGTGGATGAGTGCAGGCCAACGCACAGGCTCAAGGTTCAGCAAGGTGTGGTTGAACTTGCAGACATTATGGTCGTTGAGAGGCAGTAGAGCGTGTGTGAGAACAATGAAACGTGCAGCGACAAATAAACAAGAGTCTATCTTTTATTATCAGTCAGTCCAGAGGTTAAGACATTTCAGCTGATCCAGTATGAAACTGATAAATTATTGTTTCGGGTAGAAAAATATGCAAGGATATGCCACAAGGGGAAAAAAATGAAACATGCAATTGCATCGAAAATACAAAGCACCATTTTATTTGCTCTGTCTCAAACAGGCTAACGTTGAGGCCTGATCAACTGAGGTCACCAGGCTGTGTCCCCCACAACCCCTTCACCCCTTCCCCCTCTCAATACATCACTTACTTTCTACTAAGTACAAAAGTGTTAATGTAAGTGAGTTTTACAGTTTACAGAGGACAAAACATTACAGCTGAACACAAACTGGGCTGTTGTAACGGTCGACAAAATCAACAGGGTGGTACAATGTTTTAATTAACAATAATAATAATTCTGAGTAATCGCAGGACTATGTAGCTTGTGCAGGTGCAGCCACTGTGGCTACAACTGGCAGTTAAGTCTCTGTCCAGACCAGGAAGTGGCAAAAACTAACCTACTGTTATGTCTTTAGGGAATATTTGACTCTTTCTATTTTATGTGTAGTGGGATGTCTACTCCCAATTAGCATTTTGTTCCCAGGACTCTTCAACATTTCATCAAGATTTGTATTGAAGAGGAAAAGAAACTTCATTCTGGTTGGCGCAACTCAGCTAATGAGCGATAATGCAGACTCACTGTATTACATAGTAAACATGCTTTCCCCAAATTCAAAAAATAAATACTACGAGGTGATATCTCACCATCCTTTGACTCTGTCCATTCCCTATTTTCCAAAGCCAGTAGTTTAGGAGAAATCAATGAGAGTTCCCAATGTTCACCAGTGGACCTTTAGAAAAGTGGTGAGGAGAGGGACGTCCACATGAACTGGCTTTAAAATATGATCATCCACCCACAAAATGATTTCTTTAGGTCCCATTGAATGTTTAAGAGATACTTTTTGGAAATGTTATACTTTTAAAGATATACACACATTTGCAATTCATCCAGCGTGGATGTGAGTGGTTCAAGTTACCATGAGTCGTCATGCTAATCCAGATGACATGGCCAAGGACTGTTTTCTCAAAATGGAGACAGACTTACTTACTACTTTCCAATCGTTAATATCTTGGGGCACTTTTGCTTTTCCAGGTGTCCAAAACACAGTGAGTCCACATTAACTCCTTCTGTTTTTTTCATAGATCAAAGATCGGCACTGTCAAGATGGCTAAGTAGTTATTCAGAGCAAACTAGCAGGTCAGAGTTTAACCCAAAGTTTAAAAGTTTGAGTTTAACCCAAAACGTCTGCATTTCCCTTGAGCAAATAGTAATTGTGATGATTTTGCTGAGATTATTGATTTCAAAGTGCAAATGATTTTAATGTTGGCTTGGCTTTTTGGCATGTTACTAAATAGTGAACTGTTGCATCACAAGTTGAGAAGAGTCGTAGAGTCAGTGAAGTCACTTAAAAATGTCCGCTATACACTCTTTGCTAACATTAGCAAAATCAGCCACAAAGGATGAAGAAAGAACAAAACGGTTACAACAATAAGAGTATTTAACTTGCAAAAATGCCGACATTACATCTGTAACCAAGAATGTTATTAATGTCCAAAGTTATATAGTCTTATTGTTCTTTAGAATTTGTCAACCAACAAAAGGTCGGACAGCTAATTGAGTCTCTTGCCACAGAGGCTGGTGTGTGTACTATGTCCCTGAGAGAAGCAATGTGTTCACTGTGAATGAGCCTTTGCATAAAACATTATGTAGAGTGTCAGAGAGGTGCAGCAAAAGGTTCCGAAAAGTTTGACAGGAGTGCTTTGAAGAAGACATGAGCTGTATCAGCAATGAAGGCTTGCTGACACCCACTGACAGTCCGCTGGAAGAGTTTAGCATTACCCTCAACTGCATCTTATCAGAATCACAGAATAGGGTACAAGGCATAGCTTGCAATGCCACAAGTGTTTCTGCCATCTCGGATGATTCGCATGTAGCCACCTTCACCCCAACTGGAACCCCAGCTAAAAAGAAAAAAACAGTTTATTCAAACAAAATACAGGAAACACTTGTTCAGGTGATACATACAATAATGGAAAATGTTATTTTTATTAAGTTTTTCTGACCTGTTTTTGATGATCCAGTAGTCTTGGCCTCCTTCAGAGCCGTAGCCAACCAGAAGAACCGCGTGACTCAGGTTGTTGGGGTTACAACTGGGCTCGTCGTATATTCCTGTAAAAGAAATATGAACCTGTGTTAATTGATTATTTTGCCTTTGAGCAACTTTATCATTCAGCTGGAGCCAAGCCCCTGTCCACCTTTTGTCAGTGTAACAGCCACTCTGCTTTTTGAGGACAAGCCTCATGTGAGTGTTGAGACTGACGTGACAACAGTTTTGGACTAAAACAGTGAGCTGATAGTCAAGATGCTACAAAGTTCACTGTAAAGTAAACTGATTGCATTTTTAGTTCAAATATATTGATTTATAGAGGGAGTACTTATTTAATTAATAAGTAATTAACCTGAGCTGTAGAACAGGAAGCTTGAATGATCTGCATCAATGGCTACTGTGATTGGACCAATAGTTGCCACGGCATCAGCAAGAGCCTGCTCATCTCCTTTGGGTATGAACCTGTAGTCTTTGATGTGCGCAACTGCAAGTCTGCTGTTGTAGTAACAGGGCTGGGTGTCCTAGTTGAAAGAAACACAGAGTGTACGGTTAATGCCAGGCTGGACAGAGTAATGAACTGTTTTATTCTGATGAAGGTAGAGCCGGTGGGTTGAGCCTCACCACTGAGGTGTATGGGTATGTGCTTGTCGACTGCAGCCCATTGTTGACCACGTAATCGTAGGCGTTGGCCATCCAGGCACCATTGCAGCCGTAGGTACCGTAGGATTTAGAGCAATCCACCAGGTTTTGTTCACTAAGAGATGTAAGCTGACCTGTCTTCTTGTATATTTGTCCCTCAATAGCTCCCGTAGTGCTGAAGGCCCAGCAGGAGCCACAGTAGCCCTGTGAAGAGCATTTAAAACATACATTCAGCTTGAAGGACACCATGAAGCAGCCTGGAGAGAATCCACTCAAGCTGAATTCAGGAAAGTCTCACCTGGTCTTTCACCTCAGTGACATAACCCAGGTTCCTGTAGTCGACAAACCAAGCGTCTAACTTCCTAGCATTGTTACGCAACTTCCGAGACGAAACAATCTTCCCCCTCCTTGCAAAATGGGCGTCTATCTTGGCACCTTGCAAAGCCCGGTACTCTTGTTTTGTCTATGTGTGGAGAAGACAAAGAGGATTGTTTTCATATAATTGTGGCAAATCAGACAGTCACGACAATGTAACTCATTTTTAAAAAGAATGGAGATGGAAATGGGAAACACGTTAATGTTTTGACATTTTATTATCATGTCTGATCTGAAAATCTTAGAGCATAAGAATAGCTAGTCTTTAATACTGATTGTTAGTTTGGATTGAGCATGTCCGCTCAATAAAAGCTTTGTATAGATGCAATAAAAGACTCTTCTTACCAGGTCTCCATATTTATTCATGTTCATCGTGAAAGGCCTAATGCCCATGAAAAAACCTTGATTGTTGTCTTCAATCATCCTCTTGTTCTCCTCCCAGATGATTCTCCTTTGCATGTCGTCCTGCATGAAACACAAAACACGTCACAGACCGACTCTCATGCATCAGAGCATATGTGTGTTCACTGTTTGTGTTTTGGATTTAGAGTCCGTCTCACCATTTCATCATAGGCTATGCCATGGCTGTTCTTCCAGATCTCCCACGCAGTCAGGACCGCCTCGTCTGAGTCTGATGCCACATGCTGTGGGCTGCACAGCAGGACAAAGAGCAGAGCGGCTCTCAGCAGGAGGCTGGCCTGCTGCACTACAAGAGCATCACAGTGGAGTCACACCATTTGTTTGTACCTGTGATTTGGACTTCTGGTCAGCATATGAATGGGTCATTGCAGTGTGAAGTCCTGGTTATTCACTCTGACCACACTTGGTTGCATGTTTAAACATCAGAAAGAAGCCAGTTGTTGCACTTGTCGTACATGAGCACATCAGAGAACAAATATAGAGCTGTATAATCCCAATGGTTGTGTAATATTCACTGTAGTAATTTTATTAATAATAGCAGCCGATTTTCTGATCCAAACTGCTTCACTGCTATATTTTTAGATATTATACATTTTCTTTCTCTCAAAATCTCTGCCAAGATCCAAATGTAGCACTCAAGCCAATCAACAATATAAATAAACAATATAACATGAAACTTTTCAGCACTTGTAAAATAATTTATGCTATGTCCTTTTTAAATTGTGGGGTAAAAGAATAAAACAGCAACTGGACACCGTAAAATCCAAAAGGATTATTCCAAAGGTAAAAAATATTTTATTCTTATCCAAAGTGGGGTTGATCCTTGATTTTTAGTTCTCTTGTGGACCTCTCTGGAAAAAGAAAACCTAATTTGGATAAACTAAAACATATTTATGCATAATAATAATATGTTTGATATCTAACTTGTCATAAATGAGGACAGCATGTTGTCAGTGAATCACAACGCAAACTCTACAGTGTTGCTGCGTGTACAAAGCCGTTCATAGGCTCAGATGCTTAGTTTAATTACTCTCTCAATGATTTGTGAAAACCTTTCACAACGAGGCCATAATACTGTAGTAATCAGTAAACCAAATTAAGCAAGTTGCAAACAAAAACTGCACTTTTTAAGTTAAAGACAAGACCTCACCCTGCTATGAAATCAAATGACAGCTTACCTGCATGTATGTGAGTCTGTTTTGTTCCCATGGTCTGAGATTGAGTCTGGACAGTCACACAGCAACAGACTCACTGTCAGCCTCCTGCTAACCTTATATAGCCTTGCAACAAGTACATGTTTCCACTATACTTTGCTGAATCCCTAAATCAACGCTTATGCCAGCACCTGAGAGGGACATTAGTCAACAAAAATAAGATGCTTTCCCTGCTCCGCCTCGGTAATGCCTCTATTATCATTTAGAGAGAGCTAAAGCTGCAATATTGTAAATCCTTCAAATACCAGTTTATAATTGACCATAACACCTGACATCAAACTTTCCAAAACCAGCGGTGGAAGAAGTACACAGATCACTTACTTAAGTAAAAGTGCCAATATGTAAAAATTTTACTATTACAAGTGACAGTCCAGCATTCAAAGTCCTACTTAAGTGAAGGTACAAAGTATTATCAGCTAAACATACTCAAAGTATCCAAAGTAAAAGTACTCATAATGCAAACAAGTCACTCCTGGAAGTGGTATATTATTATATGACATTAGACGACTATTAATAACTTAAAAACTAATAATAACATGCGAGCAGCATTTTACTGCGGTAGCTGATTGAGTATGTTGTATTATCATATGTCATCATTTGTCTTAATTTCACAGACTTGTTTCTGATATTCTCTTTTGTTACATACAGAGAGAATTAGATGAATAACGAACAACGAGTTTTGAAGAGTTGACTAAATGTGACCGGCTGAGTTGTTCAGAGGGAAAACTAACTGCTGACAACTCATCTGAACACATACAGGTTTGGAGTGGAGTAAAAAGAAAAGTATTTCCAGCTGACTTTGAGTAAAAGTATGAAGTAGCACAAATGAGAATACTTAAGTACTTCAAAAAAAAAGAAAAATTATACTTCAGTGCATCACGTGAGTAAATGTGTTTAGTGACTTTACGCCACTGATTTTATACCGGTGCATGAGTACAGAAGAAACATTTTACTGTTGTAGCTGCTTGAGGTCAGTCTACTTAGTCTATATACAGTTTGGTAGAGCATCTTTGGGGTCATGAGATGATTTGTGGGAGAAGTAAGAGGAAAAAACAAAGGTGTTGTGAGGCTGTGTAACTAAATTTGTATTCATTATTTTTTTCTCTGATCTTTGCGTTGTTATGAAATTAAGAATGGTGTGTCATATCTTCTTTGGGTCTGGGACAGTTAATTGAACCGCTCTGTTGGTAAATCCCTCTTTGTTAGAACTGTTAACAATGCAATACTTTAAAGAGTGAAATTGAAAGGCAACCAGAGACCAAGACTACATACTGTAAGGGGACACAAGCCAAACTAAATTGCCAGCATTTTGTACTTCAAATCCAAATCTGTAAATGAATTCCCCCTGTGTGCTTAATCACAGTTGAGTAAATGTACTTAGTCACTTAGACTGAACCCATCCACCAGACTTCGCGCTCACACGTGCCCGTGTGTGCTCGGCAGCGCCCCCCGGCGGCCTGCCGCGTGCCTGCGCGCAGCACTGACTGCAGAGGATGAGCTCAGCTGATTCTCTGGCTGTTATTATGTCCGCGATCGGCGCCGCCAACACCCAAACACAGTGCGGCAAAACAGGCGAGTGGCACTCAGCGTCGTCTCTAATGAATGAGTGCGCAGGAAGAAACATGAGTCACCAATGAGGTCTGCAGGATGTCTTTTAAGGTAAACCGTGCTATCTCCATCCATCAGCCCACGGGGCCTCAAGGAGAAAACAGATTACGCCTGCTTCCTGTTAAAGTCTACACTTGTTCATTTTCAGTGTTTATTTAACGACGTGATGTATTTAATTGTAAAGGAAACCGGTGTGATTTGGAGTTGACTAGGCTGTTTTTGGACTTTAATGCAATTACACAGTCTAGCTAGTTTTGTCTGTGCGTGTCTGTGCGTGTATAATGGGGTATCGTATGCACTGTGGCCCTGCTTAAATTTCCAACTTGTATAGTGTAAATGTGGCTATCTGTCCACGTGATGTTTGATTTAAATATCTTTAGTCTTTTCTGAAAGAGAGGGGAAGAGTGCACTAGCATTTGTTTGATTATTGATTATTGATTGATGAGTTGATGAATTGGTGCATCTGATTGATGCCATTCATGCCAAGGTGCTTAACAGACCTCTCCACTCTGTGCTGTTTCTATTGGCTGTACTCTCCCGTCAGTGTGTTTAATACTATAATGGTGGTTTAAGGTCAGTGGTTTGTTGTGTGTATTTACCCTACAGAAGGAAACACCCCTGGCTAATGCTGTGTTTTGGGCAGCGAGGAAGGGGAACTTGGCTCTACTTCAGCTGCTGCTCAACAGTGGGCGCGTGGACGCAGACTGCAGAGACAGTGTACGGACGCTGCATGTCCAGGCTCCTCAGCTGCACGCTTTAACCATAACCCACCTGTGGTAGGGAGACAGAGAGCTTCGAAGCCTTGCCTCTGTGGTGCATGTGTAGTATGTGTAGCATCAAAAGTTCAACAACCATTTCATGTTTTCCCATCACAGTAAAAGGTGATGGGTTCATGTGTGAAGCTGTAAATCGGCAGATTTTAAGGGTTCCATCACCCCAGGTACACCAGTTTTCAGCAGGCCTTCAACAATTAAACACAAATTTACTGTTGCCATGTTTCTTTTCAGTATGGAACGACAGCGCTGATGGTGGCGTCGTACAGCGGCTATTATGACTGTGTCAAAGAACTTATCATGCAAGGAGCTGACATCAACTACCAGAGAGAGGTACGATGGGAATAGAGTAATAATAATAATGGCTATCCCATTATAATATATGAGTGTGGTAGTGATCTGCTCCTCTAGTATAACTCTCGTATAGATGAGTATATTTCTCAAAGTAATCCCTTAAATAAAAGTTTCTATAATGTTAGTTTTCCATTTGAAAATAGTTAAAATACATCAGTTAACATGCTGTGTGTCTGCAGTGGGGTTTCATCCCGAGTCCAGCACAAATTCTAAGTGAATTTCAACAAATTTGCTTAAAATCGCTTCCTTCCACTACTGTTGGGTGATTCTTAGGAGTTGGTTTGTAAGAGATGAACAGAGGGCACAAGATTATGTAACTGCTGAATGCCAGTCAAGCCTCAAAGAATTGAGAAAATAAGATGGAAATATGGGATTTATGCCTGTTCAGTGGGCACATTTGACGGACTCTACGATCTCCTTATCGCTCAACAAAATTGTGGAGTTCTTGTGCGTTTGCCAAAATCAGCACAAACTGTAAGCATTGGCTGCAAGTTAAAAGCAAAATCCAAAGCCTTTAATTTAAGATTTTCCTCCTTATTTCTACATTGTAGTTAAATAACATGAAAAATAAACCAACAGCATCTTTTTTTTTTTTTTTATCATCCTCTCCAGACAGGCTCTACCGCCCTGTTCTTCGCCTCCCAGCAGGGTCATAATGACGTTGTGAAGCTCCTCTTTGAATTCGGAGCCTCCACTGAATTCCAGACAAAGGTACGCGGCAGCTCACAATGACGTGCGCCACAGTCTTTATGATACTGGGTGTGACCGAGGCTGCTGCGATGCTATCAGCTCAGACCGTGTGTCAGAGTGCATCGCGCAGAGATAAGGAGACAAAAAAAAAGCTGCACAAAATATGCTGCTCTGACAGCCTGTAACTCATCGTCGTGACTATCGACTGTTTTTCTCACTGCCAGCTTGTTTTTTCGTGTGTGTTGTGGTGGCAGGACGGCGGCACAGCTATCACAGTCGCCTCTCAGTACGGGCATTCCAAGGTGGTGGACACCCTGTTAAAGAATGGAGCCAATGTTCACGACCAGCTGAATGTGAGCCCCTCTCATCCCCTTTGCATCCACATATTTTGGCTTTTTTTTTTAGTACCCCTCTCTTTGTCAGTACCTCCGTCTGTCAGGAACATGATGGTTAGTTGCACACAATGTCCCGGCGGCTGGAATCCAGCCTCTCAGGTTTCTGCAGACTGCTGAGTCAGACATGGCTAACATTTGGCAGGATTAGCGTCCGTCCTTAGGCAGAGGAAAACAACCTGACTGGACAAACATACATTCATAAAACAGTGGCGGTGTAGTAATTCCTTATTAATACACTTTTTGCTCAGGTGGAAAGCTTTTCTGTCAGATTTTTTTAAGCAATCTGAGCACAGCAGATTTTTATGTTTCAGGACGGCGCCACTTCTCTGTTTCTTGCTGCCCAGGAGGGTCATGTGAATGTGATTCGTCAGCTGCTGTCATCTGGTGCCAAGGTTAACCAAGCAAGGGAGGTAATGTCCTCACCGCTTTACCATATTTAGAGATTTTAAAGGGCACAGTCACAGAGTCACAGTCACCTCTTTAGCTCACACGTCCCCTCTCTCTCTCGTCCCTCCAGGTTATGGCATGCCTGCAGCGACTCTAATGTTCCTCTTTCTTTTTACCTCCTCCCTCTTATGTCCTTCATCACCGCATCCCAACCCCTTCATCCATGTGTTCTCCAGGATGGCACTGCCCCCCTGTGGATGGCAGCTCAGATGGGCCACAGTGAGGTGGTGAAGGTTCTGCTCTTACGGGGTGCTGATCGGGATGCTGACAGACAAGTATGCAGTTATTTTACAATTACTGAAGTGCGTAAAAATGCACACAAAGGGATAACAGATTGGTTTCAAAGTCTACAGCCCGATGACAACAGGCCACTTTATTTTGAGATAACAACCATTTGATTCAGTCAAAAGCCCTAGAGCATATAAGCAGGAAGCCCACAAGGGGAGATTGTTGTGATAAATAATTGTATGCTTCCTCTGTTGTCTCTCAAGGATGGATCAACAGCACTATTCAAAGCAGCTTTTAAGGGGCACAATGGCGTCGTTGAGGAGCTTCTCAAGTTTTCTCCCTCACTTGGCCTTCTCAAGGTACAGGATGCTGCCATGGACTTTGACGTTTTGGGAAATACACGCACTTTCGTTCTTGCCGAAGTGTGATATCACCCTCATTTCTCATGTCTCTGCGGTGAATATGTGGCTACCTCTAGGAGATGGTTAGCTTAGACAGAACTCCAGGAAGTCACTGCTCAGCGCTATAGCCCACCATAAGACTCTTGTTAGTGAGTCGTGCTAGCTCGTTCCCCCTGTTCCCACTGTTTATGCTAAGCTAAGCTAACCAGCTTGGATTCCAGCTTCTTACTCAATGTAGAGACATAGGATCCTCTCACGTAATTCTGAGCAAGAAAAGGAAAAAGTGTATTTTCCTAATAACCCTGCAGCTCTGGGTAAAGAGTAGATATATATTTGTTAATATCTGGAAAATTCAACACCTCTCTGTATCTTTCTTTGTTGTCTCCAGAATGGCTCTTCTGTCCTCCATGCTGCTGTTATGAGTGGAAATGTCCAAACTGTTCTGCTGCTCCTTGGGGCCAACGCAGACCCCACACTACCCAACAAGGTCAGGTCACTTAGATCTGAAAGATATAAACACAGACTGAACATAAGGAAATAACTTGACCTTTAAAAACGTTTTGTGTATTTTGCAGAATAACGAACTCCCTGCAGATCTTACAAAGAATGATCGCATCCTTAAGGTTTTACATCCCAAAATCCTAAATGGAGAGAGCTGATGACCACCCACACCCCTGCCCTCATGCCTGCCTGTACCGCACTGATGACGTATAGTGAGGAGGAGGAGGAAAACACAGTGTCAAATCTGTTCAACCACAATATGTACTGCACATGGTGATTGCTTTTGAGTGCGGCGGAAATGAAGCTGTCATATGTTGAATAAACCTTGACTAAAGCAACACAACGTGCGACCAAAATGCATTTGTCTGCCATGTGCATCATCTCCTTTACGCTGTTGTTCTACTGTATATGCATTTATTTTTGTTTACCACAGGTGTTGTAAGATTTCTAGATATTTTGCACACTTTTTATTTGCCTTTTTAATAGATGTAATAAAGTGTACATTTGTTAATCAATCCATAAGTGGCAGTGGGCATGTTTTTTAATGCATGAGGATCAAAAAGTCATAGATGTGATTTCAATTTTCAAATTTCAAAATTATATCAAAGTGAAATTAATTGTCACTTTTTAAACCAGACCTATGGGTACCTTTGGTTAATCACATTAATTCAAACATATATATATACATTAACATATCGGCATTCTGTCTATAATCGGTATTGGAATCGGTTTTATAAATCCCACATCAGTCGGGCTCCAGTCAGATCTGTGTTCACAGACCGAACTGAAACGCCTCCTCACAGTAGCTCAGGAGAACAATAACAGAGTCACGTGACCCGCCGCGGAAGTGACAGACAGCGCTGTGTTGACGCGGAAGAGAGACAAACTTTTAGGATGTTTCGCGATTAAACCTCTGGGATTTAAAACACAAGTACAATTTATCAGGAGGGAGAAAAGAGTCAGTGGGTTTACAGTTTTATCTGGCACGAGAGACTTTGCTTTGACCGACATACATACACCCCAATGGCCGGTAGTAATTTACAGGTAAGTGACAAACTTCCACTAAGCTAGTTTAGCTACTCGGTTACATAAGCCTGGCTCATCTGAGGAGATGTTAACAGCTCGGCGTTTTAATGAAGAAACAGCTTTAGAAAGAAGTTATTTCTGTAAAATGTCACGTCAGGTCAGTTTAAACCTAAAGGGGAATTAGAAGTAGACTCTGTAACGAATGTAATGATGATTATTTAATGATTCAAGTTGTGCTTTGTTGATCATCAAGAGGTTAACAACAGGTAAGACTCTTCAGATTTATCCGGTGAGCTCTGGAAGGGTGCAGCTAACTCCGCCTCAACTAACCACACGAGTAAAATGCTACACTGATGCATCAGCACTGACAATTTAATTATGACCAATATAGACAGGAGCTTCTTCTTATTAACCTTTTTATATGGTAATTTAATACAATGTTTCTAAATTCCTTTTTTCTGTTGTTTCAGAAAGCTATCGATCTCGCCACCAAAGCTTCGGAGGAGGACAAAGCCAAAAACTATGAAGAGGCCCTCAGATGTTATCAGAATGCAGTGCAATACTTCCTTCATGTTATCAAGTGTAAGGAGTTTGACTTGTTACTCCTACCTGTGTTTGATTTTGGACAATATTGTGCAGTTATTTTAACTCATTTATACTCTACTTCTGTTCAACGCAGCACCATGATTATAAGCTACTCACTGTGTTGTAGATGAGACTCAGGGTGATCGAGCGGCGGAGAGCATCAGGGCCAAGTGTGCAGACTACCTGGATAGGGCCGAGCAGCTGAAGGCATATCTGAAGAAGAAGGAGAAGAGTCCGCCGGCCAAACCTGTCAAAGAGTCCCAGTCTGATGACAAAGGGTGAGACTTCACTAAGACAGTGGAAGGAGACGATAGCCTGGTGTTTCTTGCTATGGGGACACTATCATTTTGGACTAGTTACAGGCAAAATTAATGCAACCAAGTTAAGTCTTGGTTCCATTAATGAGTAAATTAGTAAATTAGTACCCAAATGCAGAATCTTTCTCATAAACCTTTGTAATAATCAGCAACTTTCACTTCAGTTTGCCCCTGGAAAACAATCTATAGAACTAAGTGTACTACGTATGCTTAAAATACAGATCATTGTTCACTGTTCAGTAAAATGTGCTCTGTCTTTTTCTTTTCAGCAATGAAAGTGGTGATGGGGAAGATGCAGAGAAAAAGAAGTTCCAAAATCAGCTCTCAAGTAAATGACGCGGCCACTGCAGCGAATTCACACACGTGCAGACACGTTAACGCACATGTTAAACGTCACCGCATGACATTTCAGGCGATAATAGGTGCTTATATCGATAGTGTGCGTTCACTGAACCACATCTCGCGTACAGGTGCCATCGTCATGGAAAAGCCGAACGTTAAGTGGAATGATGTGGCCGGACTTGAGGGAGCCAAAGAAGCCTTGAAAGAAGCCGTGATCCTGCCCATCAAATTCCCTCATCTGTTCACAGGTCCTGAAAACAAGAGCAACAACTTGAAATCTGCCGCAAACGAATTCCACTCACTGACACGGTGTCTGTTTCTGTAGGCAAGCGAACTCCTTGGAGGGGCATCCTTCTGTTTGGCCCACCGGGAACAGGGAAATCCTACCTGGCCAAGGCAGTAGCAACAGAAGCCAACAACTCCACCTTCTTCTCCATCTCCTCCTCTGACCTTGTGTCCAAGTGGCTGGGGGAAAGCGAAAAGTGAGGGCCAGGCTTTCAAATGATGATAAAACATGTCATGTCAATATACAGCGACAGTAAAGATCTATTGTTTTTCCACCCTCTGTCTTTTTCCAGGTTGGTGAAGAACCTGTTCAGTTTAGCCAGAGAACACAAGCCATCGATCATCTTCATCGATGAGATCGACTCCCTCTGTGGCTCCAGGAGTGAGAACGAGAGTGAGGCGGCGCGCAGGATTAAGACAGAGTTCCTCGTCCAGATGCAGGGTGAGCAAGAAGACATGGACCTGGAAACCTGAGCAGAGTAGCTGTGCGTTGAAAATAAAGTGTGAGAAATATCCTTCTCCTCTCAGGTGTTGGAAACAATAATGATGGGGTCCTGGTCCTGGGAGCCACAAACATACCATGGACTTTGGACTCAGCAATCAGGAGAAGGTTATTTTAACTAACTGGTGTAAAAATAAGGCCTATGAAATTCTTTAGAAACTTAAAAAAAAAGGAGGGGGGGCATAATCAGGATTTAAGAGGTTAAGTGCTTCATAATGGCTTATTGATTCTTCTGTCTGTCTCAGGTTTGAAAAACGAATTTACATTCCTCTGCCGGAGGAGCACGCCCGCTCCTTCATGTTCAAACTGCACCTTGGCTCCACCCCGAACGACCTGACGGAGGCGGACTTCATCGCCCTCGGCAAGAAGACAGAGGGCTACTCTGGGGCAGACATCAGTATCATCGTCAGGGACGCCCTGATGCAGCCCGTCAGGAAGGTTCAGTCAGCCACTCACTTCAAAAAGGTAGAAATGCAGTCACACTCCACCTACTTGTCCTACTTCAGGAGTAGTTCCCAAGTTTATTTTGGGAATTCCGCAGGACTATATTGCTTCAAAACAAGACAGATGCCTCAACACCTACTGGCTGAAGTGCAGTGAAATCTGCTACACGTGCCTTCACTTTTCATCCAACGCTATCATCACGTCATCATTTTATTATGTCCAATACTTTGGTTTATGAAATGACATTCTTGTGTGTTTACTGCAACCTATCAGATGTCGATAACATTATTATCATGATATAATATTAAATAACTACATACCTTGTACTAAATCTAGTTTGTGTCCATCAACACACTAATTAAGGTTCGTGGGTCAACGTGGAACAATCCCGGCGTTGTGGTGGAAGACCTGCTGACTCCTTGTTCGCCGGGTGATCCTAACGCCATTGAGATGACGTGGATGGAAGTTCCTGGGGACAAACTTCTAGAGCCAGTCGTATGCACGGTGAGATAAGACGGCCAATACACGCCAGACGTGCACATTATCTATCGATTCGAGTCACTGATAAATATGTTCTGACTGTTGTGATCAACCCCCGGCTGTGACCTCTGATACTTTCCGTGCAGGCTGACATGCTGAGGTCACTGACGAACACCAAGCCCACAGTGAATGAGCAGGATTTGGAGAAGCTGAAGAAGTTTACTGAGGACTTTGGTCAGGAAGGCTAATAACACTCACACTCACTTAACATGACTGCAAAAAGCAATAATTTTCACTGTCAGCTACGTTTTTGATTATTCAATTAACCTTTTGGTCCATAAATGATGGTAAATGTTCATTTTCAGGTTAAGGCTGCCTTAAATTTTTAGTCTGATTATTAGTCAAAAATGGCCAAAGTAAATATTATATATCAAAGAAGTGAAGCAAGAGAGAAGTAAGCTGATATTAAGGCTTTGCTGTAGCGTTGCTGTGTTCACTATTCTTACTGGAGAATTGACCAAAATGTTTAATGATAATCAAATTCTTTACTGACAGCTTTTTTGTTTCGCGACTAATCAATTAAATAATCAACCGTTCCGCACTAATTATCACAAAGCTTTCATGTTTACATCTGCACATTTGTATGGTTTCTTATTTCTTTTACTTGTTTTGTTTTCTATATATCTCTAAAGTGATGATCTTTATTTTTTTAAAAGAGAAATATACCGCTATCACTTCTCTGATGTATATGGAGCACTTCGTGATGCTGCAGTGGGTAGATACAACACAAAATACCTCTTGATATCAGGCTTCCTGCATCTCCTTTAGCAGGCTTTTCAGGGACTTTCCAGCCCCCTTTCCCTTCAAATTCAAGGACCCAATGTGGCATAGGTTGCGATATGGATCAAGGTTGATTATTGTTACAACACTGAGCATTTTGTCAGTGTCAACAATAAAAGAGAGAGAGAGGCCTGAATGATGTGCAGTGATGGTAGGCTATTTGGTATTTTGCCAAATAAGAACTTGAATTTCTACGCTTACACAGAATATATAGACTCAGCAACTTTCAGTGACACATGAATCCCTCGGATTCACAAACTTCAAATATTTCCAGGGCTTGTCCAAACCCTGTTTTATAATCTAAGGGGTGGGCGGGTCACAGTGCACAAACAGTTCTGTGTCTTTTATAAATGGGATTTTACACTATAAAATGTATGAATGCTCATTCTGCCTTTAACGTGTGAACAACCTTTTACTTTTTCTTATTGATGTCACTGTGTAAAAAGCTGTCATTGACAGCTTCAAAGGGGCCTTTTGGGTTAATATTTAGTTAGAAACATAATATATTTTATCTTGATACTGTTGAAAACATTTTTCTAACTTCAGATCAACTTTTGCCAGAGTGCTTGATTTTCTAGTTTCTACAGTTTTAGTAGTCGGTTACTGTACGTTCCCTATAGACCCTGTCAATATGTTCAAGTGTTGGGTGTGAAATATTTCTTTATTTAACAGTTTTTGGGGGGCAGGGGGGTTACAGCGGTGACATGCTGGTTATATGAATAACACTTGTTATGGTGGTCATTCGCACTTTTGCTGTACCCTATAAGACATGTTCTGTGAACAAAAGTGTCATGATTAAATAAACAACTCAAAAACAAAAGAACAGGAGTCCTTACTAACTTTGTGAGTATATTTAATAGTTAAAATACATCTCTCAGTTAACGGTCTTATATTTTATTTTGAATGCAGTGTAGATCATAATTTAATTAGTACCTTTGATAAGAGAAATATAGTCTGTTAGGTTCACATTGTTAAACTGTTTGAGACCTTTAGAAAAGTGACATCAATGCTACGCTTGCACGAGCTGATCATTTGCTAGAACAAAATCATTTGATACAGGTCTCAGTCATATCTTGTTAGTGTTATTGATAAAGACTGTTTGTTTGAAAAGCACAGCAAAAATGGTTTCTACTGAGCAGAAGTTGCTATATCACTGAATAAATACAGTTATGATTAACACGAAAAATAGGGCAATCTGGCAATATTCAAGTCATCTGGAGTGAGAAATCACAGTCCAGGCCAATTGAAATATAAATAAATCCTTAAGTGTCTGAGTGTCTTAAGTGTCTACCATGAAGAACCTGCTGAAATAAAAAAAACAAATATCAATTCAAAAGTGATTCAACAGCTGCCAATGAAAAAATGGCTGTAAATAATGCATGCACATATGAGTCAAGAGGAGTGACGTCCCTTTTCACTTCAAAGCACATCGTGCCAATGCCAGTGTTTCCTCATACATAGACTTATTTGTGGTGACAACAACAGCGGACCTCCATCGCAACCAGATTCCACCTAAAGGGTACCTCAAATGCTACAGTGTAGGTTATTATTGCTTTTTGCTTCCCTATAACTCTCATCTCAGCCTGCCCCCACCACAAACAACCTGAGGAGCTGAAGAAACACGACAGTATTCAAAACCAAAACAAACAGGCAATACATGTAAAAACAAGTAAAAGGTACAGTAGATGAGACTAAACCTGTAAAGTAAACAAAACACAGATTCATGGCTGTCATAATATTAAGGAACTATTAAGGACAAATGTGCTTCATGATACAGAAATAAACTTCAAAAACTCTGAGAGGACCTGAAATGTACACAGAGTGAGTCGTTTCCTGTCATTTAAAGAACTATTAAAATGAATAATTGTTGCTTTTTTGGTTATAAACATTCATATTCAGACAACACAAAGGGTGTGGGGTATATGAGAAAGTGCTAACAGTATTTACTTTATAAATATATAGAGAGGACACATATGGAGTAATTTACTGCCCATCACAATCATGCTTCATAGATAGAAGTAGCCCAACAGACATGTTACTCCAACTCCTGTGATGGCACAGAAAAGAAGCCAAATGCTGCAAATACATGGGGATCGGTATGCTACTAGATGTACGTTGATCAAGACACTAGAAGACAGAGAAGAGAGAGCCGAGTGCCAAACCAGTCGCTGCTCCAGCGAGCATGCCCAAAGCCACATCTCCACCGTCGTCACGCTGGCGTTCCCGAATGACAACATGGTTCACTCCAGGAGCAGGGTAACCACCTAGAAAGAGCAACAGCGACATGATGTCTGCTTAAGCTTTGCAATGTTGGCACTGAACCTGATTATTTAATCAGGTTACTTTAAACGAAAAAAACAACAAAAAGTAAAGTTTTAGTATCATCATTTGGGCTCGTTGCATTTTTCTCTTATTTTGTGTCGCTGAGTGCCATCATATATTCAAAACAATGGTTTACTCCAGTTTCACTTGTTGAGAAGGGTGCTTCTATTTACCTTGGTACTGATAAGGGTAAGCTACAGCGTAGGGCTGTAGCCCATCAGCAGAGTATACGATCTGAGTAGCATGTGGTGGTGGTGCAACGTACTCTCCATATGGGCCTGAGGCATAAATCTGCTGGAAAATGACAGTGGAAAAACACCATTAAGAGTCTGCTGATCTTCTGCAGGATGACAGTACTAGAAAGCCCTAGAGGATACTAAAGATTTGTGTGATTCTGTCTTAATTCCACAAATGCTGCTTGGTGGTGCTTTTAAAACAGTTTCACTACTACACCAGTATGTGGCAGTAGGCCCCCCAATTTTAAACCAACGTCTTTTTCTCTTTTTAGTTTTGCCTCGCCTTTGAGTTTTAAGCTTAAGCTTCATGTCAAAACAGGCCAAATTGTGTAAATATTTATATGCAGCCATTAAATGGGACACACAGTGCAAATTATGAGTATATAAATATCGTACATAGAGTAATATTTTCAGCTTGAGTGCTGAAAATGTTTATCTGCTGTTGTGAATGTAAATTGTGGCATATCATTGCAAAAACTAAAATTTTGGCAGCTCTGCCATTCAGATATTTGCAGAACTGACTGACCAATTTATTGAGAAAAAGAAGAGAAAGCTGGATTACACAAGTGCATTGTCTTTAGCTTTAAAGATTTGTATTGTGAACTGAATAATTAAATGTATACTGCTTATGACTTTTACCTGAGGTGGGTGAGCATATTCTGAGTAGGGGGGAGGAGCAGATGGCGTCACTTCCTGTGAAAAGCCAATCTGAGGTGTTACAACAACCTTAAAAAAAAACAAAACAAAAAAAAAAACACCCATGAGGCCACCTCACTGGAAAACTGAACATTAACAAAACATGGACAGATGGAAACAAGAGAAGATTCTGACAATGGAAGCTCCTTTTACTACACTGAGGGCACTGTATAATGAAAACACACAATATGAAGGCTGTTTCATACATTAATGTATGTATATATTTATAGCTTGGCAAACAAAAGTGATCATTTGAGACACAGCAGAAACTCACTGTATTAATTCTGGCATCCTGAAGGGCCATGGTCCATGCCCTGCAACATAAAGTGGAAACCATGACACCTGTTCTGAAAACATTAACACAGAACACCTAAAACTGAAACAATTAACTTCACGTCTGACATAATGACTCAGCATGTATGTGGTGTCTTACAGAGCATCATCTGCGCTGTCTGCACACAGGCTGATGACCCGGCCATCTCTGCACACTATCTGGAGCAAGGCATCCCGCATCTTCCCCTCTGGTGGGTTCAGCTCTGAGAAGCAAAGCAGCAACACAAATAGAAAGATGGCACATTACAAATATTAAAGTAAGTTGGTTACGTAAGTGTGAGCCAATGAAATCATTGTGCAACAGATGACAAATACCTTGACATGCAGCGGAGCTGCGGATGTTAATGCAATCAACCCTCATGTGGATGTCATCCTCCATATCACGCCGTTGTTGATCATTATAGAACACAAGACGTCCATCAGCCCACAAGTCAAACCAGTTTCTTTTCCACCGACGCAGTATGGTACCTTAAATGAACAAGTTAAGTTCATCCAAACTTTGTTTACTATTATACTATTATTAATTCCATGTTACAGCATCAGTTTCATTTGGATAGCAGACAAAACTTATTAAATGCTGTTAAAACTGTCAGGCACTGATCCTTACTTTGTCGATGAAGCCAACCACTCTTTACCATAGCCATTTTAGAGGTGCCACCTAAAACAATCACATCAGACACCATCTGTTAGTAATGCGATAATGAGTGGGACTGGGCGTGGCATAGGCAGAGAAACCTCGTGACTATCAGCACTATTAGCTCAGGTCAACAATATTATATAGAATATTTTTGGGACAAAAAGGAAAAAGCTATAAAGAAGAAAACACCATGGTCTTCCTGGCAGATGACTGACATAATAATTTAGGTAACATTGCGGTCGAAGATTTTTTTTAAAAGCCTTACAAATCACCAGATTAGACTTTGCAACTTAATACATGAGCACTTGAACAGAACCGTTTGATAACACGTGATTATCAATCATGAAATAAGTAAAATCTCGTTAAATAGCTAATTTTAGCTTTCTGTTCAAGTAATCGATCAGTCAGACAGCTATTTTGGCTCTCAGTGCTTGTTAGCTAACGCTAGCGAACCTAACGGTAACAACTAATGATGGCTTCAAGTGACGACAGGCCAGCTGTGATCTGATCATCCTCATTTCTTATTAAAATACACTGACATGGAAATAACGGGTTCAGTGTTGATCACATAACCTCAAACTTAAAATCCACGTAATCACTTGTGGCAATCCATAAGTTTGTCTTGTGTATGTCCTCTCTAATAACAAACGCAGTTCGAAGTTAGCTAGCTGTAACTAACATTGTTTAAACAATAGCAAGCTGGCCTACCCGTTCACAGTGTTTAGTTAGCCAAAACACTTACACTGGTCCTTACAACAGTGTCCGAAGCTGTGTGATCTGGTCCACTTACCTGTTTATTTGTAACGCTATGTTGCCAGAGAAGATGAAGTCTTTCGATACAACAAACACGGAAGTGAGGTGCACAAAAAAGACGATGCCCTCCTTGGAGGCGAAAAACCTGGCCGGTAAGCCGCGTGGACACAGCCTGTATACAGGCGTCAATGTGTAGCCGTTGGCCCCGCCCACGGAGCATCTTCACGAGCGTTCAGTCTCTTTGGAGAGGGAGGCGTTTGTTTTGAATGACGTAACATATCAGCTGACAATGCTGGAAAGTGCCAGCAAACTCCGCAGGAGCGTGTTCGTGTGTGTCTCCCTTATGCGCCCACATGGTATGCTGGTTGTAGTATGTGTAAATATCTGTGACCAACATGGGTCTAGTAGAGAGAGAGTATTTGGGCCTAAAGCAATACCTAAGCCATCTAATAACCGTAATATTTTGTTTTGGGGGTTGCTATTGGAGCAAATAGCATATTGGGTTATCATTTTTGGAGGAAATGCAGTGAGCTCAGTTGAATAACATACACTCAGAGACATGGCAGATGTCCTAAATAAAAGTATGCGAATAATGTGTACAAATTATTGTGGGTTATGTGGCAGGTAGGACCAGGAGATAAATTTATTCATACAAATATATAGGTAAATGGACTGATCATAGAAAAGTTATGCGGTATGAGAAAACCACTGGACATCAAGCAATCTGCTGCGCATGCGACCCACAAGCTCACACAAACAAGCAGAAAAGTTGTATCCTGTACGGATTCTGAGTGCATGTGTGCTGGAGGGAAATTGATACTCCTTAGCTGCAGTAGTGAGAGTCGTTTCCCTATCGCCCCGAGAAGCCCACGGCTGCAAACCGAACCAAGTGTCTTCAAGCCACTGACCGACGGGTGACCCAGGGTTTTAAAACAAGCCCTCCGGCCAACAGTTACAGGGAGAAAGCGCAGAAGCTACGCAGCTAACCTGAAATGGCGACGGCAATATACTTGGAACATTACCTTGACAGTGAGTACCCGGGCAAATACTGAATAAGTATAAACATTTTTAACACATGGAGTCTGTTTTAGGTTTAGTTTTACCGTATTGTGGACTTTTTTTGCTTGGCGGGTGACTGGGGATAGCATTACCTTGCGTTAGCAACCAGGTTAGCCGTTCGGTCACTAGCTCGCTAGCTACCAGGTTAGCATCGCGCTATTAGCTTCGGTGGAATAAAGTTGGGGCGAACTCTCCATGTTTAGTGTCAGGCTCATTCAGACGCAGACGTAAACACTAGCGGGACAAATGTCACTTTTGGGAAGAGTTGACCGCGTGTTGCTTCCAAGTTAGCTTTTGAATGGTCCATTACGTTTTCTTTTATACCTAGCTGTTAGCAGCTAGATGTGTAGCAACTAGCATGACTTTAAAGGGCGTGAAGTGTTATTTTCTCACTTCGCATTTTAAAAGTTTTGAATTTTGTGTATATTGGTCAACATTTGTGTTTACTGCAGGACAGCAAACACCATGCATTTGCAACCTGTTGGTAACCGCGTTTCCCGTAAGCAGTTACGCGCCGGGGCGGGGTGTTTGAAGTGCGTCACATAAATAACTGCATCACAAGCGCCGTGACACACATTGTATAGAATGTGAAGGTGGACAATATTCTCTTTACATTATGACGGAGCCAGCACGCCAACATCTCTAATTGTCGTAAATAATATGGTTACCATGGTACTACCTGACACCACTCTGCTGATCTCACTGGTACATCATATCTCAAACTAATGCTTGTTGAATGTGAGTTCTGGTGAATGCATTGTGAGGCACGTAAAAAAAAAAAAAAAAAAACATTCACACGCAACACTGCATATTAAATTGGAAAAAATACTTTTATCTGGTACAAAATTTATATTTTCTTCAAAGTTGTAATGTATGTTACTTACTTGTAATAATTGTATTTTATAATTTAATTGATTGTTAATAGTTTGCAGTCAATCCTATAATGTCCTCCCACATTGCTCCGACATACATAAAAACATACAGAAAGAATTCTAATCTAAAAGAGGATTAAGTGGTTTATATTGCAGCAACATTTGCACATGAACTACCTTTTTAAAATCATGTAGTTATTTGGTGTAATGCAATTGAAAAAGGAATGATTATTGCAACTTTATTCAGTATCATATGGGTTATAGTTACTATGTATGTGACCTCAGTTGAATTTTGTAGCAACACTACATTAGGTTGATGAATATTATTAGGTGTATAAATAAGCAAAGTGTCACTCCTTCATCTCTTTTGTCACTATCCCTTCTAGGTATTGAAAACCTACCATGTGAGCTACAGAGAAATTTTACTTTGATGCGGGACCTGGACAATAGGACTGAAGGTAGCAATTGAATCTCATAAAGTTGCCTAAATTGTTATTGATTAATGATGTGTTTCCTGTTTTGACATGCCAAATCATACCATTAGACCTACTCTTTAAAACCATTGGTTAAATTCCAATTATTGTGAAATCAATACTGAGTTTCCACAACTATAATAATTCTGTTGTCATGCAGAAAAGAAGGGAGAGATCGATAAACTGGCTGAAGAGTACATTGCGACTGTAAAGAACCTGGCCTCAGAACAGAGAGTGGAACACCTGCAGAAGATCCAAAATGCCTACAGCAAGTGCAAAGAGTTCAGTGATGACAAAGTTCAGCTTGCAATGCAGACATATGAAATGGTCAGTACAGAACCTGTGGGTTTTTCCTGTCACTGGTTTTATTATTATTTTTTAATAACGTGCTGGAAATTGGTAATCTAAGTCACAGTTTCTTGTATTTGGTATATTCCTTATTTACAAATGAAACTACACACATAGCCAGGTTCTAATCTACACAAAATCACTTTACTACAGGTGGACAAACATATCCGCAGACTGGATGCAGATCTGGCTCGGTTTGAGAATGAGCTAAAGGAGAAACTTGAAGTGAGTGGCTATGAAAGTACAGAGGGAAGAGGAATGAAAAGTAAGTTGCATAACTAAAAGGCTTTCAAGATGAAAGACGCATACTATATCGTCACGCATCTGTACACGTCAATGTTTTCCACAGAGGGTGAGTCTCGGGGGCTGAGGGAGAAGCGTGGATCCCGGGGAAGAGGAAGGAAAGGTTCTGATGAAGATTCTCCCAGAAAGAAAAAGCTGAAAAACAGGTGCTGTTGGGCAGGTGGCTTAGGCAGACTGAGGTTTTACAAGATGGAAGCTTCCAGAGTGTGAACCCTACAAATTTATCAGTTCTGAAAATCCCATAATATTAAAAAGGCGTTAATCCATACTAACAACGTCTCTTTAATTTGTTATCTATTTATTTAATTCTCATCATCTGTGTGTTATTTTGGACCTCCAGCCCAGATTTGAGTGATGCTCTCCTACCCATGCAACCATCAGACGTTTTGGACATGCCAGTCGATCCCAATGAGCCGACATATTGCCTGTGCCATCAGGTGTCATACGGAGAGATGATTGGATGCGATAACCCAGATGTATGTTTTCAGTTTCCTTCGCTAAAATTAAATTTGACAAGTTTTGCTATTACGAACCCTTTGACTGCGTGTGTCAGCTGAAGATTCTCAACGCTAAAATTGTGTTTTATCTTTTGTCTCAGTGTCCGATTGAGTGGTTTCACTTTGCTTGTGTCGATCTGGCCACAAAACCCAAAGGAAAATGGTGAGAATTTAAAAGTAGTTCAGTGGGTTGTTTTTTTTTACACAGGGTCATTTATAAAAAGATGATTGTTAATGCAGATTCCTGATGTCCTCTGTGCTTAAACTTTGTTTCCCCTCCACTCTCTCGAAATTCCTTAGGTTTTGCCCGAGATGCACCCAAGACAAAAAGAAGAAATGAGACTTCTGACTCTCAGAAATACTTAATAATGTATGTATTTTTGTTGTAGTTTAATAGTGTAATATACAGTGCGTGTGTATGTACATATATATTTCAGTTCCTATAACTCTCCATAGCATTGGTGGGTCATATAGCTATTTTAAAGCCCTAAGCTGGATTCAGAGTGTAGCTACAATTGTGGCACCATTAGATCCGGTCAATAGACATTACTGTGCCTGTCTCATTGGATTTAAGACTTTGAACAAAAGCGCTAAAATAATGAACTCACCTGTATATTACTTGTGTCCTCTGGGTAAAGTAGTTTTGGCAGTGGAGTTAAAAGTTGCACAAATTATAAATCAGAAACTCCTTTCTCTGAAGTCATATAGTGTATATATTGTTAATACGATCCTCAGAAATCATGGATTGTGGCTTAAACATACTTGAAATGTCGATTTTATAAAGATCTATTTTTTAATCAAATTAACAGCCTGCTGAGAATTTACAAGTTCAAGCACCTAAGTCCTTACCAAAGTGTGATGGTAAAAGGAATTATGTGTCAGCTTTTCAGTTACCTACCTCCTTAGGGAATACATCAGCACTGCATAAATGACTGCGATTGATACCAGTGTTGTGATTAGTTTAAACCAAACAAGCAAAGCGATGTAAATTCATTTTTGGATTTTAAAAAAAAACAAAAAACCTGCGACATTTTTGAATGTATTGTGGTACTAATGGTCAGTCAGTCAGTGTCTCTTGTCAACTGAATGAGGTATTTAAGCACTTTGAATGAAATTTCCCCCTGAGAGGTTTGATACTGCAGGCTAGGTTTTATGATAAAGTTTATCTCATTTAAAACTCTGCCATTGTGTGTCACTTCAAACCATATGGAAAAGTCTATCTATATATACATATAAAATGTGTTTTTCTAAATGAAACAATATTTTGTGGACACATTATTTTCCAAAGATATATTTGTTGTATTGCTTACTTATTGGTGTAAACTCAAATTTTATTTAATGGCATTTAGTCTCTTCTTTCGTACTCAACTGTGAATATTACTCGTTTAGGTGTAAGCCACAAATAAAAGAGCCAAAGTCTTTGTATTTTATAAATTTCAGTATTTTATAACAAATAAATATTCACTATTCATCATTTTTTTCAGTCATTGCAGTTTGTAGTGAACATGTGACGTGTGCTCTACTGTGTACTGTTGTGGATGTGTCCATTTACATCTGTGGTATCTGACAAAAGTGGGGGGAAAAAAAAGTTACACTTAAAAGTAACTTTTACTTTTTCAAATTAAAATTCACTCTCCATTTTCTGAATGGTCATTTTTCACTGTTGTATGTGGCTGCTTTCAGTGCCACAAATATTTAGCATTTGGTTTGCAGCTGTAATTTCAGCTCAAAATGAGCTAGATCACCATGAGGAGTAGCTGGTAAGCAATGCATGTTAGTGGTGCTTCCAGTGAAATGCCAAAACCACCTTGTCTGAACATTTACATTGATGAAAGTTTTAATTTTTGCTAGTTGTTGCAACTCTTTGAGAAGTGTTAACTTTTTGCTTACTCTTGACACTTTAGTCTGCAGTGCAGTTTAATTATATTGAATGACTTCTACTGAGTTGCATTTCAAACATTTAGTCTCCCCTTTATTGATATTAAATAAGTGGGCAAACTACAAGAAACAATTTTCAGTAGAATATGGTATTTCATTAGCAGCATACATTCTTTTTAGTCTTGGTTGTGTGTACCTAATAAAATGGAAACTGTATATGTTACTGTTAGCATACAATATTTACAGAAAGTCCTAGTCAGCATCAGTGTATGAGTTCTGAACATAAGCATTGTCTACATCAGCATCAGATGATTATGTTATATCAGAGACCATTAGTGTGTTGGATGTCCTGCAATGGACACTGACAGGAGTGGATTAGAGAACGGTTTTAAAATCCATCATCAGACTCATCATCCCAGCTACACTTTTCTTGGGCAGTCTTGCTGAAATCCATTTCCAAGTCATAAACGAAGTCAGGGTCATCTTTGTGCTTCCGGTTCTTCTCAAACAGTTCGTCCATTCGACCCTTCTTGCGTTCCAGCTCCTCATCATCCAGTTTGTTCAGGTCTTCGTTAGGGTCCAGGCGAAACGAGGCCAGGCTGTGCTCCAAGCTGAAGCCCTGCATGTGATCTCGCAGGATGATGTGAAGCTTCTCCAGCTGGCCCTGGGACACGTCCTTCAGGTAGTCCCTGTGCCGGGGATTGTTCTTCAACCTCTCAGCAGCCATGCTATAGTCTGGCGATGAAGGAGAGAGGGCGACACTATTTTAAACTGCTCTGAGGAAGTAAAAATCTCGAGAATCCGATTAACCCGCTCCCGGGACCCTCTTGGTCCTAAACATCAAGTATAAGATTCAGTACACACAGCTTACTCTTCGTGGCAAGAATATTATTCGATGCCCAAGAAAGTTAGTATGTTATGTTATATAGGAATATGCATCATTGGGGGGTCAACTGAAATAATCAAGACATAATGATTTGATACAGGGCCCACAGCGATGCATACTCACATGCAGTCAATTAAAAACACACACACAACTAAATGCCAAATAGTAATTAAGTAAAGAAACTCGTGTGGTTGTGAAGCACAACATAACTCTCTCGCCTTACCAGAATATTTTGAGAAGTTCCGTATAGGTATTATTCTTTTCCGCACCCTTTTGGTTTCCTTATTTTCATAGATTAAAACTATAGAGGGAGGACTGAACTGCACTCCACAGCGCTTTGCCTCAAAACTCATCCTCTGCTAATGTTTGCAACAAAGCTAGTTGCGACTGGCCTCCACTTGGACTTTAGTGATAAAAGATTGAAACATTTCAACTGGAATAATTAATATACGTGCATTGGTATGTCACTAATGAGTCTGAATTAAGAAACTGGCTAAAAGTCGCAAGCTTGAGAGATGATTAGCGTCGGACGTCGCCTTGGTACCCAACGTAGTAGGTATGGAACCTTTCTGTCTTCACTGAAGCCTGTCTATATTAAGATTAACTAGTTCTAAATCCTGATGTTTTACATATAAAAACGGTGATAATTTATATCGTATTGGTCGTAAATATGAATATCATATATAATTATACCCTTACCGTCTTCCGATAATATATTTTTATTTTTGTTTCTAGTCAGGCACCCGTAGAGCTTCCCTGGAACTACAAAAGGGTCCTTCGAGACGCTTTTCCGTAAACAATTTAAAAAAGCAAAAGTATTACAGTTGTAACTAGATAAACAGAACTCACAAGCTGTAAAACGCTTGTTGTAGTTCACCATTATCAACTTGATGTATTTTGCTCTGTTTTCTGCGTTGGCCTGTTTATCGACATGTCACTGTTTAATCGACAAAGGTAAGGTATATGGTTAAAACTCAGAATAACCACTGACTGATAGGTGTAGAAATCGGTCTCTATGCTCACTGTGTATAGAGAGAGAAGTACCGTGGCATGGAGGATTAGGTTAAAGATCCTAATCATGTATGTGGAAAATTAATTAAAACAAAACGAACTGTTCCGTCACTGGCCCACCCCTTACGCCTATACAGTCTGAATATATATTTGTTTTTTAATTTTTTAAATTTGTATCTGAACGTTTCATAAATGTATTATCGCAGTCAAAATGAGAGGACTGCTCTGGATATTCTTGTCAGTGCAACCTACATATTTTTCTAGATGAGAAGAAAGAGAACCACTGTGATCTTCTGAAGCAGTTGCTCGAATCCTCACCTGTTTCATTGGAGATCAACAAGAAGGGTTTTCACAGGTATTAGAAATCTCCAAACATGGAACAATCTTCAAGGCTCACTGTGATTACACTAGGTCAGTGTTTTCTGATGTGTTACAGGGAGGTTGTAACCACTGTTGAGCTCAACCCTGATGTGCTCAGTGGGTTCAGAGTTTTGCTGATTCATACATGGCCCAGAGGTGTCTATCTTGATCCATACCAACTTGCATCTCTGACTGATCAAAGTGATTGGCGGGTAAGAGTGTCCCTTAACCAAAACATAGCACATTTGTGGAAATAAATATTGCAGGTAACCACATTTATGTTCTGTTTTAATGTAATAATGTATGCACTATTTATGTATTCACATCTGTTAGATATTAATAGATTCAGCCATTGACCTAGAGGTGCCTGCTCATAAGACTTCAGGATTTGTCACCTATGTGTACCCTGCTTCCAATGGACCAACTTCCAGACAGCTGAAAGTAACAATTCCCGTACACGGTCGCTATCATGAGCCTTCATTTGATGGGAAAACATTTACATCTGTTGACATAGAGCCACCAGAGTTGCTCCTGCGAACTGAAAAATGTAAGTGTATCATTTTTATTCTGTAGTAATGGAGAAACAACTCATCTAAGTGTTTATCAAATATGTTTATTACATAAGTTTTAATCTGGGAATCCAACATTTAAACTCCTTCACAATGTGCATTGATCTGTGTAATACCTCATGATCCTTCTGATCAATAATTAATTATTAATTTATTCTGAGACTTCAATAAAAATGAAACCACAATTGGAGACAAAAAGTGATTCTGTCTTAATTTAAATCATTCTTTTCCTTGTAGGCACCCAGCTCAGCAACCTGGAGCCCCATACTGTGGTAGATGCACCCTGTACTCCCGACAATACAAGCACATGCACATGGGTTACACTCCGGCATGGGCAGGTGGTTCTTTATGAATCTTCTTCTAATCTTATGTGGAAAATGCCCATCTTTGTACAATACTTATTGCCTATTGTTCTCCTTCCTTTGATACTTAAGCATGTCTTATATCCTGTAGGATCAAGACCCTGTGGGTTTGCATTTTCCTGTCGGTGATGGGTCTCTGGTGGCACCTGTATGCGGAGGAACGCTTCTAGTCACAATGATCTGCTGCGTGGCATTATCCAAATACATGTGGAGACATCGAATCATTTAACAGAGCATATTGAAAGACGTTTGTTTATTTATCTCATTTAAAGAAATGAATGTCTGTGTCCACAAATCATGTTGTTAGTATGCATTTTATCTCAACATGCAAGCATTAGTTTAAACACCAAATAATAAAATATCAAAAATCTGTGCCAATATTTGACTCGTTTGACTTGACAAAATATAAACTATACTCTGTACTTGTATGCATGATGCATAATTATACATTAAGGTACCGAGAAGTATTGACAGTAATTAAATTTAGCTTCAGGTTAACCAGTTACAACTTGAGCTATGCTTATGTAATTGTGAATTAACATTTATAACACTGGGGAACAATTTGAAAAAAAATTTCTGTTGAGTTAGATTTTTATGCTGATTAAAACTAAAATTGGCATGCTGATTCCAAAATTGCAGTCAGTTTTTTTCTAGCACGTCAAGTTTTTTCTCCACAGCTTACCCTCCAGATAAGCAAAATTCCACTGATTAGCTGTAGTAGTAGTAGTAGTAGTAGTAGTAGTGTACATATGATGGCTGACTATTGTTGGAGCATCAAATGCGATAGTCCTCAAGTTGAACACTCCAGAAAGAGCTATAAACATAAATTTTTACCTTAACTACTTGCACACAATTATAATTACAGTAGCCATATCCTTTGTAAAAACATAATACTGTTGAACATTGCAGTCATGCCTGTTTCTTTCATATTTCATTGTATGTCAATATTTGAAAATTTTTATAAAACAAGCACATATTAAGTTAAGTTAAGTACAGTATTTTTCATATGTTTTAAGAAAACGGGGATCCTATAGTTCAAAAACTTGACGTGATAGAGAAAAACTGAGATCAGTTTTGGATTCCGCACCCAAAAATTAGTTAAAAACAGCTGTCAGACCTAACTCAACAAAAACTGTGTTCCCCAGTGTAATCCATTAGTATAAACTATTCTTAAATAGGTCATTCTGCACAATATTTTTTCCTCTATCACTTTAAGGATATTTTATGCCATGTTAAACTTGACTTTAACTTGTATTCTGTATTCTGTATTAACAGGTATTCTATTTTACTTAAGACAGAATACTTGTATGAATACCTGATGTGGATATTGTGCTCAGTGTAAACATGATATAGCTTCAACAAAGAGCTGGAAAAACCTGATATTCAGTAAATATAGATTTTACTGTCAGGCAGCATGGGATGGTGTTTTTTCAACCCTGAGGGGAACTTAGAGGAAAATAGGATGTTAAAGTGCTTAAATATCCAGATCACCAAATTTTATATTGCCAACCCTTCATTCTTTTGCAGAAACCACACTGGGGGAAATCTGCCAAAGTATTGTTTTGATTTAGATAAGAGAAGCCTGTATCATGATTCGACATCTTCAAAACACAGCACAATGTTGATTGATAAAGCTCAAATGTTGTTCGGCAGGTCCTGGATTTTATCATTTTTGCCTCCAGCTGGTGTTAAGTGTAGATCAATCAGCTCCCCCCTTCGCGTCAAATAAATAAGAACTACATTACCTAAAATGCTTTTCGACCTGATTCAACTCTTAACTTCCAGTCTCTTTCAACATATTTCTTGCCATTCGCATCACCAGTGATCTCAAATATGTTATTGGAGCCCTGAGTGTTAACAGTGCAGTTTTGCAGCCAGGGTGTAAACTTTGGCTGCAGACAAGAGACAAACTTGACACACACCATTCATTTGAAACATTTATTGAATAGGCTAGGGCTGGGTCGGTAGTTCCGCTTCCCCTTCGCCATAGCGGAATTATCCAAGGGCCGAAAAGAAAAAAGAAAAGTTGCCTTGTAAATAGTTGTAGTCACGTTTTTTACTAACTTATGTTACGCGTCGTGCACTTTCAGGGCCCCATGTAACAGAAGAAGTGCTTTTAACGGATTTACAGCGGTTTTTCCAGCCCGTCGAGAATCGTCCGGGAGTCAAGTTGTACTCAAGTTGAGCTGGTGTGGAGGCTCCGGTGAGCTCTGCTGCCCCTGCGTCGTCTTCGTTAGCCTGCAAATAAAGCAGACTGCTGCTGGATAGTATACATCTTTGCAACTTCTGTGGCTTTTCTCTAAGCTACCTCTTGTCTATGTTATTTCTCTTTCAACCCATACGTTTGTTTGACAGACCAGTTAGCGTTAGTTAGCTGGAAGCTTTACACTTATCTTATAGCACAGGCGAGTGCTAGTGTAGCTTGTCATGCTAACCTTAGCTCTTCGCTAGCACACTTGTTGGCCAAGCAGTTCATGCTAACGTTAGCATGCTAGCCGCCCCTGTTGTTACTCATTTGAAGGGCATTTTTTCTGAATAGACAGAAATACTGTGATATGGTGAAATAGCTGGACAAAATGTCGACACGCGGATGTTTTTATCTTAAGAAAAAGTAGCGAGTTGTCAACGTGTTATTTCTGTATCAAGTGCAGCTGGAAGTACAGCAACTTGCTTTATTCCTTTATCCTCATTGGGCTCCTATTACAGTCAGATACTTCAGACAACTACGACACAGAACACGAGGAAGAAACTACTTTACTAAAACAGCTCCCAACAGCTCTCACACGGACACATGTGATACAGGGGCAGTAAGTTGTTACTGAATGAGCTGTGGTCACTGTTTTTGTCTCACTAACACAGTCTCTTCTTTAAGTTAACCTGAAATATAAGCTTCAGCACCCGAACTCATTATTTGTCAGACTTTGTTACATGTTTGTATGTTTAATAAGTCAGGTCCACTCCTTATCCCCTCTGTGGGGTGTTAATCTGTACTTTAAAGTAGGCACCGTTTTTTAATATAAATGAAACAAATAGATGAGACTGGGAACATTTAAGACTGTGTTGGCTTTCTCCCTCCCCAGTATGTGGTGTCTCACATTGCCCGTTATTAAACCAACTTCACCAGTACAGCTCAGTAGAAATGTGATTGTTTTATATTGGCACGTAGTTCTCTGATGATCAGTCGCCTCATCCTGCCTGCCATTTGCACCCTTATTCTTTTATGTTTACAGTCCTATGAATGTCTGATTTTTCCACCAGGTGCCACTTGGTGCGTCCTTTCTCTTCTGTCATCTTTGGCACACCTTCCCGTAGCGCATGAGCACACCCGTGCCTCCTGTTGATGTGAGCGCCGCCTCGCCCGCCCCCCCCCTTTGTTTGCCACCCTGTCCATTCTCGCCTGCTGCACTCCCCAAGCCCTCTTAGCCCTGTGAGGCTCACCGAAACCTGTAGCAATGTGTGATAACGGAGACCCTGAGGATAAACCACCTGCCCCTCCAGTCAGGATCAGCAGTACCATCTTCAGCACCGGCTCTGGCAAGGACTCGCTCTCAGCCAACCACAGCTCTAAACCGCTGCCCTCTGTGCCTGAGGAGAGAAAACCTCGCAACAAGATCATCTCAATCTTTTCCGGGGCTGAAAAAAGTGAGAGGAAGTGTTTAATAGAAAGTCATTTAACTTCGAAGCCTTTCTGTGAACCCTTGTAAAGAGTGTGATTTCAAAATGGTTTGGGTGTCTTTCAGGTGGTAGAAAGAAAGATCGAGACAAAGAACGACCAGAGATCTCACCACCTTCAGATTTTGAGCACACTATTCATGTCGGGTTTGACGCTGTCACGGGGGAGTTTACTGTGAGTTTTCTTACTGCTTTTTCACCTGATTATCAATGCACAGTAGCGTGACATCCTCATCATCAGATTTTGTAACCCTTGTCATGCATAGGGTATGCCCGAGCAATGGGCTCGACTACTCCAGACCTCAAACATCACCAAGTCAGAGCAGAAGAAAAACCCACAAGCTGTGCTCGACGTCCTGAAGTTCTACGACTCAACAGGCAACGGTCGTCAGAAGTACCTCAGCTTCTCATCCTCTGGTGAGACTTCCAGTTAATCATTGCCCCAAATTATATTTTTTTTTCCTTCAAGTCAATGACTTTTTCTTAAAGTGGAATTCAATCAATATCATTTCATGGCAAACGCCCAGTAAGAAAAACAGTACAATGTGTGAGCCATAAACTCTAAACCTTAAACCTTGTTCAATCTGCCACTACAAATTCTTTTAAAACACTGTGTCTATGTCTTTTTTTCATTTATAGAAAAAGACGCCTTCACCCCAGGGCCTCAGTCTGTAAGTATTCAACGACTGTTTTAAAAAAAAAAACAAAAACGAATATTTTTTATTTGTAGCATATTTTTTCTTATCAAAGCCGTCACTCTTCGTTAACATTAGCCGGTCAAAAAAGGCACCGAACCCTCTTCTCCGAATATCAAAGACATTGATGATGATGACGACGATGAAGCTCCTCCTCCTGTCGTGGCACCGAGACCAGAACACACAAAGAGCGTAAGACCATGAAAGCACAATGATGATTTTGCTCATATTTTACTTTACTGAGGCGTTCTTTAAGATCTATATTTGGTAATTGCTGTGTCATGCAGGTGTATACTCGCTCTGTTATTGACCCCATCCCTGCTCCGAGCACATGCGTAGACGGCGACGTTGCCTCGAAGGCTGCAGACAGACAGAAAAAGAAGAGCAAGATGTCAGATGAGGAGATCATGGACAAACTGAGTAAATTATCTCTAAATCAGCAGACTAACAGATCTGTTTACACAACAACACATCAGTTTAAATTCCACCCGTTTCCCTTACACCTGTGATCTGTAATCTGGCTTACAGGAACCATTGTCAGCATTGGAGATCCCAAGAAGAAGTACACCAGATATGAAAAAATTGGTCAGGGGTGAGTGAAGATCTATTAGTCGCATTTAAACTGTGTAATAGCATTCAAGTTTTTATGTTTAATGTGTAATACTGCAACAATATTGATAATAATAATAATAGACTTAAAGTTACTCTGTTAGATTCTTCTTTGTACAAACATTGATCATATTTAATCCTCCCATATGTGCTCCCACTTGGATGATTCTGAATATGACTGTTGTTAAACTACAGTCAGAGAAAGCCTGCTGCCTGATGCAGAGTCCTCACTGGGGTCAATTGTAGCCTTCCTGATTCTGTTTCTGATTCTCAGAAAGGTTTTTCAACAGGTAGAAATGGTCAAGTGGAAGCCAGTTAGCAGTGGGACTAATTATTGTACTTGTGATTGTTGTTATACTAATATTCCAGTCCTGACAACCAGGATGTGTACATTTTGTGTTACCAGAGCTCTGTGAGATCTTTTTTGCACATCATCAGTGTTACGCAGCAAGAAACCTCAACAAGCTTCTCTTTATCCTGTGAGACAAGATCGAGCAGGTCCCCAGTACACATTCAGTCATTACTGTGTGTCTTAGTCAGTGTTAAACTGCCATATCACAACTCTGTCAGCTGAGTCATGGCGTTTGCCAAGAAATATGACAACATATGTCTGCTTATAACGCTTTAGGAGGCACTCTAAAGTGGGCTGTTTGTTAAAACGTTCATTAAAGCAGTTTTCTCATGTCATTCTTCTCTCAGGGCATCAGGAACAGTATTCACAGCCATCGACGTTGCCACAGGACAAGAGGTAAAGAGTGACTGAGTAATGGACTAGAAGAAGTAAGGACTGTAGAACAACTAACTAGAGTAGAGTAGTGGAGCTGACTGCATTAAAATGGACACATGAAAGTGAATGTTTTGTAACAAGCTTCAATTATATTTAATTATATCTAACAGAAATACAGCTATTTCAGTATAACTAACAAAACAGCTGCAACTGTGGCTGCAGGCAACAATTCTGACATAATGTTCAACATTAAAACACTAAACCTAAACTGTAGCAGTGGCACGAATGGAGAAGAATACTGTCAGTTATACAGAAATATCAATTCAGTTGCTAATAATAGCATTATGACTCAGCAAAACTGCTGAGGAAGGTGTGTGCTTTAAAGTGAAATTCCTTATATGCTTCATAGTAAGAGAAAAGTCATTTAGACAAGACATTTAAAATGTAAAATACACACATATTGTCAAAATGTAGATAGGAGAAAACTTTATACTAACATGAGAAAAAGAAATTTATCAAATTTGGTTAATTATGAATTTCTGATTTCTTACACTGTGTTTTCACAGGTTGCCATTAAACAGATCAACCTACAAAAGCAGCCGAAGAAGGAGCTGATCATTAATGAGATTCTGGTGATGAAGGAGCTGAAGAACCCCAACATTGTCAACTTTTTAGACAGGTGAGACTGAAAGTACACCTGCTGCAGAACTTCTACTGATAGAGAGCGGCATAACAAATTCAAAAGCATAGACAGACACCAGAGTGTGACGTTTTGCACTTTTGCCCATGTGTCAGTTTCCTGATGGGGGAGGAGCTGTTTGTGGTGATGGAGTATCTGGCCGGTGGCTCGCTGACAGATGTGGTCACAGAGACCTGTATGGATGAGGCCCAGATAGCTGCTGTCTGCAGAGAGGTAAAAGTCACACCAAAGCCTCACTCAGTGTGAAAGTCGGAGGCAAAAGACAAAAGCCCAACAAAAACAACAACAACTTCTCTCATTTGTCATCTGCAGTGTTTGCAAGCATTGGATTTCCTGCACGCGAACCAGGTCATTCACAGAGACATCAAAAGCGACAATGTGTTACTGGGGATGGATGGCTCTGTCAAGCTGAGTAAGTCCTGCACTGATGTCATCAGAAGCAGATGGTCAAAGTCTGGATTACATGTCCCTTCCCTGTAACCATGTATTTCCTCTTCCCCATCTGCTCGACAGCCGATTTTGGCTTCTGTGCCCAGATCACTCCAGAGCAGAGCAAACGCAGCACCATGGTAGGCACACCTTACTGGATGGCTCCTGAGGTGGTGACCAGAAAGGCTTATGGGCCTAAAGTAGACATCTGGTCACTGGGTATTATGGCCATTGAGATGGTTGAAGGAGAGCCTCCCTACCTGAACGAGAACCCACTACGAGTGAGTGAGAACATTTTCAACCCTCTTGGTTATTTAGGTCTTCTCTTTTTTTATTTTAGTCTTATTTATGTGTTGTCCGTTTGAAACTGTCCCCATCAAATCATCTGTACAGAGAACGCATGCGCTTTAAAAAATCTGATTTGCTTTAATAACTTCACATGATAAAAACAAATTTTTCTATCAAAAAGCTTAATAATTGATTCATCGGGATCAGTGATGTGTTTGTCAGACGTCAGCGCAGTTGCTGAACAGCTGCAGGCCTTACGCACTCATGAGTCAACACAGAAGCAGGACAATCGCTCACAAGTCTCATGAGAGTTCGTTCTGCTCTCCACGCGCACTGAACAGTCGACTTGTTGTTCCCTGAAGTTGTCCAGGCTACAAATATGTCTGTCCAGTTTGTCTGCTGTTCTTGTGTTTGTTGTTTTGTTGTGTCTTCTTGTTGGGTATAGACAACACTGAATCAACTTCATCAAACAAGTATGAAAACATATACAAGGAAGCAGGGATACAGCTAGTGCCAGAGTGTGCAGTAATGACTGAGCTGAAGTAAATCCCCTAATAAGTCACTTAATGTTCATATCAGAACTGGATTCTTTATATATGCTTGTATACACATTGATGCATACAATGAATCTCATTACAAACCCAACCCGGTGCTCGTCATGTGCCCACACTGCATGTTACAAACAAATCCTGTGCCAAATGTTAATCACAGCTTTTAAAGAGCAGTTATTTGTACCACTAAAAGTTAGATAGCAGGAAAAGAAAGGACTATACTATTAATAAAACCAATCAGGCTTCAATGAAAATGTCTCACTTGACCGGTTTGACTTGATTTACTTGCTGTTGGTGTATTATTTACGGACATTTGTTTTGATAGTTCTCACCTTGCTTTTTGGCAGGCATTATACCTGATTGCCACGAACGGCACACCTGAGCTTCAGAACCCAGAGAAGCTGTCCCCAGTTTTCAGAGATTTCCTCAACCGTTGCTTGGAAATGGACGTAGAGAAAAGAGGCGGAGGCAAAGAGCTGCTGCAGGTTATAAACTCTTCCTGACATTATATTGAACCTTCTCTTGTGTTTTCATCAAATGTGCACTCGGTTCACGGGTTTTTCCTCTTCCCCTGCTTCTCTTGTCTTTGTTGATCGGCGTGCAGCATCCGTTCCTGAAGCTGGCGAAACCGCTCTCCAGTCTCACACCTCTCATCCTGGCAGCCAAGGAGGCCATGAAGGGCAATCGTTAGCTGACAAGACTAGCTACCCTGCCTTCCCATGCTGTGCACAGATATGTGCCAACCATTTAGTTTTCGTGCCAGACAATAGGCTGAGAGTGACTTGCCACTCTTGATGCACCAGCCTTATAAGCCCTGACAAACCTCACTGTGAAGAAGACCAAAAATATAGAGCACACCTCCACCGCTGTCCATATGAACTCTATTCTCACTCAGACGTCAGAAGACAAGTCAAACTTAAGTGCTTAGTTTCAGAGTCAGGCGTAGTTATTTTGTACAACAAATCTCCTGGTGACAAGTTAGGGCTAGGCTTGTATTTAACTTGGAATGAAGAAGATGCCTAGTTCTATTTAGTTTTTTTAATCAACTGCCTTAAACAAATGCAAAATGTTGCCTAATGTATTGTTGATTGTCAATGTTTCTCTTCCCATGATTTTTACTACCTTTGTAATTTACCTTTTCAGCTTGTCAGTGTCTTAGATATTTTGATACTTGAATTTCATATTTGTCCCCCTTCTTGTTATATAGTCGGTCTCATTCAATGAACACTCTTGCTATTTCCACATGGACATTTTCTTGCACCGGTTTTTATAGGAAGCATTTCAGTACATTCGTCATCATGAACATGTGCTACGTTTGTGTTGTTCTTCGGTTGCCACCTGACAGGCCTACTGTAGCTCTTCCCTTGTATCATTAGTCTCCTGATACCAGAGGTGCACCTTACAGGCAAATTAAAATGTTAGATTGACAGGGTTTATACTTTCTTCTTTATTGTTGTTATTAAAAATGAGTATTGTATGTCAAACTCTGTCCTTTGTGTTCTTCTGGACTAAACAAGTGCGCTTTTCCCATGTGTATATTGTGTACTTATTAGTTTGAAAAACAAAAAGTGGCCATGTCATCATGGTTAGCTGTCCAAGGCTGGTAAAGACAATTTGTTGATTTGTTTGTTTTTATCCTCTGACCGACTAACAACCTTGTCTGCCCACTCAAATAAATGCATCTGTTTGTGCTTTTGTGATTTGGGTGTGAAAGTGATTAATGTGCAGAATATCACCTTTACTTTGTGAAAACATGCAGAGGGAAACATCCGACTAGACAAATATGAGTGATGCAAAACATCAGAACTCTTCCAATCTTTTCATTTCATCTGTGCTGTATTTTCAAAGTGGAACCAATGAAAACGTTGATGTACCCTCTTGCTTTATGGCCAGATTCTCCACAGCCAGTGCAGATACATATTTAGGATGTGGGTGAAGGAATGTGACGTGTCTTAATTTTCAGGTATTGTGTTGGCTTTTTTTTTATTTTTTGGGAGAAAATTACTTGAGTTTGAGTTTATTGCGTGCTTTTATTGTGGTGTTTCTGCCCGGAAGTGTAAGTTTGCGATATCGGCTGGCCTCTGAGGCAGATGTGACTAAACAATCAACAGAACGAACCTGCTACTCTACTTTTCTGACTTTGGCGCATAATGGCATCCCAAATGAAAGACAAGGAAGCTTATCAACGACTAAACTTCCTTTACCAGGTAGGAAGTACGAAACACGTTAAAAACTAATCGCTGCCGTGAAGCTGTCGGCAGCAGTCACATGGCTAATATGCTAGATACTTCGCTAACTAACTGCTTTCGTCCCTCTACAGGCTGCCCATTGTATTTTAAATCAGAACCCAGAAAATGTGGAGCTGGCCCGTTTCTACTGCTTCACACAGAAAACCATTGCAAGACGCCTAGTTCTCAGACAGTAAGTCAAATATTGCCCACAGATGTGTAATTTGGTGCGCACTAGATTTATTTTGAAGGCTGACGGCACCACGGCCTGTGCTGGTGGGCACTTTAATATGACGTCACGTCATTTCGCGTCACACTTTATCCTCGTAAAGGAGCGTGTGGGGGTTTTTTTTGTTTTCCGTTGTTACCTAGGATTTCGTGTGTACATAAACAATAAAATAAACAAAGCCATTTGCACATTTTATTTTTCAGGGGTCACAATTGATTTTTTTAAAACAGATTTACACCAGCTAATCTATTATATCAATAAAATCATCCTTTAAATAAATTCATCCTACTTACAAGCAACGTGTATGTAGCTCGAAACTGAGAATTTTCCCCTTAAATTTCCAAAGATTTCCTTTGTTTTCCAAAAAACACATTAATCTGCCACACTGGGTGACGTGTACCTAAAATGCTAAAATGAAGATGGCCACTGCAGTTTAGTTCCACATATACCATCTTCCTGCTGTTCCTACTCACTAAAACAACACATGTAATACACTGCTGAAAATAGTTCTCAGTAAATCGATAATTTCCTCATGTTTGCTGAAGCTTTTTTTCCCAAGAGCCACAGAGAATGTAGGTAAGCAAGAAAGTAATGAGGGACCTACTAACACACTGTTTGTTTTAGTTTGGTTTTTTTTAGATGACTGCTTGACATCCTGCCTTACCCTTTATGTCTAACCTGTCCATGCATTTATGCAGTTTTCAGCATTATATTCAACATTTTCTCACAGAGACCCATCAGTGAAAAGAACATTATGCAAGAAGTGCTGCTCGTTGCTCATTCCTGGAGTAACCGCCACAACAAGACAACGAAGTAAGTCAGGTTATCATTTATGTTTATCATGTTTATGTTTCCAGGGGTACCTTGCAATTCATGGCCAAACATAATTAAAGATGTTTTAATTAGTTCATGGCTTAAATCTTAATTTCTTTTTTGCCTTTGGTCTCATTAGGAAAAAACAGCAAGACTCGCTTTACTGTTGTGAAGTGCCTCAGCTGTGGGCAGAGCATGAAGTTGTTGAATAATCCAGATTATTGTTTGTGGGTTGACCGTCCTGAGGCTCAGATGGAGCAACATAAGCAGCCAGGTAACAAACCTCAGCTAGACTTGACTTAACACCAGCCTCACACTGAGGGAATCCATAAGCATACTGTGCTAATGTAAACAGTGGTCCTTACAGAACAGTTTAGAATTGTGGTGTGAAATCCTGTTTTTCTGGTTTAAAGATTAAATACACTGGGAGCCCAAACAGTTAGAGCTAGAGCTCAACTGTTAAGTTATTCGTTTAAGAAAGCAGCCTTCTGAGTACATTTGCTTAGTCATATTGGTGCAAAGCTGCTGCACACATAGAAATAGTCTACAAAAAATCTACAATCTGCACCAAAAATCTCATACTGGTTGTGCTCCAGTTATGAGACTATGAAAATTCACCACACCAAGTACTTTAGAATTGAAAAAAGTACAAAATTCACATTTCTCAACCTTACTCTCTTACTTACAGATCCTGGACCTTCTCTTAAGAACAAGCCAAAAGACAAAAAGCCTGATGAATCAGCATCATCTGAACAAAGTGCTGCCCAGAGCACTGCCAGCATGAAACAGCCCATCCCCTCCACTGACTGAAGGAAGGACTCTTTTTTTTCATTTCTTTATTTTTTTTAATTTATTTATTTAGTAAGTTTTTGGCCTCTGGGAGAGCAGTTTCATTATGTCTTTACAGTGTGTTCATCTGTTCCTCACAGTGTCATTTTTGATGCTACTGTGGTGACCACATGGAGGATTTAAAGGTAGAAATGTTGGTGAAACTTTTTTTTCCCAACAGAAGTACTGATTTTTATTGAAAAACACCAACAACAATGGACATTTTCTGAAATTTTTGTTTAATATTTTACATTTTCTGTACATTTAACTTTCACTTGACATGAATATAGATTAACCATTTGCCATTTGTTGTCAGATACTTTCCTAAAAAGCTGATTAAAGGAAAATAAAAAAATAGTAGTTTCTTTTACAATTTCTTCTTCTCTCCTTTGTCCCCCTTTGGCACCCTGAAACGTGTCTTCTGAAAATATAATAGGTTCTTGGCAAAAATCCTTGGAATATGACCCATGTACAGAAAAAGAGCCAGGGCCATGCCTGAAAAACAGATATACAGTGTGTTTACATATAAAGAACTGACAAGGGAAGCACATACATTTTCATTTTAATGTAATTTACCTGTGAGAGGGCCCAGCCAGTAGACTACTGCATACTCTGTGACAGTAAACCCAGGACAGTGGAAGGTGAGGCCATAGGACAAGGATGGGTTCAAGTAAGCTGATGTGTAGCCTCTGGCTGCAGAAAATAAATGCACATAGTTTGATAATGAACAGAGACACCGTACAGTATGAGGGAAAAGAGCAGGGAATCACATGCATGACTAGTACCAAGGTGGAGTTCAAGGAAAAAGCAATGTAAATAAATAAAAAGTGTGATTTCAGATTTCAGATGTAACATGCTCTTTTTTGATTTTTAAAAGTTTTTTTGTAAGAGTGTATTTTTTGGATAATGAGGGTGATGCCATATTACTTAAAACTCACCTGTATGTGACAGGAAAGTGAGGAGGACAGCAATCAGGGGCACCCGGATCAAAGCTGATCTGCGTTGCAGGTTTAAATGGACTAGATGAAAGATGAGTGTGCAAACAAACTCAGTGAAGAAACCTTGAAGCAAAGAGACCATGAGAGATGTGCTGCACTCTCGAGCCATCAGGTTTTTGATCATGTGCATGTCAGTCAGCTCCAGACTCCAATAGTATACAGCTGCAAGAAGGCCAAGGTGGGCCCCAAGAAACTGGGCTGCTACAGCAAACAGAGTGGCCAGGGTGGTGGCCTCCAGCTGCAGGAACCTCAGCAACACCAGGGTGGGATTCCCTGAAGCACCACCACAGACCACACCGTGGGTTAGCAGTACAACAAACAAAATGGTGACAGTCACATCAGGGCCCAAACCTCCGGCCCACTCGCCCACCTCCACAATGGTTTGCACCTCCAGCCAACATGCCACCAGCATGAAAGAGGATGCAAACTCAGAAATGAAGCTAAACCGTGGCCATTTTTTAAGGAGTGTTCGAACAGAAGCTGCAAATATCACGACAGCCAAGAAGTATCCGAGAGATGCGTTAAGTCCAGACATGGCTCAGGTCGGGTGTCCCCACGCTGTTTCTTTTCAAAAAGAAAAGCATGAGGGTTTGACTCAGCAACTGTGCTCTCTGTTTGGCAACGTGGCACATGCAGAGACACATTTCTTATCTGAGACACGTCAGTTTTGTATCCCACAACCACCTGCCAAAATACACATGGGCCTTTGCAAGGTCAGGTCAGGAAGCTGGCCATCATTCAGTGGTCATGCATAATGCTTCCTTCCACTCTCTACAGGATCACATATACTGCAGATGTTCTTCTTACTAGGACTAAGTGGCTGCAGAGGAGAAAAATACAAATGAAAACATCCCTCCTGGGCTCAAAGGTTTGGGGGATGGTAGTCCAGTTTAATGAAAAAGGCTTTCAGCAGATTGCATGCAGTAGTGTTTGAACTGGAATAAAGGTGTCATTACTCCAAACCAGCAGGGGAGCATGTGGGGCTTTATCTTAGACAAAATATTTTTGGTACAACTTCTGACTTTTTATCGTTTAAAGTATGTTGTGTGGTTTTGCCCGTGCTTCTGTTTGCACACACTTCTCCAAGTTGAATCCCTCCTATTTTTGTAATGCTGGTTGTACAAAGATTATGTCCCCTGAGTCCACAGTGTTGGGTCTCCCTCACTGCACCTCTATCTTCCTTTCATGTGCCTGTAATGATTCTAAAAATGCCTGCTCTTTCATCACCAGAGAAGACAGCCATCAATGCACATCACATCAGAAGCAAAACCATGTGGGACAGCAGAACCATCATCTCTTGCATAGTTGGTGGCCACAAGTTTGATCCACAGGCAATGCTACTCTGAGGCAGATAACATAACAGCTCCAGTAGTCTTTTTAAAAGTTAACTTTATGATTTTCTCCTATATGAAAATACACAGTAAATACACATAGAAAATACACATATTTACAGTACACAGTAAATATTCTAATTGGTTTGTCTCCATCTTGTGGTTTAAAATACAAAACTATACTATAAAAGAACAGAAATACAACTAGACACTATGCAAGAGCAAATCAACTTAAAATCATAAACATGTACAAAAAATACATTAACCCCCCCCCCCCCATAGTATTTTTATTAAACCAGTGATGGTACTTTCTCAAGTGGTATGTAATATGTGTAATCAGTTTCTGAAAAGTATGTAAAATACCTAATACAGTGTAATATAAAATGGGAAATAAAATCAAAGTTGAAATAGGCTTATTTAATTTAGTTAATCTATTTTAACATATATATAGCATATCATGGTGATGTGGCATAAACGATGGCAAGTATAGTTCAGGTTTAGTATAATATATAACAATTAATACATATAGCGTAACATATGATTATACTGTATAAATGACTGTGGGGGCCAGGAAATGCAATTCATGTCATTGACTTTATAGTCTACATATCGTAAAGCTAGCTAAGTTTTAAAAAGCCCAAACAACTGTCACTCATGAACATTGTAACAAATAAATTAATGTACCCCCTAACTTGTGATTGGATTATATAGGTCACATGTGAGATTAAAAACCAGGAAGTGTTGCTACTCCAATACATGGATGAAAGTTCTGGGAAATTGCTAACTGTAGGAAAGATAATCATCTCCATCCAGCTCCTGCTTTAGGTTTCGCGACCCCAGTGTAACAAAGTTTGAGTACGTTGTTGGTATTAAGTTCAGTGTCTGAGTGCTCTTTTATTAACGGAGTCGCGCGAGCTGTGTGAGTTAATTGTTCTTTCTGATGTCTCAGTAAAGTAACCACAGTAATTTTGCCGGCGGCTCTGATGAGGCGGAAGTTGTGAAACGCCAACGTCCCCCGTGTATATGTGTTAGCGCGCGCGCGTGTATGTGTGTGTGCGCGCGTGTGTGTGTAGCAGCGGGTAAGCCAGTGAAGTGATGGCAGGGGAAGAGCCGACACTCAGAGAGGAATGAGAGCTTGTCGAGGATGGCGGACAAACCCCTGACACTGTTTGTGAAGCTGTTTGCCGCCGGTTTCTACGGCCTGAGCTCGTTTCTCATCGTCGTGGTGAACAAAAGCGTCCTCACCAACTACAGGTAACGGTTTCGCCAACGGCTGTAACGTTAGTTGTAGAGCTATCGTGTTAGCTAACCTAGCATCTGGAAGTTGCGCTGGGTGGATAGCGGAGAAACACGGCGGTGCCTATTAGCTAGCGGTAACTTTTGGCTAGCGAAGGGTGACTGTGTGGCACAGACTGGAATAGCAAAGCTTCACTTATAGCAGCAGTCATGGAAGCTACATCTCAACCTACCTGCGTTAAATACGAGGTTAGCTTAACCGTGCTCAGCCTTCAAGCTGTAATGTTCACCGGCACTAACGGGGACTTATCTCTGCTGTTTCAGGTTCCCCTCTTCAATATGTGTCGGAATCGGACAAGTAAGTTAAACGCCTTCGCATCTTTGTGCATCGATTTTCCACACATCCATCGCTCACTTAAAGCAGGCAGAGTTTGAGTGATTTTTCTTTTGAATGTCTGTGCAGATGTTGGCCACAGTGGTTGTGCTGTGGGTGGGCAAGGCTGCGAGGGTGATCAGCTTCCCAGACTGTGATGAGAGCATACCTCGAAAGGTGAGAGCAACTTTGCATCTCTATAAAATAATCTGAAGCTCACCGTTGTTGGTTTGTTTCAGTTTGACTATATATATGTTATTTTACAGACGTTTCCTCTACCTCTCCTTTATGTGGGAAATCAAATCACTGGTCTGTTTGGAACCAAAAGGCTGAAGTAAGTCCTCATTGCTAACCTATCTAGGCTGAATGATTATTAAGGTTATGGTTGGTTAAATGGTTAAAGGGAAATTGATTTAGATCCAGCATGAGCTCATTGGGCATGGCTGTTGATGTTTGGCCAAGTTCAAACAATTACTGTCCTCTTCCACCAGTTTGCCGATGTTTACTGTCCTCAGGAGGTTCTCCATTTTGTTCACAATGCTGGCTGAGGGACTTCTGCTCAAGTAAGATTGCACATTAGAGATAACCCACTTTTCTCAGTCATCCGCTGATCTTTTTTCACTCAGTAAGACAGCAGACTCTTCTCTTTGTACTGTACTGGTGGCTTTTTATTCACAGCTCAAAGCAGCTAGATTGAATTTCATTGTTTTACTGTCTTTGACCTTCGGCAGGAAGAAATTCTCCAGGCCGGTCCAGCTGACGGTATTTACAATGATCCTTGGGGCGTTTATAGCCGCAAGGTAAGTTCTGCTACGTCCAGGTGTCCCAGCTTTTAACCAAACTAGAATTGCCTTCACTACAAAGGGCTGCCCAGTCCTGATATATGCCCCCACTTCAGTATTATTGTCGTCAGGGTCATTAGACACATGTTGTATATCTGTAGTTTAAAGGAGCCTTGTTGACACAGGGTATGCTCCGAGCTAAATCGTAAGTGACAGCATACTTATTTACTTTCTCAACACTTTCTTTAATTTTGATCTCCTCTCTGCTCGTAGTGCTGACTTGTCCTTTGACCTGCAAGGCTACGTGTTCATTCTCCTGAACGATGTGCTGACCGCAGCCAACGGAGCCTATGTTAAACAAAAATTAGATGCAAAGGTATGTGGCAGCACCCTCCAATGAATAGTAACCATTGTTGGGTTGGAGTTGTTTTTGGCATTGAGTCGATGGTGAATTTTGAGAATCCAAACTGTCGTTCAGCATCTGACTTGTACTCATTGTACACAGACACCGTGAGGTCTTATGACTTCCATCTAAGTTGTTTGAATTATTGCCGTTTAAACCTTTTTTGTGTGTAAAACATCTTCTGCTTTACTGTTTTGTTTTGTTTTTTTGCATGATCTCTGGGTTTATTTTTATCGCTCAGGTTCATTACTGTCTAGTCAGAAACGGCTTGTAGCTTCTTTTAGCCACTTTTTATGTCACACTAGCAGACGGCTCAGCTCTCACATTACAGCAGAGGCAGAGCTGAATCCAGATTTAGTCTGTGATGTCTGTAGAGCACCAGTTGCTAATACAGAGCAAGATAGAGGTGTGTGTGTGTGTGTGTGTGTGTGTGTGTGTGTGTGTGTGTGTGTGTGTGTGATATTTTGAGAGCCAGGCGAAATGGCATCAGACAAATCAAACAAGAGCTTCTAGGTAGTGCAGTGGGCTGGCCATGCATGACATCTGTACGCTAGTTAGTGAGGAATGCACTGACAGACTTGTGAATAACCCTCTCTGTTCTGGCTTTGCTGATTTTACATGTTCCCATTGCTCCCTGCCCATCTGTTTTATGCTCTTTCTCCTAGGAGTTGGGAAAATATGGATTGCTGTATTATAACGCATTATTTATGATCATTCCCACACTGCTGTTGGCTCATGTGACTGGGGATATGCAGAAGGTAAGAAGCTCCTTCCCTGAAACCTCCAAACATCTTAATTCATTAGATTTGTTAAATATAAGGCGGTTTAAAGCGTAACATTAAGTCTTTGTGGTTAGGTTCTGTTGTGGGCACTGATCAGCTATTTCAAGGTTTAACCCTAAATTGAAGTGAGTGCACATACATGTGAGCATGGGTGTGTGCCGTAAATATGAGCTGCCTGTTTGTTGGTGAGTGTTGGCAGAGACCATCTGGTTTGCCCAGCTGGGGCCCAGCAGCCAGAAAGGCACAAAGCAGCTATTATGCACCTAGTGGAGTTATTACAGCAGCGCCTACAACCTCTCTTGACTAAGAAACTTTAATGCAGATACAGCTCTACCCATTTAAAGACAGAGAAAAGTCAGTGTTTATACAGTGTCAATTTATATTTTGCGATAAACAACTCAGCAGTACTATGTTAATCTTTATTTCCTGTTTCTGCTGAATGCCAGACCTGACACGGCCATGAGGAGTAACTTTAAGTATCAAGAAAGAAACTGACCATTTTAAACTGAACTTACTTTAGTCATGTTTATGCATCCTTTTTATGTGTGCGTTTTCCCTGGTAGAGTTCAGCTGTTTGTCATACTTCTCTTCTCAGGCAGTGGAATATGAAGGGTGGTCAGATATGTTTTTCCTCGGCCAGTTCATCCTGTCTTGCATCATGGGGTAAGAATACAGGCCAAAGCTTAAGTGTGACGTGTGTGCATGTGTAAGCAGGCAGGACTGTGTATTTGTGCCAAGACCTAACATCTGGATGACTCCAAATTTTCTGTGATATTGCTATTATATCAGTTCCTCAAATCTAGCTCACAGTGCACAATCACCCTTTGTCCCCTATATTGTTTTAATATTGTGAAACCAGACTTCGTGCTTGAACAAGTGCTGGGCAGTGTGTTATAAGATCGCATGTTGTTTTGCAGGTTTGTTCTGATGTATTCCACTGTGCTCTGCACACAATACAACTCTGCATTAACGACGACGATTGTGGGCTGCATCAAGGTGAGCAATGGATTCCTGTTACATACACTCAAGTAAGTTAGATGTACTCAGTTTGATTCATATTTACTCCTTTTTGCAGAATGTCCTGGTGACATACATTGGTATGGTGTTCAGTGGAGACTACATTTTCTCTTGGACTAACTTCATAGGTTTGAATATCAGGTATGAAGCATTAGGTTTCCTTTTTAATACATGCTTTAATACATGCAAGTGTCGAGATGTCTTCAGAGATGGATAGATTTTACGGGGACAACTCAAGTTGTTTTGGAGCCCTGTGCACAAATCCTCACCCATCTGGCATTCCACACATGCATGTTGCATTATATCACACAACAGATTAAGTCAATTGAATATATCAACATGATCTCAATAACCAGTGGATGGATTGCCATGCGATTTTGTACAGACAGTCATGGTTCCCACTGGATGAATCCTTATGACCTAGGGGTCCTCTGACTTCTTATCTAGTGACCCAAGCAGGTCAGAGTTTCCACTTCCACAAAAATCACGACATCTACTTGTTGGATTACTCTACTTAGTGAACTGGCTGATCCTCTGACCTTTCCTGTAACACCACCATGAGGGTGACGTTTGTGGTTTTAAGTGAAATGTCTTAACTATTGGATGGAATCGTCACAAAATTTGGTACAGGAATTCATGTCCCCCGCTGAATGAATTGCAACAGTGACAACTTGAATCTTCATAGTTCCATCCATAGTAGCTTATTAGCTTGAAGCTTGTTATTGTTCCTGGTTTTAAACACATATTACATAAATTACATTTGTCCTGTTGAGCAAAAGTTAAACGTTGGTGCTGACAGAGATGTCACTGACACTAGTGTGCCAATTTGCTGCAGGAATCTATCGGTGCCTGCTGGATCATGTTGAGAAATATGACCAATAATGTAACTGAAGACGAGCTGCAACATGTTCACTGTTATGCTGATTGACACAAAAAACCAAAACTTGATTTTCCAAGTCTCATTTTGCCCCGCAACTATCAGGTGAGAGTTTTCTCACAGCCCCTCCCACATTTATCCAAATACCTCCTATATCAAAAAAATGGTTTTACAAATCCATCTCCTGACTGCACACAGTTATCGTCCGCAGCTAATCCAATGGTCAGAGTAAGGTCCGCGTGTATTTTGCTTCATTTGGTGTTCTTGTACAAGTGTTTATATACTCTGTCCTTGTTGCAGTATTGCAGGCAGCCTGGTGTACTCCTACATCACCCTCACAGAGGAGCAATCCAACAAAGCAAGTGAAAGCGCCAAGCTAGACATCAAAGGCAAGGTGGTTGTATGACAGAGACACTGGATTTTTTTATTTTTATGCTGATGAACAGGAAAACTCTATTTTAGTACGACTTTTATTTATGGAGTATTTTAGCGGCATTCTGCCGACCTCCTTTCTGTGTTTTTAAAAGATTTTTTGTTTGGTTTTTCAAATGGGACCGGTGAATGCCATGCAGCCATGTGGCCCGCACCATAACCATTCAGCCACCGATGCGCTCCCACTTCCTTTCTGTGTTGTGGAAATGGTGTTGTCACCATGACACTCATGTCGCTGCCATGGTTACGAATCCTCCAGAGGGATTGTGGGTTGATTTTTTTTTTTTTTCTCTCTTCTTTTTTTGAAGCTGGTGTTTTCTTTTTAAATATTTGTATTTTGATACTGTACATGTGAGCAATGAGAAGAAGGGAAACGTGGAACCAATATTATTTATATTACAACATTTCCTGATACTTGGTCACAAAGAACGTTTAAGTTAAATGTTTGGATTACATAATGTTTCCTGAACACAGGAGCGAAAAGCTGGAGCGAGCCGTTAATTTAAGCTTGGGTGTGTACTGATGAGTTGTGGGAATACTGCGTAGTGGTTTTTTTAAAGGCACAATCCTTATTTTTTTTATTGCCTTTTCAGGTTTGCTGTTTACGAGGAATGTAACTTTAGATGCCTTCTAAGCACAGTGAGATGCACTGACACTATCTGTTGTTTAAGTCTATAGTACATTTCTTTTCATATTTGCGCATACACTGTTTTAAGCTTGTTACGGACGAAAGGTTATGACGGTGATCTAACCTCATCCTTCAAACAACCAAAGTGGATGGGCAGTGGGCTGTCAGTTCCCATCAAGGATTGTGGCTTTAAATAATATTGCTGCCTCCTTTTGGGAGATCATTTAAGATTTCAGTTTACACGTTGCTCCCTCAGTATTACAAAATGGTTGTTACGGACTTGTCAAGGCTGTAACTGGTTCTCTCTATGCAGAATTAACAAACGGTACCTGTTGTTTGTTATGTATATAAGGATCCATCTGTTCTTTTTTCTTGACACAATGTTATCGCACTTTTAACTGAGGTGGCGGCTGCAAAAAGGGTGAAACTGAATTGCCTCACCTCCTGTTACATTCATTGTTAAGAATGAGATTATTGTACTTTCCTGAAATATGTATTTCAGGTTTTAAGTATTACAAGAGAAATTGTTTTTTAAACATCTAATAGTCAGGTACGAGCATTGACTTTTTTTTTTTTTTTTTACATTTTTATCTACATCATTTATATTTATTACTTTTTTAGACTAATATTCATTTTGTTGGTGAAGTGGCTGGTGCATGTAGATGCTGATCTCATCTCAAACACAGTAACCATGGATTTGTAGCAATGATGTATTTTTACATTAAAAAAGCCTTTGTTGATATGATGTATTCTGTGGAAATTATTGTTCAGGTGACAAAATGAACCATTTCAACTACTAGCAGCCTATTTACAAAGAAAATAAGGCATTGCTCAGCTAAAATGTTAAAAATGTTGTTTTTTCTAATTTTCTGCAATACCCAAATCTTCCATTATTAAAAATAGTTATAATATTTGTAATTTTCTATTTTTTTTTAAACATTCTAATGTCGCTGCATCCTGGATAACTACGCCGTTTTGTTTGTATTTGAAGCAGACGATGAGCTACAGTGGAGAAATGGTTCCCCCTTCTGTCATATCTGGCAAAAATCACACTGGAAACACTCAGACTTAAATATGACTGGTGCACATCAGGGCTACAGTCAGGTTTTCTTTACTATCACCAGTCACTAAAATCACAGGTTGACATGTAAGTTGAAGAGTGTGACACTGACACTACATAGACATTGAGTTTTCTATTCCCTGCACTTCCTGAGCACATGATGTGGAAAAGATGACGCATAGAACACAGCAATAACATTTTATTACAAAGAAAAACACATACATGTCCGAACAAACAGGTACAAACCCACTACCGTTAACAGCTCATGACCTCTGACCTCACTGGTCTTCAGGCTTCTTATATTCAGTATTACACAGTACACACAAACATGTTAGGAACCCGGCATTAATATTCACTATTTAAAAAGGTCTAAAGGTTCTAAAATTTAACATCCAAACATAGCTTTTATGTGTCTGCTCAAATTTTAGAACTTGCGTTCAAATTTTTTATTAATTTAAACTTGCCACGCTAACAGGCAACACAGCATTAATGATGTGTACAGGCTAAAACAATTAGCATTGTCTGTGCCAGTGACAGGCATATCAATAAGCACCTTCATCAGTCCAGTCAGAACATACAACAGTGGAAACACGCAGTTTTCAGAAACTACTCTGATGTCTCTGCGCTGATATGGAGCTGCTGTGGGTTCTGATAGTACCTTATATACTTTGGTATAACGGACATCTATTACAAGCCAATACAAAAAGGAGCTACAAGTACAAGCTACAAGAAGAAACACATCAATAGCAAAGTTTCACCCCAGCAGTTTCAATGAATGGAGGCCATCACCTTGGGAGGGGTCTGCAAGTACAATTTCAGTACGTGCAAATAAGAAGAGCAGAATATAAAACCGACCGCAGATCCTTTATGCAACATATGTGAAACAAACAGCAAAACAAAAGATATCCAAGCTAAAATTAAATTAAAATTTAAAAAAAAACAGCTCTGACACCTGAGAACTGCTGCACAGAACAAAACGTCTTGTGCAAATAAATTGCAAAAATGATTTGGCTTCAACTCCACTCGTGGCTGCATAACTTCCCGACAGCCACACTGTAATGTTTAGGCACATCAGGCGTACATTACAAAGCTAAGGACAGTAATTCAGGCAACAGGTTCATTTTCATCCGTGGCACACTGTACAGTAACAATGTACATAGCGATCACACTTTCATGATCAGTGAAAAGGTTGAGATATCATTCAGATCTTCAAATGGGCTAATCTACGGGGTGCCTGGAAGGTCACAGGGATTTGTTCCAGAACTTGCAGTTAAAAGGGCCCAGTGAGTTGGAGAAATTAAGTATAATAGTCATTCATTATGTTTTGACTTGCGTATAATTATCACAAGTGAGTGAAGATTATTAGTTGGTTGTAATCTGTAAAGCACTGGATGCCACCACACGCTGCTCCTTCACAGCTGTAGTGGGGAGGTTTTACAAATGAATGAAACTTAGTTACATTCCAGGCCTTGTCAAACGAGTTCACACAACGCTGATTTTTTGATGGTGCACTGCTCAGTGATGAGTTAAATGTCAAATGTCAATCAGCAGAGATTGGGTCTCCATAGCTGAAGGGAGGAGCAACAAGAAATCTTATACTTTTCCAATATTAAATCAAATCTCTGCTGCAAGTGTGTTTTGGATGGGCTAGAAGCAGCACTGATTCATACCACGCTTTACGGTAAACGTATCTGAACCCTTCTTTTTCCATACCAGTAGCCCGGAGAGGTGAAGCCTGAAACGCAGGTGCTTACTTTATGGCAAGCCAGACGAACCTGTGACACTACACTTGGTACATGGTATCAAAACTCCACCCAAACAGGAAGAGCAGGACTGAGCAGCAAGAGAGGAGCTCTCTTAATAAAAATAAGCGTCTCTTTCGCTTAAATATTTTTAAACAACAGAATTGCATTGGCGCCGTTTCCTGCCATGATGTCTCTGATACTACGAAATACAAAGTTGTTAAAAACACTCCTCATGTTATGGCTTCCTGAAAGGTATAATGAGGTCGGTGGTAAAGGGAAATATCAAGGGTGCCACCATGCTCAGGCACACTAGGTGAGAGGTGAAGTATTACTCACTGCAGGAACTTATTTTGACTCCCTACAAGCTTCAGAAGGGCAACGCAGCTTCGGTGATCCTGGCTATCTCAAAGAACAAGAAACAACTATGGCTTGAGTCTAAGCACGGAGGCTGGATCCTTTCATTATTCCCCAAGGCACAAGAACAAGGCTTACCTGCCTCTTAATCTCATAACTAGTAAGGCACAGAGACAGAAAGACTTTATGTATTAAATATATAACTTACCTCTTTGATAAAAAAAATATGAGTGTTTAGATTTGTACAGGGTTGATGTGGGGGTGACAAACTTCTTGACAGTTTAACAGTCCAGCTGCACTCAGTTTTACAGTGTGACGAGGTTTTCGGCCATGTAGCACAGACTGTAGAAGTTGCAGCCAATGCAACACAGGTTACAAAGGGAGGACAGCAGTCTGTACAGCCACAGGCGGCTGCTCAGGTGTCTGTATTTGACATCTGTCTCGCACAGCTTGGCGTAAGCTTCGCGGTTCGAAGACAGGCCGATGTCCTGACCCAATCCGCACGCCTGCTCGATGAGGTGCATGTCTGCCATGATCTCTGACGTCATTTGGCCAAACCACTGGGCGTTGATGGCCGCAACTGTCACCGACACAAAGAAGATGAAGATCTGGTGGGGAGAGGAGAGGCCGGGATTAAAGAAATATTCTAAGATGCATGGCAAGCAAAGATGTGGAACGCACAATGCACCTGAAAGGCTTCTCTTTCATCCAGCAAGTCGCTGGGATGATACGCAGCGTAGACGGTGAGGTTAAAGAAGGCACAAGCCGAACCCAGGTGGAGGTAGAACGGGACAAGACGACTCTGGATGAAGCCATAAGTGTGTCTGTTCAGGTGGTTGTCCATCACAAAGCCTACACAAAGGTCAGAACAACTCATTAGCATTGCTGGCCACAAAAAAACACAAGTTCATTAAGATATAGTATAAGAAGTACAAGTATTTCAATTTTAGTATATGATAATTTCAGACAAATAAGGCATTCTAAATGCTTCATACACGCCCTACCTATTCAATCTTATGGTTGAATTCTGGCAGCAAGCTCAGATGGTGCAGTGTACTGCGGGTTAAGCTGTATTTTAGGTAACAACATAAACTGTTTAGCATGAAGACAGGAATGTGACTTGCATACCTCTGCAAGCAGCCCAGAGGCACACCTAGAATTACAGCTACCTATGTAAATGTAGTGACTGGGCCTGTCAGGGTTCAGATGTAGGGGTACAAAACAGGCATACAAAAGCACTCTAGAGTTGTGTCGTGTATGCAGTGTGTGGACAAATGTCCTAAACACATTCAGCATCCTTACTAAGGCACCAGCCTCTCCGTTTCTTGCCCTCACATCCGTCACTTTTAGTCTAACTTTTCTGTGCTCTTTTATCCAGTGTGCGTGCGTGCAAATGTGTTTGCTCGGTACCAACTTGAAATGAAGGTGACCCAGATCTGCATCCCCCAGTATGTGGAGAGCAGCAGCAGCTGCAGCAGCTTGACTGTGAACGTGGGCTCCTGGTCAGTGGACATGCTTCCTCCTCAGTCTCTCTCTTCTCCAGTCTGGAATCCACTGGAAGTCTCCAAAACCGCACCGTCTGGAAAGGCCAGTGATAGTTTCGATTACCTGTCTGGAGGGCACTTGCTACTCCACCCCAGAGCCTCTGTCAACAGGACCCATATGCCATAATGAAGTGGCTAAGCTTGTAAGTGAGTGTAAGCTTAACTGCAGTCTCTGCAGGCCTAAGTTTTAGCATTGCTCCCATGCGGATCAACACACCTTTTGATAAAAGCACCACACCTCATGTTACTGGCACAGGACCAGATAATCCAGCTTCCCAAATAAATCAATCAACCAACAGGTTTGTGTTGCGTCTCTGCCAGTGCTGAGCTCAGTGCAGGACACGATGTACCCCACACGGTCTATAAACTTCCGCATTGTTGTCAGGGAAACTGGGTCGCTGCTGTGACCTTAACCCTCTATCAGCGCAACAGGAGAATAAAACCACAGGTGTGCACGTCATTAATTACTCGCTGCTCATGTTGCTGCTAATTTCAGCTAACTAGCGTAGCTTCAAATTACAGTCTGCAGGCTAAAAACACAGCATTGCTCAGTTGTTTGCAGTCCGGCAAAACCAGCCGCTGCTGACGATCGACAGCGCGGCACAAATCCCCAAAGTCACCTTCGAAAAGACGGATTTGGTAAAGTAACTCCAGCGATCTTTTGCCGATAGTGTTTGCTTACAGTGTCTGTAACAGTGCCGTGTTAAATAAGTGAATCTACGCCGACAAGCAGCTAGCATTAGCTACAGTTGACCGTGAGATATAACCAAGTTAGCTTCAGTTACAAAACTATCACTGGAGTTCTAGCTCGCGGTCCTTTAAGTTAGCATCTTTACGGTGCTTAAGAGAAAAACGCAGCTAACACTACAACATGAAATGTCAAAACCTTTAGCGCAGCCTACCTCTGTTGTCGGTAACTCCGGACAGCTCCTAACACTTTGTCTTGAGGCTCTGACAGTAGTCCTACCTGCTGATAGTAGCTGCGCTGCTAGCTCAGCTCACTCTGTAAGTCACTGTGTAACAAGAGGGCGGAACCGCAAGTGTCAGGATGCGATCAGGAAAACACATTCCTCACACCAGTCGTCCCCCCGATGCTTTCAGGTAAAACCTCCCCTGTGTATCAGGATAAAAAGCTGGACACTTTGGGTGGTCAGCTGTCTGGTTTCACATCTTATATATACGTGAAATATGCCTTTAAAGCAAGCTAATTGGGTCTTGTACGGAGTTTGAGAAGGTGACCATGCAGGATAAGGATATAAGGATATACAATAGAGGACAATTAAATTAGTCTTCTGTTTGTTTTAATATACAGTAAATGACTCTCAGAAAAGAAAGAAACAAAGTCAGGTTTACATTTGACACTTATTCAAATGAAGGGAAATAATAAGAACACGTTTGTTTGCTTTGACTTTATGCCAACACATTAAAAACAGAGCTGAAAGGATACACAAAGGGCAAACAAATCAAGCAAAAGATCAGAGGACTGTGCTGTTATTCAAAGTTAAATGACCCTGATCAGAGCAAATACAGCTTTGACTGCGTGTATGATGACTGTGGCCAATGCACACTGCAATAGTGCAGTGAATTTATTACAACTATCTATATTCTAAAAGAATGAAAACAATATCTGTGGCAGAAAATGATTTTGTTCAGTCTGTGTCTAGTGATATGATCGGATATCAAAATAGTTATAAATTACACTATTGTTTTTGCAAAAAAAATGTAAATAGGTTGATCACAAAAGTAGAGATCTCGAAATATGTGAGAAACACAAATTAGGAAGCAAAGTTGTCAAAGTGTGTTATATGGCACTTGGTAAACTGTCAGCCTGTTAATAAAAACGGGAACAGAGAACTATGCAAAAGTTCAGTGATAATCAATAGGTGGTTAAACAGAAGTTGTCTAACATACACATTTAAAAAGATATTTGGTACAGTATGCCAACAGCAAGTACAAGAAACACATAAGTTTTGAGTACAGTGGTACGCAAAGTCTGAACATGAATGTTGAGAAGAGCAAATTGTGAGAGAGAAAATGTTCATGACTTCAGATTATTACAAAACCTCTGCTTCACAGTGATAGAAGGGCCCCTTAAGGCACAGTGTTGCTGCCAAAGATAACACATATTTTAGTTTGTATTAGCATGTGCAGAGCTTATATCCACCTTCTGACACGTTTTTGAGTAGTGAGCACGAGTTGTAAACAGATGCCTCCGTGTGTGCGTGTGTGTGTGAGACACAAGGCTGAGGTCAGGTACCAGTGATGGCAGGGCGGGGTGGTCAGTGTCGGGCAGATTTACAGATTTTGTCGTAAACCTCAGGGAAAGCGTCCTTACAGCCCAGTTCCTCTCTCAGTCTGTGATACAGCTGTCCGTCAAACATCTCCCAAAACTCCTCTCGGTCCATGTACACATCTGCATACAGCATCTGGAACCTGCAGGACGTAGATGTGCAGTAGATGTGACAGAGTAATTGTTCACATAAATACAAAACATTCTATTTTTAATGCTTCTTCATATGCATATTTAAGGTTTTTCAAGCCATTTCAGCACAGATCTGATTAAAGCACCAGATTAAATTGATATTACATAGACTGTCATAATTCCTGAGTTACAGGAGCTAAATTTCCAGTATTATTTGAGACTTACCCATGCACGTCTCTGACAAACTTCTCCAGCTGACGTGTTGAGGCTTTAGCTTCAAAGTGTTTGACTTTGGGCTCTCCATAAGCCCCAATATCCACATACAGTTCTTCCTCTTGCCCTTTGGGGTGAACCATCCCTCTGCCGGGTGGCAACAGGAACGGACACAGCCACAGAGGGTAAACCTGAAATACCACAAGACGTGCAGGAGTTCGAGCGGGAGTCTTTTATAAACAGTGTTTACTGGCTTCGTTCACATCTGAGTCTTACTTCGATGTCCTGATGGAAGCGCGTGATGGCAGCCCGCAGATGCTTCATGGGTACCAGCATGTCCTGGACCACGTGGTGCTGTTCATAAAGCCGTCTGATGGTCTCGCCCTGGGTGAGCTTCAGCAGTGAGATCTTTGGAGGAACCATCCATCCAAACAGCCAACGAAACACCGGGTTGTTGCCAAAGGGAATAATATCCTGGAGACGGAGAGAACACAGAAGATGATGCCTCACGGGGACACCGGTTCATTTCGCTACCATTTTCCCGTTGTTTCCCTCATTAATTAATAACAACATATCAAATTTTCAAACCTGTGAGCTGAGACATATTTGAGGCCATATGTCCATATGGCCTATGTCCATTTTTGCAATTACTTATCATAATGCTTCCTTTACAAAAATCTATTTTCCAAAGATATACTTACTAATTTTTAAAATTCTAGTTCAGGTTTATTTTGAAATGCCTGTGTGAAGCACATTTTGAAAAGAGCTATACAAATAAAGATTATCGTAATTATTATTATTATAACAAGTACATGAATCATCAGCCTGTTGTTGTTGAGGCAATTTTATAATGTTGATTTTATGATTTTTTTTAATTTTTTTTTTTTTTACAGAAGGATAAAATTCGTCATATCTGCTCCAACTAAGATGAGCTGTGGAGTCTAGTTGCACTCCTCTCATATTTCACCAGAGGGCACCCATGGCCCCTCCAACCAGCCCCACATGCTTCCTCACTTCACCCTGTCCAGCACAGCAATGATGTCGATCAGATGTTTGTCAATTAATCAAAGCATCGGTCGGCCCTTTTTTCCCCCTGCACTGACTTTCCTCTGCATCGTCTACAAAAAACAAGAGCACCCAAAGGCCCAGAGCTAGCTGTCAAACCAATACTATGCATAATTCATCACCCCATTTACTGTTACAGAAAACACAGGATGCCAAGTGCTTCTCACTAATGGCTAATGGTGTGTGTATATGTGAGTACAAAGTGTGTGTGTTTGTGACAGACAAAGAACATTAGAGTACAATAAAAAGAAGTGAGCGAGGACTTGATGAGATGATGACAGGCTAAACTGGCAGATCTATGCAGTCCCTTAATGTAATGGAAACAGCCCCTGCATGCGTGTCTCTTTCTTATGAGTACCTGAAGCTCCCAGAAGATGCTGCGTGTGTGTCTGTGATAGTACTGCCTCAGAGGGATGTACTCGACTCCGGTCCGGTTGTCCTTCAGGTAGCCTTCCACATGTTTAAAGAACCAGGGTTGAAAGTGCAGGCCGATTCTATTGATCTGATCAAAAGAGGGAATATGTAGGTCAAAGGTGATTAAACATGTGAAAACAAGCCAAGTCAGTGCTCACACACACCTTACCTTATCAGGCTCGGCGTGGTCAGTCATGGTTCCCGTCATGATGACAGCAGTGTCTAGCGTGTACTGGATGCCCTCGACAAATGTGTTCTGCTTGTTCTCGGATGCTTCAGTGAAGCGTTTACAGATGTTCTCCAGTCCTCTGACCGGCTCGTAACGCAGCTTCACCCAGGACTTGGCGGGAACTATCTTAATCTCAGCTGCAACCAGGAACCCAAGAGTCCCACAGGACCACGGCACTGCGTGGAATAGGTCCGAGTTCTCCTCCTACGTGGCAGAGAAATAAACTTTCTATTTGAACATGAACAAACTATACGCAGATGTACAGCACACTTGCGGTGATGAGTTTGGTTTGGTCTCATCCCTCTGGGTTTCTAGCGTTTAGGCTATTTGTCTCGCATTTTGGCTTTTACAACTAAACCATTAACAAACTCCCATTTCATCTTCTCCACAAGTCGACCACTCTTTTCACATAACTTAGTGTGACAATTACACATCATGTTAGTGTTGTAAACCACACTGCAACTCTGTGGCCTGTATCACAACTTAGGCTTAGTCTGGCTCTCTTTGGGTTAGGGACTGTTTGAAAATAATTAGTGGAGGGAGAGGCGTGGGAGGAAGGGAAATTTAATGTATTTTCTGTTTGCTAAGATGTTGGAAGTTCCTTTTTGGGAAAATAGGGGTCGTACATTTTTCCATGCCTCAGATTTCTCTTTTTTCTTTATCATTTCATTTCTACTGTAAAACAAGATTGAATTAATGTCAAATTTGTTATTTGTAAAAGATGCCTCTTTGTGTGCGATGTATTATAAATGTACTTTCCGACAAAAAGTCCCATTAGCAGATTTTATTTTCTAGCTGCTAGACAGACCAACACGTAAGTTTTGAGAACAACAAGATCGAAATTATTACCGTTAAGGTTTTTTTCTTTCTGAGGAGATTTTTAATAATGGTTGCCCTCAAATATTAATCATTATAACATGACCTATGGTAAAGTTAAAGTTATCATACAAAGTTTCTGTGTTTACCCGTCTCACTCATTCAGTGTCAGTAATCTTTCAAAAAAATTGGACTGAGGAGAGAAATTAGAGATGTGGGTGTGATTATTTTTCTAAATTAATGTGTAAGCCAAAACAAGTATTTACAACCTCTGAGGGGCTCTTGTTTAAAAAAACAATCTTACATCTCTTTACTTGGACACGCTGGAGATCTGGTATCGCAAAGCTAGACATCGACTGAGTCAGTTAATTTGGGGATTTCTAATCCAGTTACTAGAACATTTACGTGACAAAGGAGGACTTCTTATTTACAAGCAACGTCCTCAGGACCATGAGTGGAGTACTTTTAACTGGAGTTAAAAATAAAACTAATTTCTGCAGAGGCAGAAATGTAAAGATGGTCTGTAGTGATGGTGATGTTGTTGCCATGGTAATTTCTGTTTATTGTGAGCCAATTTGTTAATATAAGAAAACCAGCTTCAAAGATAATGCGCTAACCCACAATGCTCACTTTGACAAACAGGCATTTGAACTCATACAGAGATCATACACATCACACACTGCATACTCACCTCAGTGCAGCGCACTAAACTGCCATCAGCAAGGACCAGTTCATATGCAACACAGATGTGTTGAAACAGCCCATAAATATGAGAGGAAGACTCAATGCCTGTACCCATCACCAGACCGCCTGAGAGAGGAGAGAGAATAAAAGATTTGTTCTGGATAACTCAATATCTTTCCAGTTGGGGCCAACAGCGGACAAACACACGCAGAGCGCAGCTGACAATGAGTATGTGCCTGCCTGGACATCAGGATAAATGAATGTACCGTGGCATGATGGGAAAACATTAGATTGTTGATGCGCAGTTTATGGCATCAGGAAATCCATTATGAAACCTGATCCAGGGGTGCTTCCAACACTGCAGCCATTTCCTCCCAGTTTCATCTTTTGAGCTACAACATCTCTCCTCTAACACAATTAGAGAAGTCACTGAACCTCCGAACAGGATACAGTGATTGATGGAGGAGATGCAGGATCTACATCACTGAACAATGGGCTGTGGAAAACATCACTACATCTTCTCTATTTCTGGAAACACAAGAGACGCACACGATGCCGCTCTGTGACGATTCCCCTGAAAATATTCAACATACCCACAGTGAGGTCATCGAGCTCAGGCAGCACCGGAAGTGTCCAGCCAATAGCGTTGAGGAGAGCAGTCACCTGACCCATGTTGGCCAGTGGCTCAACTCTCACCACCTACAAAACAAAGATCACTGTGAGTAAAGGTTGACCGTAGAAAATCCAACCAAGCATAATTTCATGGGTAACATGAGTAACCCTATTGTCATTGCGCTGCCATTTCTAGCCATCAATAGTAATAATAACCTGGTGACCAGGTTAAATCCTGAGAACTGGGAAACTGTTCAACAGACAAGACACAGCCATGCCAGCAGCTCTCTCAAAATGTGATCTGTTTCTGTTAAAGATGTTGCCGTAGCGACAGAAACGGAGATGGAAGCATGGCTTACAATAAAGAACCAAGTTGGAAAAACACTGAATCTACCTTTGGATGACGTGGTACCCTGTGAAAGGCCCGTATTTGAAAAGGTGTATTTATAGACATTGTAACAGGAAGCACATATGTTTAACAGTTGTAGGGCCTTGGTGTTGAAATAGTTACAATGTCTGTGCTTTCACTGCCAGTGGAAATGTGTGTGTATGTGTAGATATATCTGCCTTCGTTAAGTGGAGCTGACTGGAACTGCATGCTTAAGCAGATGCAAACACAGCCTCTTTTTTGTGATGCTTTCACAAATTTTCTAACCACTTGATAACACGATAACACGACCAGCATTATTTGAAGCCTCCTACCTGCCTTTCTGTGTCCACCTCCAGAATATCCATCATATTGATCATGATGTTCTTGTGGGTTTTCTTGTATTTCCCCACTCTGAGAGACACAGTCAGCCAGCCGGGTCGACCTGTACACATGTAGGTCTTCCCACCATCCTTCCTCCACTCACGCACCTGAAATGCATCAGAATACAGGGCACAGGGAACAACAGGTTATTATTAATGAAAGTTAAAGGGATACACAGCATACATAAACAGCAGTTTATCTCTTCTACACAGCGATCATCTAGGCTGTCTTAGGACATATCTCGAGGTCACAGGCCTTGGTGAAGGTTGATATGTGTCTTTCCTTCATTATTCTGTTAGTCTGAATGATTGGCTAAAGCTCTGCCAGGTCTGTAGCTTCTATTCACCCTTGTTTTATCTTTCCTAACTAAAGCCTTTTAGGAACCAACTCATTCGGCCAGTCTGGTCAGCTTTCATCTTAAGGTGCTCCCGGTGCTCTGTCTCCCTCTCTCATAGTCAGCACATTATCATGACTGTTAAAGGATTGCCTTTATTCACATGATTAGACCCTCACATACACTGTAACTATACCACAGAACCAAGACAGACAGACGTAGCACTGCTTCTGATAAAGCTCACAATATCCTCACAGATAACGTACAGAGATGTGCCTTCACATGTTTCCAGTGGGAAATAAATGGTTACACTGGAATAACTTTTGATGGTAGATGATTTATGTCTCTATTTGCTTATGATGTTCTCCACATGTCTGAAGTGATTCTGTGCATTGATCACTTATGTTAATACATGATTAAAACCTGAGTTGTTCACCCTGAATTATGAAGTCAAATATTAGCATAACGGCCTATTTCTACATGAGGAAAGTTGCTAAAGTGCAGCCAGTTCTTTAAAAAAGCAGACATTGAGAACACAACACACTAAAAATACAGTGTTCATGTCCGAAGTATAGGGACGGCTACTGTATTATGTCATTATATTCAATTAATTAAAACTTTAGATTGGGAAAGTAGTTGGTAGCTGGTTCCATTTGGCTGTACTGTATTATTGCAAAGACACACATCAAGATTACATTTTAGAAGATCTGTGATGATGACAATGATGATGATGTAATCACTGATATGTGTGACAGCCTGCCTGGCAGGATTTCAGTTGTCCTCCAACTGACCTACATTTGCATAATAGGCAGATAAGTGATATAAAACACTTGTGCAATATTTTTAATTGATAAGTCAACCGAGATACAGCCATGGCACTGGTGTTTGAATTCCTACATCACAATGTAGCTCTTACAAAGTTGATATGAGCCCCTATATTTCACATGAATAACAACACACTATCACCAGCGCATCTGAAACACATTTAGCCCCTAGGATCTTTTTTCATTATCTATGATTCAAACTTTCAAAACACATGCAATACAGGTGCCTCCTTGTTCAATCTACCATGCGGGTATAATGTAGGCTAGCAACCACCTGAATGATGACACTCAACTCCACACGTTGAAAGTGATTATTCTAATAAATTAGGATGTAACAGATGTATAATGTGCAACTGGTTAAAATACTGATACAGTAACAAATTAATGAAATTCATGTCAGCCTTGGTACTGGATTTGAATATTTCCTTAGTAAGGCTGCTTTAGGTTAATTATTAATTGAGTATAACATTTAATGATCACACACACCAAATGAGAACAAGAATCTAACTGCACAGATACATACACACACAATCACACACCTGTGCAGACAGGAACTCGGATGATGACGGCTCACCTGTCGCTGGATGTCTCGGACGCGCTGGTCGTGCAGTTTGGGCGCAGAGCACATCTTGAAAATGAGCCACGCGCGCACATAATAATACACATCAAATATAACGGAGAGTGGCAACAGGAACAAACACACAAATATCCACCTCTGGTGAACGATCACGTAATCTAGACCTTTGACTTTGATCCACAGAAGGAACATGACGGCCAAGACAGCTAAATACAGCAGCGGATCCATTGTAGACAGTCTGCACGAGCCCTAAACTAAAAGTATGTGCCAGACTTTTTAGTTGACTAACACTGAACTACCTATTGATTATTCCAACCCCAAACCTCGACTTCTGATCACCCCTTCACTGGGTTAGGTTAAAACCGCACTCATTGGTTAAATTTGCAAGAGGGGCGTGACCGCATGCCAACACTTCCCGCCTATTGGTCAGGCAAGTGACTGTCGGGAATTCTGCAGCCGTAGCCTTTCTGAATTTTAACCAATGATACAGCACAGAGGCTGTCACACCATGCACAGTGTCTGCATGGCTCTGTTACAACACTGCCTACATAATCCATTGACAAAGTCTGAGGAGTAGATCACATCTTGTGTTTTAACACAGACTCTAAACTTACGCTTGCAGTTTTCTGGCACACGTGGCCTACAAACGTATTCAACTTTCCTATTTACATTTCAAGTTCCCAATTGCTCATCTGCACAAGAATTACAGTGAAGCGGTTACTGGCAATGAAACTTGTTCTCGGGCTCCCTACAACTGTGCTCATAGAAGATGTTTAAAAGGAAAATCATGCAGGTGGTATAAAAGACATTGTGCAGAAGTAAAAACGTAGGAATAAAACGCAAAATAAACATTGTGGGCTGTTGAACAGTGACAAAATGAGTATGAACAGCAATGTAGACAGATTGGTGAATGCATACAGCCACATATGTGACAGGTTTAACCCCACTGTTCGTTCTGAACATCACATTTAACTCTAATCAACTCTTCTTTGTCCATATTGTCAGTAATTTATAAATAGCAGACCTGCCACCAGAGTTGTAGAAATACTGAAGTTGTTAGTTGTTAACCCCATGTCCCCTACATCAAAAATATTTTTTTGTGATTGTGTATTTTATTTGATAAGTAAACGATTCAATTATATGCTGTAAAATGAGGAAATACTTTAATTGTAGCCTCAGCTGCATCGCTCTGTGGATGCAAATATCTGTCAGTCAATCACTTTCCTCCATGACTGAAATATCTTAACAACTATTAGATGGATTTAGAGGTTCTGTTTCACGGCCTTCCAGGCAATTCATTAAAAAAATATGCGATAAACTCTGCATTTCGTTCATCAGCCCATTCTTCCAGCAAATAGTCCATTAAATAACACTGCCGGGATGCTGCTTTGAGTGAGTAATAAAGACTGGGGCTCTGTTGTATATCAGTAAAACTTTTTAAGGATCTTAGGCTGTTTCATCACTGTCACCAGCCTCTCACTCACTCAACAGACATTCAGCCATTCATTTAAATGTGTAACTGAATACAGTGACTTTACATAGGCATCATGTTTTGTTGAGGGATGGAGCTCGAGGTTGCACTCTATTTCATGTGCAATATGGCCACTTACATTTAGAGAAACTGCTGCCTCTCCTACACACACACACACACACACACACACACACACGCAAACACACTCTCTCACATACACACACACACACACACACACACACACACCCACACACACACATAGGGCTAAAGTGGTACCCTTCAGACACATTAGACAGAGGGAGGGTGGGGCGCCAGTAAAGATTTCTTAATGGGCTCTGCCGTCCTCTGGTCCATCTGCCTTGATGACAAACACAGCTACTCCAGATTGACCTGATGCGCATCAAATCGTTTGATTTTTCTTTTCTTACCAACTAAACATTCATTTGAACACTTTTGCACAGATGCTGGAGGTCTACACAGCGTGAGGACGCAACACTTGGACTTTATGATCAGCAGCTTTTTACCGGGAAGATGGAAATTATGGGAACAAATAAGTGAGTGTGATCAGTGTCAGGGCGCATGGGGCGCGCACTCCAGAGAGCTGCTTGTTCATGAGTGACACCATCCAGCCGGCACAGCCTACACACTTACCCCAGGAACAGTTACGGTCCCGGAGGAGGATGCCTTCCGTGCATCACGGAGCAATCTTCATCGGAGCCTTCCTCATTGTGACCGGGGGCTCCACAGCCTTCCTGGCCTCGTACCAGAGCCGCCTGCAGGCTTTCTCCCTCTGCTGCGTGGTGCTGGGGGTGGTCATGCTCATCCTGGGGCTGTTCTGGGCAATGAACAACAAAGGTCCCGCAAACTACAACCACCGGGAGTTCGACCCAGAGTGTCCACATTATCCGTACAACGACTACCCCAACTTCAGCAGCCTCTTCACACCGCCAGGGAGCCGCTTCCCAGAATCCCAGTCGGTGTTTCTTCCCAGGTGGGTTAAAGAAAACTCGGTTTAGAGTTCTTACTTTCGTGCATTGTTTAATCTGTATTTGTGAGTGTGACCAATTTTAACCTGAAGACAGAATCAGTCATCAAGTGCGTTGCATTCATTTCCTGCCCTAACAATGAGTGGAAAAGCAGTTTAGATTAGATTAGATTTATACAGGACTGTAACATTGTATTTCTGTCTGATTTACCATGTTGTATAATTCATATTTCCCGTTATAGCTCCATAATGACATCATAGGTGTAGTCAGTTTTAGGGGCCCTCGGACACAGGGCTGTTCATTATTGTACCAGAGGCTTGTGCAGACAAAAGCCCACTATGGCTGACTTTATTTCTCATTAATTTGAACTAAATATACATTCAGACTACCAGCATCAGATAAAAGAATGCCACATTGTTCTCCGCAGGCCGCGCTCTGCTCCTTGATGACACAGTCCTTGATTGTATCCCATTTAATGCTGCCCACAGGACAAATACAGAGACATGTACAAATAATTAGAACTAAATACATTGATGTTTTAGGAAATGCACTTATTTGGGTTCTTGATGAAAGTTAAATGCATATGAAGCTATGGCAAGCAGCTGGTTAGCTTAGCTTAGCATAAAGCCTTGAAACAGGGGAAAGCTAGCCCGGTGCAGACTACATATCACAAAGACAATTCCTTTCACAGGGGTTATGGATCTGACTATTTTTTCCAAATAATACCACAAAATTCAGTTGTATGTCCTGGTTTTGGTACAAATTAAGCAACCCAGGTATAATGTGCTGATAAGAAAGCTGTGAAGGTGCAGGTAGGTTAATTTTATTACCTTTGCACAGAGCCAGGCTAGCTGTTTCCCTCTGTTTCCAGTGTTTATGCTAAGCTAAGCTAACAGGCTGCTTGCTCTAGCTTTGTATTGACCGAACTTGAGAGTGGCATCGATCTTCTCATCTACCTCCCCACTGGAAAGCAAACAAGCATATTTTTCAATATCTTGAAATATTCCTATGACTGAGCAGGATTTAGGAACTTGGGTTGTTGTGATCTAAAGACTCCCTAGGTTTTATTTTAACCAAACAGCTGATGATCTCCTGCTGGTTGGTCAGAGTTGTGGTTGTTAGGCTGGGATGCAAAAGCTTTTTATCACTCTCTGCAGGCAAAATGACTCTCTAACATCTTATCTCTACAACTTCTGACACCTCAGACCTTTACTGAACATATCAATTTGTGTTTGTTCTCGCCTGATGAAGTCTTTCCATGTGATTGTTTTCTCACAATCTCTTGCCACCACTGTTTTTGGAGTGTAGGACGATGGAACGCCACAGGCAATGTGCTCGTGGTGAGGAATTCGACTATCCGCCCATGGACTCCGGCGGCTTTAGTCCATCTCCTCACCCTCCTCCATGGCTGGAACCACCGCCTCCATATGAGGTTGCAATCAAGACCACGTGCAGCTCTACACACCTGCGGCGCGCATACTCAGACACACACCTGGCAACAGAGCCCCTGTTTGGACAGTCGAGAGAGATCAGCTTTGAGGTGTGATGCTGGACGATGGGGGTTGCTCAACCTCTATGTGTATTAGACCAAAAGATAAAAAAGCATGAGGCTGGGGATTTTATTCAGACTGTGCAATAGCTGTCTTTTGTCAGCAACACACTTTATCACACTTGAAGCATGCTTCTTTCTGATGTTGTCCAGTGCTAGTTCGAGCATGATTTAACCATGTTTTCTGTAATTATAAAACAGGTGTACACGTTTATCTAATTATATATTGACAGATGGATAGCACTGAATTCAGCCTTATCAGACCAAAGAAAAGCACCAAGACACTTTATGTCTTTATAAAGACTATGGCTGCTGCAAGCAACCATTTCATTGTGTCTTGAATGCTGTCTTGAAGAGATGCTATTATATTCTTCCAGTTTTATGCCCACATTTTTTATTCGCAGGTACTCAGCTGGGTTGCGATCAGGCGGGTAATCCAGACAGTTGGGTAAAGGAACAGTTTGACATTTTAGGAAATGTATGTATTTGTATTTATTTTTGCAAAAATGAGACGGTTGATAACTCTTTTGTTTGTTTTTATTAAATATGGAGCTACATCCAGCAGAGGGTTTGCTTTGCTTTGCTTAGCTTAGCTTAGCTTAGCTTAGCTTAGCATGGCATAAAGACTAACTTGGCTCCACCTAAGGCTAAAATCATATGTAGGTGTTCCTGTAAAGCTCATAAACTGAAACATGCTATACCTCATTTGTTTAATCTGATTAAAAAGCTAACATAGACATATCAGGCACAGAAAAAGAATCATTTAAACAAACAGGTGAAATGTTCACTGGCTCAAAGCAGCAAATATTATAAACCAAAGAACAAGAACAATGGATGAAGCCTGTGTTGGTATTCTTCTTTTTTAATCTTACTAGAGTAGACTAACACTTAGCCTTTAACCATTAATGAGATTAAATATATGAAACATCTTTGAAATATTACAGACAGGTTATTTTTTTGCAGGATGGTAGCAGGATATATTTCTTTGCAGGCAGACAGTCCTGCAGAACTCCTGCTGTCAGGCTGCTGTTACATTTAAAGGCCTTTTATCGATTGTTTAATTTTGACTGGCATGGTGTTTGAGTTAATAGTTGAAAATGTATCTATTGGCCAAATTATCTTTATTAACTGTGTCTAATTAAAATAAAGACAGAACAAAATGCTAACAAATACTGATTTACTAGTGCACCTATTAAAGTGCTTCAAAGTGATACTGATTCAAACCCGAGCTCCGACATGAGTTGGTGGTCCTGGACTTTCACCTGCAGCCTGTAAACTTAATTTCAGCTCAACAAATCTGGATAACTGGATAATCTTCCCCCCCTGTCCACCTCAAAACAAGGCAGTGGTACTTTGTTTTCTAGGAATGTCGGAAACGTCTTCCTGAACAAATGTTTTCCCCATCAGGATTAACACGCTTCGTCACGGGATGGATATTATAATTCATTTTGGGAAACTAGTGCTCAGGCCTGTAGATGTCTTCCAGTTTGTGTGTCACACATGTGCTCGTCTGCTTGTTGAAAGCAGGGGAACGATGACTCATCTGACCATATGAGTTTTTCCACTGCTCTCTAGACCACTGCAGCTCACTGGCAACACTGTCTGAACTGTAAGTATCACAACCTGACCTATTGTAACCATATAACCCCACTATTTTAAAGGAACATATCTGTGTTTTTGCATATTTTAGTAAGAAAAACAATAAATTCTTTATACTAGCGGTACATTACTCTCATCTAGTTTGAATCTTTTTCTTTATTCCTTTATATTAATGCATTCCATTGCAGCATGCAAATCCACTTAGCTGCTGGTATTTACAGCAAAGTCATCAACTGTTTCTGAAACACCTTTGGCATGGGACATCCAGGTGCAAATGGGAATCTCCAACATTCAGGATCCAAGAAATGATTACCGTCCATGAATTTACAAGAATCTGTTTGTTTTTCATCAAACATGTTTGTAAGTTGAGAAAAACATGTTGTTTGGAAGCCATCTCACATATCATGGAGAACTTCCAAAATATTTCAGACTCATGAGTGAAAAAATTGTGAAACACTTCAGTACACAACACAAACAACACTATCATGAACAACTGAAGTAACAAATGTGATGGGATAATCAATATGATGGTCTAACTAACTTACACAAGTCTGTAGTCTCTGAACATTGATTAAATTAATAAAAGGATTAGAAATCCATAACAAGGATTGTATGAAATTGTAATTGACATAAAAGATGCAAAACACAAATGTTTCTTTATCAATTCATTATAATTAATTCATATTTGATCAACATTAGACTATGTTGCTACACTGATACAGTGTTGTTAGCCTACAGACGAGTATTCTATGACCAAAGATCCTCATGACCTCTAAAAAAAGATGCTGCACTGAACCGATGACCACAAGTACACTGTCGTAATGTCTGACAGCACAAGGACAACTAAACCTCAGCTGATCTGATGGACATGGAGCACACACACACACACTCACACACACACACAGAGCTTCAACAGGCAAGCTGATATGAATCATGGGATTACAGAAAGTCCATTATGTTCTTTCATACCTCTGAATATGCACACATCTATGACTGAAGTAACTAAAGGGAGACTCATCCAACATGTTTTTAATATATTCAACTCTATTTAATAAATTAGTGATTACAGTGATCAGACTCATTAAAGCAGCGAGGGTTATTGGGAATATGCAGCACGTTAATGTCAAATCTTCTTTTAAACGGCCTAATCTGATATTGTAGCAATCAAAAACCACCTCCGCAAGGTCCTTTTAGCAGCTGTCCTAGAACTTTTGATCATATGACATGCTCTTCATCATGTCATGAGGACTTTACCTGAGTTTTCTCCGCTGCTGTATCCACAAGGCTCCACAACACATAGTAAACGGACCCTGCAGTGAGATTGATTTCTTAAACGCTGTTTCCAAGGTGAAGGGTGAACTTTGAACTGTGTAATCAGACCGCACAGAAAAAAACATCATACCAATTTTCCTCTTATTGTTGATCTGTGATATCCATTTGCTGTTAGCCCCATGCTCAATTATGTATTATCTAGGCCTGGACGTGTTTGTGTTATCCACTGGCAATGATGGACACAGGTACAATTTATGATCTAAAGTGGGCGGAAGGAGCCAGTTTGAGCAATTAGGGTCTGTTTTTTTACAGAGATAATGGGGACAGTGAGTGAGATCACAATCAGGCCTGAAAGCCATTTGCAGTTTATGACAGTTAAATACATTTTGCGGTGTGTGGCTGAAATCTGGAGGGACAGGAGAAAACAACATGTCACCATATTATATTTCTTATGCAAAGTGCAGATACCCATCTCTGTTTTACAACTAGCAGGAACAGCTTCCCGAGGAAACACATGGAAAGAGAAACTGGACCCTGAAGGAAAATCTACAAAGGATCATATTAACTGAACGCTCTCACTTTCATCCAATTGTTCTACCTAAAATAGTTTTTTTTCCAGTATGTTTACGCCTGTGTGGCACATTGTTGTCCTGAGGCAACCAAAAGGGTGGGACAGTTTTAGGGGATATTTACAAGTTTGAGAAGTTAAAGAGCAACTGATGCAACAAGATATTTGGAGCATCTAATGACAGAAATCGGGATCTCATGGGCAGCCAGATGAAGGCTCAAGAGATTTGTGATGACCATGTGCAGTCGCGCGTTATTGAACCGTCTCTCCAAACTTATTCATAATCAATACAGTAATATTATGCCGGTCATTTCCTTCTCTAAATAAGAAGCAGGCCAGTGAAGATCATCCCGCTCCACCCCCAGCAGAGCTCCACGTCGCCTCAACAACAATCTGCTCTTGTGCAAACATCTTGCCCAAACAGAGGCGAAGTGACAATGTTCAGACCGCCCATCCCCTCCATTCCTCGTCAGTGAAAACCCTTCCTCGTAAAAAAAAAAACAAAAAAACACAACACTTCCTCACACTGCACGGCTCTGCCGCCGCCGCCGCCACCGCTGCTGCCGCTGCTGCTGCGGCCAGATGAAAACCAAACAGTGTCCGGCCCACATGCGACATCAGCTCCTCTACTACAGATTTTCGGAGCAGTAATTACTCCCCCCCCAAAAAACACACAAAAACCGGATATGCTTCTTGTGCGAGGAGAGAAAGCTACGGGATAGAGGAGCTCAGGATGAGAGAGGCGCGGCGGGGTCGCAGGATACACGGACGGACGCGGACAGAAAGACTGTTTTTGAGTTATTTTCCGGCGCTTGGGCGGACCGAGGACGGGCGCAGCGGAGAGAAAGTTGATGAAGAGGAGAAAAGAGATGGCGAAGCGTTCAACCCACGCAGCTGCTGAACAGCGACTTCCTATCAGGTAGGCAGAGGATCGATGTTTATCGCAACCCGCGCGGACGCACACGCGCTCGGAGGTGATTTACATGTTGCACAGATCTGTTTTAACCTCTGGAGTCAGTTTTCTTTACTGCTCGCTCCTAACTTCCTCCTCTGTGTATTACTCCCTCTCTCTCTCAGACACATTGCCAGTTGCGCTGGGTGCTTCTGTGTCTCTGATCCCTCTCTGCTCCCTCCTGCAGACTGGCCGCTGCTGCTCCAGTGGACTTGCTGCCGTAGCTGGAACAAGTCAGTTCCTAGAAGGCTGCGGAGATGCCGCTTCCCCAGGGCATGCTGCTCTGTCTGGGTATGCTGCTGCTGACAGCAGGGGGGGTAATGGCCCTTTGCGTGGGCCTGCCCCAGCAGTCAGCCCCGCTGTTTGGAGTCGGGCTGTTTTTGGGTCTCGGGGGCGTGGGCCTACTGGTCAGTGGACTATGCATGGCCATGAAGAATCTCCAGGTGGCAGTGCCTGGACACTTTCTACTGCACCCCCGCACAGGCACCCGCTTCAGCCCACGCCAGGCCCTGGCTATACAAAGGTACACATACAGAGAAACACATAAAGCCTGAATATTATAAGGAGGGTGGTGGACAGCATCACAATGTTTTGATGCTTATTTTAGGGTTTATTAAACCATTTTTCTCAAAAAATGTGTGTGCAAGGACAATGAGCAGTTGTGGATGCCCATGGGGTCATTTGCATGTGTATTCAAACACACATGCAAACACAAGCATTTAAGCACCCACAAGGAAACAAGACTAAAAGCTTATTTTTGTTTTTTCACGTGAAAATACCAGTCTAACTGTCACTGCCCACACACGTTGGCCTGAATGTTAAGCAAGTAGGTCTAGTCTCCTCTGAGCCGTCCCAGTGCCTGGGTGAAGTAACATCGTTTAGAAGATGTTTAATTTTTTTTTTCTCCAGGTTTCCCGGTTCTCGCAATCTGTCTTCAACAAGTGTGGCCATTTTTAAAATTTCTGTTGTTCTGATGTCTCCTGCATTTCCAGACATGAACGTAATGAAATGAACAGATGCTGTTGTGCATAAATGAGCCATGCTGCATGCTACGAGCTCTGCAAAGTTGTTGTAATGTCAGCATTGTAACAAGCTTACAGTGAATGCATTTTATATTAGCATCTTAGCATGGGGGGGTCATCATAATGGTTAGAATAATGATTAAAAGGACTGAGTGGTTCATGACTGTCTGCCAAAGGAAAGGTGATGGATCCAATCCTAGTCAGCATGCTTCCAGGTATTTGATCATAATCCAAAGTATTGGACAAAGTGATCCAATCATCCAGTATTTGTGGAGATACCTAACTCCAAACCAGAAGTCAATGACTTGGTGGTGCTGGATGAAAAGTCTGGAGGTCACCCATATCATCAGGGTTTATCTTTGGGGAACCATGCATGTCTAGATCAGATTTCATGTTGATCAACCCAGTAGTTGTTGACAAAGCCTGTCTCTGTCTGCTCTCGAGATTGCCATTCATAGAGACACAGGTTCTAGGGGTTGGGGACCCCTGGCACAAAGGACAACAGGCTCACCCTTTTTTAATGAGTATATCAACCAACCCTGCTATCTTAAACACTGGACAAAGAGTTTCTCTGGCTTCCTTTGTGTTGGTCAGGATGAATAAACACACGTAAAGACAAATGCCAGAACACACCATGCTGGGAGATGAGCTGACAAACGGTCTTGTTGTTGAACAGATCTCTTGGGCGCATCAGCACATATTAGCTTTGGTGAACAGCTTGACAAAGAGCAGTGAAGCGCATTGGGAACTAGCTAACAGCGGCCTTGTGACACTGAGAATTGGAAGGTGGCTTTTTTGTGATTATGGGCTGATTATAGAAGTAGGTCATGGAGAAAACAGCAGCCATACGTGCATGTGGCTGACAGACTCCCGCTGGCATTGTCTGAGGTAATCTACGATAGCCTGTGAATTTACACAAGACGTGCTCTGCTCATTGTCCAGCGTTGAGGAAGAGAGGTGCCAGGAGCACAGTTTGTTTCCATCAGCAAGGGTTTTTCTACGTCCAGACACTGATGAAACTCAGACTGATCAGTATTTCTAAACCTTAGCTATGCTTTCAAATGTGAGACCGTACCGGTGCATTTACCCGGTTTAGAGAATGATGAAATTAAATGATCGCAGGGGAATAATATGTAAACTACCCAGTGCATTTCCTTAAGAGGTTGGGGCGTGAATGCTGGGATGTGAAATGGATTACTGGAAAGGCTGGGAGTTAATGATCTATAGGAAGAGTAGCAGTGTTATTAAATACTGAAAAGAAGAAACCGCTGAAATGATCTGAAGTGTAGCACTTTAAGGGAGGTGAAAAGAGTTGAGGCTTGAGCTAAAGTGTAAGCACTGAAAACGTGATTTACCGCACTTCTCATCTCACCTCGTTTCTGTCTTTTTCATCAGGAGGCTGGACCGCATTCGTCGGGAGATGTCGGAGGACTCTGTCAGCAGGATGCCGGAGCCTGAACCCTCCCTGCCATCCACCCCACCGCCCTGGACTATGGAGCCGCCGCCATCCTATGACACGGTGATGAAGAGCCAGGAGCAAGGCGAGCAGCTTTAGCCTGTCCCTCTGGCGGACATCCTCGCTCTGTGTTGGTGCCTTTTGGAGTCGGTTCTAAGCGAGAACCTTGAACAAACAGTCGGTGCTATGGATGAACTCGCTGGCCTCTCCTGTGCCTTAAGACAACCCCCCTGAACCCAAGCCAAGAAACGGGATGGGACTGCAGCTGGTTAAAGACTTCATATTTGTGCAGACTGTGCCCCAGAGTGACCTCTGAGTCTGCTCGGCAGACAGGGAGACACTAATAAGTGTGTGGCTGTGATTGATTGTGAAAGCAATTGAAATGATCACTATGACTGCTTCACTCTCCACTAAGGCCTTTTTCTTAAAACCAGTATTATGTAACTTTTACAACAAAGTTATGGATTCATGTCAACAGTTTGGCTGCCGGCTTCCTGTAGACATCTTATTAAGATATTTTATTGGCCTGCTTGAATTTATGTGACCTACTACTGTGGCTGCGCAGCACTCCTCCTTAAAAACGATAAGGACTTTCCTCACAGCTCCTCTTTGTATCTGCACTCTTTCCTGTCTAAACTTTGTACGCGTTTGATTGACAGCTTACTCCGATGCCAAGTGCCTTAACCAGCGACGGCAGAATGTCAATAGTCCAGTGGTATTTATCTGTCGGCTTTGCATCCTGTGACTGCAGAATGTCCACTTTTAATGCTATGTTGTGATGTTACTATAAACTTGAGTTAATGAATAGCTCCGGAGCTCTCTGTGGGCGGAGACACACTCAGAAATAATGGGTTGTTTATTTGAAAGTGGGGAACCCTGAAGAAAAATCATGTCTGAACCAAACGAATGTAAACACTCTCTCAACTCAGTGCTGTTCAGAAGCTCGGATTTTGTCAGCAGCTTCAGGCAAGGTGACCTACCAGGTACACACACATGCGCGCGCACACACACACACACACACACCTGGAATTTTATACCTGACCAGTCGAAGCTGTCTGCAGGCTGTAATAACCAGCAGAGTGGAACCCTAACTGTGCTTTCTCCACCCTCACCTTCAAGCCAAGACGCACAACACATGCCAAATCTTTCCTCGTTGTTCGAAATAAGAGCTTCACGAGCCAGCGTTGGTTGCAGTCATGGTAGAGGGGAAACCATATCGGTATGGGCTGATAGCTGCGGGGCTATGTGTGGCGGCAGTCGGTCTCTTCATCATGACGCAGGAGCGGCCGCACGTCTATGTCACAATGTGCATCCTAGGTGTCGGCATGGTGTGTGTCGGGACTGTGTGGAGCTTTTGCCAGTGCTATCCTAAGGTAGATGCAGACTGCGGGTGTGTGTGTGTGTGTGTGTGCCCAGGAGAGAGACACACAGGAAGTAACATGATGATTGTGGTACCTCAGAAATGGATTTGGTAATTAGAGAGTGTGTGTTTGTTAGGTCATTTTGGCTCCTGAGATTAAGGAGAAAAGTCTAGAGGATCTAGTGTGCACTGCAGCTGGAGCAAAAGACGAAAGGTACTGTCTCACTCTCACACACACACAGATACACACACACTTTCCTAATAGCCCACAGACAAGTGGGTGCTCATTCAGGCCTTAATGATTCCCTGTGGTCTGTCTGTGTATCTCAGGATGCTAAGCGACCATCATCCTGTGGGCAAAATGGCGATAGCAGCAGTGTAATGTGTCTGTGGGGAGGAAGTATCTACACTAATACATTATAGATACTAATTTTATTATCTTTACAGGAAAATTAATGGTGATGTAAAGGAGTAGCTATGGCAGCAGAGCAAGAGGGGCCCTGAAGGTTGTGACTGAAAAGGGCAGAGTGGTATTAGACGAGAGAGTAGAGGCAGTAAATGAGTAATGCTCCCCCTCCCTTAACAGGGGCCATTAATGTTCCCTTGATTAAAGCACTTGAGCGTCAGTTTGTATCATGGCACATGAATGTTCAGCAGTTAGATCAAGACATGCAAGCTCAGCGAAAAACCCTCCCCCAGATTTAAAAAAAAAAAAAATAAGAAAATGAGGACAACATGCAAGAACTAGACTTCTATTTCTGTCTCTTGCCCTCCTTCCCCCGCTTTTGGTTTAATTTTAGGCATGCTGAGGCTCTGCAAGGTTTCTATGGCCAAAAGTGGAGCAGGAGCAGACTTGCTGAATCCCCGAAGAGCCAGAGTCACAGCTGTCCCACGCTGCACCTGGTCTGAGGAAAGGACGCCACCATCAGAGGACTCCTCATGGGTCCAATCAAAGTACTCAGGACTGCTCTTTTCCTTAATGACAGCTGCACTCACACACAATGCTCTTTTTTAATGGAAGTTATTGATAATGTATCATTAACTGAACAGCTTTACACTTTATGTCAGTGTTAAGTCAATAAAGTTGAATGTACGCATGTTGCATCCAGGAGATGGCACTATTTACTATATGCAGGAGTGTGTGCGTGCGTGTGTATGCATATGTGTGTGTGTGTGTGTTAGATCTGTGGGACAGTGAATGACACTGCACTGACCTTGATTAATCCCATTAAGACAATTTTTGTTGCTAAAGATATATTTTTTAGAAATTTCTCTCTTTAAGTTTGGAGGCATAGGACAACTACTGAAGACTGCATCCTACAGTTCCCATAATGCAGTTTGGCTGTATCTTTCATTACTCCCTTAAATGTGCCCAGATGAGTTTCTTGTTAACAAGCTGCCTAAAGCTGTGTTTCCTAAAACACAGTGTGTATCCCTGAGCAGGAAAGTGTAACATGTTGTGCATGAAAATCCAATACAAAACATACACACTCATGAAAACATTGCTCTATGGTGCCCCTAGTGGTCAAAGGTTCAACAGGTACCTTTAATGACACCTGTTGCTTTCTGTTATATATTTGATTTAATCTGTTTTTTCATATTATCATTGCATCATATGACAATGTAAAAACACAGTGACAGTGTGTGTGTGTGTGTGTGTGTGGGGGGTCGCCTTGAGTGTCAAACAACAGAGACGGATATCACAACCTCCAACCTAGCTCACTGTTAAACTCTCTAGTCCTCTCTAGTCTCTACTCTGACTGCACTCACAGTGCCGTTTTCAGCTGCAGCAGGCAGCTGTATCCAACAAAACCCCTATAAAAACCACAGTGGACTACCTGCCCAGCACCGAAAAGCATGCAGTCAGAGTCAGTGACTACCTGGTGAGCGCGGGGGAACTTAAGAGCAAAGTAGTTTCCTTAAGAGTGAGTAGAGATGAGAAAACAACAAACATCACAAATCAAATAATCACAATATTATTATTCTCACCAGATCATTCCCTTATGGTTGAGATGTTTTAGACTGGTTGGAGTTGCATAACTGTGAGTGTTCAGAGATGCACAAAATGAACTTTTCTGTCACCCTCAACAGTGAAATTGTTGCAGTGGGAACTGAAAATAATGTCGATGTTCAGAACAGGCTCACTTTAACACTTCTGGTGTTGGAGCCGTGACATGAGGTTTATTTAACAGACAAAAGCTCCAAAGAGCCACAGAGGACATTATGTAACTGTTTTAGATACTTTTCATAATGATAAACTGATCTTAAAATGAGCTTACTGAGGCGTCTTTACATCTACATGTTCCAGGTTTAATTTGAGGTGTCTGAAACACACAGATCATTGCAAAGCAAACACCTCTGAGCGCATCCCAGCGCAATTTAAACAGGGGTGTCACAATAATAAACAATCAACATGAAAGACACCGTGCTCAGCATCTCTGCACACAAATCTGGCAGCAACCGGTCCAGACATACACAACTCCTTGAACTTGCGTGCATAACTCACATTGTTCACTTCATGTTAAAACAGCATCAACAAACAAACTTGGACCGAGAAGACGCGTTCTCTCACACTGACATGCAGAAATTACAGGGTGGTTCAGTGGGAGCATGAAACATGACTCCTCCACAGTAAGAGGTGTTTTTAACGGAGGAGAATCATTCGATACAAAAGCGGTGGCGTGAGCCCCGGAGACGTCAGCAGTCCCCGCCTTCAATTATAAGAATCAATTGTTGGATTTTTTCCCCCCAAAATCAGAATAGATGGTTGGAGGCGTTATCTGACGGTCGGGCACATCGCACAAAGGACTTGCGGCTGTCGGAGACACCAAACATCCGGACACCTCAGACTGAAATAAAAATTCCAGTTAGTGGATTCGTGTGATTTAATACATATCCTGATCATTTCACTGGGAAGAGCCCAAGAGGTCTGAAGAATGCGTCGCACCTCAGGCTGGATTGGCTGGGCGCTGTGTTTGTGCGCATCTTTGACCGTGAGCGCGCAGGACTACCCCGAGGACGACGAGATGATCCTGGACCTGATCCGTGAGGACGCGACGCAACCTGAAACCGGAGCAGAGCCGGCTGCGGAGATCCTCAGGTGCAACAAGGTAATGATGGACAGGGTCTCAGATGATTTACTCAAGTAAAAGATACCACGGTGTAGAAATACTCTGTTTACTGCATCCGGAATGTATTTAAGTTAGAGTGAAAAGTTTCAGCATCAAAATATACTTTTGTGAATGGTTCATCCCATAATGATATTAAAATCACTGACGGATTAATATACACAAGTGTCATTTCTGTTTAATACCTGTTGTTTGCTCTGATTGTTGTTTTTTGCATTAGTAATTTTAATCAGCAGTGGAGTAAAAGTTATAGTATTTGCCCTTACATTCTAACCAAGAAGAAGTACAAAGGAACATATTACCTTAATATTGTACTTAAATACGGTATTTGATCAAATGTACTCAGTGACTTTAGAACTGTCAGTTTGAAGTCTTAAGCATCTCATTATCACGCTGAAGTTGTGGTACAGACTTCATCCAGTTAATAATGGGTTTTCATTTTAATTAAATTCGCAATTATACATCTTTTATCTTAATGTTTCGTAGCCTTTTAGAAAGTGTTGTGTCAAATAATCCGTAAGGCTCTGCTGATTGGTAGATTACGTCATATTTGCAGGAAGATTACCCCTTTTTAAATGTGCGCAACGTGGAAATCCCCAATTGCTTGTTATACAACATCAATATAATGCTGATCTGATGCTGATAACATGCTGAGGGGTCTGTCTCATTTCTCCTGCGCGTGCAACGGGACGAAGAACATGCACTCTTAATGTTGTCTGTGCTGTGCTCCAGGCAGCGTGGCGCGTACCAGGTCAGTACCTGGTCATGCTGCGTCAGGGAACGCACGAGTCTCACGTGCAGAGGACCATTAGGAGACTGAGAGCCAAAGTAAGCAGGAAGGGCCACTTGCTGGAGATCCTGCAGACGTACTCAGGAGCTGTGCACGGATTCCTGGTCCAGATGAGCAGTGACGTCCTTCACCTGGTAATCGCTTCACCTGTCAGCATGCTGTTACTGTGTTCATCAGTTAAACCTGTGGTGGTGAATAAAGGCGTGGGTTAACTTTCTGCTAGAGAGAAGACACCACCTATCTCACCTTTAACTGATCAATCACAACCAACCAATTGACTTAACAGAGTTGGCTTTGAAATTATTCAAAATATTCCCCCTTTTGGAAGTTTCCATGTTTTATTGTGTGATTCAGAGTCAATGTAATAAGTATTTTATGACTGATCAGCATCAAGGAATCTTCACAGTCAATAAAAATTCAAGTCAACAAAAAACATCAAAACTACAAATAGATCTAAATTGAGTAATGATATGACTTACAAAGTAAGTGTATTGCCACTGCAATAAACTTATTTCATATTATATTTAGCACTGTAAAACAAGAAAAAAAAAGTATAAGAAAAAAATCTGACAACATCTATAAAGTGAATAAAATCCTAAGAATGTGTGTAAATGTGTGTGTGTTTACACCTCAGCATGTAAATAGAGAATGATAGGGGACCCAGGGTGGAGCCCTGGGGTACCCTTCAAAAAAAGAGGATCACAAGTGGAGGCATCTTCAGCCACAAGACAGTCCATACAGAAAAAAAACAGTCTAGCTTCATATGACTGATGCTAAAGTAGACATTCAACTGGTTGACCTCATGTTCCTCAGTAAATATGATGGCCAATAACCATCACCGTAGAAACATGTTAATAATCCACTTTGAACACTGTCAGAAAGGGGTGAAAACAGTGGATGGACAGTTTCAGCCTCATCAACTTCCTGTGCTGGTTCTTAATTTTTGCTCTGGACCAACAGTAAAAGTTGATTGCTTTCACTCAGGCGCTGAAGCTCCCTCATGTGCAGTACATAGAGGAAGACTCATCCATCTTTGCCCAGAGTGCACCCTGGAACCTCCAGAGGTTACTGCAGCCTCATGGTGGCACCTCTGAAAACGGAACATACAGACCGCCCAGTGAGTCCTACTCTGTCTGTCACACTAACACACACACACACACACACACACACACACACACACACAAACATACATCTGAAGTCATCTGAAGTAATTTCATTTTAAGTTCACACATCCTCTGTCCTCTGCAGATGATGGAGAGAAGGCGGAGGTGTATCTGATGGATGGCAGCGTTCAGAGTTCTCACAGAGAGGTTGAAGGACGAGTGCTCATCACAGACTTCAACAACGTCCCTGAGGAGGATGGAGTCAGAGTTCACAGACAGGTTTCACACACACAGACACACACACACACACACACACACACACACACACAAACCGCAAACACAAACTAAATGCTTGCACTTTGACAAATACTTGTACTCTTGTCATCACAGCTCTTTGTGTCCAACCATCTCTCCTCTACAGGCCAGTCAGTGCGACAGTCATGGCACACATATGGCTGGGGTTGTGACTGGGTCCGATTCTGGTGTTGCTCGAGGCGCCAGTGTTAACCTGGTCCGTGTGCTCAACTGTCAGGGGAAGGGCACTGTGTCAGGAGCTCTGGCAGGTTGGACTCTGATTATATGTTTTCACCAGTTTCACTCAGCATTGTCTGGTTGTGCACGTTAGAGTTACAGGCCTTCATCTTTGCATCTTTACAAAGCCTGTTAGTCACTTTACCGGAAAGCAGTGGAAATGGAGCTGCAGTGGCATGCAGCCATTATACAGAGACATGTATGGAAAGGGAAGGCTTTCACCAGCAAGGTTTGAATTTCCCTTGAAACTAAGAGTATTTACTTTTCCAAACGTCTCCCTCCTCCTGTTCAGGTATGGAGTATATCCGAGCAACATTACTGGCCCGTCCGGTGGGTGCTGTGGTTGTGTTGCTGCCTTTCATTGGTGGTTTCAGCCGTTCACTAAACACAGCCTGCAGGGACATGGTCGCTAACGGCGCTGTGGTCATAGCTGCTGCGGGGAACTACAGAGATGACGCCTGCCTCTACTCGCCTGCCTCAGAGCCTGAGGTTACAGACCACTTTAACTACCTGATGGGTAGTTTAACCTGATGGGTACGTTTCCTCACACAACCCTTACGTTAACTTGTGTGTGCAGGTCATCACGGTGGGGGCGGTGAACTCAGTGGACCAGCTCATGTCACAGGGAGCAGGGGGCACCAACTTTGGTAGCTGTGTCGATCTGTTTGCACCTGGCGATGACATTGTCAGTGCCAGTAGTGACTGCAGCACCTGTTTTACCTCCCGTAGTGGAACCTCCCAGGCTGCTGCACATGCTGCTGGTATGCACCCACTCACTTAAAATACAGTAACTTAACAAGCAACCTGTGTGTGTGGCTGCAGTAGAAGTGCTGCATCCCTTGGTTTGTTTGTGTGCAGGTATAGCAGCAGTGATCCTGTCGTCCAATCAGAACGCGTCGCCAGTGCAGGTCCTGCAGATGATGCTGCACTCTTCTGTCAGCAACACAATCAACTTCCTCTCTCTGTCTGACACACATCGTCTCGTTACTCCAAACTTGGTGGCAGCCATGCCTCCAGCCGGCAGCACAAGTTAGTGACTCACGACACATCTTACTTGCACACACACATAAACAGCATCTGTGAGTAGTTCACACTCTGCGCTTGCTCGGGTGTGCAGATGGGGAACTTCTGTGTCGGTCCGTGTGGTCAGAGAGGTCAGGGGTAACGAGTACCGACAGGGCTATCAGTCGCTGTCGTCTGGGGGAGGAGATGATGAGCTGCAGAAGCTACAGTCCTGACGGTGTCCACGCAGGAGAAACCATCATCGTGAGTGCAAAATGACCTGTCATTATGAATGAAAAACACATTTATCTATGGTCTACAGTTTAAAACTACTTCACCTTGTGTTTACAGGTGAACGTCGGGCAGATGGAGTGTGTTGCCTACAACGGTCAGGGGGGTAAAGGTGTGTATGCTGTGGCGCTTTGCTGTGTGATAAGCGGTCTGCAATGCCAGGTCCATGCTAGTCCCAAACCCGGGCAAGATGCTGAGTGTGTCAGCCCGCAGCACCACCTGACCGGTAAGTCACAGGTCAGCTGTAGTTAAAGTGATACAAAGCACCCAGCCAGCTGGTTTAAAGAGTTTAAAACATCAACAACATTTTTGGAAATTCACTTTGTTGGTTTGTGGCCAGGAATTAGATGAGAAGATCAATACCACTTAAATTTCTGTCTATTAAATATGAATTTACAAAGCTCATTAAGGACTGTCTAGAAATTTCATGGGATGGTGTGTGTATCTTATGTTTGACTCTTTTTATGTTTGACCAAAAGTTGTCCAACACCTTGATAGTTCTCCAACTGTGGTTATCTTTCAAACAATTTCCAGTCTTTATGCTAAGCTAAGCTAACTGCCTCCTGCCAACCAGCTTTATATTTAAAACATCAGAATAGGTCCAACTTCTCATCTAATTTTCTGATTAAAATGTCTAACTTGTCCTTTAAAGGGATAAGTGTTGAAACCAGTCTCCAGCTCTGCAGTGTATAAACCAACCTTTAAGCTGAGTACAAGGTTTTGATGTGATTGAGAACATCTTGGTGAATCCTGGTTACCATGGTAATCACCCTGAAAATGTACTCCATGCCAGCATAAATATCAGTTATGTGTGCGTTATAAAAAGCACGGTTGTCAAAGGTTATTACAGCACTTCACTGTCTTATTACTTTACATTATATTAGTCATTTGTGGTGATTCCTGTGTAGAGAATGGGTCACTGCTTGCCTGAAAACTAATGGATTACAGTTTTTTGTTGTTTGAGCTCATTTAGCCACAAATCTTGTCTCTGTCCAGGCTGCACGTCCTGGTCCACCACTGAGAGTCTGGCTGACTCCCGTCCACATGACGGTGATAGGAAACGTTGTGCAGTGACGGACGGGGTGACATCACAGGCAGTGTGCTGCCACGCTCCATCTCTGGAGTGCCACCTGTTGGAAAACACATCAGCTGACAAAGATCAGGTAAATATTAAATATTTATAAAGATAAATAGTCTTTCTGCCCTCAGACCTTTAACCCTTTTACATCTCTGCTGTGCTACAGGTTGAGGTGTCCTGTCCCTCTGGTTGGACTCTGACAGACTGCAGCTCCCTCTCTCAGGGCTCTGCTCTCTCGGGGCCAGTTGCTAGGGGCAACAGCTGCCGTGTCCACAGTGCCACAGGAGCCGATGGGGCAGCAGGCATCGCTGTCTGCTGTCGGGTTAGACCGCCTCACTGATCCAGATGTCCAACACCTTGATATTTCTCCAACTGTGGTTATCTTTGTCTGTTCTCAGTGACTGTAAGCACTTCTGTAAAACTGTGTTTCACTTTTAGGACTAGGTCAAAATAAATATGCTCCAGCACACATGCTACTGTATTAATGCCTCAGACTTACATTGTGTTGTATTGCCTTGTTAGCCATTTTTAAACCAAATACAGTTTGTAAAATGTAACCGGATATTTTTGTATCTTTTGACAAAACAATTATAATAAAAGAGCTTTCATAGGCATAAAATGTGTACTTTTTAACTAGTGGCCTTGTTGTACTGATCTGACATAATGCCCATTCTTTAAACTTATAGAAAAATGTTTTAGCGACAGTTGCATGTGTGCATAAAATGGAATTTTTTTTTCTCCACAGCTGAGATCAACAACGTCATCGCTCTACGTTAGTGCCTCTCTAAGCCACAGGTTGTGTAACAGTGAACCAGCATGCAGAATACCAGGACCTGAGAAACTGAGGCAGCTAAATGGAATTCAGCCATCACTCATTTTACCATTCACACATGTGCTTTTTCAACTGTGACATGTCAAAGTGGCGTCAGTGTAAAAGGCCAATTCATTGTTGGTAAAAAGCAATGGGTTATTAAGAGATGCTGTGGAGATCAACATGAGTGAGGTGTATCTTTGTCCTGGGGTTACACAGTGAATAACTGGACTGTAAGCAAACATAAAAACAATATTTACAAAAGGTTGTGCATTCCAGTTTATTTTATAACAAATTTTCCCCTTAATCAAACTCTGATGTACAAATTAAAACTGAGTTTTAACATGCATTACAGAATCCTGCGGTGGCTGAAGTGAATTTTTCAAAATTGAATGACAGTAAAAACCCGTACAGATGCCAATCCCCACCCACGCACTTCCCCGTCCCTCCCTTCATCCCAGGATTAAAACAAACGATTGTTTTCAAGTTTTTTTTTTTCCTTTTTCTTAAGTAGTTGAGTTGATGTAGCAGTCGGGCAAACCGAGGAGAGACTCTTGGCTGAATGTGACTTGTGTTGCCATGCCGTGTATCGCTTGGCACAGACTGCATGACAGCTCCATCAGATAGCACGTAGCCAGCCACAGAGAAGGGGTGTGTTTGTGACAGTAAGTGTTAATGACCAAATTACACAGCAAACAACACAACGGGCTGTTTTTTTCCCTCTGTCACACAGAAAAGACAAACTTCACCACCACTTACTGCCACACATGCAAACGTGCTGGAGAGCACAACGTGACATTCACATCTAGTGAGACAGAGAGGATCATGGGCTGGGTGGATGGGGTGGGGTGTGTGTGTGTGTGTGTGTGAGTGTGTGTTTGGGCTGAAATAGCGTCTTCCCTCTCCTCGGGTTTTGAGAATGCAGAGGAGCCTCAGTGGGACTGATCACATGACGACTCCCAACAGAAAACCATTTTGCATGATTGAAACGCAGGTCTTCACACTGTAAACATTAACCTGTTAAAGCTGAGAGCTAATCTGCTAAGCTAACTGTAGGCTCATGTTTTCAGAACGTCTGAGTGAAAGTGTCGCTTCCTTAAAACTACCTAGCATAAATCAGTATCTACAAAGTGTCTCTGCTTGAGTGCAGAGCGCGAGAAGAAGCAGCATTTTATCATCACCAGAACCCTGTCCTGTCACCTAAACCCTGTTTTATTAGGGCAAACCTTACCCCCCGCCCCGTACCACCCCCCCCCCCCCATACACACAGAATCAACACCCAACAGTTACATTCCTACAATCCTTTGTCACAACACACAGAGGACATTATCCCTGTATTATTTGGGGTCTAATGGGGATGAAGAAGCCCTGTTGCACTCCTACAGCGAGACTATCTGACCACAGGAGACAGTGGTACGGTGTCACATTGGGACAGGTGGAGCAAACTTTCACCCATCTCGTGATACAGCGATAGATGCGGGACGAGGGAAGGGGGGAGAGATCGGGAGGTTAAGGCACTTCAAGTCTCCCGATGATTGGGATAGGGACGATGGATGCGCACTGTTCTCGTATGAAACTAGAGCTACATTTGGGTGTCGCTCCTCTGTGTGTTTCCAAAGGTAGACAAAAGCAAAAGGCAAAGGAAAACAAATAAAAAATCAAACCTGATAAAGCAGAGGTAACAGTGAGGCGAGGAGGACCTGTTCTTTGTGTGTGTGTGTGTGTGTGTGTGTGTGAGCAAAGTGAATGAGTGACACACAGTTGCATGTTCTTCACAAGTTCTATCATAGTGTATTTGTCTTCATTGTGTCTGTGTGTAACCTTGGCACCTTAAAATAAAACATGCTCCTGAGCTCCCCCCTCAGTCGGCACTGATGGCCCACCACGGCTGATCTGTGCGCCTCCAGATCAGCTTGTCTTGCATAAGGCGTGAGTCCCTAAACTTCCTCTCCAATAAGTCAATCCATCCAGAGTCAAAGAAACGTGGCAAAGAAAATAAAAGACAGCGATGAAAAGGATAAAATCCAGCACATGAGGCTGCCTGACAGCGAGAAGAAGAAGTAGAAGAAGAAGAAGAGGAAGAGTGCTGACCATGGCACTGCTTGTTTCAGATTTGGTGTGGGCTGGTAGTTGTCCTGTTTATGGACCCGGGCCTGCCCTGTACTGCATCCCCATGGCAACACTGTGGTCTCCAGGGTGAAAGGTTAAGTCACAGACTTGCCATCAGGGCTTCCATGTGCGTGCATAAGTGGCACTGAAAATATAAGTTGTTAAAAGCAAAAGAAGAGGAGGACACGACGGCGAGGAGGCTCTAGAGGAACTGACCAGTGCTGCTGTACGTCACGATAGACTGGGCTGGACTATAAAGTGCATACTTAACCCCACCCCCTCCCAAGTGTTCGTGTGTGGAGGTGTACCAGTACAAGTGCACGCGTGTCTGCAAGTTCCTCTAGAGCAGCTAACGTGACCTCTCGCAAATTTTGCATGGCTGTGGAGAAGAGCACAGGAGACTTTAAAATATTATCTTACACTGGAAATTACACCTATGGAACAAATCTTTACAATATGAATATGTCTATGTAGATACATTGGCAAATATGAGCAGAAAATTGTTAAAACACAACCCAAACCCATCCTCCACCTTGCTGTCATTCTGAGTGAATGAATGAATAAAAGGATAAACTGAAGTCATCCGTGATTGTGGAAGGTTTCTGCACTTCCCACTGTAATCAACTCTGCTGCCCTTAATGATAATGCATCTCCATCATCGCAGTGGCTGTTCTGAAAGGAAGTAATTTATGATTTATTCATAGCTCCTTTGTTGCCGTAGCGACCGAGAGAATAAGTGTTCTGATTGGCTTGTTGTGGAGTCCTAAATGTCCTGACCAATCAGAGGCAAAGTGCAGCCTTTTCAGTTGGCTGCCCGGAGCTGTGCCGCCTCTCCTTCGGAGGGATCCTGCTGGCTGGAAGAGCTAGGGGTCTACATCTTCGAGATCGCTCTTCGAATCACCGAGCATCATGGGAGACTCCGAACCCTGAGGGAGAGAGATAAGGTGTACTTTTAATATGAGAACAAAGAAATGTGGTGGAAAGGAACAACTGGAGGAATGTGCTGAGCAGTGACAGTGGGATTATCATTTCTATATAGCATATAATCTGTATCTAGCTGTAGTATTCAAGGTTGTGCCAGAACTAGTCTGACACTGTTGTGCTGTGTGGGCATCCTGTCAGGCACAGCAGGAGTCAGAGAAGAATGGAGCAGCTTCAAATCCGTCGCTAATAACGAGCGTGGGAGGTAACAAACTGCCTTTACAGCTTTTGACAGAAGCCAATGAGATGTTCCAGTTTTGTTCCATTCTTGTCTTTTTGGCTGCCGGAGCTGAGTCGGAGCTGCTGTGATGCGGTGAGTCATGTAAGAAGCCCACTGTGTTGAGCAGTTAGCGCTGTTGAAGCCGAGGGCTACCTGTCGGAGGCTACGGTCAGCGTTTTCATTCGCCGGGCTGCCATCAGAGCCGTTACTGCTGCCAGACTGCTCCTTTTCATTTAACAACGCTGTGGCATAGGCCAAGGTATCCTGCAGAGTTTGATACACAGATAATGAAAAAGAAGTGAGGCGAGTAGAGAGCAGGAGAGAAAAATAAACATCAAGTAGGAGTGAAGAGTGGTGGTGGAGCTGGTGGGGGTCTTATCACGCTGATACACGGTATTTCTGTGCGTGTGTGTGTGTGTGTGTGTGTGTACCTGTGCAGAGATGGTACGCTGGAAGGTTTTATTGGTAGATGTTTCATTGGAGACGTTGCTCTGTGGAGTCCAGTAATGTTCTGTCATCTGTGGGCAGAGGGAACATGATACAAAAACACATTAAGCTTAAATGAAAATGAAAACGTATTTGATGAGAGTGTGTAAAGTGTGCTCCCCTCTCAGTGTCCTGTTGGTGTAGATCAGTGCATCTCAACCTGTGAGTCCGATCAGACCCCACGTGCACGCACAGTCTGACACTCGAGGGCACTTCTATTACAAGGCAAATTACACCACTGGTACAAGTAATGTAATGTAAAAACCTGCCACAGTCTATAAAATGCTCTTTTATTTTTTTTCTCCACAACCATGGTGATATCTGAAATAGCTAAGAGTATGTATGAAATAATTTAGCTAAAAGCCATGTATAAATTATGTAAAATTCATTTGATAAGTAATATATAAATAATTAACTTAGATCAAAGTCATGTATATATGGAAGAATGTGTTAACTACAAACCTTGTACAAATAGTTGAAATAATTAGGAAAACAAAATATAATAATACATATAAATAGTTTGCTAAAATAATATATACGTTGAATTGTTGAAATCAGCTGAAAGCTAATTATGTATAGATGAAATTCATAGCTAAACATAATGATTATTTACTTAATTATTTAAATTAAATAATTCAAAAACATAAAGATGAAATTACAAAGAGTTAACATAAGTCATGCATATGTAACTGAGATAGTTTAGCTAATAGGCCCTGTATTGCAATGGTAATCAAACATATTCTATAAATAATTAGCTGTAATGCATACATAGTTGAATTAGTCCAACAGCTGAAGGTCATGGATGAATACTGTAACGTCAAAAGCTTTTACACAGGGTTCATCTGTAGGGGCTCGGGTCAGGTAAAAAGGACTGGGAACCGCTGATCTAGGTATTTAAGGTGCTGACTATGAAGCTGCATTATGCTTGTTGTGATTCCCTGGGGGACCTGTGTTACTCGTCCACCCTCATCTCAGCTATCTACTGTTGTTCTCTTGTGAGTGAAAAAGGCCTAAAGACTATAAAGCATCAACAGATTTCAACATATTACCCTGTCAACGCAACACTTGCCTTCTTTTGTAGCCACTGCACTGCCCAGCTCCAGTGACCGGACAAGTCCTTGAAGTAATCCTTGGCCGGCGCACATCTGGTGGGGACAGATTAATAGGGGGTTCAGAATTGGTACAGTTATCTGCCAATACACACGCAAGTTTCATAACAAAGTGTTTACTCGGCAGAATCACTGCTCCTGAACAACTCTACCTTGTACCCTTTGGATGTACTCACTTTTGGGCCAACGTGACCAGGAACTTCACACACTGGTAGCAGCGCCTGCTGTCCACGTTGTTGCTCTGGTGCATCAAAGCTGAGAGGAAAGAGCAGTTCAGTTACTGCTCATTCATGTTTTATTCATTCAGTTCATCCATTTAATACATGGGTGATAGCTGGCACTGTTGCCAAGTGCCATGGCAGCCTACCAACAAGGTCAGTAAGAATGACATTACAATTGAGTTGACTGCAGAGACTTACCTAAAAGGCCTTTCTCTGACTCAAAAGCATACTTGAGTCTCTGGGACTGCAGAGGGTCTTCCATTACCTGACATGAAAGATAAAACTGATGTTAGCAAAGCTGATCGTAACAGCGATCGCCTGCTCAGATCAACAGGGCGGGTCACCAAGTTAACTGATGACTGTCACTCACTAGCAGCTCCTGCAGCATTTGAAAGATGTTCTTCAGCTCATGAGGTGGAGCTGTCTCCAGCTGGGTCTGAGAGGCGCAAAGTAAAGAAGAGTTTGAAAATAAACAATCTGAAAGTTGCTTCTCGGAGAAAAGGGGTTGTAGTTGTTTTGTTTTGTTTTTTTTTACCTTGAGCAGCTGCAGCACACCCAGGGAGAAGGGCTCGTTACAGTACGAACTGTAGGTCACCATCTCTATCAGGAGAGACAGGGGACCTGACAACTCACGCATGGCAAACATCACCTGGTGGACATTCACAATAAAAACATCAGTCATGAGGTCCTGAGACTTTTGATGTTTGTACTGGATCAAAGACCTCTTCAAGGTTCAAAATCCTGTGAGTTGTTGCTCTGTTACCTCGAGGAGGTAAGGCTGTCCCTCTGGAGTGAAGAGTGAGGCCAGGATGTCAGCGTGAAGAGGAAGCAGTGGGGTGGAGGACGGGATGCTGCTCACACGCAGTTTAGACCCTCCTGGAGCTGCACAGGTCAGAGAATGGGAATAAGAGCTGGACTGTACAAAAACACCCAACCTGCAACCACCAGTGTTCGATTTAAGAGTCTCACCCTGTGTCCGCTGAGGGCTGAGGTCAGAGTGCAGAGTGATGAGGGCCAGAGTGCTGTGGAGGTGCAGGAACTCCCGCGCCTGAGCTGGACTCCACCGCCGGTTCTGTGGAGACGCACAGAGACAGTTTTGAATAAACTTGCAGAGGTCAAATAATAAAGTGTGAGTGCGTTGTGAGTCCAAGTGTACTGTGTGAACACACGGTGTATTATGCAGCTGTACCTGGTTGTTTTGCCTGTTGGGTCCCAACAGGAAGATGAGCATACGGCGATAAGCTGAGTGTTTCTGCAACAACTGGCAGGGACCGCAACCCTGAGAGTGCAGGAGAAAGACAAAACACTGATTAAAGCAGCTGATGTTTTATTGCATGTCTGTACGTTAAACACCAAAGAGTGTAAGAAAATGTAGATTTGTTTTTTGATGGTCCATTACCCTCTGAGCCAAGTTGCTGAAGAGGCTGAAGTACTGTGCGCAGTTTTTCACATTCTCGGGAACATCTTTGTCCAACAAGGAAAGCAGGGCGTCGGTCAGGTTGTCCAGCCCAGGGTCTCCAAAGTGAAGCGCGCTCTCTAGAGTCTTTTCAAGGATCGATGCCACCACCACCCTCACCTCTCTTACACTGCACTCCAACAGACAAACCCTGAGGAGGAGATGTCATGAACAGCGTTGTAAATTATAAGCACAGTGAATGAAATTAGGCCTCTGAGGCAGGAAACAGACATCTGACTTTCACATGTGATGCTGAAGCATAAACATCCTGGAAAAAAAAGAGGAGAACAGTCAAAAAAAACCCATTTGTGGGCGAGACAGCACGTGTTTTGTCTGCTTCGGCCTCGAGAACACAGCTGAGTGTTTCTCCTTTCTGTGGGAAGGGGCGTGTGGTATGTAAAGGGGGCCGGGGGGGGGTGCTGTTGTCCAAACGTCCGATGTTTAACAGCCAATCATGTCTGAGGGCCATGTGATCACCCCATGTTTAACCACAGAGTAATATAAGACAACACCTTTCTTGAAACACACACACACACAAAATCTATTCTGTCTCTAGATGTTTACATTCCACCTGCTTCTTCAGCCAATCAGCACCCAGTCACTGAGCAACATACACACAAGGATTTAAATGCTCCTGCTGTTGATGCGTGGCAATTATAAGCATGTTTTAGAGCAAACTAGAGGCCCAGATGAGATGTGACTGAAACACATTAGAGGCGCTCAAGTGCGAGTGAAGCTTAAGAGGCTGCAGCATATTCAGGGTGGAATCATTTGACCCTGGTCAGAGAGTTCAACGTGCATTGATTAGAGTGAGGGAGCAGCGCTGCGAGCTGCCAAGTCTGGATCACATATCACTGGGACAGCTTCAGAAATGCTGCAGTGATTAAAGTCAGGCCAAGGCACCTACAAATATACACCATGCGCCTGCCTGCTGGTTCAGGAGCTGCATAAAGCTGAAGGGTATTAGTGAGGCCGCAGTCGATTCATGATTCTAACGTTGCAGCAAAAATGTCAACGTGCAGCTGAGAAATTTTTAGAGATGCCAAGGTTTTGGGGTTTTTTTGGAAACCTTCAGTGAAGCAGGAAGCCTTTGCTCTTTTCACAAGAAACCATTACACCTGTAGTTTTTCCTCTTTTTCCAACAAAGATGGAAAAAGCTGGAAATGCGTGTGTCAAGTTAATACCAAGAAAAAAACAGAAGAGGAAAAAAGACAAATCCTCGTTTGCAGTTTGCTTTTGTGCACATTTCACTCTCCTGGCTCAAAGGCTCAGACACAGAGCCTGATGGACAAAGTGGAGACAGTAAAGGTGAAAGAAAACAGGCAGGACCAGTGAGCACATACCAACAGGTGGCTCACATGATATGGAAGCTATTCTCTTGATTTAAAAAAAAATCCTAAAGAAGAGAAGAGGCACTAAAATGACAAACCACCGACGCCAGAATTCGAGGTTATAGTAGCAGCGCTGGTTCAAATGTGAGCTGTACCCAGCCGTAGGGTGATATGATAAAAAGCTTGTGTTGAGTCGTTTCCCACAGCGAGACACTCACTCTGCTCAGGTCTGTGAATTAAGTGGCTGGTTAAATAACTATTACTGACCTGGTGATCTCGCGCCCCTCGGGTCCAACCAGGTACTGCACCATCCACTGACACGCTTCACAGCTCTTAGACAGCAGCACCTCCACTGTCGCCATCCACTCCTCTGTGTCCACCCTGCAGGACGGGCCAGACACAGTACAGGTAAAACAGCTGCTAATGAGGGATGTTCAGTATTGAGCGGCGAGGATGTTTGTGTGCGTGCGAACTAACCGGAGTTTCTTTTTGGTGTGCAGGTAGGTGTGAAAGAGAAAGTGAACAGCCAGCTGAAGGCTCTCTTTGGCCATAGGCTGATAGTCTGGATGCTTCAGCTTTGTCTGTAACACACACAGACACAAATACCTTCATAGGGAAGCCACAAAACTCAAACTGTAAGATGCTTTCTGTGCGACTTAGTATTTTATGTGTCTGTGAAGAACAGGTGTGGAGTTTAGTTATTTGCTGTGATGTATACAAAAGAGATTGAAGTTACGTCTACTACACAAACACACACAATATCAGCACTTACTGCATTGACGGATGCCAGGGAGAGGGTGAAGTTGAAGTAGTCGCTGTTGTAAACGTCTCGGTTCCTCATGAACTTGAGGTTCTCATCTCTCACCATCTACCACAAAACACAAATGAAGATGTTGGAGCTGACTGTCCCTGTGATAGAGAACAGGTGGCCTACAGAGGGACCTCCTTCCCCATGTCCTCAGGCGGCCTGAGCCCTCCTCACCTGATAGATGCTGGCAGGCATCTTCTCGACAAACAGGCCCTTCTTCTCTCCCTTGCGGACCAGGCGGGTGAGGAGGGTGAGACGGTCGTTGTTGGCCCTGGGGGGGCGGGGTGAGGACTGCGGGGAGACATCAGGAGAGGACGGGGCAGACCTGGGAAACATGGAGACACAGAGGAGATGATCTTTTTTTCCTGAGAACATAAATAAATGTTATGTCTGCCAACAGCCTCAGTGTTCTGTTATAAATACATAAACCATTGTCTCCAAACGTTGGATATAATGGCTCATCATCACTGAGAACAAAGACGTTTATGAGGTCAGTACTTGGAGAGAGGTTCACTCACAGTGTGAGGTCCTCAGCCTCCTGCCTCATGATGCTGACTCGGCTCTTTTTGGGCAGGACGGGTGAGTTCTGGTCGCTGATCTTCTGATAGAACAACATGTAGGCGTTCCAGTACCTCCTCCGCACATCAGGGTATGGATTGGCTGCGCGCACACACACACACACACACACACACACACACACACACACACACACACACACACACAAATCCAAATATTTGAATATTTATAAATTCCTCTGATATTTAACACTAATTGCTTATTGTTGAATTCACTTTGTTAAATTGAGTCTGTGAGCGCCACTTACATTGGTCATAGACTTTAGGACGGTACTCTCCACCAAAGCACTCGTACTCCAGAGTTTCATCGTTCATGTCGAACTCCTCCACCACGTTGTCGTTGAACTTGTACCATCGCCCGCGGGCGCTTCCGCTAAAAGATGAGGACAAATAAAGATGGAGGGGTGGCAGAAGAGGTACGAGGACAGCATCGGGTTAGATTCAGATTCATCACAATATGTTTTATTGGAGTGGGAAACTCTGAGCTCACTTACATTAATAATAAATTAACAACATAACAAACAAAAGACGAGTGCACAACGCTCTGATTCTGTTTCAGACGGGGCAAAAACGTGTAAACGTGTTTGCTACCAGTGACATCCACCTAAACAGCATGCGGCCCATCCAACTCTTCTTAAGATCAAATCACAAATCCCTCAGTGATGAGGAAAAACTGACTTTGTAGCAGAATGTGTCAGATTTCCTGGTGCGGGATCAACGTCCGGAGAACAAACTTTCTTTGTTGTAGTCTCAAGCGAGGATAGGAACAAGAGAGTGAGCGAGAGACGTGCGCCAAATATTAACTCCTGTGGTCTCTTTACATTCCACTTCCTCAGTGAGCATTCCTGCCTCCTAGAGCCAGACATCTGGAGATGCTTACAAACAAAACCACGGAAACCCACACAAAATCTGATGCTGCATTCATGTGCCCCAAGGAGGCCAAGCAACCGATTAACGTGCTCCACTAATCACTAGTTATGAGCTTCTTATTTAGAGTAGGAACAGAACCTGGAAAATACAATCAGAGGGTGGCATGTAGCTCCGGCAAACACTTGAAACTAAGATGTTTCTGACTTTTACAGATTTAAAGAGAGATGGGTGGCTGAACCTCGTTCTACTCTTACCGTCTATCTTTGATGAAGGAGTAATAGTGTCCAGCATGTGCCTGACCGCTGTGGACAACGACTCCCACGAGTTCGTAGTTCTCAGAGATTGTGACTTTCTTCCTGGGCGAGCCTCCTGAGGTGCCATCGCCCCGCCCCTCGCCACCATCCCCGCTGCAGTCCTGACGAGCCATTCCAGAGACGGTGTACGGCTCCATGTTGAGCACCCAGGGGAACTGTTCACAATTCAGAATTGATATAAATTATACTTATGTCTGTTGTCAGTGAATGGAGCTTTAAGATTAGAAATCCTTTGTACCCGAATCTGTTCGTCGTATTTGATGGAGCGTCCGCTTTCCCAGTCGAAGCCGAAGCGCATGAGGTGAATACAGAGAACGCTGGGCAGGGATTTGATGCATGTCCTCTTCACTGTTGTTCTCTGTGCAGATGAACAGGAAACTACATTGTGAGTACACATGACATCAGTGCGGTAGAATAAAACCATGCAGAACAACATACACACACACACACCTTCTCCTTGCATTTCTCACAGTAGTAGGCATTGCTGCCCTCTAGCACCTCTCCCCTGACAAACTGGTCCAATGAGATCTCCAAACTCTGACAAGACGTCACCCCGAGGTTCAAAGCCATGAATGTTTCTTCACGCTCGTACCTGTGCAATAAGAGGTCGGAGGTCAAGCATCATCTGTGATGCGTAACAAACTGAAAAGAGTCTGAACATCTGAGAAAAATAATCTTTTCTTGCTCACCTGTGAGGGCAGTCTTTACAAATCTTCTGGTCAGAGAAGATTCCCTGAAATGTGTTTTTGAAGATCTGCTCTCGACCCATTTTCTAGAAAAAAGGAGTTTCATTATGAATCAAATCATCATAACTAACGAGGCATTCACAAAGCAGGAGCTTCTGTTTTTATCAGTGTGGTGTTTTACCTTGAGATGTTCGTCAAGCTGGTCCACCAGGCTGGTGAAGAACTCATAGGCATCCTGCTGCTCTCTGACATATAGCTCTTTGTTCCACATCTTGAAGATCTACAACAGACACAAATCATTCTCAGATTAACTGAATTAAACAGAAATGTGCAGCACAACATACTAAAACATCAGCACAGTTACCTTCCAGAAGTTCTCAGGTACATAGTACTGCAGTTTGCTCTCCATCAGATGACCAAACAAAGACTGGACCTGGTAGAAGACGCTCTCCTCAGGCTGATCGGTGTCATCCTCAATGGACAGGAAAGCCTGTGAGTGAACAGACATCCTCACTGTTATTGAATTCACTGTGAGAAGCTCAGTCTGGACTCAAAGAGCAGATGCCCTCTGGTGACAACAGAAGGTAAGCAGCACAAAGACGACATGGGTACCTCTGCCAGGCCAGGCTGCATGTAGAGCTGCTGAAACACAGCGTTCATGTAACATGTAGCCCCACCGTTCTTCAACCCAACAAACCCTGAGACTGACCGGCTCTCCACAGGGGGTAGATACTGAGGGAGACACACAGAGAGTCAGTTTCACAGCTAAAACATAATTATTACAACAGGAAATGTTATCAGAATCAGTGTCTTACATCGAACTCCTTGCAGAGGGAGGGGTCGGACTGGTGGTGCATGGACAAAAGCTCTCTGGTGATGAGTCGGAGGTTTGGCAGGGAGCTGTCTGCCAGCATCACCAGCACCTCGTAGGCTGCCAGCCTGCTGCTGGCTGTGCTGCACCTGACCAGGCCCAAACACACACACATGCAAAGTGAAGATGACAAGAGATTTAAAAAGTGATTTGGGTGCCCATGAATCCGAAAAACAAAAGCAGAAAGTTGGAGGGGACTAAAGCGCCGTACTTGGGGTGGAAGTCATGGCTGGGGGCCGGCGAGGGTGTGGGGTTTGAACTGTTGATGATGATGCGTGAGGCTCGAAACAGGAAGTCGTCCAACAGCTGCTGGATCAGAGATGGACCTGAGGAAAACAGTAAAGTGCATTACATGCGAGTGCTCTCAACATAATAATGTTTAACCATTAACGTGTGTTGGAGTGGTGCAGACGAGCGTGCATTCTTGCGTGTGCTCACCGAGATGCTCCTTCTCATTGCCGCAGAGTGAGAGCAAGGTCTTGATGAGGCGGAGGTGTCCTGCTAGAAGGATGTTGTCCGCCTCGCTGGTCTCCATCTCGGAGCTCCAACTGGGCTCAAAGTTGTCGAGCCAAGAGATCTCGTCCTCCAGCATGGTGGCTGCGCTCACTTTCACCACCTCCATCTCTGAAGCTGAAGGACGTGAACAGAAAGGAAGAGAGAAACACTGACCTTTAATGGCTGAAACAGGAGGATAGATCCTCTCTATTACATCAAGTCTTACATATGGAACAACACTTCATATCCAAATGTTGATATATAAGTGTCTTACTGGTCAGGTCATCCAGAAGTTGGCATCTTAAGTCAAAGTACTCGGTGCACTGGGACAACAACCTGAAAAGAGAAAGCAACATCAACACACAACGTCTGCTAAAGCTTCAGGCCTGCACATCTTATGTTTCTTGATAAATTACCTCTGGTTGACCCCCCTCATGACAGATGTAGGACTCCACAGTGGCAGCTGAGCAGTGAGAATGACAGAGAGAAGGAACAAGTTGGGCTTCTGGACATCGGGAAAAGCTGAAGTGTCAGACTGGCTCAGGGTGTAGAGCTGATCACAGGCAACACGGCGGATCTGATGGAGGATGGGACAAAGGCCGTGAGTCTAAGCACAAACCGCAACATTTGTCCTGTGCAATCTATTAAACAAAGAGGAGGGTGTTATTTACCTCTCCGCTGGGAGATCCCAGCAGAACATCGATGATGAAATCGTTCACTGAGGGAAGGTTGTAAAAAGAACCTGGGAAGAAGAAGAAGAGATAATCACAGGATTAAGTGTCAAGAATATGTACAAAGCACAGTATGGTTCACTGAACAGAAATAATTGAAATAAAGTGTGTGAGCATTTATGTTTGGGCCGTCCCGAGTGAGTCTTACATAGCTGCTGACAGCGTAACTGCAGACAGGTAACGAGTAGTGACAGAGCCTCTCGGGCGATGATGGCATCTTTGATAGACACGCTCTGCTGTCTGACACATATCCCTGCATGCAATGCTGTCGGCGTGGTCTCGCCCTCGCTGCTGGAGCTGCAGTTGCTTCCTGCAAACAAACACAAAACAAACACTCACTTTCGTTTCTGTAGCTTTCGTTTGTGGCAGTGTGAATGTTTTTAACATGAGCTGTTGGCCTCAAACAGCACAAAACAGGAATGAAGCTGCACTGGATTTTTAAAACACCTACACGCGGTGTCAACATCAGGCTGACGCCACAGCGAGTTCTCAGCTTATAAGTGAGCACCATGTGGTGAAAGAGGAGAATGAGCACCCATAATAATAATAATCTAAATGTGTTTCTGCGTCACCTGTACTGCTGACTCTGGTGCGGACTCCCTGCGGTAGAAGGGAGCTGTGAGTCTCTCTGATTGGCTGCGGGCTGCCGACTAGATCCAATCGGCCCGCTGCTGCTGCCCAGGTTAGTCGCATGAAACAGGCCACAGTGGAGGTGAAGTCACCCACCTCCATAGTCTAGAAAAGAGGCGAAGGAAAAAGTTTCACGCTTACAAGATCAATGTTGTCGTGGAAACAGCTCGACACTGAAAGCCAAATCATGTTTGTTCTAAATACCTGTATGGCTACACGAGCTGCAGGTATGATCTCCTCCACCCTTATTGAAGAGCGCTCAGACAAAGACATCTGTCTGTAGGACGACTTCTCTGGAGTTCCACAAAGAGACAGCTGTCGCCCTGTCCGGCCAGCGTTACGAAACGGACGAGAAGACAGCGCCTCGCCATCCCTGATGACATCATCATCCAGCACTGCAGGCATGCTCTGGCCAACCAGAAGAAACCTGCAGAGACGCACCACCAATTGAGTTTGAGGTGTAACGTGGTATACGGCCCAAAATCTGTGTGCGTGTGTGTTTGGAAGAGGCGTTTTGCACCTGGCCAGCTGAAGACAGATCGAGTAGACACCTTGTCTGGTCTCATAGTCCACCTCTGATGGGACGGAATCTCTCTGCATGACATTCACCACCAGACTGCAGAGGAGAAACAGAGAAAACTACTGTCAGAAGTGAAAATAAGGAAGAAAACCTGGGGCCTTTAGGATCAGAGTGTATGCTGCGACACATGTTTGCGACACAGTTTGACACGGTTGTCTGACACAAACCACACTCCTGTCCTTTTACAGGTCTGTCCTCATTGTTACCTGAGGCCTCCTGCTTTAAGGAAGTTCTCACAGAAGGACTTGCTGCTGGTTTTGGCCATCTCATCATCAGATGTGGGCATAAGCTTTGAACTCAACACCTGACACACAAACAGAGAGAAGAGGGAGGGAAACAGAACAGAAGTCATTAATTTTTCATTACTTCTAAAGGCTGAGAGCAGGTGTTTTTAACTTGACGGATGGTCAGAGGAGGTAAATTAAGCAGAAACATGAGCTCAAGGTGACATTTTCAGCTTGACACATTTATTACACAAGTACTTTTGAGAGCAGTTTAATGCAGCATTCTTTGTTACTCTAAGTGCAGTAGAACACGGCTCTAAGAAGCACCAGTGGCTGATATTTAAGGTGAATTAACAGTTCAGAGCGCATGAGTTTCGGTTTTAAACGCTGTTTGGAAGTTGGGGCAGCAGAGAACCTACAAGAAACTGCACAGTTTGCTGATTGATTTCCCAAATCAAAGAATGCCACTGTAAAAAAAAATCTTTACGCTTTGGATCAATTAATGCACTCAATAAACTTAATGTGATATTTTGTGATCACATTTAAGGTGGTTACCTAATAAGGAAAGGAAAACCTAGAGCTAAGCTAGAAGTAGGTGTATGAGCCTCTAAGGAAATGCTTTGCCTGAACAACCTGAGCGAAGGAGTGCAGGCTGGAGTCAATTTGTTTCCTTTACTGTTACCATAAGCTTGACGGGAGTCTTTAATTGTTCTCCTCCCTCTACAAATATTTTGCTAGCATTGAATCATAAATCAATCTGTTTTGTTTGTTTGTTCACAGCTAAACAACGCAACCCAGCGACCCTGCTGGGAAACACCACACTGAAGCAAAAAGCCCTATACAAACAATCAGTAAACAAGTAAATACCAAATGTGTTGATTCACATTGTGTAATAATAAAGCTGTGCATCATTTAACCATTTTCTTCTGGTTATCATCAACTACAGATCAATTAGCAGCGTTGCTGCGTTAAACACTGCATGTGTGCATACCTCCAGGTTGTACAGCACTCTGAAGGTGGACATGCCCGGGGCCGAGGATCTGAACAGTGACTCTAAGATGGATGTGGCACTGGGCTGGTGCTGCTGCTTGGAGGACATAGATGGTGACCGAGAGCCCGTGCCCTGGAACAGTGTCTTCTACAAAACAGAGACACAAAGGGACTTCAGACCATCACAGACAGATGAAGGAGGAGAGAGTGTGTGAATCAAAGAGGTGGAGCAGGCTTTAACATGGCAGGTCTGATGTACCTGGTGGCTCCAGACGCTGGTTTCTTTGGGAACAAAGTTGTCGAGAGCATCCTGCACCTCTGGATCTGTTGGGATCAGCAGCAGCAGCTTCCTCACACGGAGAGTGATCCTGGAGATTATTAAAAAACAAAACATAAAGAAGACACATAAATAAATAGCCTTGCAGCTGCCTGAAGTCCCTCCACAGTCACTGTGGTGCAGTTAGGCTTAATCACAGGGAAACTTAACAATGAAGTACTTCTGTCAATGCAATAACTGGGTGGCATGAATATGAACTCTGTATCTTACAGTGTTCAGCAGTAGTAGAAGAAAGGTGCTTGTGGCCAGTTAAACATGGTTTGCATGGAGGAACCCGTTTTTTACACTGTCAGGGCAGCGTTTTACACAGATGGTATGAGAAGTACCCATTGAATGATATGAAGCAGTTCTTGCTTTGCAGACTTACCTGGATTCGTCGAGGTTGGCCAGCTGGTAGAGCATCTCAAACACATTACACACCAAAGCCATCACCACACCGGGCAGCGACTTCTCCTAGAGGCAGAGAAACACGAGTGCAGCGTTTCAGAAACCTGAGTTTGTCCACAGCTTTGTGAGTGTGTGCTCATGTCCGAGCTGGTTACCTGCTCCAAGGCGTAGGCGGAGTTGAAGACGGCTGAGCTGGAACTGCTGGAGGCGGAGGCCGAGGACTCGGAGCTGCCGGAGGGGGTGCCGGTGCCCGAGCTCTTCACAGTCAGGCTCTGCTCATCACTGAAGCCAAGCTGGGACAGCAGCTTCTGGTCCCGATTCATCGTCAGCTAACACATGGTGAAGGAGCAGTGAAGGGAGGGAGCGAGAGAATGAAAACAAACAACAAAAAACAGGATTGAAGTTGTCCGAGGGTCTGTTTCTCCTGACACACAATGGATGCTGCAGACCAAACCACCAACAAAGAAGAATTTACTGTGCATCGATCTGAATTTTTAATGTTTTCTGGCTTCAGGGGCAACACATGCCTCATCATCATGGCACATCATGGCACATGATGATGAGGGAGTGACAGGTGCAATGGGAGGAACACAGATAAACATTTAGCCTTACCACACTGTCATTGGCAAAGATCTGGACATTATCCACCGGACAGCTCAAGTGTTCAGAAATCTTCCACCGGATACTTCCTATTGTCTCATTACTGTGCGTCTGCAGGACACACACACACACACACACACACACACACACACGAGGAGGAGGGTTATTTCCTATGTAGCTGTAACACTACATGGCAAAGGTGCACCACAGAGCTCCAGGGAAAGTCTTTCAGTACCTCTAAGGTGAAAGTGTCTTTGGTTGACTCGTAGGTGATGTGAAGTGTGACGGGGTGTCCATTGTACGAAGCCCCGTGAGGTAGAATAGTGCGAGGGACTGAGTACATATCCTACGAAGAAACACACGCATAAAAATGAAGAAACCATAAAAAAATCTCATCACTCCTCTTTTAATGGATGCTCCCTCTTCATGCGTGTGGCCGCGTACTTTATCTCTCATGTGATACGACTGTTTGTACCTCTATAGTGATGACGTAGCGTTCAGCCAATAGCAGCAGTCTTTCAATTATCACCAGCTTAGTCGATCTAGAGATGAACATTAACAGAGCAGTTAAAAAAAGACTTAAAAACAAGTTTGCGTGTTTACTTAGACGTTAGAAATAATAGGTATACATCCACGCTTTATGGTGACTTGTTAGTAAAAGAAGGAACACGCAAAACAGGTTTAAATAAGTTTAGTAACTATGTTCTTACCCAAACCCCCCTCTGTACCTGGATGGTGATTGTACAGATGTGGCCACAGTCGGCATGGCCGTGGCCGTCAGCATCTTGGTTGCCCTAGTAACAGCATGTGTTAAAGTGGGCCCACCCAGGGCCGAGCTGGCTGCCTGAGACATTGAGGAGAAAAGCAGAAATTAGCTTTGGGGTGTTGCTTTCTGTGAAACGGCACAATCACTCGTCACAGTCACCGCTTTGTACTCACTTCCAGTCGCTTGTAACAATCAGCAATGAACTTCTTGTGCAAAGACACGGAATCCTGGAAGAAGGAACAGTTACTGTTAGAAGGGGGTCAGGTTGCTCCTCTTCCTTCATGTGTATGTTTAAGGCTTTATGCTGTAAATTTGGTTTTTTAAATGTAAAGCATACCTAGTCACCTTCATGTATGTGATGTATTCTCACTTGATCACGTTCCCCTGTCTCCAAAAACTTATTCACCCTCCTTCTTCCCCCTCTTTCACCCTACTTTCATCTCCTTCTCTTTTTCTGCTCCCCCTCTTCTCATCTCCCGTTCACAACCATCCTCTCACCTTCCTTCCATATCTCACTCCATTCACGCTGCGCCACTTGCTCTATATTTGCTCCTTGACTTGACAGGTGGGGGATCTATCTGTGCACAGTTTTCTTCTCATGCCTGTTGCTAAGTAGCAGACAGCCAGGTGACCAGGTCTGTCACATAACAGGCAACACATGCCACAACAATAGACCCACAGACAGTGAGAATAGAGGCATAAACTTACAGCTGGTCTGTAAATCTGGATTTTTATTTGTGAACTTTCTGTGTAATTCTAAACTTTATATGTTTCTTTTAAATTATTTTACAGTTTTTTTTAATTTGACAAGTTGTGCCTGATGTTATACCTGCTGTAACACCAATGATTTCATCCACTTCAAAGCTATTTGGTTTGTTCCGGTGCCGGGACGAAATCTATATTTACACTTCTTGGCCAGTAATAAAACGCTCGAGACAATTAATAATATGAAACCCAACTGAAAGGTGGGGTTTATACGTTATAAGTTATAGTTTTATAAATGTAATGTACAGTAATATAATAATATTATGAATCAATCTATGAAAATGTGAAAAGTTTGAATACAGATGAGGCACAAACTCATGTCACTGACCCAGAAATGTCTTTCTGGTAATACATTTCAGAGCAAATGTGTTATTTTAATCTGAACAAATTCACCTTGAGATCAAGACTTAAGAATATATATAAAAATCTGAAAAGTACTTATGTTTTTCTTCATGTCATTATTGTGCAACTTTGATTATATTTACAAATAAACAGACGTCTGCAATCTGAAGATGAATGCTGAAACAGGTATTGGAAACTAAATGAATGGAACCTGTGACTGCGAGGTCACGTTCTACATCATTACAACAGAACATCAGAGGAACTAAACTGGTGAATGACTCTGCTCACTCAGTCAGTAGTTAGACTGCCGCCATTGCTAAAACCTTAAACCGACAAACACAAATCGAAGAGAAGAGAAGAGAAGAAACAGAAAAAAATAGAACTGGAAGCCACAAAGAGGAACACCCAAGACTTTGCTTGTCAGTTCGAGTCTGTTGTCCAGGACGACAAACTTAGAGAGCTGATGAAAGAAAATGCTCTTTTAAAAGAACAGCTGGAAGACGCTCTGAGCGATCAGATTGTAGACTAGACGCTGCAGAGAAAAGCAACAGAACTCTAAAAAACCAGCTAGAGAAAATACGCCATGACCTGGTCAACTCTGAAAACAAAGTTGCAAGTCTTAATATAAAAATGGACATTTCTGTACTTACAATGTTGTAACGTAGGTACATATTTAATAGTTATTAAAAAGAGGACTTTCTGGTACTATTTATGTTAATTTAGTGAGACTTTACTTAATAAATTCCATTTTTTCAATTTAATAAAATATGGCAAAATGATTTTCTTGGCGCAAGTGTCTCATCTGTCATGCCACTCACTGTTACCAATGTCAGAACAGTCATGTGAATTAAGTCACCCAATCAACCTACATCTATGTATATGCCCTATATGTGTTCATAGAGTGCAGATCAGCAAGTCAGTAAGTTTATGTGAAGTAGGAAGCCTTCAAGATCGACCCCGATCAAAAATGACATTAACGACATCATAACCTAAAACATAATGGCGGCATTTCAGGTTCTGCAGTTTCTCGGATAATAAGTCACACACGGCACAGCTAGAGGAGTGAGCCCCAGAAGTCTTTGAGCACACACATGTGTACTGACCTTCTTCATTTTAGGATTGAGGTTAGTGTAGCTATACGTAATAATGAGCTGGATTGCTTCATTGGCTATCTCTTCATCTGGGGTTTCCATGGCGATGCGCCAGATAAAATCCATTCCCGCTAGGTCAAGGCGTTCCACACACTGAAATCAGACCATATGAAACATAAGCTATGAATGACAACCAGAATGTGATTTCTGTACATCCTTTCAGTGTATGTCAGTGTATACAGATGAACATGAGTGAGGACTCACCAGCTGAGTTCCTTGGCGTTTGAGGCGATGGTCGCACAGATTAACGTTCTCAAAGAAGGTCTTAAAGAGATTGAAACCTGAGAAACACATAAAACATGTTAACTGCCATGATCCTGAGAGGTTGTGATGCTGTCAACAGTGCATCCATCTTCTTGCCGAGTCTCTCACCGTTCATGGTGATCTCATACGGCTCCAGTTTCAGGACCTTCTCCTTGAAAAGCTGTTGCTGGACATCGCTCTCGAGGTCATGCTGTCCTTTGGTAAACCACTCGAAACACATCTGCGCAGTGAAGAACAACACATTTGAGCTCAATCACACCAAATTTTAGATACAGGACATTGTGTGCATGAGGCTGTGTGCTCCCCAGACGGTAATCTGCCTGTTTTTCTTTGGTTAGCAAGGAGCAGCTGTTAGATGCCCCTTTTAGTAGAAATGCAAATATGTACATTTCAATTATGCTCTGGATCAGTGTAACAAGCTAAATTAGTTAGATCTTGCCCCAAGAAACAGCCGGGAGTGACAGAGGGTTAAGCAAAAATACAGATGCTGAGTGGTTAATTAAAACATGGACATGGAAACTAATAATTAAACGTATCCATGATTTGACAGAACTAACATTTTTAACTTATCTTCAAAGGAAGAGAGTGGCAAATGTTTGCACTGCCTTTGTTCCTCCTAAGCAGTCATCCAGAGAATGGAAGTTACATACAAACAAAGGCAAAGGACAAGCATTGGATTTGCAAAACTGTTTTCATACCTCACGGTCAAGTTCACAGACATCTGGCCCCGACACCAGGCACTCCCACAGCTCTTTGGCCCTGTTCCAGACCAGGTAGAGGCTGGCCTCCTGGAGGAAGAAGGCCAGGAAGCGGAGGTGGCTGTCCAGATACTAAACACAAGATTCAGAAGGACACATGTCATCCTGACCCTCACACACACTCTCAACATGGCGTATGACACTGTGTTGCTCAAGTCTCATTATTTCCTGTGTGGTGTGTAAGCATACTGGCAGTTTAAAACTGACCCATATCAATGTCAAATTATGAATTGTGACAGTAATCATTCAGCTGAAATACAGTCACACAGAACAGTGAAGATGATCAACAAAATTCTGAGAAATAAAATTAAAAGAAATTTACTCCTGACACCTGAAAAACAAAAAGCTTTTGTGAGAAAGTCTGACGTCTGACACAGACGAACCTCCTGGTAGGTGTAACGTCCGTCCACCAGAGTTGAGCCTGAGAGGCCGTTGTTTCCCCCGGCGGTCACAGCCAGTCGATGGCAGCATACGAGAGATCCCGTGATCAGCTTGACAATCTCAAAGTTCTTCTTCAAGTCCTGGATGATGCTCTGCGGGGAGGTGGGGAAAGGTTACCATGGAAACGCTGCACGGACTATATGATGGATCATTTTCCAGTGATGGTTTTTTTTTTGTGTGCTTTTGTGTTACCTTGTCTTGTTTCTGATAGGTCTGCTTGATGAAAGAACGGGTGATCTCGTGCAGCTGACGGAGAGCAGGCACAACCCACACTGCCTGGGGACTGCTCTGCTGAGAAGCCTGTGAAGACGCACACGCACACACACACACACACACGAGCACACAACGCATGGTAACGATATCCACTAAAGCAGAATAAGCACACCAACACATGCTATAAAACAGAGGGCTGTGATTATCTTTGCTAATCAGATTCTGTTATCACAGACGCTCTGCTTTTATAGCCGTGTACACATGAGAACAAAAATCAGAGCCGAGGATGTCGAACATGTGGCAAAGACTCTCCTGCTAAAATTTAAGTTTAAATTTGTTCTCTTAGATTTTTTGAAAGTCCAAATCAAATATCAAACATGTCCTCCTCTTATATATCCACGGCTCTGATTCCACCCCGGTCCGTGTGAGTAAATGTGCGAGCACTTCCACCAAAGCTGACCAGCAAATAAATCACTCGTTTAATTCAGGCAGCTCTCACCCAGGACAAGATCAACACCACTGTGTAATCATTAGTCCGTGCCAAAGCCCTCTCAGTCAGGCAAGCAGAAGATTAACATACACCTGGTTAAACTACCTCATGTTATAATCAAGTGTGAAATTATCAACCTGTGACCAACGAAACCCCTTTGTGGTCAAGCCCTCCTCCACGATTGGTTGGCAGGCGTGAAGCAGCGAGATTGGTCAGTGAAATGATAAATGACATGGGCTTCTTCTCTTACTTTGGCCAATGAGTTAGCTTTCTTCTTGCCCCAAGTGCCCGAAAGAAATGAGCTTTGAGTGTCGCTGCCTCTACTGTCCTCCTGAGTGTGAGTCTAGAAACATACATTTCAGTTGAGGTGGGACTTCTGTACAAGTCAGATCTGTAAGGCTGAGAGGTCCATTTTGTTCAGTATGTGGCTATACTTAGGCAAACCTTTCTCACAGTTTATATAAAGCCTGCTGCTCACACATTATCACTCATATGATTAAAGTGCACCAGGAACATTTAGTTTCCAAATCTAAACTCATATCTACTTGAAACTGCATTTTCGTGTCATGAACTACTTATTAAATGGTATTTACTGTTTATAAAGAGGGGGTGATGGCAAAAGTGTTGATCATGTGTTGGATGATAACGAGTTATTCGAAGTGAACGGAAGAGTTTGTGTGTTTCACTGCAATCTGTGCATATTTTTATGGAAATTGTTAACATCTTAATAAAAGGCACTTTGATCAGGAACATGGGGAATCCTGGGAAACACCAGCCTCTGTAGCGTCACTGCTTTTCTGGCTTGATTCAACCAACAGATGAAAATCAGACCTTTCTACTGACTTTCAAAAAAGCTTTGAAATAAATAATGAACTCGTGAGACGTTTGTTGTTTGTCCCCATCTCCATAAGATGGTCCTGCTGCACCTTGGACGGCAGACTGGGAAACACTCAGATGGATGAGATGGAGACAAGCTGAAGTTGAAGGCCAGAGCGCAGCAGTCACAAGGATGTGCTAACTTTAGAACAAAACTGTCACAGCAGGCAGAAAAGTGTAGCTGTTGCTTTAATGACAACATAAAACACTAAGCTGCAATAACCACCCGTCCCCGACGACCACAAAGACAAGACTGAACATCCGTCTCTCTCAGCATGCCCGTCTCACCTTCTTAATGTCTTCGATACATTTAATGATGTAACTGCGTTTCACTGTCTCCTTGACAGCATAGGCGTCGCTCAGAATCCCCAGGTGCTCCTCCAACGCCTGCTGAACTAGACTGGTAGGCAGGGTGGGGAGGTGAGCCAACTCCCACAGCACCTCCAGCACCTAAAAAGCACGCGCACACAAAGACGAGATGATTCAGACTCGACTGTAATAATGAAAGCGAGCACACAGCGTGACAGACAGACCAACACACCTTTCCAGTTGTAGTTTCTGAGCGAGCCTCTCTGCCGATCCTCCCGATCAGACTGAGCAGCTTCTGCCTCACACGGTCGCTCTCAACCTCCCAGCTCTATCCAGCATGCAAACAGATTATTAACACCATACGCAGACTTACAAACCATTTTCATCAAGCCCATTTATTCCCAAAATGTCACAGACTGCACTGACCTTCTGAATGAGGACGAAGAGGTGGGTGAGCTGATCGAAGCTGAACTTCACAGCAGCAGCAGCAATGATTGTATGAATGTTTTCTATCACAGTTGAAGACTGGCCTGCCTGAAATGACCACACAAGAGTCAGTGGACTTTAAAAACAATTGTCCCACTCACAAAAGTAGGTGCTTATACACTCATACATATGTTAAAAAGAAAATATGCCAACAATTTGCTTTTAGCTCATAAAATAACGCAGACAGGACTGTGGGTGCTGCTGGGTGCCCTGGTGCTGACCTGTATTCTCCAGATCTTGGAGAGTTCGTCCAGCGACAGTTTACTTCCCAGTAACTCAATGATTCCTTTAATTCTCTCACAGTACTGAGCCTGGTCAATGTTTCCTGGAACAGAGAAAAATCTAATGAGCACAGTGAACAACCGCCAACCTCAGACTGAAAGCCTGATCATGTCCTGTTTGGAAGCGCTTACAACGTTTGTTTGTTGTGGCGTTTTGCAAAGCACTTTGTGACACGCTTAATTGTAATTAGTCTGTGGCAGTATGCGATGTGTTTTCTCACCCTCCAGTGCTATTGATAAGACCGAGTTCTCTACCAGCCAGTCCAAAAGTTTATCTGTGTCTATGGCATTTTTCACCGTCTTGGACACGGTACTCTCCTCTATCAACTTCGTCACCTGACAAAATAGGATACACAAAAAAAAGGCATGATGTGAGATGAAAACTGATCTAAACACTCAGTAAAGTCACTGTGTCTAGTTTAGACTTTGCAGCTGACCTCTTTGAGGGAGTTCATCTTGGTAGAGAAGTGGGGGGTTTTGAGCATGCGCAGCAGCGTGTCCAGCCGCAGGTCATCCACCACAGTGACCAGCTCCCTCTGGAACCTCATGCACAGCAGCTTGATGGCCGACAGCAGGTCTGGGATGCTCACCAGACGCTTTGGTTAAAAGATGAAGGAGGAACAATAAAGTCAGAAGATCTCCGGTAGAAATAATGAAGCGAGAGTTGTTTAAGATGCAGTAAAATAAAAAATATATGCCCTCTAAATTTTAATCCTGTGTCAATTATCTCTTCAATTATCACTTGTTATATATCAAAAAAAGGAATATATTATATATTAACAATATGTAATATATTCAAATATACTTGAAGACTGATTGTAAACATCTAATCTGAGCATTTATCTCATTAAATGTAATTTGGTGCTACTAGCTAACATTGCCCATCATATAAAATCACATTAACCATTACCTTATCAATGGAACACTGTGTTAAAATGTTTATTTCCTGCCTGTCCGTGTCCTCCTCATCTATCAATAGACATGAGGTCAACAGTTCTCTACAGCTCTGTGATTTACCACAGCTCTGTCTTTTTCTGCAGCTCCGTATTGTGCTGTATTTGCTTGGCCACGCCCGCTGTTGAGTGAGCTAATCAAATCGTAAGGACTTCCTCTTGCCACTTTATACGAAACCACACAGTTGTTTCTGACCCTGCGTCTTTTTTCTACAATCTTCCTCTCAATTAATTTAAATACAAAGAATCATTTGAAGGTTTAAAAATATAAAACACTACCTTGTCTTTAAGGTCCTTTTCCTCCAGGTTCTGTACATATGTGATCATCTTATGGATGACCGGATCAAGCATGGGCTAAGAAAAACAATATGAAACTTTGGTTGGTCCCTGTGGGGAAAGTGGGCCAGGCTAGCAGCAGAACAGTAAGAAGATACAGCAAATAAAAATAGAATAGACATCAGAAAGGAGCACAAAGGTCATGTCAACAAACACAATGGATCATCAACGGGCTGGAAAGATGTGAATTAGTTTCAAAAAGAGGAAATAGGGAGCATGGAAACTAAACTGTGTGGGTGCATGTTTGCAGACAGTGTAGCTCACCTGGACGAGGCTGGAGTTTAGATATTCTGCACAAACTCCAAGCGGCTGGACCAGAGCTGACACACTCTGTGTAGCAGAAAGAGACAGAATAACTCAGGCATGACATAAACCAAAAACTTATCAACAGCAGCTGAGTATGACCAACTAACCTAACAAGTCTCTATTTCATCTCTACGTTTCCTGTTTTTGGTGTGCCAGCGTCAAATTGGTCTTGTGACACCCACAGATGTGTCGTGTTTGATGGCTTATTAAAACAGACGACGACGACAACAAGAACACACTACCACTCTTTTCATATTGAAGTGTCTGGGTCAAAGGTCAAACAGTGTTTAAACTGATACTGTGTTTTTACTTTTGCATGAGAGTGAGCGGGCGTGAGTGTAAACAGATGTGAGGATGAGCTTCCAGTGCCGGCGGCCCAGCTGTCATTTGTCATTCGGTGCTAAATCACAGGAGCTTAATGAATGGTTCCCGTGTTCCTGTCTCTTTTCTGCTGGCTATCTTCCATCGTTGCTTCTGGCCTCTCTCTTCAAGCAGCTACCGTCTCCCTCCACTTTCCTCCTTTCACTCAATGAACACCCCCCCCCCACACACACACACCCTACCCTGCCCTTGCACTTGACTTCCTGTTCAAAGCAGACAAATGAATGAGTCACCCCTGGGAGTCAGTAGAGGAGGGAGCACTCCTCCCATTATCTTTTCTTCTTTCACTTTCACTCTCACTCTCCCTCCTGTGCTTGGTATCTGACAGCTCACACACTCTACTGAGCTCCCGCTGCCACTAAAGAGAGCAACAGTGATCTGCAACCAGTCTCTTCCTTATTAATATGCTAATGGTTAGAGGGGGTGTGTGTGCGTGAATCAATGGCTTTGCACTGCGGTGGTTCCGGCCAGGTTCCCAGAAGGAAGCATCAGTACAAGGATGCCTCAGAACACATAACACAACAGAGCATTTCAACCATCACACAGCGGGAGGATGAGAGAGTGTGCTTGTGTGTAAGTGAGTATTAGTGAGAGGGGGAAAGAGAGAGACATTCAGCACCCTGCAGCTGAGAGCTCTGGGGGTAAACATGGTGACCTTTTGCCTGTATATGCCGCGTATGGCGTCCCTCTCCATCCATCACCAGGGTAGGAACTATTTCATCATTCTAAAGATACGTCAGAACACTTGTAAGAAACAAGATAAAGGGACGGCTCTGCTTACAGCGATCTCGATTTCGTCCGTGTTGAGCTTGGTCTGGATGGCGGTGAATCCTCCCAACTCTCCAAACTTGACAAAAAGAAGAGGAGACGAGACAGATGAGGGAAAACTGATACAACTACGATGCACGTCGATGACAATATGAGGGTGACGGCTCGTTACTCACCCGATTCACTAAATCAACCAGCCAGCCATGAGGCTCCTGAAAGAGTTAGAGAGAAATATGTTTTCAGTGGATTTGTTCAGCAATGGCATTTAAAACAGTCAGTCTCTCTTACACACACACACACACACACACACACACACACATATGTACACGGCAAGCTTTCTGACAGCTGTTCTGTGTCAGTCACACATGTTCTGCTGAGCCCCTGTGGCTCAGTTACACAACACCGGGGATGAAGAACTCGTTTGTCTGCCCCAGACATGACTAGGAAGCGTAAACAAAGGCTAATAAGGATATGTGTACATTAAGATGAGCGCAGCTTTACATATTTGCAAAGGGCATCTGGATTAACTGGCACACAACACACTTTACAAGTGAAAACCACTGTAACAAGAGTTCTCCTTACTTTCTGATACGTGTTGCTAGGGGAGACAGCAAACATGTTGGCCTCTTCCCCAAAAACTTCAGCCCAGTTCCTCTGACAGGCCTTCATGCGGTTCTTAAAATGGTACTCGTTATCAGGGTTGAAGGCCTTAACACACAAAGACAAAGAACATCTCATTCATGTACTGTTATGTGATTGGTTTACGACAAAGACAGAATAAGCATTTCTAGGTACAAGTGGACCGATGCCATTGGCACATGGACAAACTGGCTTTGAATCACACTACAGGCCAATTGGTCAGCTTTAAGATCACCCTACATAATGTAAGATGTTACCAACACACTGAGAATGCACACACAATATACCCAATAGATCATCTGCCACTTTATAACTGGTTAATCAACTGGAATTTGGCTGAGATGAATTTTCAGTCATTTGTTTTGGACATATTCTGGTTTTTAGGGGTCATTTATTTCTAAAAAGAATACAAAAATCAGTCAAAACTGACAAAGAACAGGAGACACAGAGAGTGAGAGAGAGCACACCATAGTCAAGACTCCCATCAAGTTGACAGGTATGGGGTCCTGCTTCACCCTCTCCGCAACCAGCTCCACCAGCAACATCAGCATGTTGTAGATTCCCTCGTGAATCTCGGTGCCCCATTTGTGTACGGCACTGCTGGTCAGCAACTGGTGACGGGGAGCGAGACGGACAGAGAGGAGGAGAGTGAAGGACAATGTATGTTAATTACTCTGGTGCCACACAGTCACTTAGATGTCTGGCTCTTCAGCACTCACCTTTTTAAAGGCCTCCGGCATGCACCGATCCATGAACCGCTTGCAGTTCTCATCAGCATCAGCGAGACCTGATCGAGAGAGAGACACAGGATGGTTTCACATATTTATCCCACGTCCAAACATGGACAAAAAACCTGGCTGTGACGGAGGCGATACAGATTGAGCCGTGTAATACAAGTGTTCAAAATAACAACATGTGAAAAAAACAGCCTAAACAAAACATGCCGCCCGCACAATTACGCAGATGGAGAGCGTTTAGTTTAATGCCAAACTACAGAAAAAACAAAGGTTTTCATCCCACATAGACATGCACTTACCGTGCCGGGCGAGGCAGGTGGACGCGATGAGACATTTGCCCAGAGACTCCTCTCTCTTGTAAGGTATGGACCAGTGGTCGGTAAAGACCCGACTCTCCAGCTCATACAAGTTGGTAGTGGGAAACTCCATGCTGCCCCCAGAGCAGTTCCCGTTCTCATCGTTGCTCCTCTGAAAAAACACATACAATGTCAAAATTACAGTCTAATGCAATGGGTGACTTTATTTCACACAGCTGGCCCCTGCGTCCGCCATTGTTTTGCGACAATGGGACCGTCCTCTATGCGAGGATAATCCAAATGGCCTCGGGCAACGAGAAAGTCAGACAGGATGATGCTCAGTTCTTTTCCTCCCTCTGGGAGACGAGCGATAGCAGTCATTTACAAAGTGTGTCCTCTCCTCAGCGATCTGCCCTTCATCTCTTCATCTTTTTTGTCCATCTATCTCCTCCTGAGAAGCTTCTCAAACAAGTCAGGACAGGAGCCTGTTTTAACGTGTTTCACTGGGCAAAATGCAATGTGTAAGACAGGGTGTGAGAGCTTACGTCAAATGTAATGAAAACGCTGTCACATGACACGACACTGCCTTGTTATCTCTATGATGCTACTCAAGATTATTTTTTTTTTTTGCTGACATATGCTGACATATCTGCACAGCTTATAAAAGGCAAGTTAAAACCCAACTCACCCAAAGTCACTTTTTATCTGCATTTATGGCTCAAAATGCCCAGTTCAGCCTGCTGTGAGGACACAAAATGGCCACACTGGCTCTAAAGTCTACGAGTCTGTGTGATGGAAGCAACAGCAGACAAAGGATTTTTGAATTATTTACATCATAAAGTTGTTTACATATTCATGGAGCCCTGTGAATATTCATGATTAAACTGCAGAGCCCTCTCCTCCAAAATAGCGCTGCTCAGTAGAACATATGTGCGTATGTTCCACAATAAAACATGTCACACACTGTAATCGTGTGAAGAATTTAACGACGTTTGGGGCTCTAATGGAGGCTTCAGCTCTCACTACATTATAAATGACCAAAACTGTTACGGCTCATTTGCTCATTTTGTGTGCGGGTGCTGCACAGTATAAATACTTATACAACAAAGTGCAGTCAGGCTTACCATTTGGAAGGCCTGCCATTGTATTAGCATACATAGTGGTCAATGTGTGTCTGTGTTTGACTGCACTGCATGCTGATGCACAGAGTAGTGATAGACTGGACATAAAGAAGAGGAGAACAGGAAGGAGGGAAGGGGAGCAGAGCATCATATTTCATCCCTTCCCTTTCTACGAAAATTAGAAATGACAGATAGATGGATGAGGGGAAAGAGAGAGCCACACACAGAGAGAGAGAGAGAGAGAGAGAGAGAGAGAGAGAGACTACCATCTAACACTAATCTTAGAAAACACTTGGTTCAAAGGAGAGAAGATACAGTTCACTGTGGGCAGGATTTCCAAATCAGAACCTACAATTTGTGTTTGAAGACTGATTCATTAACATTAAATAAGAAGGACAGCGTTTGACCCATATTTTGTGAGCTGTATGAAGAACCTCTCGCAGATAATCATGGAACTGGAAAATAAACATGCAGATAAGCTGCACAGCACTCAGTGTTTGAAGCCTTTAGGGGAAAGTTGCAGGTCTCAGAGGCATAGTATGCATGTGTGTGGTTGCGCAGGACGATGAGGTAACTCGGCGCCGCTCTGTTACTATGCACCCCGCAGCCCTCCTGGGACCCCCTGCAAAAACTGCAATGTGTTTGTGTGTTTCAGGGAGACTGCCAGGCTATATTTAGGAGCACAACACGGGGCCAAAGACCTATGACATGCCTCTTAAGCACAAATACAGAAAAGAGAGGAAGAGAAGAAAGGAAATAAAACACTTTCATCCTCGTAGCTTATCCCAGTTATTGCACATTTCCGAGCACATTATAATATGCAGTAATGACACCTAATTGGACTTTTCTGGCATGTGTCATATATGCTGGCACAGAAAGGAAAACAATGCTGGCAAAGACTTAGTATACTGAGAGTCTGACTCACTCTGGGCTGAATTGGTCTGTAACAACACCATTAGTGGCACATTTACAAAAATAGGCTTACTATTTACAGTGACCTACAGGAGCGTGTGCTATGTCCTGCGTACTGTAAATGCAGACTTTTGTTTATACCACACTATAAAAGCCTGAATTAAAGTGTGAGTGCAGTGATAATCTTAGAGGAGAAAGACTGTGTAAAGAGAATAGCCAACAGGTACTCGGGACAGAGTGGTTTATTTGTACCTTTTCTGCTGACACGTAATAACAGCAGCTCCTGTCATCAAAGGGAAACAACACGTGGTTCAGTCTGAAACAACAATCTTCCAGATCAAATGATTTGGGACTTTCTAAGTAAGCACTGATCTCCCCTGAGATCTGGAAAGCAACAGGTTTGAGGTCAAGTTGCTGAAGGCGAACAGCCTCGAGATGTTTGTCAAAGCAATCCTGCCATGATTTTCAGTATGCAGACAGGTATTTATGAGTAGCCACTGCACTTCGCTGTTACAACACCACATAAACACTGCAAACTAGGACGAAGTGATAGGACCTGAGAGTAAATGACAGACGTTTGTCATATGGCTGTCAAAGACCCGGTGACTGGTATCAAATGCCACCGTCCTCGCTCACAGTTTTTGTAAAGGAATCACGGTGTGACACAATGATCAGACAAAGACACATTTAAAGCTGAAAATGTGGACAGAAGAATGATCAAAATGGCCACGTATGCCAAGGACATTGCGAAACCTCTCCTGAGTCCGGTTCGAGTGGGCTGCAACCTCGGTAGGAGCTGTGCACGGTGGAGGCTGTCAGCCGATCGGCCGGCTAACGACAGCTAACATGTGCAAAGCAGACTAAAACGATCCAGCCAAGTGTCCGCTGGCTACCTGATAAACACGATAATCCACTGACAAAGTACTCCCAGTTAAAACGTGAGGTTGCATTCCTCCAGAGTAAGTGCCACTGGGATACTACACCTGGTCCCCTTAGTGGCGCGTTCAACTCTCAACCAACGTTAGCTAGCCACTAACGCTAGCTAGCTGGGTTAGCTTGTAAGTTTATAATCGCCATTTAGCACCATCATATAAGTAGCTAAGCTTCATGTTAGCAGACAATTTTCTGGTCACTGCAAGCCAGTGGCATGCCCCGTCCCGCAGCACTGGAGAGTATTTCACCTCCTGCTCTGACAGCTCACGTTGGGCTTGGTGCGTATAGCACTGAAGCCGCTAAGTTAAGCTAGTTAAATGGGCGAGTCCACTCTCTCTCAGTAAGTTGCAATTAGCCATGTTCTCCTCCCTCACTCCTTCAGTTGATGCTTGGTGAAAAGCAAGTTGCTCTTACCTCGCTATCCACCACATCGTGGTATGCAGGCGGGGGGTCAAACCCTCCAGTCCCAGTCCGCCCGCTGTTTTCCCCGTCTCCGCTCGAGCCCAAGCCGGGGGCAGGCCCGCTCTCCATCGGCTCGTATCCATACCCGAGTCCGGGGCTTTCATTCGTTAGGAGCGCCACTGCCTCGTTGATGTCGTTCTTCGCCAGCCGGAGCGCTTTCCGTATCACGTCGGGGTCTGGGAAACCCATGCAGAGGAGCGTCGTTATGTGCTGCTCCTCTTCGGTCTCCATTTTTGAGGTGTCTCCGTCTCTCAGGCTAATAGTAACGGGGTGTTCGGCACAGCCCTGTAGCTGTGCACGCCGCCATGTTTACAGTCCACTACCGCTAGCCTGTCACGATCTGGCTTCCCCCACAACAGCGCCGACACAGGTGTTATGCCGAGTTCTGCCTGCCAAGAACTGCATGCTCCTCGCGGGAGCGCGCACAGTGAAATGTGTTAGACGTTTAATGATTTCTATGCTTAATTATTATTTAACAAGATTTTCACTGCCGGGTCTATCAATTATTTATAGAAGATCATTTTAACCAAAGAAAATTAAAAAAGTTATGCATGGTAAAACATTTAAAACTCATGAAGTTAGTTTTGATTCTCCACCTCATGATTTATGAATAGATATCTTTTAATCGTTTTTTAACTTCTAATCTATTTTTCCTTTGGTAGAAACTGGCTTCCCTAATAATGATATTAGTAGCTTATAAAATGCACCAGCCAAAAAGGTGCTTTGTTGTTATTATTATCATTAGTATAATTTAGGCCTCTTATTATTACTGGTAATGGTGATGTCAATATAGGATCAACCTGATAATTGAAGACGATGTTGGGAAAGACCCCATCTTCTACATTTGGATGTCATAGGTGAAAAATAACTAAATACTAATAAGTTTTATTAGATGTTGCAAGCTGTCATCACTTATCCATTCGATGCCAACATTAAGTGCAACCTTTCAGCAAATTGTTACTTAAAGGTAAAAGCCATTACCCTATCTGAAGTCTCTTGTGTATTTTGAACCATAAGAAATAAAATTATTACTGCAGTGTTATTATGGAGTAATCATTTTGCAGAGCAACACACAGGGCAATGATTGACCAGCTGCTGAATCCTTGTTACAATTGCTCTGTATATTTTTAGGGGGACTCTGCGTTTCCACTGCACAACTTCAAAATACAGCAGTTGTGCAGTGGAAACAGCTCACATGTTAAAGCTCAAATGAATGTGTGAATATTTAAATGAAATAGGACATGTAGGACCAAAAAAAATTTAAAAAACCATTTTGAAATACTAATAGCAATATACAAACTGGCAAATTTGTGCAACTACAACTAACAGAGGAGTAATGCCATGCCACTGTCTTTGGACAAGTGTAAGCCAACTTTTTATTTATTTATGTATGTTACAGAATTATTAAATATCTATTAGGATGTCATTTTGGATCCAAGTGTAAACAAGTGGAGCAGCAAATATAAAACTCCAGCCTGAGAACCTGGTATAGGCTTGTTGTAAACGTCATTTAAACGCAGTACCAGTGTCAACAAAGAGATAATAACGACACATTATTAACACATGATCAATACTTTAATAGAAGTGTTGTAAATGCTGTCTGGCGCTGTAGCAAGTTGGTTATAACAGGAACAATGTTAGCAGTAAAATTTGCAACATATTAGTTTACTATGAGCAACATTACAGCCTCCATCAACGTAAGGGCGTGGCAATGCGCGCGAGTAGGGGTGGTGGTCATAGTGGCGGGCGGACGTCACGTGGGCACTCCGCTCATGTGACAAAGGAAAGTCAAAACAGGAACAAAATGGCTGCGACTGGCGACGACGCCGCAGCTATGGACAGCATTTCCAAGGCGCCAACGGCCCATTCGGCGGCTCCGAACCCGGTCGCAAGCTCCAGCGGTCACGGAGAAGGTCCGGAGTTTGTGTCGGACAGCCCGGCAGCCGTTCCCAGAAGGCCACACACAAATAGTGAGTGATGGGTCCTCGCAGCTTCCGTAGCTTGCTAATGCTAACATAGCATTTATTAACCAAATTATTTAGCTTTCACGGCGGGTTACATAGTAAACCGTCATCATAGATTTCATTGTATCTGTATTTCTCCTAATTCTGATTTAAGTGTTTATTCACTGTGGGAACACTTAGCATATTTAACTGAACTGACCAGTTTGTTGTATTTATGCTGCTCTTAATGTTTGTGTTCAGGTGATGGTGGTGTGGAGACAGCAGAGGAAGCAGTGGAGCCTGCACAGCCCGACATCAATGAGTTGTGCACTGACATGTTTGAAAAGATGGCCATCTTTCTGCAAGGAGAACTAACAGGTGTATATTGCATGTGGCACACCTTGTCTGTACCCAGGAACATCTGTATTATTAGGCTGGGCAGTGATGCTGCTTTTCATATTGACCTCTCTATCTCCATGTTTCTCTGTCTCTCGTGCATTTCTTATGTTTAGGAACTTGCGAGGATTACCGATTGCTGGAGAACATGAACAAGCTTACCAGTTTGAAGTACATGGAAATGAAGGACATCAGCATCAATATCAGCCGTAACCTGCAGGATCTCAATAACAAATGTGAGCGTGTTACATTGTCTGCACCAAAACCCATGTCCATATGTTTCTGTGTATTTCAAGTTCACACATTGTTTCTACAACTGCAGTGTGAACATCTGGCTGGTATGTGTGGTTGCTTTAGATGCTAGTCTGCAGCCCTACTTGGACCAGATCAATCAGATCGAGGAGCAAGTGTCTTCACTTGAACAGGCTGCTTACAAACTGGATGCATACTCTAAGAAACTGGGTAAGACATGTCTGCACAGTTCTGCAAGGGTGCATGTATAATATTTTGATCAAAGAATGAACTGACTCTACTGCTGTTAATTTGAATGTATCACCAAGTAACTCCAGTAAGACACGTAATAGATGTAGTCTTTTTGTAGAAATCTACAAAATGTTGCTTTTACTCTACTATGCTTAGTGTGTGTTGTCATTGAGAACACTTTCCTTGAATGACATCAGAAACATGAGTCTCTTTCTGTATGTGTTGCCTATTTTGTCTGATATTTATGGTGCAGACCGATATTACAGCCACCACTTTCAGCTTACATCGCAAAGCATTATAAAGTCCACCAGCAGATGGTGCTGTGACACCACGAACAATCCCTGACCTAAAGTTGTTGTATTTTTTTCCATTTAAGCTTATAAAGACCACCAGCCATTGACTGGAGCATTTGTCATTTGGACCCAAACTACAGAGTAATCAAGTCCCGTTCTTGCCTTGTCTTTTCAGAGGCCAGATTCAAAAAACTGGAGAAGCGATGAGGGGAAAGAAGAGGCAAATAGAGTGTTATGGTGCCTTCTCACCTTCTTTAACCCGACACAGCCCGGCCTTCCTCTCTCCCTGCCAGTGGAGCCAGGAGCTGCGGGGAGGATGTGAACTGAGACTGAAACAACAAACAGTCACAGCCACTTAGACACCTAGAAGGGACCAAGGAGGAAGCAGCTGAAGGCACATGAATTAGTTCTGTAGCGCTTGGCTTAGATTTACCTCCTCTGTCACTGATTTTGGCAGCTGACGTGCAGCCAAGATGTAGTGTACGGTTGTATACCCACATATTTTTTTTTTTTTTTTTTTACAGATGTGCTTTCTGTTGAATAAATCTGCATAATAACCAGGATATCCTAACTGAGTGGTGGAATCAGAAAATACTAATTTACTACTAAACAAAAAATGCCACAAAGATTTCCAAAGAATTGCATAATGACATTTTTGTCATATGAAGACTCTTACATGATGGAGCATGCTCACATATGTGTTTTTATGTGTTTTTATAATTTATAATGTCCCAACCCTCTTAATCTAATCTTTCTGACAGACAGATTAGTCACAGTAGCTGGACATTGGGATTCTTTGTCACACGTTTACATGCGTCTGTGGTGTCGACAACATCAGGAACTGGTTGTATTATGGAGAGTTACTGCAGAAAAAGCTACAGTGCACACTATCCCTGCGGAGTGTGTTTTAAAGTTTGCAAGTTTTCAAATGAAAGATGTTTGGTATGAGTGAATAATTGTATTGCGTCTATCTGAAGATATTGACACTGGAAAACTTTTAAATAAACCACAATGTGCATATTATTGCATGATCGTGTCCTTAAAATGAGCCTACCGCTGACAGCAGATGGCAGACCTGCACCATGATATGGACTTGATTGGATGCATGTATCAAATATAGTATAGCTCTGGAAAAACTGATCCACCGCTGAAGGAGGTTTGAGTTTCAGCCTTCTCAGAAGAATTAAAACTCCTGGAAGAGTGAGACCAACTGGGAAACGGCACAGCTGACAATTCAAGGGAAAGGGTGAATGTGTGACTGAAGACGTGTGCGATGCCCTCTGCCTCCTTTGTTTCCTCCTTTATATTAGCTGTCCTAGAACAGAACCCAGAGCTCTTTTTGCTATAGGCAACAGATTATCCAAACTGACAGGACCTCCCCCCTGAGTGTGTGTGTGAGGCTATGTGTTTTGGGTCATGCACATGTATGCATGTGTGCGTGTGTTTGTGCAGGACATAATCTAAAACAGGTCTCTGTCATTAGTCCAGTTGAGGCCCCGGCACAGAGGGAGCTCATTATTCATACTGTAACATTATTTACTGTTGCACTGATCCTTCCATCTCTCCCTTTCCCTGCCTCTTTCCAGGGCCTTGGGGCATAAATTCAGCTCCCCTCCCAAAGGCTCTCAAATCAGGTCTATTAAATGATTTTGGGGTTGTTTTCTGAAAGCTAAATGTGAGTGCCAGGAGGCAGTCAAGCATAAAAGAGAAGGTAACATAGCAATCATAGGTAAAGCTTTCTTAAATTATTTATTTCGGGAAGTGCTGCAAAACTACACCATCCTGTAGCAATATAGTTTGGGTGTGGAAATGTATTATGTTCTATACTAAGTGTGTGTTAGTGGTTTTCAGACCAGGTGGATGTACAGTACAGATTCAAGATTTACAGATTGAATCAGGTCTTGAATCAGACTGTGATGCCTTGAAGAAACTGAATTATTCGGTGCACAGGGGTTTGTGGTCAACACATTTTTACGTCCCATCGTCTCCCGTTCAAGTTTAACATTTTGTGTTTTGAAAAGAAAGTGCTGTTATTCTAAGGAGTTGCCTATGCAGAAGAGGAAACAGTGAAACAAAAGGAATATACATCAAAAATGACGTAGCCACTCGAGTGGATGTGTTCATTGATAATCTATATGGGAATGATCGTCATCACAACAGTGTTTTCTTTATCTTCTTTTCCAGATTTTTCCAGTTGAGAGCGAATAAGTAAAGTGTTCCCACGTGCCCCTGTGCCTGTGTTTGGAGGCTTAGCTTTGAAGCCAACGAGCACACTTGTGTTAAAAAGCAAGTAAGTGAACATGTAACAATATCATGGTTTTAAAAACCGTAAATCTGCTCTGATCAGGTTTGTTTGCTTGTGTGCAGTAGGTCTGTGTATGTAAGCTGTGTCTATGTGGTGTAACTTACTTATGAGCCTTACTTATGTATCTGTGCTTGCAGGCACATTCTTTTCTGCCTTTGGACCGAACCAGGCTACCTATTTCCCCCCATTTCCAGTCTTTGTGCTAAGCTAAGCTAACTGCCCTGTGGCTTTAGCGCCAGATTTTGCATGCAGATATGTGAGGGGTAGTTTCATCATTTCAGTCGTTCAGACTTAGAAAATAACCTTTCAGTCACGTCTGTTGGAGAATGGTACTCTCAAAGCGGAGTCTATTCTCATGCAAGGGTGTTCATCAAAAGTTTGGTCGGACCATGCAGTGTCACCAGGTATCATCTGGTTTATCACATTGTTATGTTTCTCCCTCCTTAGTAATGTTACATGATCATGTCTGGCGTTATATTAAGTTCAGACTGTGGTTCTTTAACAAGCCATTTCTAAAAAATGCTGAGTGCTGTTGAAACAAAAAAAGAAAAGACGTCTCCCTTTTCACTCCTATTTTTCTATTTCTGATCCCCATCCACACTGTAAATGCTGATTCCCAGGGTTGAAATACACCACAAACAGCAGGGGGGCTTTATACAAACAATGAGTCCACTGCAAATACTTTCTAAAATGATCTTGCAACAATGCATATCTTAGCATATGCCACATACAATACAAGGTTATATATCAGTTACATAGGAATGATTGTGATTGCATTGCACTGCGGCTTCAGCTTATAGACATAATCAACTTAAAATACATATTACACAAAACGGACCAAATAGACTCAACTCAACAAAGAAATTATTCCAATTCACATCTTTCGAAATGATAAAGGCCTCAATTTGATTTGGTCTGACAGACCTCAGACAATTCCAAGAAATGTGACTGAGAAAGTATCAAACACATGTCCGTCATCAGCTGCAGCAAAGGAGCTGTTTTCTCCATAAGACTAAAGTGGAGACTGGGCCAGTTAACAATAACAGGGCAGCATGCCACACCACAGTGTTGTGTAACTGACAAGCAAGCACGAAGTTTGGGAAATTTCTGTTTCAGCTGTGTTCATGAATGAGAACGAACAAGGACTCTCAAAAAGTCGTTTTCAAACCACATTTGTTCTGTGTTCTTCGGACTTGCTCAAAGTTAGCGTTTCACTTAATTGGGCAACGGCAACAACCTTAGTAGAATTGTGAAACTTTTACTCACTTTCACACACACATACACAGATCTATAACTGCTCTCCAAGACAAGTTAAATACCCTCCTATGCCCCAGTAAAGCAAGTGACACTATGAAGACAGCCAAATGGCCTGAGATAAATGGCAAAGTGGTTCATGTTTACATCCCTTTCAAAGCAGCCTATAGATCTGGGAGGTATTTCGGTGCAAATATAAGCCACATGTGAGATCTGAGGGACTGAGTCAAACTTCAAACACCTTCCACAAACGGGGCATGAAAAGCCACATGAGGTCAACGTTTGGCAGCGCGATCATTCACTTCACTCTGCTGCTCACACCTTCATCATGTACTGTGCACGCACTTGACTATGTAAGAGCACGCACAAAACCAACATGTCACATCGGACCCCTTTGAAACTCGAAGCCAAAAGCCAACGTCTGTCAGGTATGTAGTTCTTGGAACGCTCCGACCGACGCTAGATGAATGCAATCCATTTTGCTTATAGCAAAATGTCTGCACTGTTACTCCATTATTAAAAATCTAAAAAATGTAAAATGAGAACAGATGGGATATTGGTACAAAATTGTAGGTGCAACATCATTTTGGATGTGAGACAGAGCCCAGCTGTTATCAGCAGGTGGGAGAGTCAGGGTGTCAGACGCTGGCTCCAGCCTCACATCCCGGGGTTGAAAAGTGGACCGATGATCCTTTCCCTGCAGGAAGTCATAACCAGCAACACCTAAGGATTGTCCTGTGTAATCCATAGTTAAAATGTGATATTAGTTTAGTCCCGTTGTGCCTCCCCGTGTGCTGCTGTTGTTTGCGTTCTCCTCTTTGACTTTCTGTGAAGAGTCTTGCTTTCATGTGTGGCACCATGTCTAAGTGGACTCAGCATCTCGTAGACCCCCATTAGAACCACACTCAGACTCTTTGGCACCAGAGACATTACTGTATGTGTCTGTCAGTAAGTGTGTGTTGTACACGGTGACACTGACCACACAGGGGATTTCATACACTTCAAGTCTTTGTAATATTGATGGTAGTGCCCCACGCTGTGATAGAAGAAGCCTCTTTCTCGTATATTTGAAAAACACTGGGAAGAAATGAGGACGAACCTGCAGGCTAAGCTGTTCCAAACACTTTTCAGAACATGCATACTTAAAGAAACACATTTTGAGTGGCTACTTATGCAGATGTGACTGCTAAAACTGCATTAATTTGTATTTTTTTATATCGCAGTGTATCATCTCTCTGAAATGATTTGATGTGACGTTGTTTTCTGGGGCAGTTACAACCAGCTTTTATCAAAACTGTCTGATTAACCAAACGTCCCACCTTTAAATGGCTGACAGACATAGTTCGTGTCTAGGTGGGGAATCTAGTAGAGCATGTAGCAGTTAAATGGTGAAATAATTGCATCAAGACATGGTAGAGACCAAAACAGAGCAAAAAGGAGAGCATAAGGAGTATATGGAGTTCTGTTTGCATTATTCTTAATGAACCTTTGTCTCTATTAGATGTTTAAATAGGGAACTCTTCACTGAAATGTTTACAAGAACAATTTCTTTAGCTGATAATATGTCTGGGTTGTGTTTACGACTTGTTCTCTTTTCCCTAAGGTCCTTCAAAATCTAGTGTTGTTGATTTAAAAGTTGTTTGTATAAGGAGCGAATCCTCTTCTTCATTTTCGTTTGTTGCGAGACTTGTTCTGCCATTAGGCTCATTTTAAATTGCATCTGATAACAATACCAAATAATAGAAAACTGAAACATACACTTCTGTTAGCTCACTATTTTGACTGAGATATCTAAGTCCACCATGTTTGAGTAAGAAAGTTTTTTTTTTGGCAAGGACAGTAGCTTTCACGTCCTGTTTATCGAGAATAAAATGTCAATAGTTCACAGTTTGCTCGCAATTTAGAAATGTTCTCCAAAAGGGCTTTTGTGTGACGCATGCTGTGTGTGTGTGTGTGTGTGTGTGTGTGTGTGTGTGTGTGTGTGTGTGTTTGTATTTTCCTTTCAGCATGTGTGCATTAGCTCATCCAAATGAGTAATAAGTGGCCGGAAGCCATAAACGAACAGGGTTGACTCATCCTTGCATGAAGGCCCTAAAGACTGTCCCAAAGACCAGCATTCAGAACCAGAAAGTTACTCAAAGTACTAAGTAATGATACATGCAAAGGCAAGCCATTTCTTTCTGTCCGGCACCAGCACACAAAAACACTAACCCACTATTTGTGCTCGTTCCATTTAAGATTTAGCAAGATTGACTGAGTTGGCAAGCTATGAACCTCCAACAACCTCTTTATGAGTGTTTATCACCCTTGATCTCTTCTATACTGTCTGTTCCACTTCCATGGCTCTCACTCTCCATGGCTAACACATGACATACTGTAGTTTAAACTGATTAATCCTGACTGCAGAAAGGTCCAAGCCTCACTGGCAGCAACCTAAAGTTGCACACAGATATTTCTGACTGAGCCTTTGCCTGTACAGAGTTAAGGACACATGGGGTGCTTATTTCTTTAAACTGATCGCTAATTATAAAAAATCTGTCTCCAGCTGATAGGTCAGTGAGGCACCCTCAGTTGCAAATGGATCTCTTATTACCCTGTCAGAAAAATAACAGTTTCAGTCCCCCCGGTTCTGTTTAGTTCTATATATACTCTAGTTCTATATACTCCAGACAGGTACAAAGTCTTTTAAAATCACTGTGGTATGTGTCCATTTTTTTCTTTACTTTAACAATTGTTGCTTTAAACCACTTTATAGCATCTCTTTTAATAAGCACAACGTAAGGTTTACATCTGAAGGCAACCGGTTCAAAGCTGTCACAGGGGAACCAAGACAAGAACAACTGAGGACATGAAAACGTTCTGCTTCGTGTTACCAGTGGGTGCATGTGAGCAGTGTGTGAGAGAAATTCAACAGAACATTGGATTAGACATGCTTTCATTCCCCTTTGCTTATGGACAGTCTGAGCAGTTAGGGTGGGAGAAAGCCAAGGGACAAACTGTACAAAGACACAGAGACCTGAGGAGGTGCTTTTAATACATATAACCTAGATTGAATAATTGAATAAATCGAGCAGCTTAGTCCGCTGAATGTTTTGCGTTCTGAAGAACAACAGTGCTTAAAAGATCTGGAGCGAATCATCTGGAGCCGCTGGGGTCTCTCTCTCTTTCTCAACTGGTCGCACTCTGTGTGAACGAGCTTTGGCCAGTTGTCCAAGCTAAGCGCTCCACCAAAGCAGAGTCATGGGCAGCAGGCTGCAATAATATTTGCCATAATTACCAAGAGAACATAAACACAAGTGCACCTGGCTCAGCTGGGCTACCTGGTCAGTTCTGCTGCGTGTGTTAGTCTGTAGCTGCTGGTGCTGTAGTTACAGCACAGCGCTCAGGTCATAGTGCGGTCAGGTGTTCTTTTGTCTCTTTTTGGGCTCCCACAATAACTTTCCCAATGTATTTTTAATGATTTGGAAACTTTGTTCACACTGAAGGGTCACCATCATCTTGCAGTGAGTGTAGTGGGTGCAGACAACCAGAAACAGACTAAACAGTGTTTCTGTATGTGAAACCGTTCTGAACCTGCACCTGAGTCTTCTGCCATTGACTCTGCGCTCAAAGTTCAAGAGTGAATTCAAATGTAAGAATTTCAATGTGATCATGGTGAAATGCGCCCAAACACTAAGTAAACATTTCCATAAATGCTGTGAACCCCTCGAAGTGATGCCATTCCTTAACCTTGACCAGCTCCCCTGAGTCCTCACAGACAAACTGCATATATTCAGCCGCTTGACCGGGCTTTACATCCACACTGTATCTGTTTAGGCTCAGCTACAACCAAGGAACCTTCTCAAAAGGTGATCACAAAGAGCAATGAGAGACTGAACAGAGATATGAGTGGGTCCAACCCACTACTTCTGTCTGTAGAAGACAACTTCCTGTTGTCCAGCTGTCCTGTTCCTGTTCCTGTTCCTGTTCCTGTGATTGATGCAGTTTATCATATAGCTGCTGTTATTAACCTGTGTTTAGTATGATTTTGTCAAACGGTGACATTGTAGCAGCTTTGTTGAGGCCACTTGTTTTTACATTTGGATGGTGTAAAGCAAGCATAGCCTGAGACACATGATATACACACACGGCCTCTTCTTGGCAGCCATTGGCGCACCCTCATTATAAAACCTTGACTGGAGTGGATCGCCCATCGAAGAGTGATCACAAGTGTGTATCCTTGTTTTACTCTCTCCTGCTGTGTAACTGTTTATGACATTTTACACCCTCCCTCCTCCCTAGTCTCCGAACCCTCATTATCCTATCGGAGCTGAGTCTACCGTTACATACAGGAACTGTCCACATATTGAATTAGGACAAGAATGACCTTACTCCTCCTGGATCAATGAGAAAATGTTATTAGCTCTGCAGCACATAAACATATGCGTCCTGTGTGTGTGTGTGTGTGTGTTTGGCTTCCCCAGAAGCAGTTATATTGCCCTTTGCAAATCATATGTAACTGAATCTCCTTATTTACCCTTCAGACTAGAGTCCAGCTTACCCTGATTACCCCAAGTTACCGTGTTGACAATGACAGTCCCTTGCTGTGATTTAAAACTTTGTGTGCAACAAACCAGCATGCTGCTCCCCTCCCTGTTTGTTCTATTTTGAGTTAAAAGGGGAAAAACGCTTTAAAAAAGCTTTACCTTTACTGTTACAGTAAACACAAATAATGTGTTTCCCCTTGTAGCCTCAGGGGTCATGAAGAGCGAGCAAAAAACAGAGAGGGGGGCGGTATGACCAATGGCTTTACCCCCCTGGTTTTGAGATTCATACACTCTGCAACAGATCTAACGTACACCAGATGTGAGAGGTGTGTGTGTGAGCGTGGGTTTTTATGAGAAAGAGACCAGCCTCCTCTTATCCTGTCCTCATTTCCAGCTCAAGCATCGTTCTCGTAAGAATTCACATATAATCAATAGTCATCAATATTGATCTGTCATGAACGACAGCGCTGTAGCCTGTTAACTTCTATTCTGCTCTATTCTTGGCCGCTTGTGCTGTCCAGAGCTATGTTTAGATGCTAAGGAAGTGGGTTGGTTGTGTGGTACACACTTCCTGTAAACACAAAAGTATCCCATTTGGACTGAAACATGTTGTAACCAGTGTGCAGCTCACCAGGCGGCAACCAAAAGCATTATAATCATTTCCACGTTAATATCTGCCAGTAATAAAGCGTCAGCGAGTTATTTGACTGCATCAGGCTCGTCTGCTGAGAGGGGACTTACATAATGTTCCCTTCTGTGTTACATCACAGTTTATCGCAGGTGCACAGGTGGATCAGGACAGATAATCAAAACAACTCTTGATAAAACATTTCTTGTTTGTTCTTGATTTCTTGTGGATTCTGCGGAGGGAAAGAGAAGGTGGATACAAAACATCCTTATGATTCTAATATCAGCAAATAAATGGGGAGATGAGGAAATGGCTATTTTGAGAGCGGTGCAAAAGACCTTGACTGTGTTTATGAAACGTGTGTGAGCAATAAGTGTATGTGTGAGACTGTTCCATAGGCGTGTCCGTCACGCCACCGGTGACCCTCAGACTCCCTCCTGTGCGACGTCATGTCACTTCCCCCCTTTGTTTCCCCACTCAAGAGGACCTTTCTAAAAATGTCTTTTTGTTTAAAGGTTCTCAACAGCGCTCCTTCCTCCTTTGCTTGGCAGCACTGTGTGTGTTTGTGTGTGTGTGTGTGTGTGTGTGTGTGTGTGTGTGTGTGTGTCTGCGTGTGTTTATACATTAGTGATAGCCTATATAGTTGGGCCCTGAAAACAGGAACTGTTGAGATGCAGATGAGGATGCTGAAGGGTGTGTATTTCCCTCTCTCTGGTTTGTGCCTAAGATATACAGTCAAGAATCCTGTTTCATAACACACTATGGATGTGGTGAGGTGCTAATGGTGGGGACCGGCATGTTACCACACACTTAATTTGGACTGACATAAACACACACACACACACACACACACACACACACACACACCACAGTCTAACATCATGTACCTCCTGCGCTGTAGCATTCACCTCTGCACACATTAACCCCTGGTCCTGACCACATCAGTGCTGGGACACAAATCCTCTCCTGAGGCTCTTGAGGAACTGGCAATTATATTCTGACACAACCATGATGCAACCCTCTCTCTGGGTCACTGTGACAATGTTGAGGTGTTGCAGTGGGAACACATAGCATTATAACATTACACAGTTTAACCAATTAAAGCCTTTAAGTGGTGCAGATACTCAGACACTGGCCCCAACATCCAGATAACTGTGAGTACACACAGACTACTACACACTTATTTGAAGTCCAACGGAAGCACACATGCTTTTCTCCTCAGTGGAAAGTGGCTTTTGTCCAGGTAAATAAGTCACTTCCAGACTTCCAACACTTCCAATGCTTTCCTCGCTGTAGTGGTACAACAATAAAAATCTGTAGTGGCTATTCAGAGGCCGAGGTATAGGATGCGCCAGGCGGGAGAGCTGATAAGCTGACCTCAGGGGACCAGCCTGGCCACGACCTGGCCCTGCCCTGCCCAGGCAGACAGCAACCATGCAGGGAAGAGGATAGTGCTGATTATAAAAACAGACTGATTGTATGTAGCTGGGTGAAGGGTTTATGTGTGTGAAGTTTATTAATAATCTGTTTTATGCATGTGCATTGTTCATAGACTCAGGCAGAGTCAATGTAGCATTCTCATCTGACAAGTGCTCTCAAATCTACACGACAAAGGAAGTTTATTGTCAGTGGCTTCTGAGATGACCCCTGTGACCCCTACTTCATAAAAATGATAACACCAGACATGAAAAGTGTAAAACAAGTACAGTAAAAATCCCAAATAATCATTATATTCAATATCTACAATAGACAGATTCAGAAATCATTGTGGTTTGTCTGCAGCCATGTTAGAGGCAGCACTAGATACAAATGTCATGCTAAACACGGGTGGCCACAGTTTTCCTAATTCCCTAACTCTTCTTACCAGTAGCCAGTTTTGGATTCATTAGAAATTGTATAGTCTATATATTTCACCTGCACGTTAATGTGTGTGCATGCATGTTTGCAGGGAGTGCAACATACGGAAAAGGTGATATGAATAAAGATATTTTAATACCGTGACTCCACTGTCATCATCCTCTCTTCCCCTTCCTCTACCTCTTCACAGACTCATTGCCATACACTCAGCGGGGGATCCTGTCTTAGAGCCCATCCGGAAATTTTATCCCACCGAGCAGCTTCCCACCCGGCTTCTTAAAGGGCATTATAGTCCATTGCTCTATTTACAGACCAGTGAGTGTGTGTGTGTGTGTGTGTTTGTTTTCCGGTGTCACAGCTCTGAAATAGCTCTGTCAAAGAGAGCGCCAGGAGCCAGGGAGGCACCAGACGCCGCTCTCACGCGGATATCCCAACTCGACACTGAGGGACAGTCCCACAAACGACGATCACACAGAAATTCAGAATGAGATTTCCATGTGTTCAGAAGTGGGAGATGAGAGGAAGGAGGAGGGGAAAGAGACAGTTGGAGAGGAAGAGGAGAAGGAAACTGAAGATGAAGGGAAGTGAAAGCAAGATTAAAGGGCACAAAGCTTTTGGTGAGTGGAGTCTTTGTGAGGTGGACTCGCAGAAGTCTTGGGACTGCTCAAACCTCCTCAGGGGTTTTGAGCACAGATGAAGGGGATGTGTTAAAAGAGGAAGTGAGCATGGTTGTTGTCTGAAGATCTTTAGAAAGACACTTTGACACATTGTTGACGCTGCGCTGCACTTGGCATTTGAATAAACTTCACAATCTCAGGGTTAGAGCCCAGAGAAACCACAACCAGCAAACTGACCCCTTGATCAAACCATTTAGCACCACCCACTGAACTCAGATCAGTTACCTCAGACCCCCACTAGGCCTCTTCAGGCCAGATAGGACTGTTTCAGTCCCTGGCAAACTGCTGCTTTGCCCCTCAGTCCAAACTAAACACATTTCAAAAGCAGGAGCCTGCACATGTACATGCACTGTCTCACACACACACACTTGTTTGTGTGCCTGGCTGTGGATCAGAGGACACCAGTGCTGCAGCACTAACACAAACCTTTGGAAAAAACAGCATCCTGTGGGAGCATTGAGCCGAGTCCATCCATCCACAGCAGTGTGATAACACTGGGCCTGAACCCAGATACACACAAAGAGACACACAACATATTTGCACATAAACACACGCACACATAAAGCTCACAACTGGCTACCATAACCCCCAACTCTCATAAATACACAGGGCCCCTGGGCTTTGATCAGTCTTGGCCAACAAAAGACTGACTAATGACTTAACAACAGAAACATGCGTTAACGACTCCTTCTCACTCTTTTATAATGTTTGCCAGGTTCTGCTAGTCATTGTGCTTTTGTGCTTTTTTTTTTTTTTTTGGTGGGGGGGCACAACCAGCAGACTCCTTCTACAAGCAGCCTTCTGTCCACAGTTGTGCCACCCGCAACAACATCTAGAAATAAAAATGACAAAACAGGAATCTTTCAGTGGTTCATGTGAGCTTCTGAGTTGCTGCTCCTGTTTTATTCTTTAATGAAAGCGGGCTTGACGAATTACTGGGAACTGTGCTGTTTGTATTAAGACCTCTGCTCTGACATAGCCTTGGAAAGGAGGATCTGCCAAGTCAGTCCCACTGGGCAAGGACATGTCCAGAAGATTTCAATTTAATGTCTTTGTCAAAGATTCAAAAGTTTTTGTGACATCTTTTTTAAACTCCCTTTAAATGTTCAGCGTTTAAAAAAGTTGTATAAAAAAAGACACCGCAGTAACATTCATTCTGCCTCCTCACTGGATGTCGTTTGAGCGTTTGACAAAAACATTAAACTGACGTCTCTTGGGTTTGTCTTTGCCTGGCGGGGGGACTTTGTGTGTTCATTTGTCTGGAATCTAAGTAATTCTGTGGACCCTATTCACTCATATCACAAAAATGGCTCATGGTATATAAACTGTACAAGCAGTTTCTGTGCTAAGGAACTGGCTTATTTTGTGCTGCTCAAGACAATGGCAAACCACACTCAAAACAACTCAGCAACAACGTCCCAGTGACATAGGATCTACTGGTTGCAGCAAAAGTGCTCCCTTGGATGATCCACTATGCAAATACATGTGATGCACTGCCTTATAGGACATGACACATGCTATAAATTTAGTTGCCTTTAAAGGTTAGAAGTCAATAGTCTGTGTGTGATTTTATTGCAAAAGTGCAGTAATAATACTAACATTATGTCACATAATAAAATAATTGCTATCTTAATTGGAGTTTGGAACAGATGCTCCATAAATACAGTGTGACGTACTGCATGCTGCTGCCCTTGTTCTTTTTTTCAACCCTGGCCCTCACACAGAGTGAATCCACCACTGCCATGAACGGAAAGTGGAAAAAAAAAATGTTTTTGTAAATTTCAGTGAACTAACCCTTTGGCATTAGATTGCATGTTTAATGGCCATAATAAAAGCAAATTGAAGTGCGTGAAGTGTGCCTGTGTGGTAGGGTGGGGGGGGATCTGCTGACTCTGGGGTCAGGAGTCTGACGTCACTGTCTTGCTTGTGTTTGACAGAGAGGATTTCCTGTCAGCAGGTTGTTTACCTGGTGCCCTGTGTGTCCGAGGGGGGTGAGACCAGCACCTGACCTCTGGCAATGACCTCCTGTGCAGGCCACCTGGCCTGTGTTTGTTCCTGCTCCAGAACCACCAGGGTGGGACCTGATGGCTGATGTACAGTTTCTTGTCCTGACTCTAAACACCATCTGTACTGTTTGTGCTACTGTAATATCCTGTATGTTGCTAGAGAATTGTCCTCTTCTCACTGCTCAGTGATAGTCTGGATGGTCAACACACAGATAGGCATGTGGTCCTGCTGGGTAGAAGGAAGGGAGCAGAGAAAACTAGATGGGAGACTCCCCCCCTCTCTTAGCACCCCTCCATAAGCCCTGTGGTACCAGGAAAGGTTCAGAGCTGTCACTCAGCATAGGCAGGGGTCCTCCATGCACACAAACACATTCATGCCTCCCCCTTCTGGTGCTCACACCACGCACACCTGGTTTCGTTTTGTGGGGTCGAAGGTGAGGCATAGATGGATCATTATCATAGGTCATACGTGAGGCAGGCTCAGAGAGAGAGGATGACAGAAACATGCACATCAGATCTAGCGCAGTTATTTTAGGGCTTGGGGTTGGGCCTTTTTGGATTGACACGACTCATTTGGCCGAGCCTCAGCATTTCTACAGCCCTTATTCTTTTCCATCATTAGCTGATAAAAGATCTCCCACTGGTTCGTGGAAATATTGCAGTACAGTACGTAGACCATGTCCCCTCCCTGGTGACTAAACTGTTGATGAAGGGTTTTTCCTGTTGGAGGGGCAACAATGTCCCCGGCTGGCAGCCACATTACAACATATATAGGCAATTGTAACCACTCGTGAATGGAATAACAGCCAGTATCGCAGACTAATCATGTCTGTGATTAAGACAGTAAGACTTTCATTATATTTTATTTGTTAAAAGGGTTCTTGATTGATTAAATCTTATTGTAGCTGCAGGACCTCTGCCTGCTCTGTGTCTTTGTAAGAAAAGTCTCACTGGGCCTTTTCCATTCCCCCGATTACTGAGGGATGTTTCAGGTTACGTAAATTAAGATGAGTGGATTAGTTCATGTCAGTGTGACCTCATAAAGAAAGCAACCATTTCACATTTCTGTGTTTATTAGCTTATGTAACTGCTATTGTTTTAGTCCCACTCCCTCTCCAGGCACACACGCGCATGCTTTTTTTCTTTTTTGGTCTGTGTATTATTACAAAGGTAATTTAACTCTCCTCAGCAGGGCTGAGGGATCAATCCCTAGGTCTCTTCAATTCATCAGTACTTGTGTAAGAGCTAATGACAGCACCGCTGCGCTCCAATCATTGGCTTGGCTCGTTCAGAGGGTTGTCATTAGGGCAGAGAGATTTTATTCGAGATATTGTAATGCTAATGATAAGTCTGTGTGTATTGAATCACATGGGGCCACACGCGCACTTTGCAACATATACACAGGCCAAAAACAAATCCTGTCTTTAAATTATACAGTCAGATGGAGCAAACTAACTCCAGACTTATTTACGGAGAAACAGCACTGCTGCGGGAGGGTCTTTATTCATGAACATGTGCTTTTACATTTGCATCACATGTTAGACATAAAATAAGTCTTCATGTCTGTATGTAAGGTATTATAAGGGGGAGTGCAGTGTTAGCTGTTATTGATTTCTCAGTGGCGTTTTAGTTTGAGCTGCAGTGATGTGGGCTTCATGTTACTCATCAAGAAAGGTGGGTTTGAGAAATAGATCTACAAAACTGAAGGCCTATCAGAAGGCAAGACAGTCAACTTATAACACTATCAGACGGGATATTAAAAGACATTAAAAGATTTTAATTTTGATCATGTAAGGTGCACAGTAAAAATGTAAACAAGGTAAACAGTAAAAATATGCAATTCATATTACAAAGTAGCCAGAAATCAGAAATGTTAGCTTGCACAGTTTTGATTGGCCACCACAGAGCCTTGCCAGACAATGCTGCATTGCAGAGTTCTCAGCCAGATTCATCAAACGTTTTTAACTCGACGCACCAGATGAATGCCATCTGTTCATGACAAGACGCGCATTTGTGAGATTTCATCATCTTCACAATCAATGGCTCCAAAATTAAGGCTGTCTGTTCGGCTCCTGTTCTCTTAAATCACTTGGACGTGCTGCACACTGACTGCATATAGAAATGGACAACATGACAGCTCCTGGAGCGTGAAGCCCAAACATGCTGATCACCCCACTGGTGGCTGGCTGCAGTATAGGTCACAGGGCCCGCCCACTCTGTGCTAGCAGAGACATGGACCAAACTAAACTAAAAAAAGTGTCTTTTAGAAAGTTTTCAGACAGGTCAGGTTGTTGTATGACGGGTGTATGATCGCCTAACCACCACGATCACTGAGTGTGCAGACTCTGGTGGAGATGTGTTGTCCATCTTCATTTAAGGAGTTTTTTCATGAAGCCCCGTGTTTTATTGGCTGTATTGACATGCACATGTGTTCAGTGATGAAGATGAAGATGTGATGTGTGTGTATGGAGGCTTTGGAGATGTTTAAAAGCACCTTCAAGGGATCTGGGTGGAGTAGCGCAATGTAATGTAATAAGTAACGTACCTGGTTACATCTGCACTTTAGTAGCGAAGCTATTTCATATTCCTACAGATAAAAGCAATTAAATTTTTATGTAACACTCAACAGTGTGTGAGTGTGACAGATGAAATACATCAGCCAGAAAAGCTGATGTGTGACACACACACACACACACGACCATCCTGACACAATCACCCAGTAAACTTTAACCTCCAGCTGGATCCAGTGTCCGGTCCAAATTACACTGACCTCATCCCAACCTCATCCAGGGGTTTCCATCGAGCCGTCATGCTAACCTCAGGTCTCCCCATGGTACAGGGTCTTATCTCATGTTTGTAGGCTCTCTTCATTGTACATTTATCAGTCGCCTGCAGGCATTATTACATGACAGGATTATGTTACCGAGACCACTATGGAGGAACAACAGTGTGTGTATTTATGTGTGTGCCCAGTGAATGGATAGATGGATACATGGGAGATGAGCGTAAAGTAAATGAGCAGCAGATGTGAGCTTTGCAGGACAGCAGGAGTTGTCCATGCACACACACATACATGCATGCACATAAAAATAAACTTACTTACAACAGATATATCTTTCTCTACTCACACTCTAATCTCTGCATCTGAAAGCGTTTATCCTCTCCCTGTCCATGAAAATCACATATCTGTGAAACAGGTGTCTCTTTGAGCGTGTGTGCGAGTGTGAGTAAGGTGCGTGTATTGTACTACTAAAAGAATGGGCATGAAGAGAGGAACGAAGGAGACAACAGAGAATTTCATTAAACCAAAACTGGAGTAAATCACAGAAGAAGGGGAAAGATGGGGTAGGAGTGGGAAAAAAATGGGTGTAGGGGAGTAGAGGAGGGGCGAGGAGGAGTTGAGCTGGCATCATTACAGGACACAGGTGTGTTTACATTACAAGGCAGTGTTTCTGCGCGATTAGCACAGTTTGGCAAACTGTATCACTAACAAATCCTTTCACATCACTCACAGTGCTAACCCGGGACTGGCTGACACGTCCACTGGGACCTCACTGCTGAGTCCAAGACAATTGCCAAGCCCCTGAGCGAGTGTGTGTGTGTGTGTGTGTGTGTGTGTGCGCGTGTTGACCTGGGGAGGAGAAAAGACTATAGAGCAACATATGAGATCATCCCAGCTCCCTCGCTCACAAGTGTTTTATCACTCAGAACCTGAGGCCAGCTACGCACCAGCATTCTGGAGGGAAGGTAACAGTTCACACAGTGCTTTCCTCATTAATGTGACAGAAGAAGAGGACCATTAGGCTTAACTGCCTCAATGTGTGGTGTAGAAGATAAGGTGTGAGTCCGTGTTTGTGTGCGTCTGCTCGCATCTGAATGTGATTTTGCATGTGTGGGCGTGTAGGTAGGTGTTGGCTTGTTAAGGGCCCATCTCTCACCACATGGCATTGTGTTTTTAAAATTCCAGGACATCATTATGACGGACAGCATCTGATTATGGTTATGATGCACACGTTCTGTACACACTCTGACCTCATGATTACAGCACCGCCTGGTCGGTTAAGCATTTAGTACTGTGTCTTACTTTTCCATTACTTTGCTCCTTTTTCCATTTTCTTTAAGCTTGGCCTCCAACAAGGCGTCCCAGCCCTATCAGATCTGACGCTCCTATCACCGATGATATCATTTGTCCGTGTCTTCATGATGTGACAACACCACCTACTTGAGGTTTGCTTAGGTTTAGGCACAAGAATGGCTTGGTAAAGTTTAGGGAAAGATCCTGGTTTCAATTAAAAGAACTACTTTGTTAGGGGTTTGGGGACCTTTGTCGTCATGGTTACAGTAATAAACATGTGGTTAAGATTAACGAAGGTCGTGGTCACCATAGGAAACAAACTTCTGTTTTCCATTTTCAGACATTTTGTTGATCCATCCATCAGTCCACCTACAACATGACTTGATGGCATCATCACCTGGCTTCCTCCTTTGCTCATTTGAATGTTAATGGGTGACGTTTTGGGACACTTGCTGAAACATCTGATGTTGTCGTTCTTGTTGGCAGCACAGCCTCACTCCCCTTCATTTGAGAGGCAAATATGGTTCACTTTTCTTCACCATGTTTGTTTGGACAACTGCAGTTGTTTCCAACCAGTGGGGGGGTGTTTGGGACCCCCAAGGTTATGAAAGGTGAATCTAATCTCTGCAAGATTTTTACTGGGGTAGAAAATAATAAAAAACACAAAATTGTGATTAGATCTTGGACCATTGTTTTTCCCCTGTGCAATAGTCCATGTTTTTACCTCTTCAGGCCTCTAAAATTATTCAAATGGAAAAATCCAAGAAGGGAAAAACCCTTTTCAACAGAACTCATCGACAGCAACATCAATACTGATTATAATGAGCTCATAAATCACGATGTAATGAGTCAGCAATACAAACTCCAGCAGCAATATACTTAATAAAATATAAATAAAATGTTTTTAGGCATGCAAGACGAGGAAAGCGCTGCACCTTGCTGTGAAACACACAAGCACATTTTACACAGGAACGTCCAATAAAACCACAATGTGTCGTTTTTACACGTGTGTTTGCACAAATGAGTTACAGTGTTTAATTAATGAGTTTTAGAGGTGCTGAACTTTTAGAGAACACCAGTCTGGCTCTTTTCCCTGTTTCTAGTCTTTATGATAAGCTAACACATATATATTATTATTTCCCCACGAAAAAAATGAATTTTCTCGATGAAAGAACAACTTTTAGTCATACTTTGGCAATAATTTTAAATAAAAGTTGTTATATCTTGTCACTGCAGACAATGTCAGTTAATACTGAGAGACGTTAACAGTATTTGCTAGTTTTAATTACTGCAGTCGCAAAAACACTTCTCAGCCTGCAGGCTGGCAAACTGGTGATCAATAATGATGAATATAAAGGCAGCAGTTGGTCTCTGCCACACAGGGGGAGGCAGAGTTAGCAGGGAGTAACAGGTCCACTTCTCCAGCTGTAGTTTTCTTTTACCTAACATATTTCTTTAACCACAGAGTTTCCTTTGAAGGACAGCAGGAAGCTTACAGGAAACATTCCCACTACTTGGAGAAAAACTTACAACACAGGATTCCAGAGAGCCCAGAGTTGGTTTACAGAAATGATTTTACCACTGAGAAATACACCCACTGATAGAGGAATGTATCTGCTATAGAGAAAATTGACCGATCTTTGATTAATTCTGAAAGCCTGGTACCTGGTAGGTCACTTTTCTTGTAGAGGTGGCCCAGTGGGAAGGAACATAAGGATGGCTGGAGAAAAGAGGCGACACAGGAGACCAGCTGGTGAACTCTGGCATCCTGAGTTAGACTGTCAAGTCTTTTATTTTAACAACAGGAAAGCAACATGAGAGTGGGAGAGAGTTTGTCCCACAGAGAGAAAGGGAGAACAGTCAGCAGTTTGTGTTAAGTATCAATGGAGAGTCTCTGTCTTTTCCTTTCCCTCTCAGTAACTCAAAGGGCAGAGGAGAGGATGTGCAATGTCTACACACACCCGTTCATCCCAAAGCTGGGGAAAGTTTTGTGAAAACACAGAATCACATTTAAAATTTTAAATATCTTTCAGCTGCATTGTGCTCAGCATCCTAACTGAATAATGCCTGGATAACACATTAACAGTCCTTCTGACACTTGCCACATCATGTCACATCAGAATGACAAGAGATGAGTTGATTGACGGCTTCGCAGATTTGTCCTCCTGCTCACATCTGACATGTTTCTTCGCTACATAGGCTTTCCCTTGCTCTGTTTTACTTAGCGTGCGTTTGTATTCTTTGTGCTGTGGAAGTGGATTATTTATGTGAGAAATTGACAGCATAAATGTCTCTTTGTAATGACAAGGTGGATGGATGGATTCATAATGCCTATAGTTACAGTATTTAACTTAATGTTGCGTACTAATGATGTCTAGCTGAATAAGACTAATCTGTTATGCAGGAAAATCAATGTGTTATGGATTTCTTCTTCTATTGGCATGGGAATTTTAGCATTTGTCACAATCAAAGACTTTAATGCAGGAATCCAGAGCTATAACCAATGGGGGTCAGGCAGAAGATACAGTCTGACATGCTGCATTCCTGCAATTGCTATCAAGCTCAGTCCATTGATACAATGATGTATGACCATTAGAACACACAGCATTTCCTCTCATACACAGCCCCGTCTCTGTTGATGGTTATGTAATGAGCAGCTCGTTCTATAGGCAGGCCTTAACAGTAGCTGCTGTGTTATTCCTTTTGGGGTTACACCAGGGTTGACTTTCATACCCAGAGAAGCACATTCACACCGCAGGATGTTTACAGTGTGCGTTTCTACAGTGCACCAATTTATGTGTGAAAATCCATCTCACTTAGACGCTATTCACCACTTCTTAGTCATGCGACTCGGCGTTCATCCTGTCAGGGATACGGCAGAGCAGCGTGGTGAGGTCATGACTGCCGGGCTGTTTTGGGTTAAAAGGGCCAGAAACTGGGATAAACTGCACCAAATCACACACATGCAAGGCAGCCAGCAGCATCACATAAACACATGTGCGCACAAATGTCTTCACCCTGTCAACACACGCACGCAGTCTCGCACTCCTTTTGTCTGTCTCACATATTAAGGTGCATAACCACAAATGCAACATGCACATCTACATTCTAATGCATTCGCTTCCCCGCAAACTCATAAACACTCACACACACACACATCGATAGTCCTATGAGGCAGCAGGATATGGCCTCTCTAGGTCTAAAGCCTGCGCTGTTTTTCTTGGCACTGGACACAGCAAAGCCTGCTGGGGGATACGCAGCAGCTCAGTGGTCCAACAGAGTTGGCCCTGGCCTCGGTACCGAACACACAGAAATACACACAGGACACTTTTCAATCCATCTTCATCTCTGAAACTCTGAAACGGAGTCAGGCATGACGCTAATGTGTGGTTCAGTATGCAGAGGAAGGATACCGCACAGCGACTGCACAAGGCCACACAAACTGTCGGGGCCTGTGTGCCCTTGTCTGTTGGCAGAGGTTAATCCCGGTCCCGTTAGTATAACTCTGTCTGACAGATAACTGCTGGATGGTAGGAAACATATGGACTTTAGGACAATAGACAGCAGTAAAAGACTCGAAAAGAAACACAAAACTCTCCTCTGGTGCATGAGAAAAAGACTCACCCCCCTCCTCTCTGTTTCCTCTTTGTCTGTTTTAATGACCCTCCTCTTATGTAGCCTATAAGTATGCTCCATATAGTTTTATACCATATTTTCCATCTACTGTGCTTTTTTACTCTCATTATTGCTTCATATCCTTTCCTCCTCGATAATATTTTCAATATCTCATATGACCTCTTCATCCACCTGTCTTATCTTTTGCTTTGCAGCATTAAACCCATCTTTCTACTCTTCAACAGCACCTCTGTCTTCTGTCATGCTTCGTCTGCATAACAGTGTGTAACTACAACTGAGGTTGTTTAAGTTTATCTGTGGGTGCCAGATGTCTGACAGCATCTGAGCGTCAGTTTACTGTCAAGAGCTTCACTTTGCTGAGGATCTGGAAACCACAGAATGTGTATTATGTTTCCCTTATTAGTGCTGTCAGATATGTCTGTGTGTATGTGTTATATTTTGAGGTTTGCATTTAACTGTGGTTAACGGTGTTGATCCCTGAATGAGGCCTGCTTATGTGTGTTTGGTGTGTGTGCAGTTAGAAAATGTGCTATTGCAGGCGTTATGTATACAGGCTGAGGCATCAGTCTATCTTTAGTTTCTGACTCATCTACAGTGTCGCAGCCCTTTGAATCTTTGTCAGTGTTATAATGTAAAAGCTGCTATGGCAAGTAGCAAAGGGTTAGTGGGTAACGTGTTATTTATTTTTAGTCATGGTAGAAGGATGGCTCTATGACTGGCAGTGACAGTCTGCTGGTCAGTCATTTGGTGTACCACATTGGTCCAGACTGAAATATCACTCTTGAATGGGTTGACATAAAGTTTTGTACATAGATAAAAGATGATGACGACTGACGCTGATGAATCTTCTTTTCACATATTCAGGTTGACTTCCAACAAAATCAATGACATTCTCATCAGCTGCCGGTGTGCATTTAATTTTAAACTGACTAGCAAATGTTAAAGAGACTAAACAGAAATCACAACAGTTAAATGCCCTTTTATTGCTTTTTATATTGCCTTGTATAGTTCTGCCATGAACATTATATCCAAATGCATTAAAACATGTGCACCCCATATAAAGCCTTCTAGGGTTTGTTTGGCATTATAGTTGTTCCAATCTATATAGGAACGATGCATTAAATGAGTGTAATGTGAAATAGATCACTCATACAGACAAGCCCAAAGAGATTGCCACCTGAATCTGCGCTTTGACTGAAACTCTTCATCTCGTCAAGCTCCTTATTTTAGTTTGTGGGTCAGTCCTCAGCAGAAAACTGTAGGCATGTTCAGATAAATCCACCACACAGTGCTGACCCAGTACCAAACAGCGAGAGGCGCACATGTCATTCCAGAGTTGGTGGAGACCAAATCAGCGCTAAAAACAAAGAAAAGCATGGATATTGGATTTGCACACGTCCAGTCACCAGAGAAACAACTCCAGATACATGCTGGACGTTCTATATGAACTGACTGTGTAAAGACAAACATGCTAACACATTTTCAAGCTAGCTGGGCTACAAACCGCAATGAGATGAGTCAGTGCTGTGTTTCGATATCTGTGAAAACACTGTTTCCATTTCTTAAAGTGGCTGTGGCTGCGGTTCAAACTAACGGCTTAGATTGGCTTTTCAGATCTCATTAAAACTGAGAATGTCAAATTGAGTTCCTCAGGTCATTTAGTCCAGCCCAAACATCCTGTCTTGACTCGTCATGCAGCAAGACGAGTCAAGACAGGATGAAATGAATTAGGATTTCATGTCAATTTCATGGCTGCCCTCTAAAGTGATTATTGAAATGTCTTAAATCAGTCTTCATTCACTATATGGCAAACTCCAAACAGAGTATTTAAGTTTTCTATTTTTAGCAATTTCAGGTCTCTAATGAGGATTATTTAACCATGTATGTCACTCAAAAATCACATAGTGCAGCATAAAATGCAGTGGTAGCAGTGGTAAGTGGCAGTCCCCAATGGATAACAGGAAATGATGACTAAGGAAATTTGGACCAAGTGTATGCTCTCCTGTGTTCATCAAACCATTAGGAACATATGTTTAGGCCTACTGTACATTTGTGATATTCAGCTTCTGCTGCGCCACTGTGTCAGACAGTATATGTGCTGACAACCGCTCACTCTTAAAACAGTGACGTGATTAAAAGTAATGCATCAAGACATGAGAGTAGCTTCTGTAATCCTTAGATCACTTCCTCCTCTTTATCTCTCCGTGGAGATCAGAAGCCCCGCAGACAACTGAGATAGATTGAGTTTTGCAACAGTGACTTCACTGGCAACAGGTTACTTGGCGCTCGGACTCAATGCAGACCCTCGACACAAGACATATTCAGCTGAAGGAAGCCTTTGAAGCGCTCGCTGTGGTCTGTAAATTGATGAAAACTTTAATGGCAGCAATGAAGCCAGCAAAGAGCAAAACAAATGTGTGATTCATCTTCAAGGGCCTTGAAGTAATTGTTTCAGAATGCTTTGACCTTGAGCCAGTAAACTCAGGTTGAGAGGCTATGAAACAGGCAAGATCCTTTGTGGAACAAACAAACAAGCATGCCACAAACACATGTTTTTATTATATAATTATTCATGCTCCAAATATGACAAAACAGTGTCAGTACACCTTATACACGTTTACATTTATTTCGTTTTTTGCATCTATGCACCTTTGAGCGTGCGGCTGTGATCGAGTACACGGCTGCAGGGTGTACGAAAGCTCGTTTAATGACTAACAGGCCCGTGTAGCTCGTGGCCATCGAGAAAATGTTTATTTTGATGGATAAGCCAAGAGCAGCCAGCTGGTTTGAGTTGGGAACAATACTGGAGATTCAGCCTGCATATGGTTTTGATTTAGTCGCCCCACCCCCCCCGCCCCCCGACTCCATCCTCCTCAGATTCTCAATCCCCTTTCTCCATCATCCCCCTTTCTCTCTCCACAGGCCGCTATAGCCTGTATCTTCATTTCCTGGGAATCCTGCTATCCCTCTTATCACTCACCTCACGAGCACTCCTTATTTTTTTTCTGTCACCCTCCCTTACTCCCCTGAAAGCCCCTGATGATTGGAGCTGATAAAGTAATAAATGACTCATACGAGTGCATCATGTTTTATTGCTTAAGATTAATAGAACAGAAAAGGTTGGGTAATCCCTGAGTTATTGGCCCCTCTGCTCTATTGTACACTTTCTGGGAGAGCAAAAGGTGCTTATTGGCCTCTGTAGTATATCAATCCTGGTTTTATCTGTATGGGAGCTAATGATACAGGGAATAAAAAGTACTGGTGCACTTATGAAGACTTTGCATCCATTAAGTAGAGTGGACTAACTTGTATCTGCACAGGCTGCTGTGTGTTTGATTGTGTGCAAACAACAACAAGAGCGCATCTGTCAGCCAGATGACAACAGTGGATGTGTGCCCACATGCAGGCAAGGATGACTGTGCATGTGTGTATATGCACATAACAGCCACCCCGTCCAGCTCGCTGTGTGTATTCTTTGCCACAGCGCTGGTGACTGCTCGGTGACTGCTCAGCTCAAACCTCTCCTGTTTCACCGTGCAGGCTGCGGTGGAGCTCTTCTCACTCTGTGGTCTGTCTGTGGTCAGTGGCCTCCTCACACAGCGTCTACTAAAGTGGGCTTTTTTTTCCCTCTCCACCGTTTCCTGTTTCAAACCTTTTCACACACACACAGGCACAAAACATCTAAACACAAGCCCACATGTGGACATGCCGGCACATATGGGATGTGAAGAAATTTGGTTCTGTGGTGAGCCCATTAGTTTTGTGAAACGGTGTGTATCAGACATCGTGGTGTTGATGGGGCACTTCTCTGGCAGTGTGGCATTCTCTCTGATGGAAGTCCGCCAAGATTATCACTCTTTTTACATTTTCAGGCCCATGTTGGCCTGCCTGTCAGCCGATCGGTCCGTCCACCCTTTTCACAATCCTCATGACTTTAGTCATCGCTGACTTTTCCTCTAGCATCAGTTTTGTTATTTTGAGTGAAATGTTTGAACAACTATTGAATGGATTGTCATAAAATGTGACAAACACCTGTCAGAAATGAATTTTGTGGTGGGAACATGATTCACCCTTGACCTGGCCAAGGCGAACTTGCTTCCAAAGCTTGAACATTTGGAACATAAATCAAAGTCTGACCGGGGCTGGCTTTTTACTATTTGGCCAGGACTGCCTTTCTTTGTTTACTGTCTCTCTCCCACCACAGACACATCTAACCAGTGGGTGGAGTGAACACTTGCACATGGTTTGTACCAATACATTTTGGTCCAACTGATTTTTTTCCTGTGTGAAAATAAACCAAACCAAAGGGGAAACATCAAGTTCACCAAATAATCAACTGATTGGGACCAGAACAAGCAAACAATAGGTTTTAAAGCGCACGTAGTCTGAAATGGCCAGTCTCCATTTACCAAACCCCTCACCACTGTTAACACCCTCTGTGGTGCTGCAGAGGGTGCAGACATCTGTGCGTCCATGCAAATACATTGTGAGTTTGCCAGTTGCTTCTTTTTTTTTAACCAAAGAAGAGCTTGGGGATGAAGGTCACGCTGTGCCCTTCACCAGCAACCCACCTTATTCTGTAGAGACTCTCAGACAACCAACCAGTAGGAGTCACTACTGCAGCAACAAGGACATCAACCTTGGCATGCCAGTCACAGCCACAGAACCCCAGTGGGATCTGTAATTGCGCAACAGTGAGTTTTGACATCAAAGTTTGTGTTGACTGATACTTTTCGACAGTTACATGTTGAGCAGAAAGAGCTCTGGCAAGCCTGCACCATAATCTTCTACACAGACGTGTATGCGTGTGTATGTGTGTGTGTGTGTGTGTGTGTGTGTGTGTGTGTGTGTGAGCACACCGCTGAAGGTTCAGCTCAACTGTACCATTACCTTAGGGATTAGAGAATTAGGTTTCATTGGAGCCATATTTGTGTCCTGAAATGATTGTTTGAATGTTTTGAATTAAATTACATTTTGGGTCAGAGTCATGATGGAGTAAAGTGACACACACACACACACACACACACACACACACACACACACACACACATACACACATACACACATAAACACGGTACAAAACAAAGTGTAGAAAAATAAAAGTATGTCATGTTGCACAATCTGTGTTGAATTAGGTGCGCGTTCATTACTGAAGCAAGACTCCAAATGAGATCAAGTGAGTTTAGAGAGGCAAGACTGAGGGGAGGGAGGGAGGGACGAGGGAGGGGTGAGTGCACCTCTGGTCTATTTCGTGAGAACTTATTATTTAACAGTAAAAATATACTATCAGCCCCTCTAGTATTTGTTTATGATCTTGGCTATGTCTTTGTGAGGCAACTTGAATACCGTGTCCCAGCAAAGATAGCACTTTCACATAAAACACATTCACACAAATTCTTTCTTTGAACACATGTCTATTAATAATCAATCAGATGGCGGTCTGATTCAGTCCCTCTCGGTATACAAACAAACACAAGTTTGATTCTGATTGAATCCAGATTCCATGTGGAGCTCGTTTCTCTGACAAATATCTTTCAATAATGTTTTCCATTCTGTGGCTTTCATTACAATGCTGAGCAAGATATCAAAGTGCAGCAGAATAGGACAGAACATCTGTATAACATACACAGCACTGTCCATAACATACATGATGCAATAAAACAGTGCAGACTGCTCTTTTTATCCTTTTCATATCTCAGCTGAGACATCATCATCTATTTCTGAGTAGACATAATTACATTCATTTAAAAGTTATGTTAATCATTCCCTCATTTGACGTAATACAACTGCTTAGCTATACATGTGTATGTTTTCCTCTGTGTCATGAGCGCTAATGTGTTTATGTGTTAGCTGAGGCACGAGTGCTCAATTAAGCCACTTTGTGGTTCACCTATAAAATGAGTGCTCCATGCTTGGCCTCTACACAGAGATCACACACGATGTAGTCAGCAGTAAAACCAGCTAAATTAATTCCACTGGTATCATTTACAATGTTTCCTCCTTCTTCAAGCTGTTCATATTTACTATAGGAGCCCCCGTTTTCCACCCGTTTGCTTGTATATCACTGCATTTCTTCTATGTGTGCTCGTATATGAGCGTGTGCATCGTATATTTTGAGTTTGTGTGCTGTTTGCAAGCTTGATGGAAAATTGTTGAGTGAATAAAATGCCATAAAATCAACTGAAACACCTCTTAAGTTTGGCAGTTTAAGGAACAAGCATATTTGCTTTGCTTAGAGTTCAATGAGAAGATCAGTCACTCTGCAGCAAGTGAAGTAGACATGCAAAGTGCTGAACTGTGATATTTAGAGGTGCTAGTATGCAGATTTGGTTACCTTGGGCATACCTTTGTTGCAGTCGGTGTGCTAAGCTAAGCTAACCAGGTGATAGCTGTAGCATCATACGTAGCATACAGACATGAGAGAGGTATTGATTTTGTCATCTAACTCTCATCAAGAAGGTGCATTTTCCAAAGTGTTAAACTGCTCTTTGAGCTTTAGGCTAGTGCACCTAAACCAAAGTTTGAGAAAATCAGCAAAAGAAAAGGCACGTAAATGCGTGTTTCCAACTACAACTGTTATGAGAGTATGGAAGATGGTGTATTGAACCACTGCAGAAGATATAATTGAAAGAACTCTGGTCTAGAAGTGAAAAATTGGGTTTCCATCTCGAATTAAGTGCTACACCTCTTTTTTGAAAAGTCCTCTCAAGTGATCATAACAACCATTTTTGAAATTGAGAAAGTTTTCTTGAATTAGCCAAACTGATGCATTGCTTCAAAATGCTCATTAAAATACATTGAGGGAGACCACACAAACAGGACACTGCACTGGCATCTGAAGGTCACGCTTGGAGGTGGGAGGAAGGGAGCTTCCATTACATTATTGCTGCTAGTGTCTGCACATAAGCAACGGTGACATTTATAAGACTTTAGAAGACATTAACTCAACTGTGCAGAATGACTCCTAAGACTTTTAGATGGTTCGAGTCAAGAAAGCATCGGTTTTCTGTTTAGTTCTTTCACCACTGTCAAGTTTGCTTGAGTGTGCATATAATGTTATCCCCATTTGCTGTCAATTACTGGTCAACCACAGGAATTGTGCGTTGAGTAGGAAATAAAACCAGCCATTAATGCGGTGTAATTAATTGTATTGTTACATCGATGCATTCACATAGTAGCTGTGTGTCATCTAAATATGACTGTGATTTTTAAATTACGTCAGTTTTTTGTTTTAGAGCCACAGTATGTTTCGGGGGGCAGAAAACACAGACACTGCAGCTTCCAACTGATCAGGGATCTTTTATCATGATCCTCAGTTCGTCTGATTTCAATCGTGCAAGTTTTCCTCTGCTCTCTTTCCGGCCCTCTCTGTTTTGATCTCCTCTGATCACTTTTGCCTCTGTCTCTCCTGTGTGGATGGGGAAAGCTGAGCTGAACCGTAACAGGACAGAACGTTCCTGATAGTCCTGCCAGCTCTTGCACAGGCCTCACACCTCTCTGTGGGGCCGCAGTTTGTGATTTGTGATCTGGACTGTCTTTTCTGTACCGTAGGCCTGCACTCATGTCAGTCAGACTTTTTTTCTACGTAGCTGAGGTGCACTACTGCGATCTCTGCGTGAGTGCACGGTGTTTCGCATTCCTGACCTGGTGAAAGCTGCTTTCCAGAAACACTGCCCAACTCATTCTTGGCCTTTTCTTCAGCCTGTATAAATCAGTGGGTGGGGTTTATTGCCTGAAGGCAAGTATGTTCAGGTGCCCGGGGTCAAATGCAGTAACATATACTAAACGGAAAACTTAAATACATTGCAGTGATTATTTAAATGCTCAGGAATTCATGATATTGTCATTTTGGCGCACCCATTAATAAGGCCAAATCAAATTTAGAAAAAAAATGCTGCAGTGCTATTTCACCCAGATCATGTGGCTTTCCTGGAAACCAGAGTAAAGTAATAACAATCTATCCAAAACACTCCATTAATATAACAGCTATTTGTTGTGGGGAGCAAAATTTATATGTGAATAAAAATAAATGTGACGTGACTGAAAAAAAGAGTTCCCAGTAAAGAGAAAAACCCAATAAAATAAGTCAACAAGGGAAGTCAGATCCACAGGGAACAAAAAATAAGGACCATATATTGTCCTTGAGGTTGAGTAAGAAACCTGAGGATAGCGTATGAACTCCTAATCTGTCAGTTTGGTAAATGTTAGGGGTTAAATCAAATTTAGTGCCTTTGCTGGGGTCTGGATGAAGGGGCTTTGCTGGGGGCCACTGTAGTGTTAGTTTCATGTTGGGAAAGCTACTCTCAGAGCGTTTCTTCTTCTTCTGTGTCGCCTCAAAACAGGGCAAAGAAAAAATGAGTGAGTCTGTTTTTTGTTTCTCTCAATGAACATGCCAATAGACAGACCGCAGAGCAAGAACAACAACGCTGAACAACCCAAACCTATGTGATTGATATGTAAAATCAAAAAGGTGCCTCAAGGGGGCTTCACACTGCACAACAAACGACATTATCGACCCTAAGACCCTTACACTCAGAGGAAGAACAAGTGCCATTAATGGGAAAAATGGAAGGAACCTCAGGAAGGACAAAACAAGCATCCAATAGATGATACATTCACAGCTAACTTCCACTTCAACAAAAGTACATTTAACACCTTTCATTAATGTCCTTAAAGTACTCCTTTCTTATATTTAATGAGATTTGACTCACATGGAGGCAGAAACATACAATCGCGAGAGGGTAATTCTAGTTTTGCTCAAACGATACCATTTAAGGTTGATAAACACCTCAAAAATTGATAAAAATGCTTGCAGTGTCTTTTCCCTTTCTCTGTGGGGGTCTGTGCTAAACACTAATGTCTGGACAGGTAAGCCTGAAAACAATGGATCTGAGCTGAGAGACTTGGGGCTCAAACCGGTCGTAACCCAGCGATGAAAAATAATTCTGTTGAGAGGTGAAGTAGAGAGGCAATGAAACATTGCAGCTGTGGGACACCAAACCTTCTGGAGGCACGAGAGCGCCAGAAAGACATAGTGGAAAGAGAATAAGAGAAGACTGCAGTGATGTATTTGAGGGGTGATAAAGTTAATCTTAATTAAAAGTAACGTTAACTCTCAATATCATAGTGAAAGATCGCCGTAAACTGAGGGGAACATCCAAATAAAGTCATACACTCGCACACACATTGAAAAATAGTTTTTCATTGACAGTACTTGCTGTTTATTTGTTGTTGTCGCTGTTGTTTCCGTGGGGTTAACGTTTTCTTCTCTCAGTGGTTGCGTCATGCCAGCACTGTTCTGTAGCTTCAGGCTGTGTTCTGATCAAAGCCTGCTCCACAGTGATCACGCTGGAAAGAGTCCCATTCTCAGTCTCCCATGAATTACATAAGCCTGAAGGGGACAATAATCACACTCATGTGTAAATATTTGTAAAAATCAATGGATAAAAATGGCAAAAAGGATGAAACTTAGGGCATTTTCTAATCTTTCAAAGGGTAATTGGAGTTCATCTTTTGTCTTTTCTTACTACTTTAAGTGAATGCTTCGTGCAGCCTGGTGTGTTGTCATTGTTTCAAAATGCCATGCAAGAGTGCAGCTTTGTTTTTTAAGACAGTATGGTAATCTAATTCAAATACAGCACGCTTGGATTGAAAGAAAACAATTAGAGCGAAAACATCAAGTTTAAATCCCGCAAATTTACAACAGATTACAAAATAGACAATCCAACTGAGTTCCCACTGAAAAAAAAAACCAAAAAAAACTGCAATGATCCCACCCACATGCTAGGACAAAGCTCATTTCTTTGTAAACTAAAGCAGATCTCTGTCTCCTTACTGTACTTTAAAAGCTGTCAGCTCTCATCAACCCCACCTTCCATCCTGCAGATTGCCCTGCTTAGTCTTGGATGGTAGACACGGCTTTTCTGTCTTTCCCGTGTTGCTCAACTTCTTTTCCCAGAGTGGACCCTCAGCAGAACCATTGTTCAGTGATTCAAACCACCTTCCACCTTTGGCCTCTTTAGTCTCTTCTGAAATTTGGTCACTCCTAAAAAAAAAAAAAACCCTCCAGAGCCATGTATACACCTATACTGACCTATGAGAAACATGTTGTTGCACAAGAGAAACACTTTGATGGCTGCCTAACTGTCAGCGTTTAATGTGAGTAATGACAGTGATGTCAGAGTTTTGTATCACAAAACAAATGCATCACAAAAAACACAAGACAAGTCCAGGAAAACACACACTGTCAAATTCATTTCACATGCTTTGACACAGTTTGGGTGAAAGTCAACAAGCGAATGACCTAGATGTGAAAATGACAGCTAGAAAAACTTTCTCATGAAATAATTTGGGTGTTTGAGCCCACTTCCTAAAACTGCTACTGGAATAACCCAACATCTCCAGGCTTAATTAAACAGTTAGATCCCTGTTAGTCTGCCTCTGCTGCTGTGGGAAAAAAGATGTGATGTGCAATGATTCATGTCTGTGTGTTACTGTGTGAGTGTGTATCTCTATGTGTGTGTGTGTGTCAGACACACACACACACACACACACACACACAGAGAGAGAGAGAGAGAGAGAGAGAGTTGTGACCAAAGAAGGTGACAAACACTCATTTTCCGCCCTGATAGCCAGAGCAGTGGGAACTTCCTGTGGGCACCACACTCAGAGCAGCTAAAACCCACAGCCCGCCGTAACAGAAGGCCACTTAGCAGCAGTGTAACAACATTCGGTAAAGTCTCCCATCAATGGCTTTGCACTTACGTAACACTTGTCTTCTTTAAATATATATAAAGCATTTATAAATATGACATATCAGTGTGAAAGAGTCATCTTCTGACTCAAATAGCAGATATCAACATTGACAAACCAGTGCCACAGAACTATTTTAAGTAATAATGAACAGAACAGGTGTTTAACATGTAACATGAAAGCCATATACTGTAGCTAATTATCCTTATCCTAATTATCCAGTTTAGGCTTTTAATATGTGTTTTAATAACACGAGCAGCAGTAAATTAAACAAAATCCATTAGGGAAGTAATCTTTTATTATGTTCTGTATTTCATGAGTTTTTATAAAATACATTTTCACTGGATCGGTAACTGTTACCAAGCAGAACTGAGACCTGACAGCTAAAACATCTGACCTGGAAATATTTTGTTAAAAACATAAAATAAACAACACACGCATGACCAGCATTTTAAAATGGTCAGGAAATAGGTTAAGTGTACATGATTTGTCATTGAGATGCAAAAGGTTGCAAAAACACTGGTATAGTCCTTAAATTTCATTCCTAAAAAAGAAGTGATTCCTAAATGATTGAAGGAAACTTGACCTGTAGACCTCTCGGATATGTCTCACTCACACACGCATGATTGACCGTACATGGCCTCTGTGCTGAAAGGTTTCGGCCTCATTTGTGTTAAAGGGGCATTCCACTGACTTTACTCTTTCAGATCAGTTTACAGTTTACCTGTGGAGTTGTCACAGTCTTCAGGTTTATCTGGACTATAGTTGTTTGTAGACTGAATCCATAAAAGAGAGCATGAGTTACATCTAACTGAAGATATTAAAAGACAATTACGAGAGACAAATTGCATTCTGGGAAATGTAGGATCTTGTGTGTGGGAGGGGTTTGAAGCTTGACAGGTATAACACATAATCCTGATTTAAGCCTGTTATCTTCCTCTCCTGGACAAATTTTGACAATATTTTGCTAAATCTTCCAGCTAGTTCCCGGACTTTATGAACAGCAGTACTAAATCAATGTAGCAGACCTTTAAAAACTCTAATAATGCACCTTGGAAAGACGTACTGCGTCAATTTATAGTCATCTTTCTGAGAAATGAAAGACTTGTGTGTCCTTTGCTATTTTGCTTATAAAAATGTGTTACTTAACTTGGACTTTCTTTGACAAGTCATCTAAGACTTGACCACAACTTGTCCCAAGAGACTTAAAAGCAGAGCTGCTCACAATAGCGTGAAAAACGTCTCTTGCTGAGAAAAGCGGGATGACACAGTTAACCAGAGCCTCCTGAGCCTCGGAAAGAAAGAAGGTGAAAGGGGCCAAAGTTACCAAATCATGTCAAACAAACAGTCTGAATTGCTGTGGACACGGTTTTGTAAGCTTGAGTGAGAGACTATAAGAACACATGGTGCCATTATATCATGAGCTGTCAGAGTGCGTCGGGCCGGTGGGTGGTGATGCCATTCCGGGTGTAGACAGGCGGGTTGAGAAAGGAGGGTAATCAGACCCTGCTGCGTCAAACTGGGATCACTGTGTCGAAAGAACTAAAAATAAATAAAAAAATAAAAATTTGGCTCCGATTTGATCTTTTCCGTGAAATGAGCTACGGTGTCACACACACACACACACACACACACATACGCATACACACACAAGCAGAGCATAGCGCTTAAGTGTCAGCATCAACTTGGGATGATGACCAGCTTACATGTCATCCCATGTAAGGACTCCCTGCTGGCGTCCAGTATTCCCAGCGCTCTCTCACGTTCCAGCTCTGTGTCAAGGTGACATCACAGTATTACACATGTGTTGTTGTGAATCCATAGAAACAATGTGGGAACAGAGGAAGGTATGCAAAGACAATGCGGCGTGACACCAAACTTCACTCAAATGACTTGTTTTACTGGAGTCCAAAGGGGGGAAAAAAGCTATTCAGACAAATGGAAGCACACGAATCACATGAAACACATGAATCCAGTTCTTTCAGTGCACAAGTAAAAATGTATGTGAAATCAAAGAAACAAATGGGTGTTAAAGAGTGATAAAGTTGTGGTTATATGGGGGTTATGAACAGGGCTGTTTATATATTTTGTATGTTTGTTTGAGAGCATTAGAGGTGCAGATTCTGTTACCTAACTGACAGACACAGGCTGCCTGTTTCACTGTAAACCATGCTAAGCTATGCTATGGCTACTGGCTGCTATTTAACCTACAGACATGATGCAGGTATCGATCTTCTTTCCTAACGCTCAGATAGGTTAGAGATAAGTCTCTCTCCCCAAAGTGACAGTTTAAACCCCACACATCTTGGCTTCTGTTGATGCTGGTGACATCATGACAATCTATATATATATTTATTAAAAGGCTTTTCTTCCACCGATTTTTGTCTCTGCAGTCCTGCTGCTGAATCACCAGCTGTTCCTCTGGTCCCAGATTCTCCACTCATCCAACCTTTCAGCTCTCTCATGGGATCTCAGAGCCATATATATCATTCCTGCATCTATATGACTGCGCTGGGAGCCATGTTCCTTTCCAAAACGCACAGACACGCAGACGCTCCTCTGTCAGACTGGGCTCTGGCTCTGCGTTGTGCACTACTGGGACCAAAGTCAGTATTTTGTGTGTGTGCGCGTGCATTCATTGTTATTTAGGCCAAAGTTTGCCACACTCTTTCCATCGTTGTAGGTGCACATCAACATATGCAAGCATATGCACACTCACACATGTGCTCACACAAAAAAATGAAGTGGGAGAAATGTGTCTTGGAGGGGGATGAGTCTGGAGAAGCTTACAGGGACATGGTAAGTCCATCATTTGTGCTTTTGAAAAAGCAGTGTATGTTTGTGTATCTTTTAAAGTTCTGCCTTCATAGACACACAAGACACACATGCACACTCACACTCAGAGTTACAGACAATCCAAAAATGGGAAATGTTTTTTTTTGTTGTTGTGGAGAGAGTTGCAGGTATTTTCCACTCCAGCTCCAGACACATCCAGCACTGTCTCTTGGATGGCCCGATAAAAGCACTGTGACCCAGTTAGAAATAACTGATGGCCAGTAGCCTCCATGTCACTGCAGTGTGTGACTCCTCGCCTACTATAAGTGCATGTACGCTCCACTGTTGCTGCAAATTCTTCAGATGCCCATAATTATTCTGGCACGTATTGCTGTCTTGCTCAGTCTAAAGCAATGTGGCCGAGGTCTTGAGTTAGCCATTCTGTAATCAAACCACCAACTACTCTCAATGAGAAGACCACCTGCTGCCGGTTATACTTGGCTGTTCTATTTCTTGCCAAACATGACCAAAACACACAATTATTTTATATTATTACTACCACTGGAGGAGCTCATGTTAAGCAGTGTTGCCATTTAAGAATCAGATAATTGTTTGCTTTTAACAGAGCTTGAACAGTTGTAACTGGTGTCGCTCGTATCCTGACCGAACACACAACCTCTTATCGTGTATCAAACATTAAGTATGTGCTAGATTAAAAACAATAGTTTGATATTTGCTGTTTTTTGCTGGTAGTTAGATAAGAAGATTGATACTACTTGTATGTCTATTCAGCAAATGTAAAGCCCCAGCCAGCTGGCCTGCTTGCTAGCAAGGCCTCTCTGTAAAACCACAACTTAATGAGAATAATATCTAAAGTGTTAATTTGTAGGTTTTAGATATGTTGGTGTTGGGCCTCATACAAGACAACAGGCCCCCGACAAGGTTTACGACCTGAGGTCTGATACAGATCAAAGATTGCAGACCAACCAAATGGCTGCTCTCTTTGTCTAAGACCTGGGAGCCAGGTCAAAGGTATGCAGGACACCTCCATCCCCATTCACTCTGCTGCCTCCCTGCTGGGTGCAGCCCCCAGTTGGACGGAGCCATTAGCATCCTGGCTGCTCCTTATCTTAGACCTATGGGCTAGAGACATGGTGAGTGGGGATACCTCCACCCTACTCTGCTCAGCCACCCCCTGGTGAGCGCTGGCCCCCAAACGGCACGGGAACCACCAACACCCCGCTCCATTTGTCTCAGATCAAAGGGCCAGACCAGGAAGGAGCACAGGCTATCTCCGTCCTATCTCTTGTCGCCCTCTCGGTGGGTGCGGACTTTACTGGACACATTAGCCGCCAGCACTTGCCAGCAAGCCAGATGTTTGCAGGCATATTACCTGCAACCAACCTCACATCCAGGGCTTCCCAGTCTGTGTCTAGTCGGGCTGCCACCCGGCTCCTGTAGCTAGTCATTTAATGTGAAAGGGAGTGAAACCCCTGGCAACTAGGGTTCCCCAGCCTGTGTTCAGTTTGCTGCCACCCGCCCCAGCTAGTCACGACGCAAAAGGGAGGAAACTCCTTCTTCCACCTGGCTCTCAGTCTGTGTCTAGCTGGCTGCCACCCGCTCCCAGCTAGTCATGATGCAAAAGGAGTGAACCACCGCTCAAATCGCTTCCCAGTCTGTGTCTAGCTCCTGTTAGTCACGACGTAAAAGGGAGTGAAACTCTTCCACCAAGCCTTAGTCTGTTTCCCTAGTCGGCTTCCACATCGATCCCAAGGAGACGCCGCAGACGCCACGCCGAGACGCCGCCGCTCAATAAAGTACCAGACTCAATCTTGTGCTACTTCCCGCTGCGCGGAGGATTGCTTCACGCCGCCATGGACGCCGGGCCGCCGCCAGTGCTCAAAGTACCTGCAGAAGGAAGAAAGGACCGCCTTTTTCAATCCTTTGCAACCCGCCGTAACCCGCCGATAGATGACACGGCTCCACCGCTGTCATCCTGAGCGAGGAACCGAGCCGACCTAAAGACGGATCTCACATATCTCCCTGCTTCGTGAGGCACGTAAGAGGCTTGATTTGGGCAGAGGTAGTTTTATGTGTTATACAATTTATTGTATACGCGGGTTAACGGACCACAAGTCCCGAAGGCCAGGCTAATGGACCAAGCGTCACATTCCTCACATATCTCTTGATCGGCTGACACGGTTCAACCACCGGAGCCCTCGAAGAATTTTTCTTTATGCGCTGTGTTTTCCTTCTTGCCCCCTTTAACCCATGACGCACATAGCACACCGGTATACACCGGTGAAAACTAATTTTTCAGAGACACACAGGCTAAGCTCACAGACGCCACTAGCCGTTGTCTTTTTCAAACCTCGCGGTCATTTCTCTGACCGAAGTTTTGCGACGTACCCTCCTCCTCCTTGCTGTCTGCAACTCACCCTCCTCTTTACACACACACAGACATGATACACACACATTGACACCACACATTCTGTATAATCTAGAATAGATACATGATGGGATGTCTATTGATTGAGGTGTTATCGATTATTAATTGATATCACGATTTTAATAAATTTGTTATGTTTTAAAGAGAAGTTGTCTGCATTGTTTGTAACAAGTGTTGCTTAAAGGCTGGTTGAGTCAGTGCTCGGATTCACACCTTCATTGTTCGGCCTAGTATATCAGTATCTCCAGGTACTGATATTCGTAAGCTAACGCTAGACTGATTTTCGAGTGGTTATTGGTCCCGATACCAGGGTGGTGCCCCAATTATTAATTCTTATTAATAATAATATTCTTTTCTATTACAATTATCAGCATAATATTAATTTTGCTAATAACCTACTCCCTATAAGGCACAACAATGATGCCTATGCTACAACATAATGGTGCCCCGTGTGAGGCCTCTTCAATTACCAGCCTTATTGCAATATTCTTGTACATAAATAATTCAATGACACAACTCAAAGAATTTTTTTTCAGAAACTTAATATTTTAAAATTTCGGATTCCAAATTACAACTTTGAAGTTTAACTTCTAATTTCAATTAAGAATTTGGGTCTCGATTTCAATTTTTTGTTTCTCAATACTGAATTTCAAATTTGAGAAAATAATTTTCAGTCCTCTCTCTACTTGTGACTCACAAGGCATTCACAGTGTAGATTGTGAATTGCTCCCCAGTGTAATAGTAGGAGTGCATTGCTGTTACTCTAATAGCTTGAGCCACCCTTACACATCCTAATAGGATAGTTGCAGGAGAGTAATCAGCATAACACTAATCAGGTCAGAGGTCGGCTTCACCTGTGCATTTGTGTCAGCATAGCAGTTGTATAGCAATCTCACTGAGTTTGCATTTCCACAAGGCAAGATGAGTCACCAGCACTCCTGTGGGAGCCAACGCCTCAAGGGTTGCCAACTCATTTATAAAGGAGACGGGCCGCTAAAGCTCACGGGTCTCTTAGAAGAGCTGAGAAAGATTGATAATTATGACATGGGCACCTGTAATGCATAATACGGAATATGGTTGACTTGGCTAAAGACCCGACCAGGGTAGCAGTAGAAGCCATTCCGACCCACGGGGCCGTAATGTTCCTTAACAGAGACCGTGGAAGCTCAGCTTCAAAGGGCTGAACATGGAGGTAAAGTTCGCCTGTTGGAGAATACAGGGCGCGGTCATGCAGGTACGGCCTGAAATCGACGCCATGAAAGAGCTAAAGCCGCCCCAGAAAAGGGTAAAGCGCCCAGAAGTTCAAACTGCCTTAGTAGGTGCAGTCACTGACCAGTCGGATCGATGAATGCAACATCCCTAGCTTGGAGCAGGGCCACCCCAAGCTGCCGGAGACAGCTATCAGGCAAGTGTCCTCCTGCCCGGCCAGGGAGCAAGCCAGAGCCCTGCTCAGCAGAAGCAGCCATGCAAGGCAGTCATAACGAAGAGTATTGTTAATTTTCTGCTCGCTCTAGGGAGCAGGCTGTTCCAGCTGCCAGCGGGCAGCCATCAGACACGCCTCCTGCCCTTTCCACACGGCAGGCCACCCCAGCTGCTGCAGACAGTGCAATGGGGCAGATCCTCAGCCCAAATTGGCACACCCTGGGCCCATCATGAAATCACCTGTCCCCACACTCGGCCTCAAACGAGGGGGGAGTCCAGAGCTAAAGCGACACTCAGCGGCGCTTGGATCTGGGTACTGCCAGTGAGCTACAGGCATCACAGAGCCTAAAGTCCATGATCAACTGGACCTCCCATTACAAAAGGAAGATCGCCATCACAGTGGTGACCTGCGTGATCTCAGAGCTCAATGATGATGGTTGAGACTAAACCGCCGAGCCTCCCGCCAGGAGACGAGGTTTCAAGCCGAGAGTCGAGAGTCAAACACCGGGTGAGTGCCAGACCAAAAGATGAAATCAGCCATGCTGCTAAAGCTTCCAAACCACTGCTGAAACTTACAGCTAGTGGTGTCCATGTTTTCATGGGCAATTTTTATAGGAGTTGGGGAAGAGGACCATGGGCATTGATTAAGATCAGCCTTCCCCACACTCTGCCCCCCTTTTCCTGACCTTCTGGGGAACAGCATCCATCAGGGCACGCCCAGCGACGTGCACTCCAGCGTGTGGAAGGGGGTGTATTAACACCCTGTTCCTGCCTGACTCCAGTCCCAAGACTAGCTTGGTAATCCCAGATGACAACTCATTGTCATTCAGAGTCCAGGGGGCCACACCTATATCAATGCCCCATTCAGAGCCTGACTTCAGGAGCTGCAGCAACCCCAGCTCAAAACAATCAGGGTATGCACCCCTCTCTTGGCGCCAGCTGACACAGCCAATCAGGTCCTGTGGTCTCAAGTTAGTGCTCAAAAATGTCCTCCAACCACGTAGCAGGAAACAGGCCATTAAGTAAGGTTAGTCCTCAGGCACATCAGGCTGCCAGCAAGGTCTATACCCGCCACAAGTCGCTCCAGAGCGAAATGATTGGCAGCACTGTTCTCCTTAGTGGTTGGATCATCACAGCAGTGGTCTTACACGTTACATACAAACACATCCAAACACTACAGGCCTGGCTGGACTCTCCTTCCTGGCCAGCTAAGTCACACGAGGCCTGCATCCATACCACAGGCCAAATGTGAACCTCACAGGTAGCAAGCCCCAACATTTACCTTCACCTTTCCTCTCTATCTTCCTTCCTTTCCTTCCGTAGTCAGAGAGGAATGCGAATGGTTAAAGCTTGCATTTTTATTTTTCTTATGTCTTCAAGTACTGCGTTTTGATGTTTGTTTTTATGTAAATAGCTACGGTTAGAAATCTCTGCCCAGAGATCGCCTCAGTACCTGCCCAGAGACCTTGCCTCTACGAACTCTATGAACTCCATAAACTCTATGAACTGTTTCCACTCCTCCCTATGCCCAGAATACATGGATCTGTGTAACCCTGGTTACTCCACCCAGAACTGTTCGTCGTATCATCTCTAAAGACTGTGGACAGCACCCCACTCTTCAGGCCAAGGATGTTGGCCTCATACAAGACAACAGGCCCTGACATAAGGTTTCATTTAATCTGGAGGTTCGATACAGATCAAAAGATTGCAGACCAACCAAATGGCTGCTCTTTGTCTAAGACCTGGGAGAGCCAGGTCGTGCTATGCAGGATAATTCTCCATCCCCATTCACTCTGCTGCTCTTCTGGGTGCAGCGCCCCAGTTGGACGGAGCCATTAGCATCCTGGCTGCCCTTATCTTAACTCCAGGGCGAGCACATAGGAGTGGGGGGATACCTCCACCCCTACCTGCTCAGCCAATTCCCCTGGTGAGCGCTGGCCCCAAACGCACGGGAACCACTAACACCCCGCCTCCATTTGTCTCTAGATCAAAGGGCCAGACCAGGAAGGAGCACAGGCTATCTCCGCCCCACCTCTCTGTCGCCCCTCTCGTGGTGTGCGGACTCCCCATTGACAATAGCTGAGCACCCTGCTGTGCGGGTTACAGATGTTTGGTAGGTATATTACTCGTACCAACCCTCACATCCAGGTTTCCCCAGTCTGTGTCTAGTTGGCTGCCACCCGCTCCCGCTAGTCACGTACGTAAAGGAGTGAAACCTTCTCACAACTAGGCTCCCAGGCCTGGTGTTCAGCTTGCTGCCACCCTGCCCCCAGCTAGTCACGATAAAAGGGAGTGAAACCTTCTTTCTTCCACCTGGTTCCCCAGTTCAGCCCAGTTGGCTGCCACCCGGCCCCAGCTAGTCATGATGCAAAAGGAGGAACCACCGCTCAAACGTTTCCCAGCCTGTGTCTAGCTCTCAGCTAGTCACGATGTGAAAGGGAGGGAAACCTTCTTCTACCCGGCTTCCAATTGTTTCTTTAGTCGGCTTCCACACGATCCCGGCGAGAGTCGCCAAGGCCAAGAGACGCCGCTATGCCGCAGAGCTGCCGCTTCAATAAAGTACCTGCAGACCCAATCTTGCTACTTCCCCGCTGACGCGAGGATATTGGCGTCGGCCGCCGCCGCCATGGACGCCGCCGCCAGTGCTCAAAGTACCAGAAGGAAGAAAGGACCGCCGCTGCTTTCTTTTCAACTCTTGCACCCGCCGCAACCCGCCGTGAGAGCGACACGTGCCCACCGTCATATCCCAGCCGAGGAACCGAGCCGACCCAAAGACGGATCTCACATTCTCGCTTCAGAGGTACTTAAGAGGCTTGATTTGGGCAGAGGTAGTTTTAAGTGTGTTTTCTATACACCTATTACACGCGGTTAACGGACCATAAGTCCGCTTTGTATTAATGGACCAAGCGCCACATTCTCATATATCTTGATCGATGATTACGTTCAACGACTGAGCTCAAGAATTTTTCTTTATGTGCTGTGCTTTCCTTCTGCTCCCCTTTAACCGACATCAAGACATACACACCGGTATACACCGTGAAAACTAATTTTTCAGAGACACGGCAGGTTAAGCTCAGACGCCACTAGCTTGTTCTTCAACCTCAAGGGTCATTTCTTGACCGAAGTTTTGGTGTGACGCATTCTCTCTCTCTCCCCTTTACGTCCGCAACCTCACCTCCTCTTTACACACACACAGACACATACACACACGCACACACACACTTGTATAATCTAGAATAGATACATGATGGATGCTCATTGATTGAGGTGTTATCGATTATTAATTGATATCATTGGATTTTAATAAATTCTGTTATGTTTTAAAGAGAAGTTGTTCGTATTTGCTTTGTATGTAAGTGTTGTTGTAAAGGCTGCTGGTTAAAAGAGTCAGTGCTCGGATTCACACCTCTCATTAGCCCGTTTTGTGCATATCAGTATCTCCCAGGGTACTGATATCTGTAAGCTAACGCCAGAGACTGATTTTCGAAAGTGGCGGTTATTGGTCCCTGGCTACCAGGTGTTCGTAATTACAATTTTTATTATTAATAATAATATTCTTTTCTATTAATAATTATCATAGATAATTATTAATTTTTTGCTAATAACCTACTCCCTATAAGGCATGTAAACAAATGCATGCCTATGCGAAGCACAACAGTTGGTATGTTTTAGATATGTTGGCATGTTGGATGTTTCTGCTTCCTATGAGAAAGCTGGGCTAGCAGTCGAATCTTCTTACTTAATTTCTGCAATGAAGTTAATAAGCTTATTTTCCAAAAATTCAAACTTGAACTATTGCATTCATATTTCCTATCTCCATCAAGACGATAATATTGTTCTGTGGAGCAAACTTATTTATGACTGACCAATACTCCCACAATACCCAACTAAAACCTCACTAACAGCCCCGTCTGAAATGTCTCTCCTGGTTGCGTCACTGATTTGGTCAAGACCTTTCTCGCCTTAATTCCCTATTAATGCCCACTTCTTACAAAATTCACAGAAAACAAAACCCCTGCTTTTGCTGTCTCTCACTCTTTCCCAATGTGTCTCTGAGGAGTCTGCAATTCTTGAAATCACATTTCACTTTCACATTTACACTCAGGACATTTGGTTTCAGAGCAGGTTAACACTGGGATATTTTCTCCCCAAGAGCTTGTGGATTAAAATGAACACATGGCGTCTTCTGTTACTTTCACCAATTTTCCTTTCAATTCTCCTGTTCTGCTGACCTCAAATGGTGCTTGGATATAAAGCCAGTGCAAGGAGAGTAAACAGCCTTTGCTTGGCTTGATTTACAATTTCTGGATGTCTGGTGTCTGGTTTTCAGGGCCATCCTCTGACCAGTGTATACTAGAGCTGTGTTAATTTGCCAACTCATTGCCTTAATGAATGCCCACATACTAAAGTTAACTCTAATTATCCTGCAATGTGACTGAATTCAAAGTTTGACACTCAAGGCGACATGAGAAAAACACAAAATAGTTTACGCCCCCGTGATAAATAATTTGGTCTAGCCATCCACGAGTCACTCCAAACAATTTAGACAAGAATACCAGCTCTGTTTTGAAAGGAGCACACTTAATGTCCAGTGCTGGGTGAGGAGCGAGAGCTATGCAAAATCATAACTCATGACCACCCCTGGTCACACAGTCACAGAGGAGCAGTTATATCCCCACTTAGACATACCTTAGGAAATGTGATTTAGAGTTATTAGTTAATGTGCATCATGGACGCTAAAATGTAAGCAGTGAATGTGCTATGCCGTGAGTCAAGCGCGGCTAGGAAAAATCACATACAGGGTGTCATGGCATTTCAGAGTGAGTTAGGGAAGTCCAACTCATTCCCCTCATCTCTTTTTTCTTCCCTTGCTTCCTCCTCCCCTTTTTTCTTTCAGCATCCACGGCCCAGAGTTACAGCCTGGGCAAAAATATTTTCAAAGGAGTCAGATGTGTTTTGTGTGCTAAGCAGTCTGGTGTGTGTGTGTGTGTGTGCTGCACGTGTAGGTGGCGTAAAAGGCAGACAGTTCCCACTCAGGGGCCTAAGAACACTTTGTTGTCCAAGTTACTGTAATGTGTCTTTTTCCTAACAGGCTGCAGAGGGGTGAAGCCACACATGAGGCTGGTGGCTCAGTGAAGTCAGGCCCTGAGAGTGCAGGCTGACGTCAGCACCTCAGTCTCTCACCACTCACACACACACACACACACACACACACACACACACATAAATTGCATCTAGAAAGCTGAAGAAACGCCTGTGTGAGTCTCTGCAGAGGAAAGTCTCATCTTTATGACCTTTAAAGATTACAATGGAGGTTTGGTTGGTCAGCTGTGTGTGTGCTCTGTGTGTGTGTGCCTGTGTGTGTGTGTGTGTGTGTGTGTGTGTGTGTGTGTGTGTGAAAGGCAAAAAGAATTGCTGCAGGATAAACACAGGAGGGAGATAAAGCCTACAGGGTGGTGGTTCACTTACTCAGCAGTCTTTCAAACTCAATCCCACACCTCCTCATATCCCTGGACCCTCGGTTATGACTGATGTCCAGGAAGGCTGAGCATTAGACATGGACCGACCAGCATTTATTATTCTGTATATATATTAAACACACACACACACACATAGACACACACACACTGAGACACAGGGATTCAGCAGGTCTCACGGGAAAGATAACAACCTCAGGTCCAGAGGCAAAACAGACTTCTCTCTTTGGCGATGAGTTGCATAATGGCACTCAATAACCCAACGTCTCTAGAACGTCCAGTCCACTCCCAGAAATGGAGAAGCACCAGTGCTCATAAAAACATCTCTAAGGTATGACATGGCACTTCCCCTCTTTCTCTCTTCATTCTCCCCACAAAGCTCCTATTTGTATCACCTCATCAGAGAGTGATCACAGCATTCCCGCTGTTTTAGCACCCCCCCCCCCCCCCCCCCCTTCCTCCACCATAACAATCCACACATTATTGAGCCATTAGCCACTGACCTCTGGCTTTATGGGCAGCCTGGTCCTCTGATAGGGCAGATGAGAGCTCAGAAGATGGGAGTGGAGAGACAGCACAGTAGGCGCTTTGTGAGATGAAACAAAAGCCGCGTCCAATTAAAAATCATTTAAGAGTCTTTGCAGCCGTCCCTCCCTAAGGGGCTCTGGAAGTTTGCCAAATCAGTGCCCTCCTGCGCTGAGGGAGCAGCCGGCTTGACTCCCCTGGGTATTATTTACTAGTTTGGTTTAAGCTGCCAGATTTGTTTGGTGTCTATAACAGACATGACTCTTTTTTTTCTTGCCAACTATGAAACCAAGTGCCTTAATTTGCCAGTTTAGTAGAAGTGTTGACAGACAACAAAATGCCTACCTCTGTTTGTTGATATGTGCTTCATATTGAGCTTGGCAGAACTTCTACAACTACTACTCTGTGCCTTCCTGACAGTCTCTGGTGGGTAAAAGGGCAGTCAGGTCAGAGGTGAAAGGTGACAAAGGTTGCAGCATGTGCCATGGGAGCCATTGCCATGGGAAATGCAGGAGCCCAGAGGCTGAATGACTTCCTGTTTGCTTGTGAGTCTGTCTGAAAAGAGAAAGACATTTCGTCATTTCTCATTTTCTGCTTCGAAGAGATGGATCAACTGATCCCATCCACACTGAGGGCTGCAAAATGTGATGGTGAGATCTGAGCCCCACCCTTGTCCATGTAGCAGTGTACAGCATGTCTTGTGTGTTTGGAGATCCATAATTTGAGCCTTTAGGGCAGCAAGTGGGCCCAAAGCGATGACTCAAGAATGGGTCCAGTGCTGCACAAAAAGGAGCTCAGCCTATCATCTGTCACTCTCATAGACTCCCAACCAAGGTTTAATTATAAATGAGTCGTGGTTTTCCACAGACCAAGACTTTCAATGAATTGTCTGTAGGGACTTTGGTAGAAGTGGCTAAAGATTTTGTGTCTCGTGAGGTGGCCCTCTGCTGCAGCTCTGTGTTTCTGCAGGACGACACTTGCAGTGGTCGCTTGGATATTTGAGAAGCAGAATGAGGCTTTCCAGAACTGATGGTATATATTCGACTGCATTCCTGCATAAGTACGTCCTGTCACTCGGTTTACATGCTTTGTCTAAAATCGACCAAAGTTAAACTGTATTTTTCTTCCTGTACCCCAAAGGAAACATTGATTGAGGCGTGTTTGTACGCGTGTGTGCGTTCACGTGTTTGTGTATGCGTGTGGTGTGCCCCTGTCATCGAGTTGCATGCTTCTCTCCTACTTTGTCAGCATTCACTCCCCACTGGCAAATGATACAAGTGAAGCGCTGTCAAGGTGCTGATTCAGGATAGCTCAGGCCGATCGGCACAGTCATGATTCTTCACTCTGTATTTGTCAGGAGGAGCATTGTTGTTTCTCATTATAATCTCACAGGATTGGAGGGGGCCATTTAATGCCATTGTTTTAATGGTGCCTAAAAGTCAGGATTAGTGGCTGGATGTGCTAAATACTCGCAGTGCTAAATGTATTAACACAACCAGTTCCAGTTCTTGTTAAAATAAACTGCACATCTACAGCGCTGCGGAAACTACAACTTGCAGTTAAGAGCTGGTTTAGCTGCAGTACTGAGTCATGCCGACAATGAGCAGAACACCATCCAGTCATCACATACTAACCGAACATACAGTAAGAAAGCGTTTAGGTTCCTGGGTTTTGATTTGGTTTATATATTCTTTGTTTTTGTGTGGGAAAATTGGGGTGAATATTTGTTTTTATAGCGTGAGTCAGAGGGAAAAAAGGACAACCAAACACAAAACCTCAGCGAGGAAGTGTTACGGACGCAAATGAGACATTCCAGCGTAGGATGTTTAATTGCACATTCCTCATTTCTCTGCAGTGCTGCCACCAAACGTCCTGAAATGTTTTGCAACAATGATGGATTTCCCTGACCAACTGCTGGTGTTGCTGCACCACGACTGTGTTTAGAAAGCATAGAAAGCATAGTCATTGTGAAACTGGGAAAAATTCTGAACATCGTGTTGTCACAGAGGTTTACAAGTACCAAAAAAACCACACTGAGTTAAATCACATGATAGTGCTGGCTTGATTACATTTCCACACTCTCTTCTTGGTGCTTTTGCCTCAAAGCTAAAAGGTCCTGGTTTGAACTCCATGTGGGCTGAAAAGGGGCTTTCTGAGGTGAATTAGCATGTTCTGTCTGTGTTCTCTGGTCTCCACCCACAACAGAAACATGCATTTCTAGTGTTAGGATGGCAGACAAAGTAGTAATGGGTCAAATGCAGAGGACAAAATATCTGTCCTCAAAATATGCACACATTAGCTCACATAATATGCGTGCATGTGTGGTTGAGTGCATGCATAACTTTCATCCTGGTCAGTCTCACCTAACATGAACCTTTAAAATGATGATCAGTCACAGATTCCAGAGAAAATGAACAGAAATGATCTCTAAACAGCCTTAGTGTGTTTCACATGGGCCTGTATATTGTTCCTATTTGTCAAACGTTTATTACTTTTGGCACTTTGTGTGGACCCAGAAACCCTTGAAAATATGTTACTACTCCTTTAACCTATTTCATTCATTGATGCCAGATGGCAGATCTGAAAAATATTCAAGTTGAATCTATTAAGTAGTTAAGAGGATGATTTTGAACTTCTCTATGGTCAAATGAAGCCACAGATCATTTAAATATTCAAAGCTTTCATCTCAAAACGATGCTACAAACACAGCGTCATACAGAAGTGGCCATACCAGTTACATTTATGTTAACCCGACAAAGATGGCACCAATACTAATTATTCCAAGAGGACATAGAGAGCTTATTGATGCCCCATACCAAGACTAATGGACCGTATTAGTATTTAAAGGCCCACTATATATATTTATGAGGTTTCACTGAGGATGCAAACTGCTTCCTGCACTCGTTTTCAGCAGACACTGCTGCAACTCACACACCAGTGTTCTACTAAAATTGCTTCCTGCCTTCATTGACAGGTGCAAACACACACACACACACACACACACACACACACACACACACACACACACACACGCACACACACACACACAAACACACCTACACACACATACACACACACACAGGCACTTGACCAATACAGCAAGCTCAGCTGTTGCAGACAGGCCTGAAGCAGCGGCATGCCAGTCATCACAGTCTGCAGGCGAGCACATTCAGAAAGGCATTCTAGTCGTCTAAGTCACTCTTGGATCGCTCTCCTCTGGGATCTTCGCACAGCTCAACCACCAAACCCCACTCTGACCCGGGTGGAAGTGGGTCATCAATAATCACAAATCCCCCGTCACTGAGGGAAATCCAGGGTCCATGCATGCGTAATGAAGAGCGTCAGACACACCCATTTCCCTCATCTGCTCCGTCTGTGTCATCAGTGTAATGGCAACAATGTGTGGCTGAATGAGAAGAGGGGTGCTGGACTCATGGTGAGGTCCAGAGTAGCAGAACTCCTCTGTGACTCAATCCCTGAAGAAAATCAGACCGTGACTGTTTTGTATTTGACGCGTTATTTGAGTATTTGAGTATTTGCTACACATGTCATTACCATACCAGCAGATGAGTGGGCGCTATGCAGTGGCTGAGTTTAAAACCGGGTGTGGCCGGTGTGATATTGTATCCAGGTGGATTGATAGTGACAGCAGGAAGCAGAGACAGTGCAGCTCCAGATAGCTCCGGACTACGTGTGCCAGGCATGCACACCTTCTCCTCTTACCGCTGGGCCCAGGTTCAATCATGCAGGCAATGCTTTGATCCTGGATCGCGGTTCCTATAAATGATAGTGACGACTCGCTCAGATCCTGGCAGCCCTTGGCTTTGGCAGGTACAAGTGGCAAATACAGTGCGATAACACTACACACCTGTCTCTCTGCTCATTGACTGAAAGATAATGCCTGCTGCTGGGTGGTTGGCAGCTGAAGCGCCAAACTTGGTAGGGTCTATTTTTATGGGGGGAAAGAGAGGGAGGATATGCAGAGGAAAACTGAGATGTTTGAATATTTAGAGTCAGAGTTACAGTATGTAGGACAGCAGACATGCTGGTGTACATCTCCTCCCCCCATGTGACAGTATATTTTTATTCCTGCAGATACTTAACTTACAGCTGGAGGGGTTGTATGTGTACGATGATCCCATTTGTGATGCATATTTTGATTTATTTTGGTTAAATGTTGCGTCAGTGCTATATTGACCTTAACTGGATCCATTTTTAGCCTAGTCGCTTTTTGGTTTGTGATTTATGTAGTGCAAATTTCACAGACAAACAAAGATCACCTGAAATCATTCTTCACCATCCTGAGATGATCGCTTGGACACCATGAACGTTGGCTGTCCACATCTCTTTCTGCTAAATGAGGTGAGATACAGTAATCTGATCCAATATCAGTGTAAGAGCAACATTCAGCAGCAAATCAAAGCACAGTGTATGGCTCACTTCTATCCTTAAGCTAAATCTATTTTGGCAGTGAGGAGCTCTTATTAAACTGCATTTTCCCTCTTGAGCACATTTACAAGCACATTGTAAGTACAAATATGAGTACCACATGTACAGAAATGTGCTTTACCACATTTTACCACGAAAACATGAAAAGGTGAGAAGTCCATGACCCAGTTTTCCACAACCAGGAGGGGAAGGACAATAAAGCCAAAGATCTGGTTAAAGCCAAGTGAGAGTCATGCCTAAATTCCTCCGGCATGAAATGCTCCAAGTTTGAATCCAGCGTGTGGATCGATTTCAGTTCAGGCATCACAGATGTCATCATGTCTGCAATGTGCATCTGCCCATCCATTCATCCATCCATTATTTAATACCCATGCACTTATCCTGGTCAGGGTCACCCGGGGAGCTGGAGCCAATCCCAGCGTGCATTAGGTGACAGGCTGAGTACACCAAGTCTCCTAGTGTGGAGTTTGCACGTTCTCCACATGTCTGCGTGGGTTTCCTCTGGATGCATGCAGGTTTTAGAGATCTGGAGACTCTAAGATTTCGTGTAGGTGTCAATCTGAGTGTGACTCAAGCCCACAAAAGTCAAATTTGAAAGGTTAAACCGGGACTGCGGTTGCTTTTCTGAGAAGTTTATTTCGTGAGCTAATTCTCACAAACATTAGTGACACAAGTTTGTCAGCGATGTGGCCTTGGTGAGTGAATGACTGTGATTCCAGTAAGTGTTTTGAAACCACCTGCTGCTGCCAGATACCCTACCTCCAGAGACAGCTGTGTGAATGTGCGTGCATGTGTTTGCCGATGTCCATCCATGTTAGCGTGCATGCATGTGCACTTGCGTGTGCCTTTGTCTATGTGTGTGTCAGAGCATCCAGCTAATGCATTCCTCTTAGATGGAGTCAGTGCTTTGGAGGAGACCCTGCTGCCTGGACTATTGAGTGTGTCAGGACTGAGAGGAAAAAGACAAAGTGAACGGGGCTGGCTTTCAGAGCAACACTTGGTATTATGCCACACACACACACACAAAAAAGCACCCCTGCAAAACTTTGCTGGATCCTGAAGGCAATTTCCTCCTGTAGTTCATCCAGAAATCACTTCATAATTCAGTTGTTTGCCCATGACACATGTACAGGTGTACGCCCCCACCGAGGACCCCCAGTCCTGAACCCCGAGGACGTCACTTGGAAGCTTCTTTCTGATCCCAGTTCTCCAACCAGCGTTGGTCTCCCTCTCATCCAGAAAGCTTCTGCCTGGGAGGGCTGATTACACAGGGGCTCAGAGGTGGATAAAGGAGCTGGATCTTTGCTTTAACCACTACGCTGGTCTCCACATGCGTTCATAATGAGAGATTCAGCTGGTTGCTTAGCTTTTTGTACGTCAGCGTTGCCATTTATCGTTGTTATTATTTTCAGCTGACCTAGAAAAATGACATCCATCCTGAGGAAAGCCCAGCTGGTTTAATCCAATCACTGCTGCCTGGGAAAGTAAAGCCAGACTAATACTCAATATACTGGTATTTTAAAGTAAAAGAAAAAAGTGTAATGAAGCATTAACTAAAAAAATAACAATAACAGCAAACATTACAGTAAAATTTAACCTTTGGACTATTAAATTGGTAACAACACACAAGTGAACCAAATATGAGATCAAGAAAAAATGTACATTATATAAAAATGCATCACATAAATTTAAATCAAACCAGAACTAGTTTAAACTGCAATTAACATTAACTGAAGCAGGATGTAGGTATGAGTTGATCAGACAGAGAAACATTAACATTTATTTGTCCAGTATTTGCTCTTTTTTTTTTTGGCTCTATTTTTGGTCTCTACCAACTCTTGGTGCTAAGTGCTCCACAATATTCACCAGCTGGCAGCTAGGAGGCAACTGTGTCTTTCTTCTGTTTGATGCTAAGCAGATGCTGTATAGTATTTATAGTGGAAATATCTCAACTTTATTAAAGAAAACACATCCTACTTGATAATAATGAGCCTATCAGAGCAGTGAGAGTGAAGCAAAGCAACAAAGTTGCGAAAGATCTCATAAAGTGCTGTGGAGCTGAAGAGAGTTGGTGTGTTCGGTGTTGGCATTAATTACTGTAATTACTTTGAGCAACACAAAGTAATACATATAGTCTAAAATAGCTGGTCATTAATGATCAGTTGTTAACGTATTTATCCTCTGATCCTGGTCCCTCAGGCCTGAGTGTTTCATGGTGTTTCAGCTGTTCAGTGCAGTGTAGCCTGTGTGTGAACCCGGCAGCATTAGCATAATGTTGGACACTCTCAGCAAAGTCTATCTGAAAAGTCAACAGTGATTTTTCAACATAAACTGAACTTGTGAACTCTTGTCATCTTAAGTTTGTTCCACAAAATTTTCTCTCCGTCTGCACACACACACACACACACACACACACACACACACACACACTCTGGCTTCCTACCTGGCGGTTGACTCTCCGACATCAAACCGAACAGTCTAACCACAGCACAGCAACAAATCCTCCTCCCAGGAGTGTTGGTCTTTGATCTCCATGTTGTCGCAGCTCACAGGGAACATACACAGACGGACAGAACCCAGAACAGGCTTCTGCTTCATGGTTTTTACAACCCTGCGAGAGAGACGTGATTCTTACAACATCAGTCTGCAGCTCTGCATAATTCTGCTATAAAGTATATGGGCATTTCAGTCTATGGATCACATCAAAATGGACTCCAGTTAAGTTAAAAATCCTCATACAAGACCTACGTAACTGCCTGTAACAACGCTACGTCATATTATTTTACAATGTCAGTTCACATGTAAAGCCAGCGTTCAGACTTATCGCCTCAATCTGCTTTTCCCATCATATTTATTGATTAGATGGAATCCATAAATCAGTGGGTAATTGGCACATGTTGATTTTTAAACTTTACCCTTATGGAGGAACCATATGACCTTTGACCACAAAGCACAGCAGAGTGGAGGAAGATGAATGGTGTCAAATTATATATTCTGAATACTTTAAGTGCAGCTTAATCGTCCTTGGCTTGAGGTTCCTATGTTGTACATTACATCACCTAATTAATGTGAGCTAAACTATGCTGCATGCTTGCTAATGTGACAGCTTGACGACTGTTTTCATGTGCGAGAGCCAAGCGGCGCTGGGTGTGTCGGGTGGAGGGGCTCCAGCTCAATCCATGTTGAGGATAAAGAGACCCTCACTGCAGCAACTTATACAGTGTCATGCGTCCCGCAAGTGGTGCTAATGTTGTTATTCACATTGCAGACCCGCTCAAGTGTATAGTTTCATTTGAAAAAGAAATAAAAAGCACGAGTATCCTAACCCAATAAAGAGCAGGAATCGTGACACTCGCATGGGAGATTTTCACTTCAGATGATTTATGCCACAAAAATGTTTTATAGAGCTCATCTTAAAGTTGCACTTAAATTCAAAACAACTTCGATTTGGATGGAAAGCAGACTCCTGCTTCTTGGAAGTGAATTACCTACTACCCCCTTCTCCCATTCCCCCCCCCCAATATCCTCTTACCCCCTAAAACTCTTCTACTCCATGTCCTTTGACTTCCATTTTCCCTCTCCGAACCCCACCGTTCTGTAAAGATTGCCACCATATGTTTCAGGGAAGGATCCCACAACATGTCTGGCTCCAGAGCCTCTAGCAGAGATACATGCCTGGCCTCTGTGGGCCCAGTAACCTTGGCAACTCCCACTACTCGGTACTTTACCTTTACATCAACATGGCACCAGGCCCACATCGCCCCAGGGATCTCTGCTTTCTGTCTCTTCACCTCATCCATCCACTCCCCTCTATTCTTAGCTGATACAAGTCTTCCTTTCTTCGTGCATGTTCACCTGAATCCTCCTCTGTCTATCCTCACCTACAGCGTTCATCCCCCCACTATGCAAAACCCAAACTAAAATCAGATTCCAAATGTTTCATATTCAAGTGTTGACCTCACATCAAGTTAACTGCACTTGCTGACAGTAAGAGAGAGAAAACAATCATGTGATAGGCTAGAAATACAGGAGATATGTTTGTTCTAACTATGGCTGTGAGAGGAAGTAGGGTTGTGTTCAGGGAGCAGACAGGCCTGCTGCTGGAAGGAGGACTAAACATGTCTGTGGACACTCTGTCCTAGGCACTGAGTAATATAATATTTTTATTTTACACAGATTAAAAAATATATACTGTGTTAAACATTTTAAATAAGGATAGTTGCAGTCACAAACCAACAAGTTTAGCTTCTCTGTAACTGTCAGTGAAAAAATCTTTATTATTCATATTATTACATTACTATTTTCTGCATGTTTCTCAATAATGCCTAGTCCAGCAACATGAATTAAGTAGTTTACTACAAATAAACCAAATGCATGTTCCGCTGATGATATCTATCCATTGCTGTTTCATGCAGTAAATAATGGCCCCATTAGGAGAAAAATAGACAATGAAGCACGGCATGCGTACCTTGTGAGCAACTCATTACAACAACAACGTCAGTCAGGACAGAGGTGTAGCTCTGTTTACCCGTGGAAGCCCCACCCTCTTGTGCAAATACAGTATATGTAACATACAATTTATGTAAAGTGTATGTATGTAACATTTACATGTAACATTTGCAGAAGCTTTCAGGATTTGACAAGTACAAGTACAAAAAGTACTACTTTGTATTAAATTTACTTAATTTTACTTAAATTACCAAAATTTCAATTTGTCATTATGTAAAGTGGCCCATTTTAGAAAAATATATGTCACTGATGTGTTCATTACCTAAGTTGCAGCTGCTAAAGGTTGACTTAATTTTAATTACTTTATTTACTGCTGGATAGCTTGGAATAAAGGTTTTATTTTGATCCACAATAGCACATCATTTTTTAATGATGTTAATTATTAGATTTGATTAGATTCAACTTTATTGTCATTGTGCATGAGTGGTACTATAATTTACAGTGTATACAGTTGAATTATGTGCAATATGCAGAGCAGTATGTACAGAACGTTCAGTATGTAAAGTTGGTTGTGTGTAGAAAATAAATATGGTTAAACTGAACAGCGTGAAAGGTTCACCTTGTGCATGAGACAGTATAGCTAGAAGTACTGGGACAATACAATAGGGTGCAAATGTGTCTAACATTATAGATTTCATCTGCAAAGTAACTTATGTGATCATATGTTTAAAAAGTACAATATTTTCATCTAAGCTCTATACAACTGTAAAGAAGATCACTGTTGTTAGAATAAAGCTGCAGGACAGAAATGGGGACCATAGGGATGTAAGAACTAGGTGTGTAAGAAAGGAATCTGGCTGAGCAGGAATATTTTGTACTGATAGCAGTCAGTTCTATTAGGGCCAATTCTGCCCCAATGTGTAAAAAAAAAAAAAAAAATCAAACTGAACCATATTTTGACAATTTACTAGTACTTAAGTACTAGTAAACAATGCGGCCTGTCGCCATACCTTACAATATCTGCAATTACAAACTGACTGATAATTCAAATGATCAAATGTGCAGTTTGGAGTTCCTTACAATATGTGCAGAACACATAAAGATACCGTATATTGCCTTAGGAAATAAGACATTTAATCCAGCTCAGAATGGTTAAATGTGTTTAAAAAAACATTTTTAAGATAGCAGAGGTGTTTCTAGTTTAAATGCTGACAGAGAAACTGCTGTGATTGGAATTGGGGACTTAGCTAGATGGGGACCTAGGTAGATGGGGACCCAGATAGATGGGGACTTAGCTAGATGGGGACCTAGATAGATGGATAGATAGTTTATTTATAACTAAATCTATAAACGTAGCTAAAACTCAACATAGATTGAAGTTACAGGGTTAACTGTTGCAGAGTCTGCTTGTAGTGTTGTTGTTGTAGTAGTCTGCCACTTGACCAGTGAACAAGAGACATTTAACTCTAGCTAGTCACCCTCATCTAATGCAGGATGAAGACAATGCTGAGTGTGTAAGAGCAGTTCCTGATTTAGCAGGTGTCAAATTAACACGGGCCAAACCTGAGTGGGATCAGTGCTGATGTTAAAGAGCTAGGTTGACTACCTTTGTCACTGTAGTTGGAGGCTGGTTAGATAGCTGCTTAGTTGGCTAGTAAGGGAAACAAACCTCATCCCCACCTATTGTTTCCATGCATGTGTCCAAAATCACAGTTATATTTTAGATATATATTCTTAGGCAAAAACTATACAGACTTGAAATTTCAGTTTAAAGAAAATTAGGCCTCTGAAATTTGGATTAAACCAAAACTTTGAACGTATGGTTTTGTCAAAACTGACTTTAGGACTTGTGAAATCAAATCTGCCTAAAAGGAAATGTCTGTGTGCCCAACTGAGGTTCTTTATTTTACCACTACATCTGGAAGCAGGATGTTATGGTGGCATCAAAGAACAGGATCAGATTTGTCAGTTATATGAATTCAATTGAACAGAAAATGAAGTGCCTTTATTTAAATGTCATGAATCCAATATTGTGATCTAAAAAAGAGGTTATTAGAGGATGTTTTGTTAAGGTTGGTGAATAATGAAAACACTCTTTGAAACTGACACTTTTGCATTATTAAACTATGTGGGTAATACATGGTCATGAAGATAAAAATGTTTTCTGTGTAATACAAACTCTTACTTTTCTTTTGTTCAGAAGCAATGCACAGTAAGAGGTTTGCAGCATGATCACTTTTTGCAACATGAATGTCAACAACTATATTTCCCATTTGGGAATGAACATGTCAGATAATATTGACCAGTACATTCATAATACAGGAATTCTGGAGCTTTCTACATTTGAAAAAAGGTTGTGTCTGTGTGTGTTGTTACAGTGTGTGTTTAAAATGGATTTTTCAAACTTGCACAGCATTCAACAGAGGGATGAGGTGTTTGGTAACAACCTGCATGGTTCCACTAAAAATCATATCAAGAACTGAGAACAGTAATGGTGGAAAGATAAGAAACAAATGTCACTTCTACAAAGGGATATGTTTCATGTGAAACATAATATATTGAACATCCAAGTGGCCTCCACCCCCCAAAAAACAGTCTCCCACCGCCTCCTAACCCCCTGCAGTGACAAATTCACCGCAGCAGATTTTACCATCATATGAAGCAAAGGCATCATTTGTTCTTTAGATTAAAGCAGCTCCTCCTCATGCAGACAAGGTCATGTGATGGACAAATGGTGAATCATGCAGGATGAGTCAATGATAAGTATGAGTGTTGTGTTGTGCTGCTTTCCATTTAATGTATCTTGTACTTTTTAATGTTATTTGCACGTTTCCAAATGTGTGTGCGCATGTAAGTGGGTGTGTTTTGTTTCAGTTCCTGGTTTGAATTAAAGACTTCCCGACACAATCCAAACGGTATATAGCTCCCAGCCAAAAGTGTCTAACACGTCTCTGCTCTTGATTTGAGCAACACACTCGAGACACACGTGCACGCAGCCATGGTACATTGGTTTTATATTTTACAGCTGATTGCAGTTACCTCTTGTTAGCGTGCCCAAAAAGAACAAAGACCAAAAACTGAACTGGAACACCTCATTTAACAACAGATTCAATCTAACATGTTTCGACTAAATGGAGTCAACTCAGGCTTTTTTCCATTTTCCTGCTTCAAACTCCACATTATTCGCCAGATAAATGAAGTAGTGAAACTGAGGGTCATTTGCACCAAGTGGTTCAATCCCAATCCAATCATTCTTGTCCTTCATGCATATTAACGTTTGTGGAGACTACAGTACTAATCTTTCTACATAAAACAGCAAATTGGTGGTGGATACTGGAAGGTGAAGAGTAAGGTAACAAAGACAAAGACATAACAGTACTGAGCAAGCATGTCAAACCATGGGGAACTGCTTTTGGCCTTTACACTCCAACAGAGAGTAGCATGAATGGACAATGATGTTTATTTTGTGCACTGTGTAAAAATGATGTTGTATGGCTTTGTAATGGAACTTCAAGGTTTTCAGCTAGGTGTGGAACTATCCAGTGTCAAACTTCACCAAAACTATTTAAGAACTAAGTCCTGGCATGGCTGATTAGTAAAATAACATATTTGACAGCTAGCACGCTTAAAAAATTTGATTGTAATTGTAAGTGAAAATCCCAAAGTTAGTCCAAACAACTACAATGCACTGTTATCAGGGTCCTGTTAAATACAGCAATGGGAAAGACGTACACCACTCTATAGATCGCTGTGTTGTCTGTAAAGGATTTAGCATATTTTCATGGCTGTGTCACGCAGAAAAATGCTTCCTCGTATTGCTGACTCACTGCATCGTAACTTTAGCATTCCCAGCTGTTGGCACACATTGTCTTACTTTGGAAATCACCAGAGGCCAAACGCTGCTAAATCTGCATTTTCTTATGATGTTTGCCAGACTTATGTAAAGAAAATGTAAGATTAGACAATTTTCACTCTACAATTTTTAAGTTATTGATATACATCAGGTCCACTGAAAACAAAACCATGGTAAGCAACACATAACCCACAGAAACATGATACCAGACGAAGGAGGTGAAGTTAGTTTGTATTTGTGTTGTGTATTATCCGTGGTGACAGCCTGCTTAAGAGTTTACAGCTATAAAAGAGAAATATTACACGTGCTCTCTCCCTTCTCTCCCTTCTGGATGTATCCAGGAGCAGTCGTTCAGGAGGTCCAGGCTGACTAATCAAATTCCCCGCACAGATTTACAGGGCACTCTGCTGTGAGGAAAAGTATGTAGGATTCTTGTCTGCAATACATTCATCACGCAGTGTCCGTGCAGTCCGTGCCTGACGCTGCGTGAATAATCTGTACAAGCTGTTTGCGGGCTGAGGTCCCTCCTTAGAGACAGTGGTGAAGCGTGCATATCTGCTGCCATTTTGTCAAACTGCACGTCATTAGCAGCCACGCTTCGCATCATTAACTTTAATCAACCACTCACACACGAGCCACTTCACTCCCCTTCAAATGTTCTCCATCACTTACACACCATCATTTCAAACCTGTCCATTTGCACCCTCCACTATCAGCTGTGTGTCATGGTGCTCGCCACAATGGGCGCCCCCATAGACCTGAGAGATGAGATGGGTGGTTATGACGGGCAGCCATCATCACCTCTGTTTATTTAATCTCCATCCTCCTCCCAGAACCCTTCTCTGGCCCTCTTTCACCTCTCCTCTTTTCTCCCAGGACTTGATCTTTGACTCCTTTGGGGAGGTCTGCACTTCTAGGAAAGCCCCTCTGGACCCAGCAAAAAGACACCACAAAAACAGAGAGGAGGACTGCACATGTACACACACATACACAGGCACCACAGATAACCAACACACATGTGCTGAAGCATGCCAGTCCTCCCAAAGGACTTGGGATGTTTTGGCTGAACAAACACAAGCTTGTTTGTGCTCTGAGGTGGCGGTCAGCAGCTTTGAGAGAATCAAAGACATTTTTTTGCTGTAAAAATGATTTTGGAGGAAGATAAACATGAGTGCTAAACCACAGAAGACTTAAAAAAAAAACCCTTCAAGGTGAATCTTTTTTCTACATGAAGAGTCCTTGTCAACATTGCCCAAATCACCATTTACAGATTTGTGCAACTTGTGGTTTGGAGCCCATGGGTTGGAGACTGATATGGCCAGATCAGGTGCTCTCCAAATGGTTTGTGCTCTGGGGTGCAGAAATATTACCCAAACACTTGAGGAGTCTCAGGTCTCTGCAATCCAGAGCCGAGTGAGGCCAGAGAAGCAGAGAAAACAACCAGCATCTGCGCTGCAAGCGATCCACAGAACCGAAAGCAAGGAGCGAATGATCTGGGACATCTGCAGAGCAAATCTCAACAAACAAATGAGAGAGGAGTGATGCAAGGGATTTGTGGCTGCAGAGGAATCCTGTAGAACAATAGCAAAGTCAACAACATTAAGATAAGTACATGATGCACTTCCGTAACATACACTCACGCCCACTTGCAGACATTCACATAAGCATTGTATATAGACACCGACACACTGATATCAAGCAGCAGTAAATCAGCTGGGTTGTGGTTTGAATAGTCTGAGTCACTGCGGTTGGAGCCAGAGACACACTGTGGCTTATCCCCAGTGGAGTTGTGTTCCTGGTAGTAAACATGGGGACAAGCCACACACCCACACAGTGACCACCCACCTCCGTGTCCTCTGTCAGGACTCTGAACATGTGAACTGCACAGACTACGTGTCTTTCACCCACTGATTGATTGTCTCACCTTTGACAGTGATCAGCCAGTTGTTGCTTGGACCTGTGTGTTTCTGAGACACACACTTTTTACACGACTGTAAATATCAGACAGGCAGAAGGTGAAAGTGCCAAGTGAAATACAACAGGTGATCACAGCATGACCCAGTATGCTTTCTCCCTCCTGGAGGCTCTCAGACAGAAACCATAAAGCTCTCTCTCTCTCCTTCCGTCTGTCTGTCTATCTGAGTGAAATAGAAACTTGACCTCAGTGCCGTAAAGACACTCAGTCAGTCTGTGGTGATTAATTTCAGTTATGAGACAGATCCAACAGCCTAAATGGGACAGAGTGATGGAAATGAGATGGAAAAATGAAAATAAAAGCTTGAGACTCTAGACTTAAACTAGACTGCTTGGTTGCATTTTGAGCTTTCTGAGACAAATGAGCTATCAGCATGACGAATTTGCAGTGTATTTATGACTTGTGACTTGATTTGGACTCAACACAAAAGTCTTGAAAATCACACAATTCAAAGACTCAGGAATTTTGTAAAGAGGTGACATAGGCACCTAAAACATGAACGGTTATAAATGAGACAGAGTTATCAAGCAAACTGAGGGGCCAGTAGTTCTTCATCAGAGCCTCTTGTCAGACTTGGTCGGCTTGTGTCCAACAATCCCTATAACTTTCCATGATGATGATCGGACATTCACACCCACTTCATGCCTTAATTGACCAGCTGTGCGTAGTTGAGAAAGTGAGCAGGGTTTGGATTTCTCTCTCTGCTCTCTCCTTTCATTCCCGTTACATATTTCTGTCACATTTCATGCAGTCGACTAGTTGCAACACTATAAATACCTAATCTGACAAAGTGAGAGCTGTTGTCCTCATGTCTAAATCAAATTGTGTCTGCTCCCTCCCTGTGACGGCCGGCTTGTCACTCTGGATTTAAGTCTGACTGTTGGGATCAGCTATAAGCACTTGTGATTTTTGACGTGCTCAAATAACATATCATATGAACTGTTTCTAGCCCTGCCCAGCCTGCTTGGAAGCGTGTTGTGTGTTTTCAGATTTATTACACATTTTTCATATTGTTCGTTCTCTGAAAAAACATCTTTACATTTTGTCCTTTAGAGGTTACTGGACAAAGGTCTGTATATTATTAAGAATATCCAGTAGCAATTAACAGAACACAAATATCTATATAGCCTTTAATAAAAGCATAATGTATAGCACCACTCTATGGGCCAAAATAGACAAAAGACAGAAAGAAAGTTCTGCAAACTGTTTCGTGTATTGTCCATGATAACTAATGGTAATTATTCCATAACATGACCAAGGTGTGTACTTATCTCTGTAGGGCAGCCATGTAAGACCCTGACAGGCTCTGTACTCTTTAAAACAAATAGCCTTAATTAAAACTTAATTAAATGACATTTGCAAAAAAAAAAAAAGAGTAAAAAAACCCCATACATTTTCTTTAATCTTAACACTTTTTGATAAATACAGGCTGTGTTTGGTACTCCAGCCCTGAATACAGGATGTCAGCTCTGAAGAACCACAATAAAGTCACGCACACATGCACACACATCCACGAAGGCAGGGAGATGTATCCCAGACAACAAAAAAGAGTTATGTGGCAGCAACAGATGTACCCAAACCTCACGTCAAGCATGACTCACAAAAAACTTTGACAGGAAAAACTAAAGGGGACATGAGAAGGAAGCTGGCGGCCATCGGGGAAGAGGGAAGAGGGAAGAGGAAGAGGATGTTGGCAGCAACCCCCCACCCCCACCCCGCCAGTCACCTGGGACGACCATCAGATCTTCTCGCCAGGAACCCTGTGATAGCCTTTACTGGTCATCTCATTGCCATGTCTCCCTTAACTATAAATAACCCTCTCTATGAGTCTATTGTTCCTGAATGGACTTTCCCATTCCCACCACCCTCCCCTCTTACCGACACAAAGGGAAGACCATACTTTCACCCCATTGACTGGTTGTGTTTTTGTGCAGTGAGAGCGACAGCGTGTCTGCACCTCAGGGGGTTGGGGGGGGCTGGAAGTGTGTCTGAGTGGAGACATAAGGGATTTTGGAGTTAGTGTGAGACAGGACAGGGGACACAGTTTGACAGGATGCTTCCAGCGGAGGTCAGTTGGATGATGTTACAGTGTGCAGTTTACAGCACAAACGATAGCTGTCATAACACTGCACTGTTTACCGGAACCTCGTCAGGTTTTTTTCAACACACATCTCCTTCCAACTTCTCTGTCTCTCTCTTTATGATTGCCAAACATGTACAAGCGACTGCCTGCTGGCCTTGTATAGAGAGTGCTGAGTTTGCAGACTTTGTTTTCCCATTAGTCTTAGTCTTAAGTTTTGCTCATGGTTCCTTAGAAAGAGTACACCGGAACATGGTAATGGCTGTATGTTAGACCTTATTGAACACCAAGTTTCCCCTTCTGCTAATTAACTTCCTTTATCCACACAGTACCAGTGGCTCCTCAGTGCATGTTGCTTGATGTAATTACAATGAGATCCACTAGATGGGGTGTTGAGACCCTGTGGTCTGTCTTTGGTGCCCAGTACTCAATAAATGTTATGAAAAAGCACTATTGTGGTTTAAGAGATCAGATCTAGTATATGATCCAGGCTTACTTCAAATAGAGAACAACAGCAGTGATCGGATATTAATAAATGATAGTGATAACAAGTCAGTGGAATTCCTGCTCTTTTTAATACTCACAGAGCACACACTAACACTATCTGACTGCTGTTTTTCTGAGCCTGGAAGTGTTTTGTGGCGGATCTGACAACATTATGAGGAATCTAAATTACTGCCACATTTATTATAATTCTGCAAACCCACCCACCCCTCCCTGTGCCTCTCAAGTTCACGGAACTGTGATTGAACCCGGCCTCATAAGACAGCTCTGATCTGTTCAGATCCGCTGGTGTTGTTGTTGTTTGTGTTTTTGCCTGTGGATGAAGCCCCTTTCCAACCAGAGTCAGGGGTCTTAGAGGTTCCTAAACACTCTTAAGAGCTCCAGTCTGTCTCCTCCTGACTCCTCACGGTATGCGGATGGAGGCCGGGATGAGGTTGGCTTCGGGCTGTGGTGTTTGTGGGAACCAGAATCCTGCCAACAACTGTGAGACGTTCAACTGTCAAAGAAACATGTTTGTGTTTATACAATTTAAGCGTGTGTGTGAATGTATGAGGCATCTATTACATGTCTGATGTGTGTGCATGTCTATGATTCAAGGCCCAGGTATGACTTCAGGTCTGCACGTACATTCTGTCTGTGATAGTGAGCTTGCGTTCCTGGGTTCACTGTGCTTATAGCATGCGGTTCTCCCTTGTCTCTATCAATCAAGAGTTTTTAAACCGACTGTCTCGGAATCATGCGCCTATTAGCCACCGCAATCACACTGAGGATCCCAAATCATCTCTAACACAGTGCTCTGTGATGACTTTAATCTGGGTCCATCCCTCAAAAACCCTGCTCCCCTCCCTGCTGGGGCCTCAATTTAGGGACCATAAAACATGATGTACCCAAATATAATGATGTCATGAGAACAGTTGCATCAAATGAGGCAAAAGAGGCAAGTGTCAAAAGTGTTTCTCACCACTATGAAACATTACACGAAAAGCTGTGTTTAAACAGAAACAGCCTGTAAACACACTCATTTGCAAACAGTTGCTAATTTACACATCTAGCACATATGGACCAATAATAGATATCCCATATTCCTTTTCTTTTAGCTCTAGTTTTGGTCTCTACCTACTCCTGAGAACAACATCTGGCACTCAAGCAGCTAATAGTCCACCATGTTCACCTGCTTGATCTTACTTTAAAGTTTGGTGTGGGACGGGTCATGCAAAGAAAGTGTTTAAAGCTTGTCTTTACCGGAGACTCCTTTTACATATAACCAGTCACCTTATCCATGTTGATTTAACACAAACAATATAGCTAAAGAAGGCTTTGTGGACCCTCTTTTAGATGTATAGGTATTTAAGAATCAATGTAGTTTGCCGTGAAGTATCAAAACACACCTGCCAGTGGAAAATCCATCTCTGTTTGGCAACACTGGCTGATCCTGGCAACATCTATTCGTGTGTGCTTGTGAAATCAGCTTATCAAAGTTGGGGCCAGATGGATAAAATGTGTGAGCGTTCAACAGCCAAGTATTAAAACTGCTGCTTGACAAGTGAAGGGGATGAAAGTACAACGTGAGTGTCAGATTGTGTATTGCAAATTATGCTGTGTGAGGTGTGAAGAACCTGAATGAAAGCAATCAGGATACTAGTTTCATCCTTAGTTATAAACATGCTCAGTCTGGCAGGGTCATTCCAAAAATACCTTGATTTTGACTGAATAGTGAGTCAGCGGTGGATTCATATACTGTCTGATGCCAGTTCATGAATGAATGGTGACGCTTGTCTACCTATTAGCCTGAAGGGACGGTCAGGATTACTTAACATATTTCATTCATAACCATATTAAACATTCTCTGATGGATAAATACACACATGTGCATTTCATTTCCTAGAACACAGGAAACAGGAAGTCCAAGACAGGAAGAGAGCATGATGGTCTTCATTCCGCTTTGAGCTGCAGATCCAAGAGCTAAAAGTGTTTGGCTATTATGGGTGTTTCTCATTTTCTTTCCATATTTGACTCTACCTCAAGAGTTGCCGTGACTTAAAAACCAAATTCAATCAGCCAAAATTAAATCTAGTGCTGAGAGGAAATACACTTATCTGTTCCAGGTTTAATCCAGTTGTTCCATAGCTATCTAATGTCTTTGACTAGGATTTGATTTTGTATAAACTGGGTAAACAGGAAATGTGTATTCCACCCCCTCAGGATATGATTATCACTCTTTTTGTGCAATCTATTATTATGCCACCTCCACCCACACAAACCTCATGATCCCTAACACCATAGCACTGGCATATACCCACCCCCTGGACTGTAGAGAAATGTCTTTTATATAAATGAAACTTTTATAATCTCCTAAAATCCCATTTATTTTCTCATTCAGCTAAATTGAAATGCTCTTTTCCTCTCCTCTGCTCTGCTCTCCTCTCCTCTCTCACTATATTGCCAATTCCTTCCGCTCTTCTATTATTGTTCACCCAGTGTGAAATGAACCAACACTCCCAAATGGGTTTGAAGTTTTTTCAGTTTAGAGGAGTCACCACACCTTACATCTCTCTCTCTCTCTCTCTCTCTCTCTCGCTCTCTCGCTGTCTGCCTCTTTTCCTGTGGAAATGGGATCATTTAGTATGAGAGGAGATAAGCTGAGTGGACGGGGTGGGCAAAGGCTTTTTGTGTAAGGTCTGACGCACAGAGAGCTCCTTTCCTGACAGCGCCCCTGCACTGGCTGTGAGTGGAGGGCACAGGTCAGACTGAGCTATTCTTTTCATTTATCCTCCTGTCTGTGTGTGCTGTCTTTCCCTCTGATACAATATCTCTAATGAACATTCTTAATGATTGTAGACCACAGTCTGAATATCACTCCCACTGACGCCCTCATGTTCTCTGACTGACGTGCTGTTTATGATATTAAACAACACCTTAATCTGCCCTATCTGTTCTATGAACTCTCCCTCCTCCCTATCATCTCTTCATCACTCATCTCACCTCTCTTGCCTCTCCTCCCTACGTCGTCTTCATAATTTCCAGGAAGTGCATCTGAAGTAATGGAGCCAATTCTTCTCTCTGACCAGAGAGTAATTTCTTCATAAATAATAATAAGTGCAGTGGAATGTTCATTCTCCCTCAGTGGTCACGGGCGTGAGACAGGAGAAGGAGGAGGGTGAACTTTGACATTCTGCACACTGAACCTTTGCCAGCTAATTAAAAGAAATAACAAAGGAGAGTGCTGGCAATGTAATAGGATTTCATAAATTTATGAGATTTCGAGAGGTTGATGGTCTCACACCATTATGAGTACTCCCGCCCTTTAGTGTTAGCTGACAGGCCAGCTATTTTCACTTGTTCCACTCTTGTGCAGAGGAACCACAAAGAAATGATGGAGCATTTTAGGAAATATGCTTATTGGATTTCCTGCCAAGAGCTGGATGAGAGGACTGATACCGCTTTCATGTTTGTACATGAAGGTAGCATCACTGAAGCTACCATCAGAAGCCAGTTAGCTTAGCTTAGCACGACTGAAGGACTGGACACAGGAAGCGTTGGCATTTGCTAACACTCTTATATATCAGAATCTGTCAGAACCTTTAAGAGTCACTGGGTTATACAGTTTATCTTGCTCATTTACCGAGACAAAAACTTTTGGACGGAGCCAAAAGGTGTTTACCCCTCACAAGTCTTTGCAAGCTAAGCTAACCGGCCACTGGCAGTGCCTCTGTAATTCAGTGCAGACATAACAGTGGTATCAATTTACTTGTGTTTTTCTCGGCAAGAAATCAAATAAACATCTTTAGAAAAATGTCCAGTTGTTCAATTACGAGAGACGTGGACGATTCTGACAAGGACAAAATGATGAAAGCGCTTAAATTAGCTGGCCTGTTTGGTGTGTAATATGAGCATGTCCATGCCTACGTATGTGTTTAACATTTTAGCTTATATGTGTATCACCCCCCCCCGTGACCTCATTCACGGGGGGGGGGGGGGGATGTCCAGTTACATGGCCTCATTTCCCCAAAGTGGTGGGCCTATGGGGAAGTCTGCCAACTAAAATATACACACACAGATATCACCACAATAAGCACCACACACTCACACACGTCATTGTATTACGCATACAACTCTAAATATGATCTTGGGATAGGCACATACGAGCACATACTGTACATGTATACAGACTCAGACTGATTGATCACATCACCTGTTTATGTGACGCGTTTGAGCTTGATTTGTTGTTCTTTTGGTTGAATTATGTGTTCCCATGTACAGAGTGCCAATCTCATTCTTTCTCCAACACTGTTGCCCACTCACCTGTATCAAATCTCCCTCTACTTCTCCTTGTCTTCGCTGGCCTTTCACCTCCCCCCATGCGGCATCCTTTTTATTCACACAAGAATGTGTGATATGTGGATTGGCAGACAGGGTGTGTAATATTCCTGCTGAGCTCTGGAGAGAAAGCCGGATGAGGAAGAGGTGGTGAAAAACAACCCCGCTGCCACCTCAACTCACGCATCCTTCATCATCTCACTCTCTCCCCAAGCCAACAAACCATCACACACTTAACCTACTTTTATGGCCTGTCACCTGCTTGCCATCAAATTCTAATGCACGTATACAGTATATCTGGCAGGGAACATGGATCAGCAGGATAACTGATCCCATCGGTACTTGTTGCATCTGGATTCATTTTTTTTTTTGACCATGAATAACTCCTCCAGAGGCCATGTTAACCTCAGGGAACCTACTGTATGTATTTCATCCCTGAAATCAATTTAAAATTGAGAAATTATGTGTTTTTGATTTACAGGAAGATAACTAAAGACAGGGATTGAGGAAAAGAGGGATTTAGAGTGAGATGGGGAGGAGAAGAAGACTAAGGAGTAGCGTGTGAGTATTGCATAATGTCGTTTGGGTTACTGATGGCAAGAACACAACAGAAACTGAGCTGCTGAGCCTTTTAGGATCCGCACAGATGGACTGGCGACAGGAGCGGAGCACGCAGCAAGTCGAAGTCCACTTACCGTGCAGGCCTTGCAGTCCCCGGCTGAGAGAGAGAAGACAGAGGGGGAGGGTGATAGAGGAAAAGAAATAGCTTGGCAGTTTGGCAGCAGTGCAGATAAAGGAGTGAGAGGGCAAAGAGGTGCAAAGGAATAAATGAGACGAAGAACTGCGAAGCGGAGTGCGCAGCTGAATAACATGGCATGTGTTTTTGATAAATGATCACTCACCTCCAAAACACACCTCACATAGTTTACCCGTACATGGACTCGGTGAGATGGTGTGCAATGATGTTTGATATGTGTGGTTGTGTACATGATGTCCCAGCAGGAGCCGCAGAGCAGTTTCAGATTGTTTTTAGAGGTACAGTCTCCCCTTTTTTGGTTCAGGTGCTGCTGAAAATTCACAAAGATACTGCATGATGTATAGTTCCACAACAATTCTCAGGAGGCTCGGCATAGCATGCACAAGTTAAAGTTGGGCAGGAGATGCCTATGTCAACCCTTTAACCCTTTACCCTTTGACCCAAATGAGGTGAAAGGTCACACAGATAAAGGGTTAAACGGAAAGCAGGGAGATTTTGTGGAACAAATGGCCGAGCAAAAAAAACAAGCCTTGGCAGTGAGCTGACCACAACTTATCCCAAACAGTTATCTTATCTCTTAGCCACCCTCCTCCTCCCCCTTATCTCAAACCATAAACCACAGAAATGAATTAGACACGTTCACTCATGCACCATGAATCATGCTCCTGAGGTTTACTCCTAAACAGAATCAGTTAAGCCAAATTGTGGCTTTAAGGTATGACACTATCTCCACCGTTCCAGAAAGCAGCCAACCTCCACACCGAGGCAATGTTAACGAGCCGTTTGACTCCTAAGAGTGCGAGAGACACATCCAAAGCCTCAGCCGTCATCAAGACTCTCCTGACTCAGTGAGGGCAGGAGACATGCAGGTGGAAGATGGACGGAGCGTAAACTGACTTAGCAGATGGCGTTAACAGTCTGCTTTTTAAAAATGTAGCCATTAAATGACAGCCGCGTGCTGCTCTTGGACATCTTAGATGACTCTAGCACACCACAGTATAGCGGTTTTAGCAAAACTGGGCTCTGAATGATTCAACAGAGTTTTCCTGGTAGTGCGATACTGTTCACCAATGACAAGGTCACGCATGGGGCACCGCTTTTTCACCACAGCACCCTCGACATGAAATACACAGGGAGGTTATAGCCTGTAGTGTTACAGCAGTTATGGGATGCTTCAGGCCTTAGTGTTTGCGCTGTTTCTTATTTTAAGAAAGAAGCAGATTGAGGATGATTTTTTGCAGTGGTGGAGAAAGTACCCACTAGCTTGGTGTAAAACTAGTGTTAGTTAAAATCCCACATCAAAACACAAGTAAAGGTAGAGAAAACTGTAGAGTGGCCTCTCACAGTGTTACATATATAATATTTAATGATTATTACTGATGCATTATGTGTGTATTTTGTAGTTGAAGCAGAGTTTCAAACAAAACAGCAGATCTGATCAAGACATTTCTGCCATATCAACTTGTTCTTGAAAAGAGTGTCTGTATCTGAAAAGAAGAGAGAATTAAGCCTATTGCCACACATTTATTTATTTATTTATTTATTTATTTTACTATTTTTTATGTTATTTTTGCATTTATTTGACAATCAGTGATGATAGAGGCAGGATTTGTGGTGAGAGAGATGAGTATGAAATGCAGCACAAGGGCCATTAAAATTATGTGGAAGGCATCTTCAGCTACTGTGGCACCACACCTATAATAAAATAAATCATGAACATGTCCCTCCCAGACATGAATGAAACTATTTTCAGTGAACAATGCTTTATGTTGTATAAGTGGTCTATATTTTTGCGTGACAATGAATTTACAAAATAACTACTGTGGTCAGAACAATAAAGTGGCATGAGACAAAAGATATTACCCTCTGAAATGCAGCGGAGTGCAAGTCTGAAGTAGCATAAAATAGAAACAAATACTTAAGTGCCTAAAAGCTGTGCCTACTGCAGTAATGGAGTAAATGTACTCAGTTACATTTCACCACACAGGATGGCGATGTGTGAATTTTCAGCCCACTGAGAGGTTTGCAAATTATAGGTTTCTGTTTTGTGAACCATTACACAGTGTCATTCCTGGGTGAATGTGTGTGTGTGTGTGTGTGTGTGTGTGTGTGTGTGTGTGTGTGGTTTGGTAAGTGTGTAGTTTTTCTTTTTGTTTCAGATGGAGAAAGTCAAGAATAAACATCATGCAACTGGAATTCTGCTCTTGCATCAAAATTCCCCCGTCTGCTGCTCTCCTCCTGGTATCTGCTTAATTTCTCATGATGAACTCCCCTTACTCACTAAAAGG